>CM076580.1:526127063-526750558 GCA_034641835.2 Pinus albicaulis
TACAACTTAATAATATTAAATTAAAAATTAATATTTTTATTAAAATAAATATAAATATTTAAAATTCAAATTAACTATTTGAAAAATATGTTTTGAGATATGGTCTGATAACTTGTACCATTCTTGTTATGGTTTCAGCTCCTTCCTGCACGCGTCAGCTCCTCCGCGTCCATGCTGTTGTCGTGTCGTCCCCAATCTATTTTCCACACTGAAGGAATTAACTCAAGAACTAACTCAAAATATACATCTTTTGCCCCCCTTATATGATTGGGAGGTCTCCTTTCAACTCTAAGGTTTGGTCCCAGTATATGTTCCATAGGGAAAACCTTTAAACTACTCATTGTCAAGGACGTATTTGCAAAAATTGCATTTGTAAAATTAGTCAAGACTAATAAGATTCATCTTAATATCTAAACTTCAAATCAAATTATTCAAGAAAGTCATTCTCAAGCAGTGTTTCTTAAACGCTCATTCACATAGCGCCTCCTTTCGGCGTTCCTTTGCACCACATGTGCAATTGCTAGTTAACATGTGATCGAATTCTTTTTTACAATGAATTCAAATGGGAAGAATTAGCATGAGCGTGGAATTCAACATGTAAGACTCCATCTACGAAGCTCTAATTTTGATTGACATCGATTCCGTTGAAGGGAAATGATGTGAGAGAAATAAGGTCATGTTTCAGATCCAAACTTTAACCTTCATTGAACTTTATTAGAATGAGTGGATTGTTCAATATAAAACATGGACTTTAAGTCAAAGTAAGTAAAAAATTATGAAAACATTGATCGATATTATGTAACAAATATCAAATCTTTAAGAAACTTATGCTCATGCTAAATGCATCACTTTAATAATTGGAAAATTTTAAACCCTTTGTGAGTTTAATTTTGAGAGGGTAAAGTTTTGAGTTTTTTTTTAAGTTTAACTATTTATTTATAATTTTGAAATTTTAATAATGGGTTTAATTTACATAGAAATTTCTCAACCCTTTTTAGTTTCAATTGATATATATTATATGGATGAGTATTAGAATTAACCCTTAGATTACGAACATATCATTTCTTCAAGGAATTTTTGTTGTTTATCTTTTGGTGCAATGTGTAGTAAATTCCAACCTATTACAAGGTTTTTATTTCCTACATATTTCCTACATATAGTGAACAAGAAAATAATTAGCAAGGTGAATACATAAAATAATAAACAATACAAATATATCCTATCAAATAATAGGTACAATGCAAGAACAATAGAAAACAAAAGAAATGAACACAAGAGGTAGGGAAGGAAGAATTCTCTTTATTGTTTGATGAAAAGAGTTAAAAATTGCCCAAATACACTAAAGGGAGTTGATAGAGTAAAGAGGCTCTATGACTCTCATAAGGAAAGGTATTTTTTCCCTCTCTTTGCAAGTCTAATGAACTCTCCTCGAAGAAATCCTATGAGAGCTCTCAATGGTGAACTCTTCAAACACAAAAGAATGCTAATTGGCTTGGCAATTTGACAACATAACTTTGCATATCCTTCTCTCTTCTTTTGGTCCCAATTCCACTGATATTCATTGGCTCGAACTCATGCCTTCGCTCTTTTTAGCTCATTTATGAGATTTGATCTAGTGGTAGACAAAAGTTGTCCTTTGTAGGCTCCTTAATTCTAATTAAAGAGTGGAGTGGTTTGAAATTGAGATAGCTAGGCTTGTCTTGTGAGTAGAGGGTTGCTCATTTATTGTGAAGTGGTGGATGGCTTTCTAAGTTTTCACTTTTGTGGATGTGCTTAGTTATCGAAGAAACAATTGCAATGCTCCATGAAAAATTGTTTAAGAAACTCTACATGATTTAATTTTTGAAATGATACCCTTAGGAACCATTATTTTTTCTAATTCATGATGCTTTCCGGTGTTGACCAGTACACTCGCACGCCATACCTTGGTGTTGGGTGCTATTGGCTAGTTTAATTAGATGTATGATTTTCTAGTGATAAATTCTCACTCGTATGCGTGAGTTTAGGAACAAACATATAGTCGAAATACATCACATTTTCTTTCCTAACAAAGAGTTTGGTTGAATGCTTCGGAGAGATATCCTTGTTTGGAGAGGGATGAGGGGCCCTTCATAAGTGATCATAGAATCTAGTGTTGATACAATATATTTACAAAAATATATACAAGGAAGGCGTGTCCCATGCTTGTGATCACGACTTTGACTAATATAGTTATGTTTATACACAAGATTAATGTTATTAAAAGAATTTTGGGAACATAGTTTATTTTGGATGAAGTAGATGTTATGTAACCATATCACAAAAACAAGAGAAGAGATAGATCAACGACTTGGAAATAAGCCACTTCGAGGGGGGCAACCTCATTTTTCATCGATAAATGAACAATTCTTGGATGATTCAAATGACAAGGTCTTCTTGGAATATATACAAGTCTAAAGGGTCAACATATAATTAGGGTCTACACATCAAAAATAATGTAAGGGCACAGAATAACAATATTAATCTTCTATGGGGCACAATAATAACGATAGTGGGCTTCTATGCTGCACAAAAATAACAATATGGAGGCTACACTAGAATTATATGGACCTAACATGCCCCTCTCCTTAAAAAAAGTGGTGTCCTTGATGCTTGAGTATTTCTAGATGCCTTTGTATAAAATACTCATCCTCCCTTGTGGAATTTCAACATGTAAGTTCTTTTTCTTAATGAGATGCTCTGAAATTGAATGATTTTGTAGTTGTCATATTCTTGTTTCTTTGATTTCTTCAACCTCCAATATGATTTTTCCTTCCTCATTATGTTTTGGAAATGTAGTTTGAACTAAAAGCTTGTTACTTATAACCTTATTCAAACATGAAACATGGAAAACTAGGTGTATTCATTAAGATATAGGTATCTCCAAATTGTATTCCACAATACCAATCTTTTACAATGCCTTATAAGGGTCGTAGTACTTGGGTAATAATTTATTATCCTTCTTAGCTTGCTTGAGTGCCATTTATCTGTATTTTTGTAGTTGTAAAAGTACCTAATCACCGACATCAAAATTAAGTTTTTTGCAATGCTCGTTGGCTTATTGCTTCATTCAATTATGTTTTGAAAAATGCAACAAGAAATTATCAGTTTAATTTTTCCTTGATTAAATTGAGAAAATTTGAATTTTCACATCATCAGACAACTTGGATGATGCTAACTTGAGTGAAATGGATTGTGTTCCCCAATTTACTCAGTAAATTTGAGTTGGAGGAGTAAGGGTCCAATTTAACATGTGTGATTCAATAATTTGTAGCAATCAAGGTCAATTATCTAAGGTTGTTTCGAGTTAAACTAGTTTGAACTGTTGGAAGAACTAGTGGAGGGTTAAGTTGTGCAGTAGGAATTCAATCAAGCTTAGTGATCATCTAGTTAACTGATCAATCAGCCTAAAATATCTAGTGCATGCAGAGAATTAAAGTTACTGAGTTGAGATGGATATTGCAAGGTTGTGTGACATAAGTTGTAGACTAGTTCTAAGTGTAAAAGTGTTGCAAGAAGTCAAATGATCATTGTAAAGGAATTGTCCAATCAATTGTAGGAAAAATTCTAAAAAAGAGGGGCTAATTCCTCAAGGAAATTTGAAAGGAAATAGGAGCTCAAGCCAAGGCAGAATTTTACTAAATCTGGTTCAAAGGCCTTTAGTGAGCAGAGAGATAGGTTGTGAACTTGTAGGGTGAGATTACTTCAAAAAAGAATTTGTAATCCATCTCTATTTCATGTGATTATTGCAAGAGGCATTGGGGATTTTAGCATATTTCTTTCCCCAGATAAAAATAATTTTTTCATGTGTATGATTTCTTCATGCATGTCTGAAATGTTTGTTCTAAATTGTGAAATAATTTCTCCACAATAGTAGATTAGGTTTGTGTCTTGTGATTTTGATTAAAACTTCATGAGCAGTTGCAAATATAAAGCATGATTTCTACATGGTATAAGAGTTGGATTCACAGTGAAGGAGAAATTTGAAGTTGTTTCTCAGAGGCTCAAATTTGAAGATCAACGTTGAAGGTTTTATTCAAAACTAAGAAGATGGCTTTCAATGGAATAAGGCTAAAGTATGAGTTGGAAGGCACCTCTAATTTTGTTGCATGGAAGGATCACATGGAGGAAGTATTGGATTATAATGGAATTCTAGAATACATCAAGTCAGAGGTTGAAAAACCACAAGCATATTATGCCCAGAACCCTGCTCAGTGGAGGAAATATGTAGCCAAAGCGAGGAGAATCATATTGTGGGGAGTACGATATCATATTATCTCAAATATCTATGGAAAGGAAACTTTTTTCATGATGTGGAAATAAAATACATAATTTTTCTAGAATAATAGTGACCATAGGAAGATGGCATTGATGGATAAACTTTGAATTATAAAGATGCAGAAGAATGGAACAATTCTACAGTATTTGAGTAGGTTCACGCAGTGTCGTGATGAACTTTGCGGGGTCAGTGTTAATTCCCCTGAAGAAGACTTCGTCAGCCTAACCCTTTTGGGCCTTCCCAAGAGCTCACACAACTATCAAGATTTAGCGAATGGGTGGGATAAAAAAACAAATTGGGAGCGCTTATGGTATGATTTTATAAAGGAGTAAATTAGGTGGAATGCCAAAGACGTGACTTTATACAAGGGCGAGGATTAAGAGAAATTTTAATTGGTTGGAAAGCAAAACAAGGGAAAAAGGAAGAAATCCAAATCTAAACTAGAAGCCATTCAAGGGGAAAAGAAGAAATATTTGTAAAAAATTCAATCTTCCCATTATCACGTATTTAGGAACTTTCCCACGAAGTTTCCACACAATAATACAACCAATAATACCTCAGGAGGAGAAATACATGAAGTCTTTTCTTCATAGTTAAAAATTTTATTTATCCTCATTGCATTCATGGCCAACACAATGATGGGGATCATGTGGTACTTGAACTCAGGTGTTTGGTTCCACATGAAAAGGAAAAGAGATTTTTTTACTGACCTATAGGAGAAATAATTGCAGATTCACATTGAGATAAGGGACAATAGAAAGTGCAACATGACCGATGCCGGTACAGTAAACTTTCAGAAGGAGTCGGACTCCCCCCTCACGATGAAGGATGTCGTGTTCGTTCTAGGCCTAAAGAAAAATCCCGTATTCGTTGTAGTTTTAGAAGACCATGGATATTATGTGCTCTTCATCAAAGTGTTAGCACCAAAAAATGATCACCTAGCCATTTCTAACTAGGTGGATCGAAACACACCATGTGAGCTTAATTTTACCATAGTAAAACCACTTTCACTATAAGAAAAAATTTAATAATCCATTTTTTTAATTTAATTTTGATTAAAATCCATGAGAATAATTAAA
Source organism: Pinus albicaulis (assembly GCA_034641835.2). Lineage (NCBI taxonomy): Eukaryota > Viridiplantae > Streptophyta > Pinopsida > Pinales > Pinaceae > Pinus > Pinus albicaulis. Next base: position 526,132,440 of record CM076580.1, read on the forward strand.
TAAACCATTATTTATTTAATTTTCTCTAGGAATGATTATTAAATCACTATTTGATAATTATTCCTTGTCACATTTGACTAAATCACCTATGAATTACTAAATCATAATTTATTTATTTTTCCTTAACTTTTTCCTTGGAATAATTGTTAAATAATTATTTAATAATTATTTAATTTCACACTTTTCTTACTATTCGTGAAATAATTAATAAATCATTTTATTTTTTTATTATTTCTAAATAAAAATATGTAGCCATTTTAAATATTTTTCCCTCTTGAAAAATATAATAAAGTATTCCAAGCAATTAGATCTAGATTTTGGTCAATAATATTTTATTATTCTCCATTTTCTAGATCAACCCAATACTTTGATATCAATAAGAGGGGTTTTCATTCATTTCTCACCATGGTCATTATCATCATCACCATTATCATCTCATGCTTTTTGAGCTCCCATTTTGAGTTCTACATATTGTTTGGGATTTTACACATTTGATTGAGGAAGATATAAATACTAAAGTGACAAGGACATCAAAGGACCCATCCCACTAATGGGGCTTACGACCCTTTTTCAATATCTTTCACTAGGTGTCATTAATAAAATATTTATTCTTTCAAATTTTTTCCTTTATTGAGTTATTACATCGAATTTGTTTTTGTTGTTTGTTATTTTATATCGAATACACCAATATTTCTATAGGTTTTTCTCAGATATTTGTGCAGATCTAAAGTAAAAACATCCACAATTTTTTTTAGGGTCACTAGTCACCTATGAATTAAGTAATATATTTTTGGTACACCTCCCAAGAAATTTCATTCTAACAATTGGTGACTCCACTGGTGTAAAAATTTAGTTATCTAGGTGAATTTTTCTTCATAAATTTTAGGGGTTTTCTACAACTATTTGTAGCTTATTTCCACTATTTATAGCTTTCTATCCTTTATTCTGTCAAATTTTTGGATACTGGTGGTCTTCTGGTGTTTCTTGCATGCCATTGTTATCAACCGAGCAGGAGACAACAACATTTGTGTGAGATCTGATGACCAAAGGTCCTGGGAAGAAAAAAACTTTTTCAGCCACAAAACTACACTCTAAGCTCTAGAACACACTATTTCACCCAAAATTTGTGTTTTCATCCCTTTTCAAGTCAATACCTCAATTGTGAATATTTTCCTGAAATTTTTTTATGTTTTTTCCAGCATTTTCGAGAGTGTTTTCATACTGGGTCAGGGTTGTTTCACTTCTGTTTCGGTATTTCTTACGGCTGGATACTCTTATTTTGTCTCTTTGAAGAAGAAAAACCCCCCTAGGGATTTTATTAGTCCTCCATATTTTTAATAAGAGAATGGCTAAGTGAGGAGTTAGGGGTTTTCAACACATTTAGCTATTGGTTTGTAGGGTTTGATCCACTTTATTTCATCCCTTTAGGATAGTTTATTTTCCCACTATAATTCCATTTTTAGTTTTCTCTTTCCTTCCACCTTAGGATCCCCTTCAGTGTCCTTGCTTCACTGAGCTTCCTACCTATCCTTTTAAGAAAATCTCACCTATGATTTTTGTTTTTTTCTACACCACTTTCAACAACTTAGAGCCTTTAGATCCTAGTATTATTGATGTTAGATCTTGTAGGTCATTTTTCTATGTTTTTAGTAGCATGTTTTCCTCTCCTTTTCTAGTTTTTGAGAGAATTCTTTGGGTGGAGTTTGTGCATGATTAGTTTTATATTTTACTGTCAGTTTTACAAAATTATTTCAGTATTTCAACATTTTATTTTAGTAGCATATGGCATCACAAAATATGCCCAATTAACTCATCCACTGAAACACACTTTTTCACACACATTTACACACCCTAAGCGAACGTGAGCTTGGTTAACACCGCAAATCCAATACTTGAAACATGCCACATTTAATAATCTAACACATATATTAATCCCACTTGGGTATCAAGGCCCAATAATCTATGTAGTTTGGTGTAGGATCAATGGAATTGGCTTCCAATAACACCCATCGATCATTTACATGGAGATATATAATTTGAATTTATAGGGAGATGAAAATACTTAACCATCCAATGTTCAAAATCCTAGAGAGTGTTAGAAACACAATTCAAAGGGGTTAGGCTAGGTCATCATGTGAGCAGTTCTCCTTGGGGCTACCTAACCTTTGGTAGGGAATTTCACGCGTTTATTGTTCACCAAGAAGCTCAAGAATCAACCACCCCCATGGGACAAAGGTAACCATAGTGACCAATATTATGAAAATACATTATATGACTAGTTGTGGGAAGCATTTTTTTCTCTACCCCACTTTCTCTAGAAAATTCTGCTTGCAGGGATGAGATTCTGCCAAGAAGTAAGTTCTTTGGAAGGCCATCTAAAAAATTAAATTCAATATTGTCTGAGGAATTAGATCACGAATAGACTAGAGGTAATTTAATTTTGATAGGAAAATTTTTCTTGTGTTAGAGTAGAAACATTATATAGTTAGTCTACACTTGGAACCACTACAATAGGTGTTTTCTTATTGTTTTTGACTATGTTTTTTCTTATCATCCTTTATTCCTTTAGTTTCATCTTTGTCTTAACGTCATTGTGCCACCTAGGCATTTGTCACAGCAAATTCGAGGCCTTCAACATCAGTTACCATTAGGATGTATTACTCCTCTTTGTTGAGTTAGAGTTCATCCTCCTAGTCCTTTTTCAAGTCCTTCTTCCTCTGATTCTAAAGACTCCTTTGATTATGCATCTTCTCAACCTCGTATTGCCACCATCAAGAACCAATGCAAATGTGGGATACCAAGGTGGTAACTCGGGTCTTAAACTCGGTAATACCACCAGTGGAACCTCAACTAGTATGATTACTCCTACTCCATTTCAACCCTGCATCGTTGGTTTGAATCTCCCATATTTTAATAAGCCGATCAACGATCTTGTTCTCCATAACCGAAATTGGCCAGAAATTCCTAATAAACTTCCCTCATACATACCTAATTTTGAGGGAAAATGTGGATAATATCCCAATAATCATGTTCGCTCATTTCACATGTGTTCTTCCTCTAATTTAATTACTTATGACTCCATCATCTTCAGTTATTCCACCGCATGCTTACTAGAGATGCTTCCAAGTAGTATGTCGGCAAAACCCGTGCCACTCATTCCAATTTTGTGACTCTTGCCAAAGCTTGCTTATCATATTTCCAGTTACCTCTCCATCATCACACTAGTACTGAACTCTTGACTTCATTTCGTCAAAATTCTACCACTCGCTTATCTGACCATGTACATGAATGGCGCAGAAAGAAGAGTATGTGTATAGCTCTTGAATTTGAAGAATTTTTTTATAGGAATTGGTTCCTTAGATCGATTTCCCCCCCCATAGGTAAATATGTCACATCACACTTCCCTCAAATAGAGGAAGATGCGCTCCAAGTAGCTTTAAAATATGACTTGATTTATTCTCAATTAGTTTATGTTCATACCATTATCCCTGATCTGACTCAAACCGATGTTGTTAATGAACTGGGGCATATCATGTGGTCGATGGTATCATTGGATATATTTCAAACTCATAGTCACAACCATTTGCTCTACCTCTATTGAGTTATGGTCAACCCTGGGGGGGATCAATACCTCCTACAATTATCCCCTTGATTATAAATTAGATGGGAAAACAAAAAAATACATATAAAACCATAAACAAAAAGATTTAGTATAAATAATGCTTCATTTCATTAATATCAAATAACTAAAATATGCTTACAAACATTATGGAAATAAACTATCTCGTGCGATGGTAGCTTATCTCTCGGAAGAGATGTGGTGGCTACATTCCTCTAAACTATGTTACAATGAGGCTCAAAGGCCTATTTATGATTGAGAAACAATGTAAAACCATAAACATTCAAAAACATAACCCTAGGACATGAATCACCAAAACTGTGGGCCCCATTGGGGTAAATTGGCATATCAACTTCCGAGGTCATAATTTTGGTATACGATCTATGTTTAACCTGTATCATACATTGTTAGAAATATATATCTGAGGTCTGAAACCTTTTATTGAAAAAATTAGTAAAATAGTGATATTTTCCCATTTTCCAAAAAGTATCGTTTAGGGCCTCAAAATGGCTCTGGAAGTTCAGAACCTGAAAAACTTCCAAAAATAATAAATTGTTTTACTATTAAGGAAACTAAAAAAATGAAAGAAACAATGGTGGGGGTCCAAGTGGAATAGGTAGGTGGCCACCAATATCCACCTGGATCACCCCTCCACCAGGAAACCCTTATCCAGGTCAAAGCACACCATATGTGTTTCCCCAACCGCATCATCAAATGCCAGGGCCAACTATTCCTCAACCTGATTATCCAAATGTTTCCCTTCCTCCATATGTTCCTTATGCACTCCCTATCACTCCATCCCCTCTCACACCAACGCCTCAGCCTCCCATGCCTCCTCAACCTCTACCACAACAACTACCTCCTCCTGAAGATCAATTTTATGCTCAACACACTAGAACCAATCACCTTAACACCAAGAAGAAGATTAAGGGGAAAGGTAATAGGAATAAAAAATCTAAAGGTAATTAAGGTAACCATCGTCCACCACCTAATCCACCCCAACGATATCAACCTGATCCCGCAACCCAACAAGAGGGTGGACAACCCAAGCAGAACAAGGCTCTTCATATGAATAAGTCATTTTCATGTTGCAACATATATGGACATTATACTCATACTTGTACTCTTTTACCTCTGATGTGTCAAGTAAGGGAAGCCCAAGTAGTTTCCTCTAGAGGATACCATCCCATGGCTGAAATTCCTCTGACTCTTGTTTCATCTCAGACGGTTGTGCTTACCAACCCATTTCCTCACCAAGGATACATAGTTTTCTAACCTACACAAGGTGAGGTAGTGCCTCAACCTCGAAAATATGGTCCCCATAATTATCAGATTTTTATAATGAATTTAAATTAGGTCAACAGAGAGAAATTAAACCTTGAGACTCAATCACGCCAGTAATGCCAGTCACCCACTAAGTATGTAACTGAGTCCCAATTGACAGTTTCCACTTAATCTATTTTGTCATCAAATGGTACCTTACATATCCCTCAACCTAGGGCAGAGGTTATTACCAAGATACCCAAATTACCATTATGTCAAAATATTGCTTTAGCTAAAGCCACCCATAACTACAACACATTAGATGTCTTGGTGTAGTCTCTTACTGCCATGTCAACACCAGAAGCTCTCCAATTATGTCCATCCCAATAGAAATATATACTCAATGCCTTGGGAATCATGGATCATTCAGATGATCATATGATCATCTTTGATGTTGACCAATCGGAACATCTTGCACTTCTTTCATCTGTTTCTTTTAAAATACTAGTATCAATAAGAAACTTAATTATAGAATGGTTTATCATTCGTAAAGGTGCCTCCACCTATGTGATGGTTGCTATTTTTTGTAAAAAACTTGGTTCACCTGACCTGTCCCCATCCATCATCACTCTCTATGCATGGGATGATCATCCATCACATCCCCTTGGCTTACTTCGCAACTGTATTTTCTCTGTTTCGGACAAGATTGTCTCCATTGATATAGAATTCATCTATGCCCCATTCGATTACAAAATCCTTCTGGGTTCTAGTTACACCTATGCCATGTGATCTGTAGCATATTTAGTCTTCCATAAGATGTGATTTCCCCACAAGTAAATATCATCACCGTCAATCAACTGAAAAACTATTATCTGAAGGCGCAGACTTTTCTTGAGTCCAACCTTTCATCCATTATTGACAATACAAATATCTCTTCCCTCACCAATTTTTCACCTGGAGTCTACAAAGATTCAAATTTTCTTGGTGCCTACTATGGTCCACCACCTACCCCTTCTGAGCCCAACTCATCCAATGCTTGCATGCTTCAAGCATCACGGGCTGCTGAGAAGAATTCTGGTCCACCCATCCAACAGTCACCGCCTTCGCAGCCTGTTGTTCCCAACTCATTCCAACATTTAGGTATAATTCCTCAAGGACCATTTTCTTCTGCTGGTGTCTCTCCTAGCAATTCCAACCAAGAAAATTTTATCCATACCTTAACCATCCAGAAGCATTTCTTCGAAGCCATTATCCTTCAGGTCGGATATCTTTCTTATTTCCCCCACCAGGATTTTTTCTATCCCTGTCATGGCTAATTTGAGTTTACCCAACATTACTCTTGGGATCCTAATCTAGTACATTGATTCCCCCACAAACACTCCACTTGATAAACTTAAACCTTACACAACTTTGACCCTGGTACAACTTGTTGTTCCTTCCCCTTCCTTTGCTTTAGTTCCATAGTAACCTCAATAGGAACCTACGCTTGTTGTGAAATCATCTGGCGAGGGGGGGAATCCCAGAAAAGTAAAAATAAAGATAATACGCCCCAAAAAACTCCATCTCCTCGTAAGCCTCCAAAGTCGACACCTCTGTGTGATTTTTGTGATGTTGTTAGGCATTCCACCAATAAGACAAGAAATAATACCTCAAGAGGATTAGTAGGCAAAGCCTTGGCTTCACAGTTCGAGCTTGAATTTACCCTCATTTGATGCATGGCCAACACAGTGATGGGGAGTGTGTGGTACTTTGACTCAGGTGCCTTGTTCCACTTGATGTGGAATAAATATTCTTTTAGTGGCCTAGAGGAGAAATACTTGTAGATGCATATTGAGATGGGGGGCGATGGAAGGTCCAACATGACCAAGGTCGGTACAATCACCTTTCAGAAGGAGTCAGGATCGCCCGTCGCGATCAAGGATGTCATGTTCATTCTGGGCCTAAAGAAAAATATCGTCTCTGTTTCACTTTTGGAAGACCATACATATGATGTGATATTCATCAAATTTTTACAACCAACAAATTATCACCTACCCATTTCTAACTAGGTGGATCTAAATACACCATGTGAGTTAAATTTTACAATAGTAAAATCACTTTCACTACAAGAAATGATGCATTGAACCACTTTCGTTAATTTATTTTCGATTAAAACCCATGATAAATATTAAATAAACCATTATTTATATAATTTTCTCTAGGAATAACTATTAAATCATTGTTTGATAATTAATCATTTTCACATTTGACTAAATCACCTAGGAATAATTACATAAATCATAATTTATTTATTTTTCCTTAGCTTCATTATTGGAATAATTGTTAAATCATTATTTAATAATTATTTCATTTCACACTTTTCTTATTATTCACGAAATAATTAATAAATCCTTTTAGTTGTCAATTATTTCTAAATAAATATATTTGAACATTTTAATTATCTTTTCCTTCTCCAAAGATATAATAAATTATTCCAAGCAATTAGATCTAGATTTTGGTCAATAATATTTTATTATTCTCCATTTTCGAGATCAACTCAATACTTTGCTATAAATAAGAGGATTTTTCAACCCTTTCTCACTATGACCATTATCACTGTCACCATAATCGTCTTATGGTTTTTGAGCTCCCATTTTGAGTTCTACATATTTTTTTTGTTTTTACACATTTGAGAGAGGAAGATCTCAATATTGTAGTGACAAGGACATCAAAGGACCCATTCCACTTAGGGGGACTTACGACCCTTTGTAAATATCCTTCTTGAGGTGTCATTAATAAAATATTTATTCTTTCAAAGCTTTTCCATGATTGGATTATTGTACATCAGATATATTTTTTTTGTTTTTGCTTTGAGATTGAATACATCTATATTTTTGTAGGTTTTCCTCACATATTTGTTGCATATATGAAGTATAAGTAACCATAATTTTTGTTAGGGTCACTAGTCACATGTGACTTAAGTGAGATATTTTTCATACACCTTCCAAGAAATTTCATACAAATACAAAGGAAAGGCATTCCTTAGACACATATCCATGGGACATGTGAAAAATATCAGGGTTAGGGGGAAGAATATGTACAATCTAGATGTGGAGGATTGTGTTGCATTGAGAACAAAGGTAGAGAAGGTGAAAATCTGGGATGTCAGTGAACTTTTGCATAGAATAATTTACCATTTGCATCATGGTTATTTGAAATTATGCAACAGATCACCATAGGCCTTCCGAAAGGAGCTCTTGAGCAACAAGATGTATGAAAAAAACATACTTTGGGAAAGTACAAAAAATCCACTTTCCATGTTTGGGAGAACAAGGTACATGCAATCCTAGAAAGGATCCATTATGATGTCTATGGACCTTTCTTGACAGCCTCCATTTCTAGGCACAAATATTTTATCATTTTTATTTATGATTTCTCACGGAAGTGTTGGATATTCTTCATGTAGGGGAAGGAGGTGACATTTTTCAAGTTTGTTGAGTTCAAGGCACTTGTGGAGAAATAAAAAAGAAATAAGGTCATGTCTCTCAGGAGAGATAATGCAGGTGAGTACGCATAAAATGAGTTTAAAAATTTATGTGCAAAAGAAGGTGTTCAACGGGAGTTAGAAACACCCCACAACCCAGAGCAGAATGGGGTGGCTAAGAGAAATAATCGTAGAATTTTGGGAGCAACGAGGGAAATGTTGCAGGATCAAGGCCCACCTCTACACTTTTCGGTCTAAGCATGCAACATAGCAGTCTATTTTCATAACAGAATTCCTCATTGGGTTTTGGGCATGATTACATTGGAGGAGGCCTTCTCAGGGAGGAATTTGGATGTGTCACACTTTAGGATCTTTGGAGCCTCTATCTACTTTCATGTCTCCAAATATGCAAGGAATAATCTAGAGACGAAAGTAGAACTAGAGATATTTGTGGGGTACAGAGAAAATCCCCACAAATACTATGTGTACGTGCTATCCCTCAAAATGAAAATGTTGCGAAGGGATGAAAATTTGATGAAGAGAAGGGGATGTAGTTCTCTCTTGAGAGGGAGCTTCAGATCCCGCCATAGGAGGAGCTTTTAGCTTCAAAGGAGGAGCCTCAAGAAGTTGTGGAGAATCTAGAAAATAAGGAGCATTATGTGGAGACATCAACTCAAGAAGAACCATCCAAAGAAGACAAGAAAAGGACCTGGGAAGATGAGAGACTTATGCAGGATCCGAGGGAGAATGTCGGTTCTCCTTCAAATCGGTGTAGACAAATAATATCAGCAGATCGATACACTGGATACATGGATTTGATGACATAACTTTTAGAGACTAAGCCATATGCTTTCAAGGAATCAATAGAGAAACTTGTATAAGTTGATGCAATGGTGGAGGATTACAAGTCCATTGTCAGAAACAATGTTTGAGAAGTTGTCCCAAGACCAACAGACAAATTAGTTGTGGATTCATGATGGATATTCAAGGTAAAGCATGCAATAGACGAAAGCATATAAAATAAAATTCCATATTTGTGGCCAAGGAGTACTCTCAGGTTGAAGGAATTAACTATGAGGTGACATTTCCTCCTGTACCAAGGTACTCATCCATTAGATCAATTCTTTCTCTGCCTGTAGAGATGGGGAGGAATATCCACCAAATAAATGTGAAAAAAAAATTCCTAAATGGATTTATCGAGGAGGAGGTGTATATTTAGCAACCAGAAGGCTTCAAGACTTTTTATCGAGAGTATCATGTGCGCAGAATCAAGCGAGCATTATATAGTCTCAAGAAAGCACTTTATGCATGGAACACCAGAATCGATAACTATCCCATTAGTTTGGGCTTCACCAAAAGTGAAAAGGATTCAAATCTCCATTAGATTGTGGTAAAAGATAAATTGTTTATTATTTTCTTATATGTTGATGATTTGATCTTAACTGGTGATGAACATTTGATCATAACTTGCAAGGAGGACCTTGCAAGAGATTTTGAAATGAAGTACATGGGTCTCATGCACTACTTCATTCGATTGGAAGTGTGGCAAGGATGTGAGGAACTATTTGTCTCTTAAGGAAAGTATTCCAGCGAGATACTTCAAAAGTTCCGCATTGAAATATGAAAACCCATGGAAACTCCTCTAATGACCAACTGGAGGAAAGAGGATACTGCTTTAGGTGAGAAAGTGAATGCTACTATTTACGGAAATTTTGCGGGTTGGCTCATGTATATTGCAGAAACATGACCAAATATTTACTATGTAGTCAATTAGTTGAGCCAATGTATGGTTCAACTGACCAAATTATTTTGGAGGGTAGTTAAGCATGTTCTATGGTACCTCAGAGGCATTACTCAGTTTGTACTATTATACATACAGACAGAGGGAGTGAATTTTTAGGGCTTCACAGATGCAGATTGGGCGGGAATTCCATTAGTCTGGAAGACTACATTTGGTGGAATTTTCAGTTTTGGGTCTGCCACAATTACTTGGTATAACAGGAAGCAAAGATATGTGGCACTCAACTTGGTAGAAGAAAAATACATAGCTACAATTCAAGCATCTTGTGAGGCTATCTGGATGAGAAAGATACTTTCTGGATTGTTTAGTCAAATGATGGATCCAACTATGATCTACTGTGATAACCAGGTTTGCATCAATGTATCTAAATATAATGTTTTTGATTATTGAACCAAGCATATAGATATTTGGTATCACCATCTATGGGATTATGTGCAGGGGAGGATCATGTTGTTTCTATATTCCGACAAAGGAACAAGATGAAGACATTTTGACAAAGGCCTTGCCAAGAAGGATGTTCGAGTTCCACAGGTGTAGGAGAGGGGTGGTTGATAATCCCTTTCTTGTTGAGAGAGAATGTTGAAAAATGCAGCAAGAAATTCTCTATTGGATTTTTCCTTGATTAAATTGGGATTTGAATTTCCACATCAACCTTGGTAAAGCTTTTGAATTTTTGGCCTTCAAGATGTTTCCAACTGCAAATTTAGCCCTTGTACATGTTGTTCACTAACTCTGATTATTTTATGTATGTTGCGTACAAATGAGTGTACCATTTTTTCATAATAACAATTTTTATTTTTATTTTAAATCAATAATTAATTTTTAACTTTATATTCTTTTATAATTATAATTTTTAGAAATTTGAAAGTCATGTAACATTTTAATATATAATATTCTAAGTGCTTAATTTCATAATAGCAATTTTTATTTTTATTTTAAATTAATAATTGTTTTTTTATTTTTTTTTTATTTTTTTTATAATTATAATTTTATAGAATTTAAAATTCATGTAACATTTTAATATATATAATATTCTAAGTGCCTATACAGTGAAAGGTCTTCTTAAGGATCTTTTTGGTGTAAAGGTTATCTGTTAGAAATTTCATGGACAAAAATCTAGCCATGTTAAGAGTTGGTGTAGCTGGCTACTGAAGCCACAACTTAGACGTGTTAGTCATCTCAAAGCTCATATAACCTAACAAAAAAAAGTTAAAATGACCAAAAACCAATTTTACAAATTAAATTTGTAAGTTTTTTTATTTTAGTTAAGAATAATTTAATGATTTTTTACATATAATATTATACCTACAATGACCAAATTAACTTTTAAATATTTTTTTATAATATTTAAATATATTGATAAAATTATATTTCAATTAAAAAATACATTAGTGTTACTTTTCTATATAATATTGTTTCTCATGATTGATGGAGATAACAAGTGAATTTAAGGTCTAACCATTTCAATACAATCATATAATTTCACATTTATAATCTATGTTCAAATTGGGAGACGTATTTCATTTTATTATCATTATTATTATTATTATATTATGGAAAGACATGACATATATAATTTATATTATATATTTACATTTTCCAATTATTATTTGATTAGGAAATCAATTGCATCATAAAAAATAATTGGTAATATTTCTTTTCCTTTCATTTTAGATAGTCTATTTCTTTTAATTTTAATTTTTACTTTAACATAATTGTTTTTATAAATATTTAATAAATTAATAATAAGAATAATGATAAATATAATAAAATATATAATTATTAAAATGAAAATTATGAATAATCTATATCAATAACATCTATTTATTTTATATTGTAAAGCTTGTTTTTACATAAATTTATAAAATAATTATCAAGAATCACCCCAAAAATACTAAAATTATAAGATTGAGTTGAGTTTTAATGTTTTATGTTGATATCATCATCATCCAAGGGATTCATTTTTCAATAGAAATTTCACTCTTAAGTTTTTGAAGGTATATATTTTCTATCTTTGTAGTGTTGATTATGTAGGATTTTAAGAGAAAACATAAAAGAAAACACATACTCTTAACCATAAGCCTACTCAAGCTATATATTTTATCTAGTATTTTAAAAAAAATTAAAGTTTAAATGTAGATTTTGAGAATATGTTAAACCTACCCATAATATTAAAGTTAATTGTTTAACATGATTGTTATTTAATTGCTCGAGTAAATTCAATGGAACAACCCTCCTATCTCTTACAATTGTCCCATCCGAATCCATATTTGTATCAAGTTCTTTTGAGGATCAGTTAGTAAAGCACTGGTAAAAAAATATAATAAATAAAATGTACAACTAATTAAAGAAGCCTCACGATGTCAGATTCACAATATAGATAAATTTATCTTTACTAACACAATACAGATAAACCTATATTGCGATTTTCATGGAGTATGAAGAGTCCAAGTCATAAAACACAGAGCTGGACGATAAAATCAATGTCTCTAGATTTATGAACATACATTTTCTCAATATTTTCCACTATCGCAATCTACCTTTGCAAAATATTTTCACAATAACCATAGGCATGGTCATCATATAATGTATCATATCACCATTGTAAATTAGAGCTCTCAACTACATTCAAAATGAGCAAGGTTTTTGTTGCTCATTCCAAATTAGTTGAAGATCCATCTGGCTAGGAATTAATTATGAGTTTTGATGTCTTCAGGAATGCTTTTCATCGATGGTTTCCATCCACTACGACTGTGCCTTATTTGCACTGCAGTACTCCATTTTTCATCACTTAATTTAGCTCGAAGCTCCTCCTTCATGATCCCCAAATTAGACACAAATTCTACCAATTCTTTCCTTCGGGTAACCATTTTAACCCTCAAAACGCCTCCTCCTATCATCTTACACGAAACCGCCAGTTTGGCGGAACTCAAATCTTCTGCTGCTTTTCTTTTGCTTGATTTGCTTCTTCTTCTGCTTCTGTCTCTGCCAATTTTGTTATACCGCGAGGGAGGAGCCAGACAGTTGCCCATTTAGTTAACCCACTATTGAAAAACAGAATCTAGATATCGTTAATCTGGCAGACTTTAACTCTAGTGAAGGTTCTGGGTTTCCAACAATTGTAATTCGACCCAACAAATCCTTCAATTTTTGGGTGATGTATCCGCATTCATTATTCATTTAGACCATGCCATCACCATATATATTAATTTCTCTGCCGCTTTGCGGTAAGGTGTGTTGAAAATATTAAAGTCACCTGCAAACCCCGTGCAGGTAGAAACAGAGTATAACATGGGCAGCAGAAGGTTGAGTGCACACCTCTGTGCATTTAATAGATTTTAAATGGAGGTGTAAGGAGAAAATTAAATGATTATGTCCTCATCCTAATTTGTAGAGGAATTGAATAAATTGTGGTTCAAACCACGCAACAGCAAGTTTATTAAAGAAAAGTATTTTTAGGCGTAAAAGCCCTCACCAACGAAACAAAGGAGTTTTGTTCCCATGCTAGTGTTTTTCTTTAAACTGGGTGCGAAGTGTCTTGTTGATGTGAAGTCCCAAAGCGATGCGATGTTGTGATATCGCACATCACATATCACAACGGACAATGTTACATATACCACCATAAACATTCACTGCCGATATTGCAATGCGATGTGCTCCCTACCACCATCGCACATCGCAACATTGCGCTTAACCATTCCACCATACGCATATGTTTCTGCCGAAGTTTGTTTTGTGATGCGCCGATGCGATGTGGACCCCACATCATAGCATCGCAACATCGCGCAATCGCTCATCGCCAATAGCCAAGTCCATTCTGTGGGCCCTAGTAGCTAGCCAATCATAGGCCGTTCGCACAGGTTTCAGCCTCGCTGATGTAGGGGTGATTTGTTACACGAAAAGAATGCAATTGAGTTTATTTGAAGTTTGAATTCCAGGTTAAAAGTTTAATGTTGCCCAGATCAATGGACGAGGGAGCAACTGAAGAAGATCGACGGTTTGTGGGAGCACAAATTCTGCAAAGGTTAACAGGAGGGAGTGCATCCGCAGTTGACCAAGTGATCATATGTTGACCAGAGATCAACGGTCGAGAATTAGTGCGGGAGCACAACAAAGTTTTATTGTACCCGAGGAAGAGTGCCTCCATAGGGACCCACAGAAGGGTTTCGCATATATTTTATTTTATAGTTTGTTTTATGTTTTAAAATAGCTACGCCATATAAAAGAAAATCCCGAAGGCTTATGTAATAGATTGCTGCGTAGTGTGTTTTTTGTGCCCGAAGGAAAAAACAAAGAAGAGCACTGTATGTGCATATTTGTGACAGGGACAAGTGTTTTGAGAGCACTGCATGTGAAGCAGTCTTTGATATATCTTTTGTAAATCCCTCAGGAAGAGGAAAAACTACAATTTTTGTAATACAATTTTATGTTTTGAAATAGAAATCGTTTTTATGCCATCTATGTCCAGCATTTCTCTGTGTTAAAGGAGGATAATTTTATTCTCCCTGTGTGTTCGGAATATTCAGAAATCCCAACATGGTATCGAAGCTAGTCAGGCTCTTTGAAGGTGTCAAAGAAGTTGAAGGAAGAAGGAATCTTGTTGCAGCAGTTCACCAGCAAATCTCCAGGAAGTCCAGCAGAAGTTAAAGTCCAGGTATTTCTCAAAAAATTAGAGTTCATGTTTTGTTTAAAAAATTCCATTCCTCAGAAACAGAGTTTGTCTTTTAAAGAAGGAAAGACAATTTGTTAAAAAAAACACAGTCAAGTTTAGTTCATAGTTCAGTTTATAAGTAATGGCTCGACCAAGCACCAGCATGAGTATTGGAAATACTCAGATTCCACAATTTAATGGGAAGAACTATGATTATTGGGCCATTAACATGAGAGCCCTGTTTTCCTCTCAAGATTTATGGGAGTTTGTAGAAGATGGTTTTGATGAACCAGTTAATGAGCATGCCTTTAATACCTTAACATAGGCAGAGAATGATTTATTGAGGAGAAATAGAAAGGACTCTAAAGCCCTCTTCTATCTCTATCAAGCAGTACATGAGAGTGTGTTTCCAAGGATAGCAATAGTTAAGAGATCCAAGGATGCATGGGATACTCTTAAGACAACCTATCAAGGTATGGAGAAAGTGAAGATAACAAAACTACAATTGCTGAGGAGATATTTTGAAACTCTCTGTATGAAAGAGTCTAATAACATAGACTCATTCTTCACACATGTGATTGGGATGGTCATCGAGATAAGGTCTCATGGAGAGACACTTGAAGAAAGAAGAGTATTGGAGAAATTATTGAGGAGTATACCCTCAAGGTTTTATGTTATTGTAACCACCATTGAAGAGACAAAGGATCTCTCAAATTTCACAGTTCATGAACTTCATGCATCACTGATGACTCATGAATAGATATTGGGAAGATTAGTAAACCCATATTTGGAGCATGCCTTCAAGACCCAGATGCCTTTCGGAAGAGGAATAGGTCAAGGAAGAGAAAGAGGAATAGGCAGAAGCCAAAATAGAGGAGGAAGAAACAACCCTTCTCATACACATGGAAGGAGCAATAGTAAGAATCAAAGCCAAGGCCAAAGTAGCAGCCAGCAAGGTGGAAACCAACATGCTCATGGACAAAGGTATGACAAATCCAATGTCTAGTGTCATTATTTCAAGAAATATGGGCATTATGCCAATGAGTGTAGGAAAAAGAAAAATTAAATGAGTAATAAGCAGAATGAAAATGTAGTAAGAGAAGAAAAGAACCCAAAGAATGTGTTGTTAACATGTAATATAGCACAAGATAGACAAGATGATGTATGGTTCTTAGATTCAGGCTGCAGTAATCACATGACTGGAAACATAGAAATTTTTTCCAATCTTGATGAAGATGTTAAATCTGAAGTAACAACTGGAACTGACACTGAGATCTTTGTCAAGGGAAAAGGTAGAGTAAGTATCTATGCAAGAAATGGAGAGCAGAAATTTGTGCTAGCTGTATAATATGTTCCTGGCTTGAAATGTAATCTTTTGAGCGTTGGGCAGCTCATTAACAAAGGTTACAATGTATTTTTCAAGAATAATGTGTGCACAATAATGAACATACCTCCAAGCAAGAATTTTATTGCAGAAATGCAAATGAACAACAATAGGGTGTTTCCACTCAAGCTCAATTCTGACTTGAAGGGAAAGAGAAAGAATGTAGCAGTTGTAGCTCAAGAGGTCTTTCAAAAGGAAGTGAAAGATGGGAATTGGTTATGGCACTTGAGATTTGGATATCTCAATTTCGGGGGTCTAAATTTGTTGCACATAAAAGGAATGGTAAGAGGACTACCATTGATTGAGAAACTGGATAGCCTATGTGAAGGCTGCACCTTGGGAAAAAAACACAAAGAAAACTTTCCATCAGGAAAGAGCATAAGGGACAAATCACCCTTAGAAATTATCCATTCAAATTTGTGTGGGCTGATGCAAACATCATCTGTATCAAGAAGCAATTATATGTTGACCTTCATTGATGATTTCACAAGAAAAGTATGGGTTTATTTCTTGAAATATAAAAGTGAAGTGTTTGAGAAATGTTTCCACTTTAAAGCTCTTATAGAGAAATAGAGTGGGAAGCATATCAAATTCCTAAGAATTGACAGAGGAGGTGAGTATATCTCAAAAGAATTTCTGCATTTTTGCAAAGAAAAAAACATACACAAACAATTTACAACATGGTACACACCGCAACAAAATGTTGTTGCTAAAAGGAAGAATAGAACCATCATGGATATGGTGAGAAGTATGCTAAAGGAAAAACATTTGCCAAATGATTATTGGGCAGAAGCTACAAATTGTGTTGTGTATATTTTGAATAGACACCCAATGAAAACAGTGATGAACAGAGTTCCAAAAGAAGTGTGGAGTGGCAGAAAACAAGGAGTCACCCACATGAGAGTTTTTGGGTGTGTGGCTTATGCACACGTTCCAGATCAGCTGAGAAAGAAGTTGGACAGTAAGGGGGAGAAGTGCATCTTCCTTGGATACTATAAAGAATCCAAAGGATATATATTTTATAACCCATCCACAAAGAAATTTTTTATAAGTAGAGATATGCAATTCATAGAAGAAGAAGCATGGGATGGAAGCATTGAGAAAACAGTCAATGTCAAAAGTTGTTTGTCTCATGATGAAGACGAAGAAGATATGGCTGAAAGGAACACCTCATCGGTAGCACTACCTCCACCAACACAAGGACAGTAAGGGACACCACAAGCAGGAGTAAGAACACCCTTGAGAAGAAATGAGAGTGCTTCTCAAAGCACACCACAAGGAGAAGATTTGAGTGCTTCTTCAAGCACAGCTACACCAAATGAAAGAGGAAACAGATTTAGAAATCTAAATGAAATCTATGAGCAAGATACTGCAAATGAAGGTATGAATTCCTTATTTGCATTGTATTGTCATGTTGATGATCTTATTCATTTTGAGGAATCTATAAAAGATAAGAAATGGATAGAAGCTAGGAATGAAGAAATAAAAGCCATAGAGAAAAACAATACATGGGAATTGGTTGATCTCCCAGAAGGTAAAGAAGTGATTGGATTAAATTGCGTATACAAGACCAAAAGAAATGTTGAAGGTAAGATTTAAAAGCACAAGGCTAGACTTGTTGTCAAAGGCTATAAGCAGCAACATGGAAGAGATTATGAAGAAACTTTCGCACCAGTTGCAAGAATGGAAACAGTGAGAGGAGTGTTGTCCACAGTAGCAAAAAACAAATGGAAGGTTTACCAAATGGATGTAAAATCAACATTCTTGAATGGAGTTTTAATGGAAGAGGTTTATGTGGAACAACCTCCAGGATATGAGAAAAAGGGACAAGAGCATAAAGTTTGCAGATTGAAGAAAGCTCTTTATGGGCTGAAACAAGCACCAAGAGCATGGTACAGTAGGATAGATTCCTATCTACTGGAGAATGGGTTTGAAAAATGTGAAGGATAACCCACATTATACATCAAGGAGAAATATGGTAAGATGCTGATAGTTTTTTTATATGTTGATGATGTGATATTCACAGGTAATGATGATTATCTCTTTGAAAATTTTAAAACAATCATGAAAGATGAATTTGAAATGACTGATATGGGATTGCTGAGATACTTCATAGGAATAGAAGTAGAGAAAAATTAAAATAATATTTTTATTTCTCAAGAAAAGTATGTAAATGAAGTTTTGGAAATATTTAATATGCAGGATTGCAAAGCAGAAATTACTCCCACAGTAATGGGATTGAAACTCAGCAAAGATGACAGCAGCAAGGATTTTGATTCTAGTTTGTACAAGAGTATAGTTGACAGTCTTATGTATTTGACTGTAACTAGGCCTGATATTATGCATGTTGTTAGTTTGATTTCCAGATTTATGGAAAGGCCGAAAGAAGCACATTAGCAAGCAGCAAAAAGAATTCTGAGGTATGTGAAAGGAACTAAGACGTATGGTATTTTGTATACTACTTTAGAAAATTCTAAATTGATTGGATATACTGACAGTGATTGGGCTGGAAGTATTGATGACTGGAAAATTACTTCTGGTTATGTTTTTCATATTGGTTCAAGAGCCATTTCACGGGCTTCTAAGAAACAACCAATTGTGGCATTGTCTATAGCAGAAGCAGAATATGTGGCAGCTATAGTAGCAGTGTGTGAAGCAGTGTGGATGAGAAGAATATTGAGAATTTTAAGTCAAGAACATGTAAAAGGGACATTGTTTTATTGTGAGAATAGCTCAGCTATAGCATTGTCAAAGAATTATGTGTTTCACAAAATAACTAAACACATAGATGCCAAGTTTCACTACATAAGGTAATTGGTGAACAATGGAGAAATTGTTTTACAACATTGTAGAATAGAGGAGTAGTTTGCAGACATTCTGACAAAGCCATTGGGGCAAAAGAGTTTTGAATATTTGAGAAAATGCTTGGGTATGACAGATAACCCGGCAGCTGACTTTAAGGGGGAGTGTTGAAAATATTAAAGTCACCTACAAACCCCGTGCAGGTAGAAACAGAGTACAACAAGGGCAAAAAAAGGTTGAGTGCACACCTGTGTGCATTTAACCGAGTTTAAATGGACTTGTAAGGAGAAAATTAAATGATTATGGCCACAACCAAATTTTTAGAGGAATTGAAGAAATCGTGGTTCAAACCACGCAATAGCAAGTTTATTAAAGAAAAGTATTTTCAAGCGTAAAAGCCCTCACCAACCAAACGAAGCAGTTATGTTCCCACCGCAGTGTTTTGTTTTAAACTGGGCGCGGAGTTTCTTGTTGATGTGAAGTCCCGAAGCGATGCAATGTTGCGATATCGCACATCGCATATTGCAACGGAAAGCGTTACATATACCACAATAAACATTCACCGCTGATATTGCGATGCAATGTGGTCCCTAACACCATCGCACATCGCAACATCATGCTTAACCATTCCACCATCCACATATGTTTTCGTCAAAGTTTTTTTTGTGATGCGCCGATGTGATGTGGACCCCACGGCACAGCATCGCAACATCGCGCAATCGCTCTTTGCCAATAGCCAAGTTTGTTCCACTAAACCATTGATCCGCCGAAGCGCTGATGCGATGTGGTCCCACTGTCCAATGCCACATGGACTAATCATGTTGTTTCACATTCGTTTTTTCCATGACGTCACTTTCACCTTTTGGTATGCTAATTTATTATGGAATCTGATTTAATTTTTATTTGAGTTTTGCGGGCCCCAGTAGCTAGTGAATCACAGGCCGTTCGCGCAGGTTTCAACCTTGCCGATGTAGGGGTGATTTGTTACACAAAAAGAATGCAATTGAGTTTATTTTAAGTTTGAAGTCCGGGATAAAATTTTAATGCCGCCCAGATCAATGGGCGAGGGAGCAATTGAAGAAGATCGATGGCTTGCGGGAGCACAAATTTCGCAGAGGTTAACAGGAGGGAGTGCCTCCGCAGTTGACCAAGAAATCATACGTTGACCAAAGATCAACGGTGGAGAATTAGTGTAGGAGCACAAAAAAGTTTTATTGTACCTGAGGAAGAGTGCCTCTGCAGGAACCCACATAAGGGTTTCACATATATTTTATTTTATAGTTTGTTTAATGTTTTAAAATAGTGGCACCATATAAAAGAAAATCCTGAAGGCTTATGTAATAGATTGTTGTGTAGTGTGTTTTTTGTGCCTAAAGGCAAAAACAAAGCAGAGCACTGTGTGCGTATTTTTAACAGAGAGAAGTGTTTTGAGAGCATTGCGTGTAAAGCAGTCTTTGATATATCTTTTGTAAATCCCTCAGGAAGAGGAAAAACTACAATTTTTGTAACACATTTTTATGTTTTGAAAAATAAAGCATTTTTATGCCATATTTGTCCAACATTTCTCTATGTTAAAGGAGGAGAATTTTATTCTCCCTGTGTGTTCGAAATATTTAGAAATTCCAACAACGTGTAGTTGAGCGTTTAAAATCAGATATTGAAATTGGAGTTTTGGGAGAAAGATTTGGTGCGGAAGAGGTCAAACACAGTAGAATTGGGTTGCTACTTATTGCTTCAGTTCAACATTTATATTCATTTTCTGGGACAGACATTCATCTTTTTGGTGTGGATGATTATCTTGCATCGTTGTTGAATGTGGCCTGCATATACTTCGGGGGAGGTAAGAGGAGCCAGAGATTCTCACCATGGCTGAATACAGTAAGAATAGTTTGAAAAAGGGGATGGAGGGTATGTGTATGCGCATGATGGACATGGGGTTGGATGCTTTTTTTTGAGGAAGTATTCACTGTGTTGGGCAAGCTTAGGTTACACGCATCCGACTGAATCCTTTCATGGACGTTTTCTCAGTAAGTGTGTTTTTCCCTCTTATGTAGATATTTTTACTTCCTGGTGGAATGTCCGGAGTTCAAAATATGTTGGGTTGTATATTTTAAATGCATGATGATCATGGGGAGGTAAAAGGAGCCAGAGATTCACGCAGTGGCTGAATGCAGTAAGAATAGTTAAAAAATGGGGATGCTGGGTATGTGTATGTGCATGATGGATGTGGGGTTGGATAATTTTGTCTGAGCTATCTCCATCGATGTAAAGAGTAGGTGCATTATAAGACTTATGGATTTGGAGGCTGGAAGTTGACAATGGATGTTATTTGCTGGCACATATCCGCTATTTGTTTTAGGGTCAGAGGATTACATAATAGGTCCCATAGGAAACACGCACAGGATGATATTTGAACCATATGGTGTCATCACTCAAATAGGATTATTGGCAATTTGTGTCGTTATCATTCTATCAGCCATTATCATGACTCTTTTAAAACGACCTCCAAGGTAGTCTGTTGGAAAATCGTGGAAATAGGCCATCTGATCAGGAGCTACATAAGATCATTGAATCATATGACACGTCATATCAGGCATGATGGTTATTGTATTGGAATAAGTGGATAGAGTATTTCACCATTTATTGACGGTGTAAGGATTTCGAGTTTCAATTCTGTTACAAATGGTGGCACTATACGGGTTTATTGGTGGTCTCTAGTTTTTCTAGCTTGCGTAATTCACCACCCTCAATTTCCCGGTGCATTCGTAACTCCGATCATGGTCTGAACATTTTGGCTATCAGTCTCATGAACAGTGCACTCAGATATCTTCTGTAATATTCCTTGTCAGGGTTATAGACATTGGTTTTGGGGATTTGCAGGATATAAGGTAATGGTACATGGTTTTTGTGGGTAATTCGCAAGATCTTAATGAAAAGGTGTTAATGCGGGAAGGAAGGCGACACACATTTATGGTGGGTTAGTTTTATTTCAACAAGGTTGATGACTTGGACATGATCCATTTATTCCTGGATATATTTTATTGGTGAATCTATGGTATATGGGTTGTACTCACATTAATTGTCATCTACTTATGTGAATTGATTACCTTGTGAAGTGATTATGTCTTAATTGGGTAGGTTTCTTATTTTATATCTTTTAAAAGGAGTCATTAATTTCCATGCATGGTACTCTCATATTAGTATCATCTCATTTCAGAAGGCCACAATTGGGTGGCGGTGGACATTAAATTATTTCCTGACATTTCTGCAAATCAGTTCTTTTCGAAGATACATGGGGATCATCATCTGGTGTCGAGTGGGTGGACTGTATTTATTAGGGATGGCAGAGTTTTATGACGCATTATAATCAAATACATCGGGGCAGGAGGCTCTTATTGTTACAATGGTGGTGGCTAAACGGGCACGTATTGTTGAGAGAGGCAGGCGTATGAGACTGGAACCACTTGCTTCGGATGGTCTGGAACATGAATCTGGGGAGTGAGTGATTGCTTCCAATGATATAGCACATGGGCACAAAGAGGAAAATTATTTTGGTAATTTGAATAGGAAAGGAAAATATAACAAAAGCAAGACATGCCATAAACCATCGCCGAATGTTAAGCAGGTTATCTTAGAGTATGACGACTTATGGGGGAGGCTAGCGAGCTTGAGAAAAAGAGTTTTGATTAGTTGTTGGCTATTTTTATAGAAGACTAAGGTGGATATGGTTGAATGGGTTAAGAACACATGGTTTCCATTTCTCGGATACAATCGGAAGGTCAACTTAATGATAAATACTTGGTATGGTATACTTGGTATACTTGGTAGAAAGAAGACCTCAACAAGATCCTTAATTGCACATGAGTGCATGGGCATAGCTTTATGCGGCTGTTACCATGGTATTTTGGGTTCAATCTGTTAGTGGAGGCACCAAAAAACAATATGGTATGGGTTAAACTACCAGATTTACCTCTAGAATTTTGGGCCCTTGAGGCACTTAATGTGATTGGTAACACCATCATACACACTAAGCACATTGAACCAAGAATTCTGGGTGCTTATGATAAAAGAATTGCTTAGCTGTTGGTGGAGATGAGCTTTGCAAGTGGGCTATTGGGGGATGTGGATCTGGTTTGGGGTTAGCGTCAGCATAGATAGCGTGTGGATTTCTGGGGAGTGCCCTTCAGATGTATGATATGTCACCACACAGGTCATCTAATGATTCGATGCCCATATCGTCATAGAGAGAGGGGACACATCAAGAAATTAGGGTGGGAATATCGGCTGGTGAACAAGTCAAATGTGATCTTGGATCCTAATCTCCTGGGTAAGTGGACAACGATATTGATTCGCTGATGGGAAATCCACTACTCAACCTAGCTGTCCTCACAGTTTTTGACAAGGTGCCACATGATCATACTATATCCATTTCTCCCAATTCAAGCAATAATATTACAATGTGGAAGAAATCCAAGTCTGGGTCTCATCATTTAAGAGGGTGACTTAAAACTAAGTCGTTATTTCCTAAGGACTTGAGTGACTTTCATGATATTCCTATCTCATCAGATGATGAGCTTAGGGTACTTAGAGTAGGTGCCCCTATACCTAAGCCTAAATGAATTCGATCATCTCCCTCAATGTTAGGGGATTGGGCAACCCCTCCAAAATACTTCACCTTTTTTGACCTCTTCTCTGAGTTACAACCCAATATGGCTCTCTTCCAAGAGATAATGGTTCAAAAGCACAATGCATTTGGATCATTATTTAAAATTCGACTCGGATGGCGTGCAGTAGGGACAAGCCCCATTGTAAAGGTAGGTGGTGTGGTGGTTATGTGCAATTCTGTTTGGGCAGATTTCTGGGCGTTTATTTATTTTGGGAACTATTTTACATGGTTCCTTGACACAATATGCTAAGGTAGTTCATATATATATGCTCCTTATCATCATCATGCGGCATTATGGGACAAAATTTAACTATCAAGTATTTTGGGGCTATCTAATCTGATCATTATTGGGGATTTCAATGTAATATTCTCAGGGACGGAATCTTGGGGTTTTTGGGCTCGTCGGGATCCAATGGCTAACTGCATAGGATATTTACTTAGGGATTATCATCTTGTGGACATTTGTGCAATCCCTTTATCCCTGAACTGGACCAATAGAAGGATGGGTGATGAATTCATTGGGAAAAGGCTCGACAAGGCATTGGTGCATGAGGACCTGATACAAGACATGGGGAATTTCAGGACTAGGGTGATGGTGGATACTATTTCAGATCACATTATGATTATATTATCATGGCATAAGGAGACGACTACACATGGGGCTCCATTCAAATTTAATAGGACATGGCTTATGGACCTGGGCTATAATAATATGGTAACAGAATTCTGGATGCAAAATCATGATGGCCAATATGGATGGCGGATTTTGTCAAACAAGCTTCATGAGCTTAAATTAAAAGCCAAATAGTGGGGAAAAAATGAAAAAACACGAGCTGAGACAGGAGCTTACATCTATTTTAGCCGAAATTGAACACATCATCAGTGGGATGGCTGAGGTATCCTCGAATCATCATGATTATGAGCAGCTACATGACTTGGAATCGAGAAAAGTGGAGATATTAAAGGTACAAGAATCAACCTGGAAGCTGAAAATTAGGATCCAATGGCTCAAGGAGGGCGACCTTAATACTAATTTTTTTCATAATGTGGCCAATGGTCGTCGGAATACAAATTTCATTTGGAATCATAAACTGGAGGATGGGTCTTCGGTACATTCAACCGAAGAGATTCAAGCAGCATCATATAAATATTTTACAGCTTTCTACAAAGTAGAGGGGGACATAAATTTTCAATGCCAAGAATTGGTGTTGAACCATATGACTGCATTATTTGATAGAGCGGGGAACAAGATCATGGATTGATGCATAACTAAATCAGATATTGAGGAGACCATAAAATCATTTGTGCTCGATAAGATCCCTGTCCTTGATGGGTGGCTAGCCGAATTCTTCATTCATTTATGGGACCTTCTGGAAGATGATTTATTGTCAATTACTAAAACACTACATGTAAAATACCCTCTAGCAGAGGTTATAAAGGAGGTTTTTAGTGTTATAAAATTGGCCAAAATTGTCAAAAAAACATTTTCTACAACATTCGTTTATGGTTACGGAAGTTTTGGCGGAGCTTTTAATAGAAATTCAACACAACTAAAAAAAATGGGCGGCCATAGGTTACTACGGATGTTCTTTCATCGGTGCGCTACTCTGAATTTAACACACTGGTGCGTACATGAAGACGGAACCCCGGGGCTGTATCAGTTGAACGAATGCATCGGGACATCTATGTGTAAAACCACACCGGGCGTAGTGTTCGTCATACAATGCACGGGGCCGTTCTAATTGGTCTTGGGATTTGTGCGGTGCCCATAGGTTATATCAATGCACCGGTGCGTATACCTTTATGATGCATCGGTGTGTCGTATCACAAAAAAGCACCGAGATTTATAATTGGTATCGGTATTCATGCGGTGCCCATTGATCATAAAAATTCACTGGTGCTTATAGATACATAAACGCCCTAGTACACAATATCGCACAAACGCACTGATATTTATAACTGGTATCGGTATTTGTGCAGTGCCCATAGATCGTACAATGGCACTGGTGCGTATAGAGACATAAACGCATCGGTCGATAGTTACTGACACACACCGGTTTTCATTTTGTTTTTTTAGAAACATCGACCAATGACAATCCAATTATTGTGATTGTTTTAAATTCATTATTCATCAAAAGTCGACACATCATATAAAAATATTCATATTAATTACAATTTTATTAATGCATTTGAATGTGCTGTTTGGATTAATTTTTTATATCATATGAGAATTATTGTGGTTTTTTAAAATTCATTACTCATCAAAAGTCGACACATATATATCTTATAACAATATTCATATGAATTTTATTTTTATAAGTTCATTTGAGAATGACAATGGAGAACACAATAGAATAAATTAAAACATATTTAATGATTATATATATATATATATATATATATATATGAATAAGACATTCTTTATCATACAAAATGGGACAGTTATTGGTATCCCTTTGTCTTTCAATTGGGACACTATGTCCATTACATTAAACAAAATGTCTAATTTCACAGACATATTTCAAAAAATAAAATGCCTTTCTTTGATATCCAAACATAATGATCATCATTCTTCGCTTGAACTATTGTCATTGGTAGAGCTAATTCCATGACTTGAGTTATTTTTATCAGGAATGTTTTGTTCACGGTGTTGATTGTTTTCTTCTTCTTCACCTTCCATATACAAAAATAAAAATAAACTGAAATGAGTGTATATACATTAGTGAGAATAATTAAAATTTCAATATTAAATAATATAAATCAATGTAAATCGAAAATAAAAATGATGTACCATAGCAACAATTGACTCATAAACTATACACATTCTTCCAAAACCATGTACCATGCCATCTTTCAAAATTTCATCTGTTGGAGCAGTTCCATACGTTGTTTCCTGCAAGTTTTATACCCCATAACAAATCATATATTTAATATAGAATATTTTTTTGTTCTATTAATTATAAATGGAGCTAAGTAAAACAAGATCAATAGATGCTTACAAATTCCACAATTAAATTCTGATATGCCAACATATACTCACAACCCATATTTAACCCAATTTCAATCAGTTTGTCTGATGGTTCTTCTTTGTATGTTAGCACCTGTTTGAAGACATTCAATGATTATTTTTGTAAAAAAAACTTAGAAAATACAAAAATGAAATCTAGTTAAGTTGTTTTAAGGAAGTAACAATTACTCACAAACTTAGAGATCAAGCCTTTTCTTCCTTGTCCTCCTATTTTATACGCTGAATGGGTTCCATTTTCTTTTCTTTTCTGTAAGAAAATTTTTAAAATTAATATTTAATGCTAAATTGTTTATCTATTGTACCTAATGATCAAAAAATTCAATGATTACATATTACATCTGAAGCACGTTGTTGTTGAGATGACTCCTGCTGTGATGAAATATTTTCCATTTGTTTGACCATCTACTTGTACACCTTTTTGGACATTCCTACTGGCATATTTCTGATATCAACTCGTTCATCTTTTGAGATTTTCATAATCTTCCTGAAAATGTAACATGACAATAAATTATTTAATTTTTATATTGATATATGAAAAGTTAATATAACAAAAGTGATATTTATAAATAATTCTAAACAAACATTTAAAGGAATATTACTTTTTCATTACTTGTTTTTTGTTGTTGTACATTTTTGCTATTAAAAATCTGACATGACTCATTGAATGATCTAGGTGGATATTGGTGGTCACCCACCTATTCCACTTGGGGCTCCACCATTGTCTATTTCATTTTTTCAGTTTCGGCACAGTTTACTATTTTTAGCAGTTTTTCGGGTCCTAAACTTCCGGAGCCGTTTTGAGGCCCTAAACAACGTTTTTGGGAAAACAGAGAGCAACATGGGTCCATGGATCGATGTTGCTTGTTCCAAATTTGTAGTCCTAGGATAGATATTTCTAACGAGGTATGGTATGCGTCAAACGAAGATCGTATGCCAAAGTTACGCCCCTGGGAAGTTGAAACACCAATTTACTCAAACAGGGCCCATAGTTTTGGCGCTTCATCTCCTAGGGTTAGGGTTTTGGTTGTTTAGGATTTCCCATTGTTTCTAAATAATAAATAGGCCCTCGAGCCTCATTGTAACTCAGTTCAAAGGCCTGTAGCCGCCACATCTCTTCTCAAAGATAGCTACCAGCGCCCTAGCTAGCTTTATTTCCATTCTATCTGTAAGAAAATTTCAGTTCTTTAACATTAATGAAATGAAGTGTTATTTCCACTGCATCTATGTATTTATGATTATATTTTTATTCTATTGTTTTCCTGCATAAATCTGGATCAGTGGTATCAGAGCGGTCTGCTTTTTCTCGATCCTTCTTTGCATGTCCCCAACGAGGTCGGGGTATAAGGAGCTAGGGCTCGATCTGGTGGAACCTTTGCAAGATCAGCCTCACAAACCTCGACGGATGCCCATGGGGGATTAAAAGAAAGATGAGGGAGTAGGAGATCCTATCAAAATATTGCTCGAGGAGGCCCTCGAAAAACAAAGGAACGCGATGATCGATAACTTTGCTCAGATCCTTCAACGGCTACCCACCGGCGGCGCATCTGCATCCAGCAGCCACTCTGGAGGCGCGACTCCTTTTAAGGTACAAGTAAATTTTGACATTCCCATATTTGAGGGTCAAATAGACGCAGATGCCGTAGATAGATGGTTGAATTTTTTAGAAGGATATTTCTCGGTTCATGACTTTTCAGACCGGGAGAAGATTATTTTTTCACTCCTCAAAGCTACCCCCCATGTTAAGGACTGGTGGGAAACCTACTGTGAGAACAAGGACCAGACAGAACCCTCTCTGTTCTCGGCCGTACCAACTTGGAATTATTTTCGAGATGCCGTCAAGGAACAGTACTATCCCGTGGGGAGCTATGAGGACAAGTACATACAATGGACCACGCTGCGACAACAAAGGGATCAAGATGTGCACGAGCTGACGAATCTGTTCCATACCCTGCGCACAAAGTTGGGTATCAAAGATTCGGAGAAACATTTGGTGCTAAAGTATCGCAGCTGTCTGCACAGATACATTCAGGAGGAAATGGAGTTCCTCGACATCTCCTCGCTTGGTACGGCATACCGGTATGCTGCCAAGATTGAGCAGAAATTCAAGCAGAAGAAGCGAGACTTTGGATCTGCGAATCAAAAGCAAGGGAAAGGTACTTCCAAACCACAAAACAAAGGACAAAGCCAAGGCATGGCGGCTAAAGACAACTCATTGAAGCCACAAGAAAAGAACAGCACCGCAAAGCCAAAGAAGGACACAGGAAAGTGGTGTGAGTTCCATAAGAGCTCCACTCACAACACAAGTGAGTGTCGGGCCAAGCAGTCGCTAGTGGCTGAGATGAGGGCTTCTGAGTCAGATGCATGCTCTGACTCCGAATCAGAACCTGAAAAGGTGAATGAAAAAGGGAAACAGATTATTGATGCAGAGCCCAACGCCACTATTGCCACTACAAAGATCCAAAAGGAGGAACCGAAAGATCCAAAGGAGGAGGAACGTCTCTTCCACTCCCAGATGTGGGTAAAGGGCTCCCCTGTACAATTCATTGTCGACAATGGGAGCCAAAAGAACCTCATTTCAGTAGACGTCGTGAAGCGGTTGGGCTTGCCGACCACAGTTCACCCACATCCATACACCATCAGGTGGCTTCACCAAGGACGAAATCTCCGCGTCAACCAGCAGTGTCGCCTTCCCTATAGCATCAAGCCCTTCACGGATGAGGTATTATGTGACGTTGCTCCTATTGATGTTTCTGATGTATTATTAGGACAACCATACTTGTGGAAGCGTCATGCTGTGTATGAGTCTCGACCTCGTGCTGTTATTATTACTTTGGGAAATAAGTTGTACAGGATACCAGAGGTACCACCTCCTACGACTATCTCTTTGGTTACTGCAAAACAATGTAGTAAGCTCATTTCCCAAACCAGAAAATTCGTTTTCCTGATGATCCGCCCCCAGGGCAAGAAGAAGACTGTGGCCACGACCTCCAGACAGGGCTCCTCTGCACAACAACAACAAATGGATAAGGTTGTGGAGGAGTACGGGGACATATTCACCCCACCCACAGGGGTTCCTCTGCACTGTCAGGTCAAGCACCCGATTGATCTGACCCCAGGTGCGCCGCTACCGAATGGACCGATATATCGGCGCTCTGTTCTAGAGAATGATGAAATCAAGAGGCAGATTCAGGATTTGTTGCAGAAAGGTCACATCAGACCAATTTCATCACCCTGTGGGAGCCCGATCGTGTTGGTACAGAAGAAGGATGGGACGTGGAGACTCTGTATTGACTATCAAGCACTGAACAAGATCACTGTCCGTAATAGGTACCCAATCCCATGGATTGATGACCTTCTCGACCAACTCAAAGGTGCAAAACATTTCAGCAAGATCGACCTGAAGTCTGGGTATTACCAGGTACCAATTGAACCCTCCGATGTGTGGAAGACTACCTTCAAAGCCAAGGAAGGCCTTTTCGAATGGTTGGTCATGCCTTTCGGGTTGACGAATGCTCCCGCCACCTTCATGAGGATGATGGATGACATCTTGCAGCCATTCATGTAAGGATTCTAGACACCACATATCTCCACAATGGTATGATATTGTCCACTTTGGGCCTAAGCCCTCATGGCTTTGCTTATGGGCTTTACCCCAAAAGGTCTCATACCAATGGAGATATTTGTCCATCCTTATATACCCATGATCCTCCCCACTTCTAGTCAATGTGGGACTTTGGTCATATACCCAACAATCCTCCCCTCGAACAAAGGACCATCGAGCCTCCCCTCAAAGGATTATCCATCCGTCCACTCTCTACCAACCAGGATTCTCCGCTCCAATGCATTGGAAACACACGCCTTACATGGAGCACCACCTGCCTCGAGAGCTTTCTCTATCCCAGGTCAACTCCTCTTCACCGTGTTGGGACCAAGACACGTCCATGAAGAATCCAGAGCATACCGCCTGTCTAACCGAGCTCATCCACGGATCCCATCGTGATATTACCGGGGCCCACCACCTTCGTTCGGCATTCGAGGATTCATCCACTTCGCTAACTACAGGGCATGGCTCTAATACCACTTGTAAGGATTCTAGACACCACATATCTCCACAATGGTATGATATTGTCCACTTTGGGCCTAAGCCCTCATGGCTTTGCTTATGGGCTTTACCCCAAAAGGCCTCATACCAATGGAGATATTTGTCCATCCTTATATACCCATGATCCTCCCCACTTCTAGTCAATGTGGGACTTTGGTCGTATACCCAAAAATTCGCCAACTCATTTGTAGTGGTGTACTTGGAAGACATTCTGATCTTCAGCCAGACTTGGGAAGAGCACCTTCACCACATCCGACGAGTCCTCCAAACACTGCGGCAACACAAGTTGTGTGCCAATTTGGAGAAGTGCACTTTTGGCATGACCCAGGTTCAATATCTGGGATACATTATTGATGAAAGGGGGATGCATGTGGATCCAGCCAAGATCCAAGTAATTCGGGATTGGCCAGCCCCAACCACTATAATAGAGCTTCGTAGCTTTCTGGGTCTTGCTAATTTCTACTAGAGGTTCGTGTTGGGATTCTCTCATATCACTTGGCCCTTGAGTCAAGTCACCAAGGGAGGAGCGAGAGCAAATTTTTTTTGGTCGAAACCTCAATAGAAGGCGTTCACAGAATTGAAAAATCGCCTCTGTTCTGCTCCAGTGCTCACTTTACCAGACTTGCAACAGTCATTTGAGATCGAGACAGATGCCTCTGACTATGCTATTGGGGCAGTTCTTACTCAACAGGGACATCCAGTGGCATTTCACAGTGAGACATTGTCAGACACAGTTCGCAAGTACCCCACATATGACAAAGAAATTTACTCCATTGTGCAAGCTTGTCAACAATGAAAGCATTACATTTTGGGGAAGGAAACAATCGTCCACACAGACCATAGGCCCCTGTAGTTCATACAGACACAAGGGAAGTTGCAGAATGATCGCCATCAGAAGTGGTCCACATATCTGCAACAGTTTCATTTGAACATCAAGTACAAGAAGGGTAGCACCAATCATGTTGCAGACTGCCTCAGCCGACCACCAATCGTGGCGCTCACCACTGTGCTCAACTCTTGTCGGCACGAGACTTCTGATTGGCTGCTTCTTTATGAGAGTGACCCAGAATTCGGCCAAACTTACAAGGCACTCTTGGGGGGTACGCAAGTTCCAAATTTTCACCTCCAAGATGCACTTTTATGTCACATGGGACACCTTTGTGTTCCTTCAAGCGAGCGTGCCAATATGATATGGGAAGCACACTACAGTCGAGTCGCTGGGCATTTTGGGGTCGAGAAAATAGTAGCAATCCTGCAGAAGTATTTCTATTGGCCGAACCTTTGAAAGGATGTCAAGAAGCACATTAGATCCTACACTGCTTCTGCGATTTCCAAACCGACCATCAAGAAGCAAGGCCTATATACTCCTCTACCTACCCCTAGTCGACCTTGGGAATCCATCTCCATGGATTACATGTCGGGCCTGCCTTCTACTAAGCAGGGAAATGACTGTGTTTTTGTGGTCGTCGACAGATTCTCGAAGATGGCCATTATGGCGGCATGCAAGAAGAATATCACAGCAGAAGCCACTGCTAAACTCTTCTTTGAACGAGTGTGGGTGCACTTTGGGATCCCAAAGTCTATCATATCAGATCGGGATAGCAGGTTACTCAGCACATTTTGGTCCAGCCTCTGGTCGATGTTGGATACCAAGCTCACCAAGTCCACAGCTTTCCATCCCCAAACAGATGGCCAGACAGAGGTCGTCAACCGAATGATTGTACACATTCTGCGCATGTACAATTCAAAGCATCCACGCACATGGGACGAGAGCCTCCCTTATGTACAACATAGTTATAATCGGGCTCTCCACAGTTCAATCGGCCATAGCCCCTTTCAGGTGGGCTTGGGATTCCAGCCACTATGTCCCATCGACGTAGCCATGCCATTTGCAGCTGCTCAGGCCAATTCAACTCATGTCCAGTCTGAAGTTGACAAAGCCAGTAGCTTCATCGAGCGCATTCAACACATCCGCCAACAGGTTCATGATATATTGGACAGAGCCAATGCCAAGTACAAGCAACTCCATGATCAACACCGGGTGCCACACAACTTCCAGGTGGGTGACAAAGTATGGCTACATTTGCAGAAGGAGCGCCTCACTGGACCCCACCGCAAGCTTCGCCCGCTCCGATACGGGCCGTACACCATCACCAAGGCTGTCGGGAACAATGCATTCGAGCTCAGTATTCCACCATTCCTTGGTCTGCACCCAGTCTTCAATGTGGATCGCCTTCGTCCTTACTTCCCACCTCTACTGGACACCTCGTACATTGCAGAACAACTCACACCAACTGAGTTAAATCCAGACTGCATGGAACAGGCCACCACAGATTGCATCATGGACATGCAAATCAAGAACACTCGCCAGCAGAAGATCCAACTATATCGGGTTGTCAAAGCCGGCCAACTCCTGCACCAAGGAAAGTGGTTCACCAGGGACCAAGTTCAGCAGAAATTTCCTCATCTCATGGAGGAAATTAACGCAATGGGGACCATTGCTTCCTAAGGGGGGAGGAATGATCCAGGTGGATATTGGTGGTCACCCGCCTATTCCACTTGGGGCCCCACCATTGTCTATTTCAGTTTTTCAGTTTCGGCACAGTTTACTATTTTTAGCAGTTTTTCGGGTCCTAAACTTCCAGAGCCGTTTTGAGGCCCTAAACAACGTTTTTTAGGAAAACGGAGAGCAACATGGGTCCATGGACCGATGTTGCTCATTCAAAATTTGTATTCCTCGGATAGATATTTCTAACGAGGTATGGTATGCGTCAAACGGAGATCGTATGCCAAAGTTACGCCCCTGGGAAGTTGAAACACCAATTTACCCAAACGGGGCCCATAGTTTTGGCGCTTCATCTCCTAGGGTTAGGGTTTTGGCTGTTTAGGATTTATCATTGTTTCTAAATAATAAATAGGCCCTCGAGCCTCATTGTAACTCAGTTCAGAGGCCAGTAGCCGCCACATCTGTTCTCAGAGATAGCTAGCAGCGCCCTAGCTAGCTTTATTTCCATTCTGTCTGTAAGAAAATTTCAGTTCTTTAACATTAATGAAATGAAGTGTTATTTCCGCTGCATCTCTGTATTTATGATTATATGTTTATTCTATTGCGTTCCTGCATAAATCCAGATCATTGACCAATTCTATGGAAACTCTTCCTTTAGTTTAGATAAAATTTGGTTCTTGGAATCATTGGATTGATTTTTGTATTGTAAATGAAAAGAACGTCTATACATTTTTTCCACTAGATCCCTCAAAATTTTGTAAATTTTTTTCCTCCTTTCGTTAACTTCCAACACCACTCCAGATGAGCTAAGGAGCAATTCCTTTTTATTTACATGTTCTATTTTTTTTTATTTTCTTAGAACAACATTCCTTTTCTGAGTTGTTAGTCCCTGTAGAATGTTAAACATATGTGAATTAGTAGACTGTTTGACACATGTTTTCTAATAATTTTAAGTATATTATTAATGATAACTAAAAAAAGAAACTCATATTTGATCGATAGTATTTTTTCATTCACCTGATTCATCCTTTTGCAAGTTTTCCATTAAACTTTTGCTTTTCTGGTCCTAGACCAGAAATAATCATATCGAGCTTCATTATTTTGTGGCTATGCATGATACATAGTAAACAATATATATTAGTTAAACTTACATATAGTTCAAAAATAATATTTTTTATAAATGATTTACAAAGAACTTGTCTTTTTTTATTTTCTTGATGTGTTATCAGTATTTTTGTTACTTGATCTCTTGTCAGTAATTTTTTTATCAATCTGAAACATGTACCATATCATTCATTAATATATTTATAAATAAATTCTCAACTTTTCAGGCAGAAAATAAATCTCAAGACACCAGTGCACCTTTCATGAGGTACGCACCACAACCGATGTGTGGGGATATTAAAAACACATCGCAAAACATTATAATAGACCATATGGTGCTTTGGGTATTATAAATGCACTGAAAAAATAGTGTAATAGACTGTATGGTGCATGGGGTACTATAAACGCACCGCAAAAATAGTGTAATACATTGTACGGAGCTATCCTCGTTAAATGGAGCACCGGTGCCCTATTTCATATATGGCGCACAGATTTGGAAAAATTGTTTTCAAATTTTTTATTATACAGTGCTTGCGCATTGTGCTGTATAATATAATGCACCGATGTGGTAGGGTACGCAGGGCGCACCAATAAAGAAAAATCCAATTTTTCCAAAAATTCACGAAATGGCTGAATGGATTGGGATCTGACTATGCAAGTCATCTTGTGGGTTGGATGAAAATTTAAAATGAAAAAACCTATCTATGAAATCACAGAAATAGGGAGAATAAAAGGAAAAAACAAAAAAATGAAGGGTTTATGGTAAAAATGGATAAAACTGCAGAAAAAAGTGAAAAAATAAACAAATTTAATTAGGAGATGGTTTGAAATTCTATGAGAAAGGGTTTGAATCACCAAAGATTTGGTTTATGATTGTCTAAATACTTCTGTTCGAACGTATTTTGTTGCTCCACAGTGCCCTTGTGCTCTCTTGCTCCAGGTATGTCTCCTAGAAATATCTGGCTGAAAAATTTAGCAAAAATAGTGAAATAATGAAAAGTGTTTAGTATTTAAAGAATTATTTTATGAAATTAGATTTTTGAAAATATTTTGTCGCCCATTTTTCAAATTTCCATTTTTTCTTTTCACTTAATGAAAATAGAGTTGTGTTTTTTTTTATTTGCGTATATTCATGACTGCTGCAGAAGAGTTGTGAAGTATCGATGCACCTTTGTAATATGGCAATTTGGTGTGTGTTATGATGATAAGCGCACCAGATTGCATAATTTTTTTTTTTTTGTATGTAAGATCATAATAAAATAATCATAATTCTAAAGTACATGGATTTATTTTCATTATTTTCTAAACATTATTATGTTACAAAAATTCGTATTATTCTAGATTTGTTATTTTACAATTATTTGCAAATTTGAAAATTTAAATATTTTAATAAAATCATTTGACATTAATAAAATTAAAATTTTCACATTAATAGAATTAAAATTTTACAAATATTTTACATACAATTCAATTATAATTGTAATTACAAATACAATTACAATTTTATAATTTTACATACAATTAGAATTAGAATTAGAATTAGAATTAGAAGTACAAGTGGAGGCCTGCTATGTAAAGGGTGCAACCTCGACAATCGATGGTCGAACCTGCTCATGATCATGATCACTAGTACTGATGGATGCATCAGTTGGTGGTAGTAGAACATCAATATAAGAAGTAGTAGTGGAGGCATGCTCAGTCAATAGTACTGCAGCCTCGATGGTTGATGGTCCAGCCTGCTGATGATCATGATTAGTACTGATGGATGTTGTAGGCTGCTGACTGGACGTGACCGATGGTCCAGTATCATCTCCATGATGACTGCTAGATGTTTCTAGTGGAGGCTCATTCTCATCGGGCTCGGCATGAGGTGAATGATCATGAGATGATGAGTCATTGCTCGTAGACTATCCATCACGTGCCGCGGCTCGACTATGCGTATAGCTATGGACAATCCTCCTTAGTTGCGTAACAGTTGTCATAGCTCCTATGACATGCCACATCAAGTTGTACATGTCATGCAACATGCCTCTCCACATCCGTAATAGCCTATCATCGGCTTGTATGTATCTGTAATGAGCGGGCCTAATGCCGGCCTCAACAATCAATGCACTGAGTTGGTTTCCCAACTCCATCTTATATCTAGTCTCATCTCAACCGCACCTAGAAAAAGGCAGTGCCAGTGCACCAACGGGAGCATGTCTCTCTGCTGCACTAGCCTCATCCTGATCATGATCATCCTCAACATCGACCACGTCCTGATCATCATCAGGATTCACACCTGGATCATGTGGTGGATTTGGCATCTCGCCTCCATCAAAAGAGCCAATGTATACAAAATATATACAAGTACACAATTTAATAAAAAAAAGTTAAATAACATGTTAGAATAAATATAAATAAAACAATAATATTACCTCTATCATCTAGTGGCTCGTCATCTGTGAAGAGGATGTTGAGACACCCTTGCCAATCTAATCCAACATAAGGACATGGGACCATAATGAAGGGATGCAGCCTGTCAACATTGGCTAGTAAGTCTAGTGCATCATGTGATATCCTGGCTAGAAACATAGTGTCTCCCCTCTTGAGCATCATCTGCCCCCAAATGTGCATCTGGGCCTTGAACATCGGCCTACGAGGCTGTCGAAAAAAACTAGGTTTCATCTCTAGAAACCTCTCAAAAAATAAACAAAATAGCTCTAAAGAAAAAGGGAAGTTGACCCTCCCTTGTGCATGAGCATGACATCTATCTAATGCCATAAAAAGCTGCCACAAAAAAATGGTAGACCACCTGACAAGTCGTGGCTAGTGTACTAAAGAATCAACATAATATAAAAGTGAGAAACTAATGCGTTGCCCATCACTACTATTTTTAGAAATGGTCGAAATGATAAGTGGGAGGCACTGCATGTCCTATCTACCAAATACACCTATACGTAACTGACCTCCAGGTATCTGAAACTCTGAAGGAGACAATACATGTGCTCCAATGTATCTCTAGGAGTAAACTAACTGACTCCCTGCTACACAACCAAATGGCACATCTGGGAATGAGGGAAAATCCACCCCTCTCCTTGATAGTCCTGTAATAAAATAAATATCCTCCTCAGTGGGTGTGTACCACTGGTGAGGACCAACCTAGAAAGCCTGTCAGTGGGCATTCCACCTGTGGATAAGATATCTCAGAAACACACTATGGGCCTTTAGTGGAGTAGCCTCCTCATAGAACTTGAGGAGGCCTACCTGCATAAGGATCCCCTGTGTATCTGCTATAATAGGGAGAGGGTATGCATCTCTCTCCCTCTCTCGGGCCTCCTATTCATGAATCATGTCATACTGTTTCACCTATTGTTGCTTTTGTTCCTCCTCTTCCCTCTGAATCATTGACATATTAAATAGTTTTTTTTTATTAAAAAAGACATGTATTTAGGAATATATATATATATATATATATATATATATATATATATATATGTGTGTGTGTGTGTGTGTGTGTGTGTGTGTGTGTGTGTGTGCCTATATATATATATATATATATATATATATATATATGAAAGAAAAAAAACACCATTCAGTGTGCCATAAAAATAGTCTCGCACCGGTTCCGGTGCGGCTAAAGTTTGTAGTGCACCGGTGCCCATGCCCCTATGAAATACAACGCACTAGCCCTGATGCAGCTGTCTTTTTTTCAAGCACTGTTGACTATATCTAAGGTTAGAATAGAGGTGCGTTGATTGAAATATATGCCCTGAAGCATATGGTCGTGTCAGCACACCGAATTCATGACAATTACATAGTCGACGGTACGGTCTTTTACCCGGCTGCACTGTTGACCCTCTTAGAATGCATAATGAGGTGCGCTGACATACACTGGGATGGATAATTACATCCATGCACTGCACTGCGATTCCCATGGTCAACGGTGTGCCTAGCTAAATGAGCGCACTGCATTTTATTTCTTTTTTAATTTAAAATTATGCGGGGCCACTTTCGGTATCACCCCAGAAATGGTGTGGATACTTTTAGCACTAGTGGCGATGCTACCTGTAAATTTTATAGGCAGCAACGCTATCTGGTGTGAGCCGAACGGCTCAGGTGAACTTCACGAGAATATTTTTTTTTCTTTTTTAATGGTTATTTTTAAGGTTATTTCAAATTCTAATCCGCTAAAACGCTTAATTATGGAAAAACTAGAAAAATACTTGTACATTTCGCCGTTGAGGATGCATATTAGCTGTAAAATTTGCAAAAGAAAATTTTGCCACTGTTTTTCAAAATGAAAGCTAGAGATTGGTGGCCAATGTAGAGTAGCAGTGCATGAAATGGGTACAATGAGACCACTGATGTCACGGCAACTCAAAGAAGGGGAAATGGCACTAGTGCTTGAGAGCTCTAGAGAACTGAGGAATGTGAAAAATGCTATTTTTTGGCCCTAATTTTTTTTTATTTAACCCTGTTACAGTGCGCAAGGTTTTATAGGTGCACCGATACGCTTACTTACAACCATACCTTGCAGTGTCAAATTTGGCGCATTGTTTATGATTCATTGGGGCAATTCCCTAACACCACACCAGGATGTTTTATTTTTTGCGCGATGTTTTGATGATGCACTGGGGCAGAATATTTGTAAAGCACTGGTGTGGAATAGCAATAAAGCCCCAATTTTTTGGCCTTAAATTTTTTTATATAATGCTATTCCAGTGCATGATTTTTATAGGCGCATTGGTGCTCTTGGATAAGGATGTGCCGACACATTTTTGTTTTGGCACAGTGTTTTATGATGCACTGGCGCGGTGTTAGCTCCCTGTAATTTACAAGATTGGAAAATACAAACTGTAGAGCGAACACTTGAACCACTTTGGGATTCTAGGATCGAGCCCCCCTAGATCCAGAGAGGGATCTTCCTATAAGTGCAAAGATTGATTTATCTTTAAGGCTTTTATGTGTGATATTAGGCTAGTCATTAAGAGCAAGGGTTTTTTGTTTTGGATGGTTGAGCATGATTATTAGTTGAGTGGAAAGTCCTAAATGAAAGAGGTCCAAAGGTATGAAGTTGTAAGCAACCAGAACAAGATTTGGCTGATAAGATAGATATAACGTTGGTTTTTAGTCCATTGGTCTATGGAGTCATAAAAGGGCTTTAATTGCTCAAAAATTTCAAGAGTGGTCCAAGGGGAAAGTCATCTATATCACAAGATCATTGAGATTAAATGATGGAATGGAAACAATAAAAGTGTTGAAGGGGTGGAAACAAACAATAATTTCAACTAGGATTTATCAGTCTGTCCAAACAATAAAAGCCTTTTAAGCAACTATTTAAAACCAACCAAAGGGTAGGGCTCACCATAAACCTCTTTGTACAAGCTCGTATTAAAGCTAACTCAACAGAAAAACAATCTAGTAATCCGCATAATTACTTTCAGAAAGGATGAAAACATATAAGAGAAACAAAGTGTAGCCTAAGATCAGATAAGATAATTTTAAATCTAGACTACTTTCAGCATACGCTTAGGGAAACTTTCAGAACTACTTTTGGAGAAAGAAGCTAGAAAACAGGACACGCCATCACTTTTCTAGTCTAAATTTACTAAGAAAA
Source organism: Pinus albicaulis (assembly GCA_034641835.2). Lineage (NCBI taxonomy): Eukaryota > Viridiplantae > Streptophyta > Pinopsida > Pinales > Pinaceae > Pinus > Pinus albicaulis. The sequence goes on from CM076580.1 coordinate 526,172,428, forward strand.
TAATGAAAATAACCTTCAAGAACAATGTTTAAAGTAAACAGTAGGACGAGGGAACGCCAACATTCCTAACTTCTTGAACTGTATTAAATCATTCTTAAATACACAATTTGGAGGAAAAAATTCAGATAAATCTTATCAGTCAGAGAAAGGTACTGTAAATAGTAAATCCTAACGCTATGCTTGTTGTTCTTTATCAAAGAATAATGGACAAAATGGCATACATGAAAGAAAAACAATAACACACAAAGAAGCACTTCACCAGTGATATAGACCAGGATCCCAAGAATCAGCTTGTATATTGATGTCAATCCACTTACATTATTCAAGTCCAATGTTTTAGTTCAGAAATAATCTTTACTTCTCAGCCTAACTTATTTGACTACAAACAGAGCTTAAAGAGCCTCTGAACACTATTTACAAGTCAAAATTTTCGAGCACAAGTACATTTCAAATTTCTACAACCAACCCTTTATAATGAACTCCTCAAGAAGATTTTATAGGAAAATGAGGAGGTCGAAGTGAGAAAAGATCTATGGGCTCAATTAATACAGTTAAAGCTTCTAGGCCTTTGAGGGGGTAAATGGAGAATTTTAAAGATATTTTCTCTGTATTAATTGTTTTATATTAAGAATTAAGCTCGCTGGGGAGATTTTGTTGACTTCAAGGCTCTGTGTCATCTTTGTAATAACTCTGCTGGTATTTTGCAATAAGTTCCTTTGGTTGAATTAACTGTTTGACTGTATTGAGGTATATATCCTCTGTTATGGTCATAACTTAGCCTCTTTTGAATGATTTGAGGCTACAGGTGGCTTTCTGGTAGTTGAGAGGGTTCAATTAGCTTCTGATGTGGTAGTGGAGGCTCTCTTGGACTGATAGATATTTTTTATTTTTCTTTAAACACTATTAATTTGATTTGATTCTGTGTGTAAGGCTTGATTAGGCCTAAATATGGTCTTCTGCTCTTTAACTGTGCTTAATTTAATGGATTATGATTTTGATTGTCGATTTTAGCCGTAAACCCTCGAACTGGGTAAACCATCCTTAATCCTTTATCTCTAGCTTGATTTTATCTTCAACACTGATACTCTCTGTTTTAATTTTGTTGTGTCTTTTTGATGTGCAGATGTTTACAGAGGCTTTTATAATGTTTCCAATGTTCATGAGGCACCGAAAAATTCTAATGGAAAACCCAGTGGATCAATTCCTTTAATGAATGAAGGCCTGGGGGATTTTCATCCCCAGCCTTTGTTTTTCTTTTAATATAATGGAAAAAACCATTTAAACCTTCACAATACAAGAAAAATTAGAAAACCCTAGGTATATGGGTCAGACAGCTTTAGAGGTTTAGGTTTGGAGCACAACCATTGGATGAAAGCATCCAACGGTGGAGATTTATCGCAGAGGTTAAAAGGATGCGGTTTGGAAGAATGGTGAAAAGATTAAGTTAGGGTTGTTGATCTTGCAAAGATCAACGGTCGAGATTTATTGGGGGGAATATAATGCAGAGGGCTACATTATAACGAAACGGTGGAAATACAAAGGAAATGGGTGAAAAATCCCTTTGTCAGAGAAAAATAGGTAAGCAGAAATTTGGGGTTTCTCAGATGAATCTAGGCCGTCGGATGAGATCGGCCCAAGGAGATCAATGACGAATATTGATCTATGAATTCCCTTGGTGTATGGTGGAGGGCGATGAAGCAATGAAAAATTGAACTGTGACCGTTGATCTGCAGAGATCAATGGTGGAGGAGGAACGCAATGGATTGCAGTGTAAAAGGGAAAAGTAGTTTTGGTTAAAGAAACAAGCAGTATCATAGCGAAAAGGCGGATGAGTGGTTTTACCTTTTCAAATGCGATATGTGTTAGAGCCCGCCACGTGGCATTTTGAGACCAATTACATCTCGTGATTTTGAAGAATTATTGTTTGGGCTAAAATCTACATGATATGGAGCGTTTGCCATCAGATCTGGGGTCTTAGATCTGACGGTCGGGGAGAGAGCATGATATTGATAAGATGCGCGGGTAATAATAGGTGGGGGCAAGAGAAGGTTGTTTTAATTTGGGCCGTTTGATCAGGCATGGACGGCTGAGATCTGATCTAGGAAAGGGTAGGACCCAGGGCACTGGCCCTATCGGGATTAATCTGGGCCGTTAGATGAAACAGATCAATGGTGGAGATTGAATCTGGGGTTAAATGAAATAATATATGAGGCATAGAATGGGTTAATATGGACTGTTGATCTGCAGAGATCAACAACGGAGATTGCCTCAAAAGACATTATAAAGCGGGGCTTCATAATTTTAACCAAGGTCACGGCATTCAATCTGGACCATCGGATCTTATTGCAGGGATGGCCCAAATGAAATCGGACCTTTGCGATCGGCGGGGGAACAACAAGAAGGGCACCGATGCGATTAGCTGTGGACCGTTGATCTGAAGGCTAGATCAACGATGGAGAATGAATCGGGGGGTGGCCAATCGGAGGGGGAGCAATAAAATATTACAACGCGCCCAATGAAATCTCCGATGCAAGATTGCGCTGGCCAATGATTGGCCCAAGATCAACGGTGGGCCATGTTATAACATAAAAAATCAAAATTTTAACGAATTACAAAGGATATTTTGCATCGAGGAGGGGTCATTTATAGGTTTAGCACCTGATTGCAGGGTTGTTTGGTTATATGAAAAAGATAAACGAACCAGGGTTTATACACAAAAAAGGGCCAATCGTCGTCGAAAATTTATATGTAAAAAAAAGAGTTGCGCTCGCCGATTTTTCCGATGCGAGAATGTATTGACCGTCGACCGGAGAAAAAGATCAACGATCCTTTTCATTTAAAACAATGAACCGGTAGATTTTCATATAAAACATAGAAAAGTGGGTTTTGATGAATTTACAAAGGGAAAATATGATCGGGAAGGGTTTATTCATAAGTTTAAGGGCCCAATTGTGGGCTCTTGGGTTATATGAAGCGGTAAATGGATCAGGGGTTTATATGAAAGGGCCAATCACATCAGGGGACTTTATTAAAACAAATAAATGTGCCCATAAAATTTTCTAATGCGATAAGTGCTCGGGAGTATTAGCACTTGGTTCCAGTTCCAAGTCGCATGGAGGGGAAGTGGTTTTAGGGCTTAGTGCAAAGGGGCTTAGGCCCATAGTTAAAAAGATTATTTCTTATGAATTTTTCAAGGATTTTCAATGGATTTGGGGGTTTCGGTAAGATTCAAAAAGTATTTTCAAACCTTATAAAAGGGATTTTAATGAAGGGAAAATGGGAAATAATGAAAAATAGAGGAATTTTATGAGGAAAAAGGGGATAAAAAGGAGGTTAATGATGAATGGAAGGAGGAGTGAAAAATGATGAAAAATGGAGTTTTCAACAATCTTTTTCTTCAGGGAAAACAACAGAATTTTAGAGTTTAAAAGGGAAACAATATTGAAGATTAACCAAAGGATAAGATATCTTCAGAAGACTTTGAGTACCAACAATTTTGGAAATAAAATTGTTTCTTAAAGGCTTTAAAAAATTATTTAGCCACCATTTGATATTACAAATTTTATAGGTGGCTAACAGTGGCTCCACATGGGGATGGGGCCTTCTTGAAGGCATGGGGATGGTGCCTTCTTGAAGGCATCAAGAACTTCAGATTTGTATTCTCTGGGAGGCTGATCAGTGCCTCATCCATTGGGCTGCAACCTTCCTTCCTTGGATGATCTTCTTTTGTTTTGAAAATGCTAGCAGCCATGAAAAAAAAATGGAACTTCATCAACACAAGCTTTCTACCTACCCAATCCTACTGATCTAACATTTTTTCTTCTTTTTAGAGTGCACTTGGATTGGCAAACACTTTTACAAACATTTTATTCTTTTGAAAGAAAAAACTAATCCAAGTCTACTTATTTCTCCATGAACTCAGATTAAACAGTTGAGTCCATAAGTTTCTCTACCTAATATACTAATCTGTTAGGATTAAACAGTCTAACATATTTTTATTCACTAATTTCTAAAACAGAAATTTAAAAGCATACAAGTCAGGATTGAATATTCTAACTTGTTGTTGATCTATGGCATAAAACAAGCTGCACATAGATAATTATTTGCATAAAATTAAATCAAAATTATGAAGGCTTAAGATTTGAAAGTTCTAAGCACGGCCTTATTTCTTCTTCAGCTCTGTTTTTGAGTTTATTCAAGTTGTTTTCCTTGTTACCTGGTTCAGATTTTGCACTAATTAGAACCATTTTACTTCTTTTTTTTACTCAATATTAAAAAACAGATGGGAGTCATTCTTCTTTTGAAAATTGAGGTTCGGATTTTGAGCTTCTTTGAACCTTTTTATTCTAGCCTAATCTACCTAACTGATAAGCCAAGATTAAGCTGTTTGGCGAATCTAATTCACTAAGCTATCAACAGTCAATTTAAAACTAATTAGCCATGATTAGGCTGTATGACTAACTAGGAGTGTGTTTCTTAGGAGTGGCATTTGAGCTTGCACACTTTCAAATTTTGATTCTCTTTTTTGGTATGGGGTTGTACCTTTATTGTTTTCACAATTTGCCCTCTTTTCTCTCTTTTGTTGTTTTTGTATTTTTCTTTTTCCTTGAAGACAAAAATCAACAACTATCTAATTTTCTCAAAACTGAGCTATATGGACATTCCTATATAACCTATTCTAACTTGGAGTATTTTACATTATCATATGATAAAAAGGTGCCAATGTAGCCAGTTGAGTAGTGTCAGAAAGAAGAAGAAAATCTGGCTATTTGTCAGGGGTATCCATAGTACATTTCGAACATTAATCTTCAAAACCAGGACCATCACAGAAGGTGACAGCTTTTCATGTCTTTGGCTCTTGCAAAGGATCCATGCTTGATAATTTGAGCCAGTTGGGACTTCCACACACTCTTCCAAAGGATCATCAAAGAAAAGGTGAAGATTCTCTTCTTTTTGGCCCTCCATGTCTGGTAGATTGTCTGCTTCCAAGACTTCAGCTTTGAGAACTATTTCTTAAGTACCTTTCCTGGAAGCATCATCATTTCTAACCTGCGAAACAACAAGCAGTGAAATTTCTTCTTTCTCTAAATCTATGCTTGCTTTTGATATAAATTTAGGTTCTTTGGATGGCAGATTGATATCAGTGATGGGATAAGTTTCTTCTTGAAAAGATGGTATATCCTCAGTAGGATAGTCTTCTATTTTTTTTCCTCCTTCAAAGTTTTGCCAGTATATTTTATTGTTTGGGAGAGATGGTCTGAATTTTTCTTGAATTGTATACTATTTTATTTCCCAAGGTCTCAGACATGTACTAGCCACAAGGGCTAATCCATTAGCAAAATTGTTTTCGTCTTTAGGAACAAGGATAAGTTGGAATTCTTTGAAATATTTTAATAAATCCACAGCATCATCCTTATAAGCTCTAAGTCTAGGATGTTTAACCATGCACTCTTCCTTCACTTTCGTAATTACCAATTCTTCATTTCCATGAACTGTTATCTTCTGGGCTCCTAATTTTTTGAATAAGTGCAGCCCTAAAAGAAGTGCCTCATACTCTACTATATCAGTTGTGCATTGAAAGTTCAATTTATATGAATGGGGTTTAGAATGATTATTTCCTGTATTGTAAAGCCATATTCCTACACCTCCATTAGTTTTAGTACATGACCCATCAAAATTCATGATCCAAAGAGGACTAGTTTTAGTTTCAACATTAATTTCCTTACTATCCTCTTTGTCCTGAGTGCCATTGGATTGTTCTATGGAATAGGCACCATTTTCATGACTGTCTGTTTGAGATGATGGTTTGGAGGGTAGCTTATTGCTTATTATTTGATCAATTTTCTCTTCTGTCAAAGGAGAGATTTTTCTTTTAATATAAACAAAAGAATAGATACCCTCTTTCCTATGATCAACAAAAGAACTTTCTGCGTCTTTGCAACAAAGTTCTCTACGTGAATGAGAAAGAGTATTTTTTTTGCAATAGGCTTCAGATACTGAATTTTTATTAATAGTCTGATCTATCTCTTCTTCTGTCAATGGGGAAGATGTTTCTATGTTCCTTTGAACAGAAGTACAATAGTTCTTTGTCTCTTGTAAAGGCTGATTTTGAGGCTGGATGTTTTCTTGAGCCTCTTCTAGGGGATCTTGACTTGTGATTGCAAGGAAAATTTGATGATTTTATATTGTTTCCTGATCTCCTTGCGTTTCAAAAAATTCCTCATGATTAGTATGATATTGAGTTTGCGTATAAGGTTCATGAGTTGTTTTTTGTACAATATCAGGATGCCACTCTTCCTGTTTAATCTGATATGAGTTGTAATCTAGAGGGGGAGTCCCTATATGAGTTGGCTCTCCTCCTACATTAGATTTTGCATTTTTAAAGTGGCTACTTATTTCATCAAATCACTGCTCACTATATGTTTTTGCATTTTGGTCACGAAGTTCTCTAATCAGCATGGTACAAGACATAGGAAGGCAATCAGAAATTTCTTGAAAACCTTCTTTACTGCTTTCTTTGTAAGTTTGTTAATTATATTCTATAAAGTGTTGATCATAATACATATCTTGGTCTCTGTCCTAGTCTTGAGGTGATTGGGCTTGCATTTTATTAGGGGAAAACATAAGTTTATCTAGATCATCAATATTCATATTAGACATCAACCTATCCATTTTGTTTCCAAGCATGTACATCATCTTTTCCATCATAATTAGAAATTTTCTTGATTGTTTTCTCTATAGTCTTGTTCATCATACATTTCTTGTAGTGGTAGAGTTTGTGCTCATTCAGGGAAAGGCATATGTTTCTCTAAATCACTAATGTTTATATTAGCCATAAACCTATCCACCCTTCTTCCAAGCATGTACATCAATTTCTCCATTATGAGCATATGTTTGTCTTCTGGGTCTATATCTAAATCCATGTTTGTAAATCATAAAAAGAGGTCACTATATCTGTTCAATCAGTTCAAGGTATTCTACTAGTGGAGTCATTTGGTCTTTTGGGAGTTTTAGAGTGTGGAGTCGCCAGGTGGAAAAATTTTAGCTCCTAAGGAGGTAAAACTTTTTATGGTTCCACCACCATGTACCAATATAAAAATATTCCGGGTGCTCTGAGTCTTAAGAGTATTTAAGATGAAATTGACTCAAATCCCTAGTGGAGTGGCCAAAAATATTATGCCTGGTGGATTAACTGGCTAACACAACAAATGTCATTAAATCAAGAGGTTAACTGAGGTCGCAAAAGTATATAAGATGAAGCTTACTTAGAAATTCCCCAACAGAGTCACCAAAAATGTTAGCTCCCTGTAAATTGCAAGATTGGAAAATACAAACTGCAAAGAGAACACTTGAACCACTTTGGGATTCTAGGATCTAGCCCTCCTGAATCCAGAGAGGGATCTCTCTATAAGTGCAAAGATTGATTTATCTTTAAGGCTTTATTCTGTGATATTATGCTAGTTATTAAGAGCAAGGGTTTTTTTTGTTTCAGATGGTTGAGCATGATTATTAGTTGAGTGGAAAGTCCTAAATGAAAGAACTCCAAAGGTATGAAGTTGCAAGAAATCAGAACAATCTTTGGCTGATAAGATATATATAACACTGGTTTTTAGTCCATTGAGCTATGGAGTCATAAAATGGCTTTAATTGCGCAACAATTTCAAGAGTGGTCCAAGGGGCAAGTCATCTTTATCACAATATATTTGAGATTAAATGATGGAATGGAAACAATATAAGTGTTGAAGGGGTCGAAACATATAATAATTTCAACTAGGATTTATCAGTCTGTCCAAACAAGAAAATCCTTTTAAGCAACTGCTTAAAACCAACCAAAGGGCAGGGCTCACCATAAACCTCTTTGGACAAGCTCGTATTAAAGCTAACTCAACAGACAAACAATTTAGTAATCTGCATAATTACTTTCAGAAAGGATGAAAACAGATAAGAGAAACAAAGTGTAACCTAAGATCAGATAAGATACTTTTAAATCTAGACTGCTTTCAGCATACGCTTAGGGAAACTTTCAGAACTACTTTTGGAGAAAGAAGGTAGAAAACATGGCACACCATCACTTTTCTAGTCTAAATTTACTAATAAAATAATGAAAATAACATTCAAGAACAATGTTTAAAGTAAATAGCAGGACGAGGGAACGCCAGCATTCATAACTACTTGAACTGTATTGAATCATTCTCAAATACACGATTTGGAGGAAAACATTGAGATAAATCTTATTAGCCAGAGAAGGGTACTGTAAACAGTAAATCCTAACTCTATGATTGTTGTTCTTTATCAGAGAATAATGGAAAAAATGGCATACATGAAAGAAAAACAATAACACATAAAGAAGCACTTCACCAGTGATATAGACCAGGATCCCAAGAATCAGCTTGTATATTCATGTCAATCCAGTTACATTCTTCAAGTCCAATGTTTCAGTTCAGCAATCATCTTCACTTCTCAGCCTAACTTATTTGACTAAAAACAGAGCTTCAAGAGCCTCTGAACACTATTTACAAGTCAAAATTTTTGAGCACAAGTATATTTCAAAGTTCTGCAACCAACCCTTTACAATGAGCTCCTCAAGAAGATTTTATAGGAAAATGAGGAGGTCGAAGTGAGAAAATATCTATGTGTTCAATTAATACAGTTAATGGTTCTAGGCCTTTAAGGGGGTCAATGGAGAAGTTTACAGATATTTTCTCCATATTAATTGTTTTATATTAAGAATTAAGCTCTCTGGGGAGATTTTGTTGACTTCAAGGCTCTATGTCATCTTTGTAATAACTTTGTTGATATTTTGCAATAAGTTCCTTTGCTTGAATTAACTGTTCGACTGTATTGAGGCAGATATCCTCTGTTCTGGTCATAACTCGACCTCTTTTGAATTATTTGAGGCTACAGGTGGCTTTATGGTAGATAAGAGGGTTCAATTAGTCTCTGATGTGGCAGTGGAGGCTCTCTCGGACTGATAGATATTTTTGATTTTTCTTTAAACACTGTTAATTTGATTTGAGTCTATGTGTAAGGCTTGATTAGGCCTAAATATGGTCTTCTTCTCTTTAACTATGCTTAACTTAATGGACTAGGGTTTTGATTATCGATTTTAGCCGTAATCCCTCAAACTGGGTAAACCATCCTTAATCCTTTATCTCTGGTTTGATTTGATCTTCAACACTGATACTCTCTATTTTAATTTTGCTGTGTCTTGTTGATGTGCAGATGTTTACAAGGGCTTTTATAACGTTGCCATCATTCATGAGGCACCAACAAACACTGATGGAAAACCCCGTGGATCAATCCCTTTAATGAATGAAGGCCTGGGGGATTGTCATCCCCGACCTTTGTTTTTCTTTTAATATAATGGAAAAAACCATTTAAACCTGCAGAATACAAGAAAAATTAGAAAATCTTGCGTATATGGGTCAGAATTATTTGGAGGTTTATATTTGGAGCGCAGCCATTGGATGAAAGAATCGCTCGCCGATTGTTCTGATGCAAGACTGTATTGACCGTCGATCTGAGAAAAAGATCAACGTTCCTTTTCATTTAAGACATTGAACCGATAGATTTTCATATAAAACATAGAAAAGTGGGATTTGATGAATTTACAAAGGGAAAATATGATCGGGAATTTTTTATTCATAAGTTTAAGTGCCCGATTGCGGGCTCTTAGGTTATATGAAGCGGAAAAGGGATTGGGGGTTTATATGTAAGGGCCAATCGCATTGGAGGACTTTATTAAAACAAAGAAATGCACCCATCAAAGTTTCTGACGTGATAAGAGCTCGGGACTATTAGCGCTTGGTTCCGGCGCCAAGTCACATGGAGGGGAAGTGGTTTTAGGGCTTAGCCCAAAGGGGCTTAGGCCCATAGTTAAAAAGACTATTTTTTATGAATTTTTCAAGGATTTTCAATGGATTTGCGGGTTTCGGTAAGATTCAAAAAGGATTTTCAAACCTTATAAAAGGGATTTTAATGAAAGGAAAATGGGAAATAATGAAAAATAGAGGAATTTTATGAGGAAAAAGGGGATAAAAGGGAGGTTAATGATGAAGGGAAGGAGGATTGAAAAATGATGAAAAATGGAGTTTTTAGCAGTCTTTCTCTTCAGGGAAAACAACGGAATTTTAGAGTTTAAAAGGGAAACAACAGTGAATATTAACCAAAGGATAAGATATCTTCAGAAGACTTTAAGTACCAACAATTTTGGCAATAAAATTGTTTCTTGAAGGCTTCAAAAAATTATTTAGCCACCATTTTATATTAGAAATTTTATAGGTTGCTAACACACGGAAGAGTAGTTAACCACCAGTGCGTTACCATAATAGGACGACCCGGGCAGGTTTGTACATCGCGCACGCTGTTCGGTGTGCCAATTTTTTGTGCACATTGATGCATTCTAAGGTAGAGCGCACCAGTAATTGAGAGCTCAGGAGCACTGGAAAATGAAAAATCTAGGTTTTTTGCCTTACTTTTTTTTTTATTGAACCCTTTACCTGTGCGCATGGTTTATAGGTGCACTGGTTCTGTTTCTTACGAATGCACCCATCAGTTTGTTTTTTGGCATGTTCTTTTATGATGCACCAGTGAAATTTCTTTCTACTACACTGGGTGGTTTCGGTTTTGGCGTAGTGTTTTATAATGCACTGACGTGGAAGAGTTGTGACACACCGGTGCTATAGAATAATACAATGCACCACGCGAGTGTGTATGGAGTGCACGGTTTCTAGTGTGCCAATGTTTTTTTGCATACTGGTACTTTCACGATTCCAGAGCACTGGGGTGACATTTAATGATAAGAGCACCGAGCATAAAATATCCACAAAACCCTCCGCCTGCCAACCTCCTCTAGTAACATCCGCTAGAAATGGATGTATGGAGTATTTTTCTGTGGGGTTCCTAAAAAAAATTTGCTAGAGGGTCTTTTCCTTGTAGTGAAATGATCAGAACATCGGGGCATATTCCAGGATGTATGAACTCCACATTTATAGCATTAATCCCAAAATTCTCTGATACAAGATCCTTCACTGACTATCAGTTGATTTCTCTATGTAACCCACTATATAAAATGAAATAAAAAATCATTGTGCAAATTTTAAAGGGCTTCTTGACTGGATATATTTCTATGGAAGAGCATGGGTTTTTAGCTGGATGCTCTATCCATGATGTGGTGGCATCAACCCAGGAGGTGATTCATTTGATCCATGCACAAAATCTATAGGCATTGATATTCAAGGTTGACTTGTGCAAGTCATATGATACGGTGGATTGGTCATATATTAGATTAATGCTATATAAGTTGGGGCTATCTATGAGGAACATTAGATGGATTATGGTGTGTTTTTCATCAGTACATTATGCAGTAATCATCAATGGATCACCTACTAATTTCTTCAAAGGTGGAAAGGGACTCTGACAATGATGCACATTATCTCCTCTAATTTTCATTTTGGTCATGAATGGATTCAGTAATCTGCTCACAAAGGAAAACCAATCTGGATACTTCACAGGTTTATCTTTCTACCCTACTATCTCTATTTCACACTCCTTATTTGTGGATGACTTACTTGTTTTTGCTAGGCTACATAGGAATCATTGGTTTTATCTTCATTTCATCCTTGGAAGATTTGGTGTTGCCACAGACCTGAATATCAACAAAAGGAAATATCTTCTAATTTATGAATCGGGTGATAGAATTGGCATTATATTTATTTCTCATTTCTTGGGTGTACAAATCCAAAATTTATTAGAGGGATTCACCTATTTGGGCTTAAAGCTGAAACCATGTGGATACAGGAACGAGGATTGGAAATGGCTAGTGGAAAAATTTAGAGACCGAATTTTCAAATGGACACACATGTGGTTATCTCTGGGAGGTAGGTACATTCTCATTCAAGCTGTAATAACTTATTTTATTGTATACTGGGGTCACCTTTTTTTCATGCTTGTGCATACAATGGATCGAATTAATGCAGACATAACAAATTTTTTATGGTCAGGGAGGGCAAGGAATAAGGAAATCCATATTTGCAAACTCAGTGCTATATCTCTCCCCAAAGAATAGGGAGGATGGGGCCTTCTTGATGTATGCACATTTTCTAATTCTCTTCTCATAAAATCATTATGGCATGCATTGACATATAAGTGCACATGGAGTGCGATTATTTCTCATAAATAATTTCAAGGGAATCCACTGTTGCCAATTTACAGAGGTAATGTCATTACTGCAAAGTTGGAATCATGTATTTGGAAATGTTTTAAAAAGGTAATGAATCTGGTTTGGGATAGATTGTTATGGCAATTTGGCAATGGTCTCGACATCATCTTGGGATGTGACCACATACAGGGTATCAATTTTGATCAGCATATGGCTGACCGGATCATCCACAGACTTGCACACAGAGATATTTTCACCTATCATAGCTAATCATATGTTGCAAACAAGGGATTGCGATTTGGAAATCTGCCTCTCAAATAGGCTTGTCGAAGGAGGATATGCTCAATTGGCAATCGCTTATTATCATTTTCAAAGATGGAGGGCTGTGTCATAATCAGTTGGGAGACAAAATTTCTGGAACAGGGCTATGAAGGGGGAAGGGCTGATGGTTAAAGAGGTATACAAGAGCATTATAAAAACATATGTGTCATCCCCATCTCCTTACATATTTTTTTGGAGTTGGAATATTCCCCACAAGATTCTCTTAGTTGTTTGGCTGGCATGGAAAGGTCATATCTTGACATAGGATAACCTTATGTGAAGGGGATTCAGTGGCCCGGGGTGGTGCACATTTTTCCATGAACAGCTGGAAATGGTTTCCCACATTATGTTATAATGAAATTTCACATGGTCTATATGGATGTTTTTCTCTAGCTTCGACATTGGAATGGCTTGGAGACCAGATAGCATTATGAGCACTTTAGAAGAATGGCACATATTGAAAAAAAAATTCAATTCCTTGCCTTTCTACTTAATGTGGGAAATTTGGCTTGCCAGGAATTATAGTATCTTTAATGGTGAAATTTCTAATCCTAGTCACATTTATAGGGAAATCATGGTTTGGATGGATGGGAGGGTTCCAAATGAAACTCATACAAAGGACATGTATATTCGAATGCGGCCGCATCCCATCACACTGCATGCTATATTATTTTATGGGGCATAAAAGAATGGCCAATGTGGATGTGGGGCTTGGATAAAAATGGAGAATTCAGAGAGGTACCTGACATATTGGAATGATGGGGTAGGATCTAATAGCAAAGCAGATTTGATGGCCTTATGGAGTGAATTTTGGGTTGTATATAACTTAGGATTGAAATCTATTCATGTGTACGGTGATGCCAAAGTAATCATTGATGGGATTAGTGGTCATACTTTATTTAATCATATAGGGTTTTTGGGATGGATCTCCCGTGTAAAAAATCTGATCCAGATGGTCAAGGATCCCCCGATGCACCACATTTTTTGGGAGAACAATACCAAGGCAGACTTCTTATCAAAAAGGGGAATTAAAGCTCCACAGGGCATTATTAATTTCATATATTAAAAATGGAATTTTTTGATGAATGAATCATTATTTTTTATGCCTTGAACATTCTATTTTGCAGGTTATACTAGCTCATTTTACTATTTTATATTCTATCTAGACAGGGGCGGATGTTGGCGATTTATAATTTTTGGTTGGTCTTGCAAGCACTTGAAACTTAATATTTTGAACTGTTAAACTAGTTTTGTGTACATATAACATTGGTTATATCAATCCGAACGGGGACTATGGTATGTTGTACATATGAAAGTATGTGCATCAAGTGATCTTGATCATACTGTTATTATCGACACCCTTCCTTATATGCAATCTTTTTTTGGATATTTTATGGTGGATTATCTTTACAGGCCTGCATGGCATACTCTGTATATAGTAAGATGTATTATCCAAAGTTTTTATATTTTTGTATGCTCAGATATAAACATCCTTACATGGAGAAATGATATTGAATAAGATGATGTATATGGTTAATTATCACTAGTCATATATGTTTCTACCTGATTCAGTGGAATAGTTAAATACATCCAAAATGGTGATCACATTATATACCTTTTTATGTTTGAAAATGTACTAGTTATTATATATATATATATATATATATATATATATATATATATATATATATATATATATATATATATATATATATATATATATATATATATATATATATGTATATACTTTTTAAAAAATCTTTGCGCTAGGTATATTATGCCAACATTTAAAATGGAATACTGAAATTAAAAATGCAGGCAGAAATTTCAGTGCATAAGAAGAGCATAACTAACTATTAACGTTTTAATTATCTCTGGTTTGACTTGATGTTGCATTGGAATTAGCATTCAAACATCGTCGTCATGCCGACACAACTCTTCTAATTATGATAGGGGCAGCAGTGGGGTTGGAAGTTAAAAACAATCTTATTTCTCAAGTTTTCAATTTTAATTTTAATAAAAGATTTTAATGGTTTTGTAAATTTTTTTTACGACGGGAAGGCATCAAATTCAATCATGATGGGCTTTACTCTGGAGACAAATTTCAATCCCTAGCATCACTCTCGAGAAAATTTTCATTCCTTAAATTTTATAAAATTATCTTGAGTTTATGTTGAGGTTAGCTTGTCTTAGGATTTACTTGTCTCGATATTATTAATAGGACGAGGAAATTGAGCTTCAGTTTATGTTGAGGTTCACTTGTCTTAGGATTTAATTGTCTGGATATTATAGAATGAGGATAATTGAGCCTAGATACTTATTCTACAACTCAGGTTCGTTTGTCTCAGGATTTACTTGTTTGAATATTATTAATAGGACGAGGATAATTGAGCTCAGATACTTATTGTACAGCTCACTATGAGAGAAAGAAATGTGTAAGTATGTTTATATTCAACTTGGAGTTGACATATATCCCTTTAAAAAAAAAAAAAAAAAAAAAAGATAATTGAGCTCAGATACTTATTGTACAGCTCACTATGAGAGAAAGAAATGTGTAAGTATGTTTATATTCAACTTGGAGTTGACATATATCCCTTTAAAAAAAAAAAAAAAAAAAATTATTGAAATAAAACGAAACTTGAAGTATAATTAAAAAACATAAATGAATATACATATTTGATTTGTTTAATTAAAAGTGTTATGAAACATCAATAATCTTACTCTTAGTGATCATTACTAAGAAGTAGTAAAAATATTTTACTCACTCCAAACCATAATAATAAATTTCATGTGAAATCCCCGATCGGGGTGCTTGAGGCTCTCTGCCACCGCGTAGGTGTAGGTAATGTACCATGCATACACCAGCGTAATACCCAAGCATGACAAGCATGCCACTCATTAAAACAATATGGAGGTATGAGGGGGATCAGGGAATGATGGCACACTTAGTAAGACAACCTGTGCTGTCAGAAGGGCGGTGTAAAAGGCAGCACAAGTTAAGTTTCAAAGGCAAATTTTGTCTCTGCTAAAGCCATTTCTCTCTGTACGAAACTATGAATTGAGGCGACGGAAGGAAGCTGGTGCAACCAACGTTCACAGGGTTTATGCTTTGGTTTAGGGGTATGTTCTTCTTAATTTCAAACTCATGCTTTTACCTAACAATAATTATATGAAGCAGGATAGTGGTTGGACTGAAAGAATAGGAATGTTTTTAATCATTTGTTGTTTAGCAGCCATGAATGGAAAATTCATACCGTGGGAGGTTATAAAGCCCTGTTTTCGTGACCCTTGTAAGGTGGAGAGGGCTAAACAAAGCTCTCTGTTTTATTTAGATGGGAATTGTAGTCTGCTTCATAGCTGTCATAGTCATAGTTCCTTCATGCATGGTGGTAATTTCGCTTCTGTTGGTTTTTTCTTGCATTTGCAATATTTGATAATCAGAAGGGTTAAATGAGGGAATCATTTTTGTTTGTGGGTTATTGAGTTATGGAAAAGGAAATTGTATAATTTCAGTGTTGGACATGCTCTATGCCCTGGTTTTAACATCAATCCTTGTAATTATGGGAGACAGGGTATTATGCTCTGGTTTTAAAGTAGCTAATAATAATATTTCAAAGAAATTTGTAGTCATATTTAGCATCTAAATTAAACCTTGACATTCACTCCATGTAATTAGTTAAAAAGCATAAGTAATTCTTAATATTTTTAAGGTAGGATTATGTTTCAATTTATTTATTTTTAAAAATTTTAATTAAAAATAAATAAGTGAGAAATATTTTTATATTGGGATAAACACTTGGTGAAAATTTTGTCTTGATGATGAACAACAATGGTTTGTTCAGTGAAAATTTCGTTCGAAACGTGTCAACGAAATTTGCTCAGATATGATTTTCAAAAGACTTTATACACTATTTAATTCATTTTAAAATTGGTCAAAAATTTTATGAATGATTTATTTTAGTTAATTAAATGAAATTATAATTTTTAATATTATTTGTACTTGATTTGAAAAAAAAAATCAAATATAAAAAGTTGTTAAATCTACTATGTAAATTTTTTTAATATTATTTGTATTTAATTTGAAGAAATTTTTCTAATATGTTTTATTTGAATTTGTAGTATAAAATTTATATAATAATAAAGTTGTGATTGAATTAGTTCATAAGTGAATAAGCTAGTTCTTTGGCAATTTTTTTTTTAAATTAGATAAATTTTACTCAAAAAAGGAAAGAAAACATAAACCTTCCATTTATTAAATTATTCTCATTTTAGACGTCAATTATTCACGAAAATTAAAGGCTTGCCTCTCAAAATTTGAAATTTATCCATGCTTAACTCTATTGATGAAGACCTAAAGACCTAAGCATGTAACAAGGGCATTGATAGTATAACAATGGTGTGGGAATATATGAGCTAAAGTATAATTTCTTAGTGAACAATCACTCTCCAATGGAATACAATATAATCTCTTAGTGAAGAATCACTCTCCAATGGAATACAATAACATGCTAATATTTAGTGAAGAATCACTCTAGCTCTAAAACTTTGTGGAGGGGATAGAGCACATGAGATCTCCAAGACTTAGAAATCATTTGGAGAAATTCCACCCAAAACCTATGTTAATCAAAATATTAGCTATTTTAATGGAGACGCAAAGTCTAACTTAAGTAAATTTAATAATTAAATTGAATTAATTTAGACATGTGGGTGGGAATGTTCTATGTGACGTGGATCAAGTCTTTTATAATCTTAGTCATTGATTAGAGATTATATTACATCCATTGAATGTTCAATGAAAAAAGTATTAAAGGAAGGCTTGAGGTCTGTTGGAGGTACACACAGAGTAGCAGCACTTGAGCTAAGTCGAAATTATGGGGCACGGTTTGCCGAGAATTCTCGAGTGAGCTTGCAGTGCTAGTGAGGGGTAGATCGACAAGGGATGTTTTGATCTGAGGCCGAGAATACATACATCAGAGAGGCAATATCGTAACAAGCATCATAGATGCAAGTAGAAGGGGCGCAACCCATCCGAACTGATGCAGAGACCACATATATGGTGATGCAAACCCTTCTAGGTGACGCAGAGGCAGCGTAGAGGCCTTCAGAGTGATGCAGGGGTAGCATGTGCAATGCAGAGGTTGCGATGCGCTAGAGGGGTTGACGCAATTGCAGGAGGAGTTGCGCTAAGGGTCTTAGTAGGACAGAAAGGGCTCGTATTCAGTAATTCCTGAAGGGTTTGAATCAGCCATATTTTTTTTCTTAGAGTGATAAGGTACTACTTCCATGAATTTATCTATGGGGCAAACCACTACTAGTGCCCTAGATGTATTCAAATATTCTCCATAATAAATAAAACCCTCAAATAGCTATTGCATTGATTTTCCCAAATTTGGTTTTTCAAGGAGATTTGTCCGAAAAATCATGTGTGCCCTTTATCATATGTGCGCTATGTTTCAGTAAATTATTAGTAAACATGTAGGCTGCTAGTTGTGTTTACTTCGCTAGTTTCTGAATATTTATGAAAATAACTTATATAATTAAATAACAAGAAGGCGAAGTAAATCAAGACACTATAGTAGGGTTTCTATAATTTTGTATTCATAATTTTTTAGATGGTATCAGATCCAGGTTGCAAATCAAGTTGAAGCCATCAACAAGAGGCTGAATATTTTTGTTGCAGGAAGGGTAGTTGAAGAAGCATAGATCTGGGAGAATGCGACACAACACTAAGAGGGATGCGGAACCAATGGAAGGAATGCAGAGCTAATACATAGGTTGATGCAGGCCCTAGTGGGTGATAAAGAACCTGTCAGGCTCATGCTAGGCTAACGTAGGCCCTAAAGTGTGATGCAGTCCTAGTTGGAGAGAAAATGTGTTGGTTGTCAAGGTTGGGAGTGCAGCTTCTGATCTTCAAAATTTTTTGGTGGGGCATCGGTTCGGTTGGTGCAAAACATTCCCTAGAAAAGGTGAAAAAGTGAAGGGAAACAGTCCCTCAACAGATTTTTTCCAAGAAATATGAGATTCGATCAGAAGGGGGATCGTAGAGCATTGATTCAAAAGAATTGGCAAAGGATTTCTAGGAGGTAAATCAGTGGTCATAGGGAGCAGTTTCTCTAGATGGTTTCCATTGCCAAGAAACCTAGATATGATATTTTGTTGATTGCAACAACAATAGAAGGGATAAGAGGACATGTTTCAACTTTTTAAGCATAGATGGCCCCGCACAGACTGAGAAATCAATATAAGTTAGATGGTGTGTTTAACTTTACGATTTGGAATGCCAGAATCCTGAAAGTCCTGGAGGAGTATGATATCAAAGAAAATGCAGAGAACATCCTGGTTGTGTCAACTGATGCTGGTGCTCTAAACAAGTTCAATGAAATTCAGGTGTGGGTTAAGCACTTGATCATGCATGGAGTGAAAGATCATGTGGTCCCACACATTTCCGAGAAGAAGAAGAAAAATAAGGTGTCGACAAAATTGACCATGCTGTATCAAGGTAGCTGCATCCAGAGGAAGATGATTATGTAGAATAAAATGTGGATTTTCCAAATGAAAAAAGGAGACGATATTGATCCCTTCCTCTTTAGATTGCAAACTATCTAAGACCAGTTGATTCCCATGGGGGAAAATTTGGATGATGGACTCATGCTGAGGACTAACTTGAATGCAGTCACTGATGAGTGGGAGACCTTTTTCCAAAGTATCTTGGGTAGAGCATAACTACCAAATTGGGGAGACATGTGGGAAATCCTTTGATAGGAGGAGATCTAGAGAATAACCAAGAGGGAATTTAGCAGCGGAGGATTCAAAATAAAGAAAGAGGAGGAAGATGCAAAACTAATATCTAACAGAAAATAGTAGCAAGGGAAGAAGAATAAGGACCTAGTCAAGGCTCAACACCTCAAATGTGGAAAATTGGGAAACTTCATTAGCACTTGTCCTAAGAGGAAGGGCAAGGAAGATTCGGATTGCTAGGCAGCAGCAACAAAAGGGGACGATGGAAGCGAAGATGATGTGGCCATGGGTACTCATGTACCTTGAGAGAATATGTGGGGTGACATAGATCTATAGAGTGAGCTACAGATGGTGGAGGCAGGATCCTTGAGGTGCCCAAACTCTAGGATCAGCTATGGAAGCCTTAAGATAGTAGCAGGATGACTGAAGTCAGTGGTGTAGAATATCATGGAGAAGCAGAGGCAAAGATGTGATGCCAAAGACTAGAGCAGCACAGAGAAGATGTAGTAGCAGCCTAGAGGCTGATGGGATTTCAGTAGCGCAGAGGTAGTGCTTACATAGTGTAGAGCATCAGATATAACAGAGCTTCATAGGGTCAGTGTAGTTCAATAGCTTAGGGTGCTTTAGTATCGATATGCAACCAAAATGACTTTTCTGTCAATATTTTGGGTGGTTTCCTTCAGTTGCTTACTTCTCAACAATTTATTTGTAGTGCAATAGTTAGTAGTGGCAGTCTTATGGGCAGCATGATGCATCATTTGAGAGGGAGTTGTAGTACAGATGAGGTAGTGACTATGGTAGAGTCATGGGTAGCAGTATATAAGGTAACAATATAGTGGATGAGGGTCAACAACTAAGCATCAACATCACAAGGGACTGATTCCATGGATCATGGTAATGCTTCTAGAGTGAAGTGTTGTTAGAGCACATTCCTCGTTGAGAGGTAGTGTTGATATTTTGGGTAGCATTAGATGTGCTCTAGATCTGAAACTTTCTGGAGCGGCTAGAACACATGAGATCTCCAAGTCTAAGAAATAGTTTGGAGAAATTCCACCGAGGACCTAAGTTATTCAAAATATTAATCATTTTAATGGAGACCCTACGTCTAACTTAGGGAAAGTAAATAATCAAAGTAAATTAATGTAGACATGTGGGTGACAATTTTAAAACTGATGTGGTTCAAGTTTTTTCTAATATTAGCCATTGATTACAAATTAGAGCACAGTCGTTGAATTTTCAACGAGAAAAGTATTAAAGGAAGGCTTGGGGTCAGTTGGAGGCACATACAAAGTAGCAACACTTGAGCTAAGTCAAAATTCTGGGGTACGGTTTGCAGATATTTTTCGAGTGAGCTTGCAGTGCTAGTGAGGGGAAAATCGAAAAGGGATGTTCTGATCTGAGGCCAACATTACATACATCAGAGAGGAAGATGTGTGCCAGGAAGCGTAGAGGCCAACATGAGGGACACAACCTAGGCAAGCTGAGGCAGAGACCATGTAGAGGGTGACGAAAACCCTTATGGGTAATGAAGAGGCAGCGTAGAGGCCTTAATAATAATGCAAGGACAACCTGTGATGCACAAAGGTTGCACTAGTCTAGAGCGGCTAACGTAGATACAGGAAGAGCTGCATTGAGGGTTTCAGTGGGCCAAAAAGGGCTCGTATTGACTAATTCCTGAAGGGTTTGAATCAACCATATTTTTTTGTCTCCAAGTAATAAGGTACTACTATCATGAATTTCTTTGTGGGGGAAACCACTACTAGTGCCCTAGATGTATTTAGGTATTCTGCATAATAAATAAAACCCTCAAAGAGTCGATGCAATAGTTTTCCCACATTAGGTTTTTTTTTTAAACATTTGTCCAAAAAATCACGTCTGTCCTTTGTCATATGTGTGCTATGCTTCAGTAAATGATCTGTAAATGTTTGGGTTTCCAATTGTGTTTACTTCGTTATTTTCTGAATATTTCTAAAAATAACTTGTATAATTAAATCACAAGTAGGAGAAGTATATCAAGACACTGCAGTAGGGTTTCTGTAATTTTGTATTCAGAAACTTTCAGAAGTAGCTCAAGGCATCACTTATTCACAAAAAATTTGTACTCTTAACTAAACCACCAAATTAGTTGTTTGGTAGGGGTATGCATATTATTAAAAGTCCTTTAATTAGTGAGTGGATATTAATCCTTAACTAAAAATACCAAAATAGGTGATAGGGCACTTACATTCCTTTAACATGTGGAGATGGATCTTAATTACAACATTAAACTAAGTTCTTTATAGGGTGATGCACTAATAATTTGAGGTGAAAAAAAACAAACTTATTATTTTTTTAGATATGATTGGACCATAACTTTAAGGTCTTATTGTAGCCTTTGTGCCATATAAATAACTACTTCAGATTTTTTTTCCATAATTTATGGATGTAGTTGCAATATTTATGCCATGAATTTTAAATACTTTTGAAATGATTTTTTATTGCTAAGATTCATAGGAAAACCACCTAAAATTAAAATCCTTGAAAATAGCTCATACTCACATAAATAACCTATTTTCCATCAGTTACTACTCACCATAATTTAAACAAGTATTTACATAAAAAAAATGAATAGAAACAAGATGGAAATAAATATACCCGTTGGGCCGAAATTAAGGTATGTTCTCACCCTGTAAGCACTTCAAATTATGTTATAATTTCCAGGGAATTCTTCTTCATATTAACAATAAAGAGAATAAAATATTATGAAAGTGAGAACAATTAGACTAATGATGAGAAGGAAGTTTTTGTAATAGAAAATTGACTTCTCTTATCTCCGCATGCAGGAAGGAGGAATGGCTGGACCAATAGGAAATGGAAGCAAACCAAAAGACGTAAACATATGAAATCCTGGTGACTCCCAGCGGCTGACAGAAGGAAGAAAGATGAATTTGAGTCCATGAACTCAAATGACAGCCACGCGCAGTAGGATATCGTTTGGGAAATACTTTCTCATTTTTGAAATCGCCTTTAAAAGGGCGAAGGATGGACGAGAAGGAGAGTCGGAGACAGGACACGAAATTCATTTTGTAATAGACACATCAAAAAAAGTCTGTCTAATTGTGTTTTTGTAACATCACTGGATGTAATATAGAGCTTTGAACAATAATATTTTGAATTTTTTACTGCGCTAGGGCCTCTGGTGGTCTGGGCCCAACCTCTAGAAGTTACATGAAAATTTTCATACTTTGTGTAGTTGCAGAACCAATGCTTAAGAATCTGATGCTATTGTAAATTATATTTCCATTCAATATAGATACAGTTCTCTTTCTTCAGGATTGTTATAAATTGCGTTCTTGAAGTAGGATAATCGCAATCGTATTTTCTGAATTACGACAATATTTTATTATCAATAGATAGTTCCAATTCTTTTAATACCATTGCATTTGAGTTACAGATCGTAGAATAAGCTGATTTCAATATTATATGTCTTTATGAATTTCATTCTTCTTCTACCATATTGAAGCTTTCAACCATAAATCAATGTTGATTAATTAAGTCATAAAGAGAATTCCATTGCAAAACTACTTAAATAATTGTTGTACGATTTATTTAATTTGCTTCAGTTATACTACTGTTCCATTACTTTTCAGCTTAGTTATCCTATTATTCCATTACTTCTCAACTATTTATACTGTTGATCCATTACTGCCTAGTTAGCTAGAGTGTTGATTCAACTCGATTCCATTAATATTTAGCTTAGTTAGACTGTTGTTCCATTCAATTCCATTGCTATTCAGTTTATTGTCGAATTCAATTCAATTGTTGCTTGATTTCTCTAGATTGTTTTTCAGTTCAGTCAAACTGTTGTTGAATTCCATTAGATAGATGCAATATCTTGTTGCTCAATATTAGGTTAAAAACCTATCCAAGCCACCCCTCGTAGGATAAGCAAGCTTAGTAAGTTAGCAAATTATTCCTCATAAGTGACAAGGAACATCTGTTAGATGACCTGACTCGCATATATTATGCCAACAATATTGGAATAAAAATACTTACCCCGAGTTGATAATTAAATAAGAAAGCAATAGAGTTGTTAATAAAAATTCACCTCTTTCAGCACCAACATTTTGTTGTCGTTGATGGGGAGAGTTTTAAGAGTCACCTCCTTTATTGATATTTCTCCATTGCTGTTAAGAATTGTGTATTGAAAATGAGAGGTAAGAACCTGCGTACCGGAAAGCAACATGCTTGCCCTCTAGCCCGCTCACCAGCAAGTCATAGAAAGAACCGTAGGATAGGTGGTCTTGTTTTATGTGTAGGAAGAAAAATATAGAACAATATAAAATCATTCGCAACCATCCTCACAATACAAAGGGTCAGTGATCCTTGGAAGAAAAACATATATAGACTAAATCATTAGGAAAGCTAAATCTCAAGCATCTATAGGACCCAGAACTGTTTCCATTCAAAGTCCTAATGCACTCCCTCAGGCAACAGCCTCACCATATGTAGCCTACGCCAAGATTCACTACGAGATAGAGGGGTCTGAGCAAAGCCTGCAAATTATCGTTCATATAGGCACTGACACTTCAAAAGAGGGAGGCTCTTGCAACCTACAAGAAGGAGGGGGAGAAACTAGTGGAGGAATTCACATAGAAATATCAAAACCTAAGTCCCCTAAAGAAGTGATCAAAACAGAAGTACTTAGGATCCCAGATCAGGCAAGTGTTGTAAAACCCCCACTGCATTCACCTCCCAAGCCTATTAGAATCTTTCCTCCAGATCAAGAAGTTCCCGAAGATTTCTGGCACCTCTTTGATCAAATGGAAAATATTCAAAATCAAAATCAAAGGCAGACATCAACATTAGAATACCCTATTGTTGATCATGCTACCAATGCCGCTATGAAATCCATTCCCTTGAAAAACATCCCCACCTTTCATGGATTAACCACAAAAGATCCTGATGCATTCCTATTTGAATTTGATGTCTTATGCAGAGGATATGACTACACCACCGATCCCCAGAAACTAAAACTATTTCCCTCTACCTTAAAAGGAACTACTCTCTGCTGGTTCATGGGATTAGGAGGGGGAACTATAAACAACTGGGACCAAATGAAGAATATTTTTCTTACCAAATACCAAGACTATTGTCGAACCCAAGACCTAAAAGACGAAATCTACACCACATCTGCAAAAGACAATGAAACATTATAGGAATATGTAGAAAGATTTCAAAACAATTTACAAATATCCCTGTATAACATGATATCCAAGGAAAATTTAAAAGCCACGATGCTTAAAGGGATGAAGGAATAATGGGTTGAGATGCTTAACATAATTGGGAAAGGAGATATTTACCAGGAAGAATACGACAATATTATTTCCTTATTTATTAGATGCTCCAAGGGTAGCTCACGCAATAGACCTGTTGGGCATGATTCTATGAAGAAGGATCTTAAGCAGACTAATGGAAATGTAACCAGAGAAGAAATTGGAAATATGTTAGAAAATTTCAAAACTGACATGCTGGGTACTATGAAAATGAAAGTTGATGTTTTACAAGCCAAGTAGAAACAAGCTATAGCAGAACAAAACCTGGCCATATTTTGCCCAAGAATTCGTAAGAAGCACAGCCGAAGGGAATGTCCTTTAGACATGGTTTAGACTTGTGCTATCTGCACTAAGGATCATACCACAGAACAGTGTCCTTCACTTCCCGGGCTGAAAGCCATCTACAGGGAAGAAGAAGAAGAAACAGAGCTAGTATATTTAATGAATCAATGTCGGCAATGACAAGAATGACTTGGCATACCACAAGACCTACCTCAATACTTTCCGTTGTCGTGGTTTAGCCAGCAAAACCCTGCAACAACTTGGAAGACTCAAAACCCCTTCCCAACTTGGCCAAACCAAGCGTTTCCTATGCCACCTTGTCCTACGCAACCTCCATCAGGGAGTAATTGGCAGGACTTCCCTTTCTCTCCCCCTGATTGGAAGAATGTCCCGTATCAAAACCAATGGCCAAAACCTCTTACTAAAAACACTAATTGGAACTAGCAGCGACCCACTAGAATGGCCAATCTGCCGATAGGAGCAGGAACCCAACATTTTCCAGCTCCCTACCCAATTCAGCATAAATAACAGCCTGCCATACTTCCAAAATTTCCAGCCCAACCCAATCCTAATCCCAATAACAGACCGGTTCATCTAATTTAGATCATAGAAAATCTAAAACCCAATGACGAACAGAAATAGTGCAATGAATTGAGGTTAAGATCGGGACGTACCATGTTACCTATAGAGGCCACAACTCCACCTCAGTCCCAAGTTGAAACCTCCATAGAGCCTAGCCTAACAAATATAACATAAACAGGTAAAGATAAGCAAACAATTGATCAACAAAGGCCTGAAGAACTTAGGGTGACTCCGCCTCCATTTTCTAAGAGATTAAACCTACCCAGGCCTATAATCACTCCATATTTTGAGATCCTGGGGGAATCAAGAAACCTTTGTATCAAAATTCCTCTTCTCCAGGCCATCCAAGACATTCCCATCTATGCAAAGGCAATCAAAGAATTATGTAGAAAAGAAAATTAAGAAAACAATGGCTGCACCCACCATTCATGTGGTAGGAATGCTATCTGACTTGTTGTTAGGTAAGGTATCACCTGTAAAATATGAAGACCCAGGAAACCCCATTGTAACCATTAAAATTTCTAGACACTCATTTCCAAACACATTGGTTAACCTAGGGGCAGCCATTAACATCCTAACTACAAGAGCTTGCAAAAAAATGGGCATATCAGCTTTAGAACCTACGACCATACTTCTAGAATTGGTTGATAGATCTGTTATTAGACTGGAAGGTATAGTGCAAGACATCATCGTCTCTGTGGACTCATGGGAATACCTAGCTATTTTTTTAGTCATTAATCCAAAAAACAGATGGAAGGGCACCCATTGATTCTTGGGCAGCCTTAGCTAGCCACAACAGATGCTTACATATGCTGTCGAGTAGGTAGCATGACTATCACTAGAGGAGACTATAAAAAATATCATTATTTATCCACCTACCAAACCAAGCTTGCCCACGGTAAAAGTTCACAAACACCCAGATACATATTGGGAAAAAAACATCCATCCACCTCTAACACTTGTAGAAGCTCTCGAATTCAAGGATCAAACTGAAGATGATGTGATTAATAACTTTATCAATCAGTCACCCAAGCCTAAAAATTTGAACTTCCAAATGTTGAAAACAGTCCTCGAACATGAATATCAGGAGGATCCTGTGACGGAATTCAAGACTCAACATATCTCCACAACTTCTGTTTGTAACAACATACCTATTGAGATCGAGCCAGGAAAGGTTCTAAATATTAATGGCAGCTTGGATGACAACCAAACACAGAAAATCATAAAAGTCCTCTAGAAGCACCAAGGTTCATTTGCATGGGACTACCAAGACATGAAGGGTTTGGACCCATAACTGTGCACGTACCACATCTATACTAATAGGGAAATGCACCCCATTTGACAACCCCAACGAAGATTAAACTTGCACTTAAAAGATATTGTAAAAGTGGAGCTGCAAGAACTGTTAGATGTAAGTTTCATTTATCCTATTTCATACATCAAATAGGTCTCCCCTCTGGCGGTCGTCCCTAAAAATAATTGAAAGTGGAGAATCTATGTAGATTACAAAGAATTAAATAAGGCAAGATAGAAAGACCATTCCCCCCTTCCTTTCATTGACCAAGTCCTTGACACATTGGCTAGGAAATGGTTCTTCTCCTTTCTTGACGGATTCAGCAGATACAATCAAATCCAAATAGCTCCCGAAGACCAAGATAAGACAACCTTTACCTGCCCATGGGGCACTTTCTCTTACAGAGTTTTACCGTCTGGATTATGTAATTCCCCAAAAACATTTCAAAGAGCCATAATTAGTATTTTTTCTAACTTAATAAATGAAGGAATTGAAATCTATATGTATGATTTTACACCATATGGGGAAGACTTTGATCAAGCTCTATAAACGCTAGAAAAAGTGTTAGAACGATGTAATGCTACTAGACTATGTATAAGCAACAAAAAATGCCACATGATGATGACTAAGGGGGTAATCCTAGGTAATTACATTTCTACATCTGGAATACAGGTAGATCCGGCTAAAATAGAGGTAATCATTCTGTTGGACACACCTTGTACAAAAACATAGGTACACAATTTTCTGGGATATGCAGGATATTATCACAGATTTATAAAAAAATTCTCGCAGATAGCTACACCTCTGTACGCATTGACTGGGAATGTTGAATTCCATTGGACTGAAAAATGTGGCACCGCTTTTACAGACTTGAAGAGGCTGGTCTCAACAACACCAATCCTGCGAGGTCCTAACTGGAAAATTCCCTTTCACATCTCTTTTGATGCATCTGATACAGAAATAGGAGCAGTCCTTGGCCAAGAAGAAGACCGAAATCCTTATGCTATCTATTATATCAGCAAAAAACTTACTCCTACCAAATTAAATTATACAGTGACCAAAAAATAATTCCTAGCTGTCATTTACGCTATCAGTAAATTTAGGCACTATATAACCGGATATCGGGTGTTCCTATATACTAACCACTCTTCTATTAGATATTTAGCTAATAAACCAATCACAAATGGGAGAATAACTCAATGGCTACTGTTTTTGTAGGAATTCGATTTAGCGATCAAAGACCGTCCAGGGAAGGAAAATGTGGTCGTAGATTTCATGTCCAGAGTCCCCAAGATATACGACATGCTAACAGTTGACGATCAATTCCCTAATGAACACCTATTTGCTGTAGCAGTCAAAACACCATGGTATGTAGATGTGGCAAATTATCTGGCAGTGGGGAAGCTACCCAAACATTTAACGACGAGAGAACAAAAATTTATTGTACAATGCAGCACAAGATTCTCTTGGATTGGAGGATACCTATTCCATACAGGGGCTGATATGCACATACACAGATGCATAAGGGAAGATGAAATATATGACATCTTAAGAGCCTGTTACGATGAACCCTGTGGTGGCCATTTCGCAGAATGAAAGACAGGGCATAAAGTGTTGCAACTAGGCTATTATTGGCCTACGATTTTCAAAGACACAAAGAAGTATTTCCAGGCCTGCGATAGCTACCAAGGAATAGGTCGCTCAGGCCAAGCTGATGAAATGCTGCTACAACCACAATTGGTGGTGGAACCATTTGAATGATGGGCATTAGAATTTGTTGGGCCATTCCACCCACCATCAAACCAGAAAGCCCATATATCAGTTGCCATGGATTATGTCACCAAATGGGTAGAAGAAGTGGCCTTGTCAAGAGCTACAGAAGAATTAGTAATTAAGTTTCTCTTTGAACTATTCGTGCAATGCGACTTGCCAAGGTAAGTGGTAACCGATGGGGGGGCACAATTCACAGGAAATAAGATCACATCTACCTTAAGAAATCACCATATCATTCATAGAGTTACGTCTCCTTACCACCCACAGACAATGGGCAAGTCGAAAGCACCAAGAAAGTCCTAGAGGCAATCCTTATCAAGATGGTAATAGCACACCATCAGGATTGGACCACTAGACTACCAGAAGCCTTATGGGCTTATCGAATAGCCTGGAAAAATGCCACTGGATATTCACCATATCAACTAGTATTTGGGAGAGAACCTATATTCCCTACTGAGTTAGAAATTAAAACTCTGAGAACAACCTAGGAAGTGGGATTGGACTTAACAAATGCTCAAGCTAAGAGACTCCAGCAAGTAAATGAACTGGATGAAATTTGATTGCTTCCCCTGCAGTGCACAACGATCATTCAACAACAGTGAGGCAAGTGGCATGACAACCTAATAAAGAGGAAGGTATTTCAAAAAGGAGATTGGGCACTCCTCTATGACTCCAGATTCCAAGACATTATAGGAAAACTGGAAAAAAATTGGCTCAGTCCATATGAGATTCAGGAAGTACATAGCAATGGTACCCTCATCTTGACCACCATAGATGGGTCTGGTTCAACATTTCGAGTTAACGGGCACAGAGTACGCCTCTATCGCAAACCTCTCACGAAAGAATCTTTCTGTCAATAGGCACGAAACAATCCCACCATCCAAGTTGTGGTGCAAGGGGGTGATAACCCCACAAATTCAAGTACATGAGAGGTTTGACATAATCACTTGTAAATAATGTATATAATTGTTTTGTCTTGTTGTACATTCTTCCCATTTGCAATTTATTTTCCTTGTAAGATTATTTTTTTATTACTGTTCAATTCAAAAATAGTTTTTGTTCTATCTTTGAAAGGCTACTATTTAATTGAACATCTGTCCATTTGATATGATTTTTATTTTTGTTGTTCGATTCAAGGACAGCTGCTATTCAATATTTGAACGATTTTTGTTCAATCGAATTGAACAACCATTGGCTGTTTTTTTCTTTTTGTTGTTCAATTCTCAGACAATTGTCATTCAATCTCTAAACGGTTGTCGCTCAATTGAACAACCATCTACGATGTTTTTATTTTTGGATGTTCAATTCGGGAACAGTTGCTGTTTAGTATTTGAATGGCCGTTGATTCAACCAAAATTTAACAATTGTTTTTACATTTTTTTTTACTTTGATGTTCAATTTGTGAACAACTATTGTTCAATCTTTGAACGGTTGTTGTTCAGTCAAACTGAACAACTGTTCGTTGGTGTTTTTATTTTTGCTATTCAATTCGAGAAAAATTGTTGTTCACTCTTTGAACGGTCACGGTTCAACCAAATTAAACATATTTTTACCGTGTTTTTAATTTTGTTGTTTAATTATTAGACATTTGTTATTAAATCTCCGAACGGCTACTGTTCAGTCGAATTGAATAGCCATTTTTGGTGTTTTTATTTTTGTTGTTCAATCCAAGAACAGATGTTGTTCAATCTTTGAACAGCCATGGTTCAACCAAATTGAACATCTTTTTGCTGTGTTTTTCATTTTGTTGTTCAATTCTTGGACAACTGTTGTTCAATCTCTGAATGGCTACTACTCAGTTGAATTGAACAACCATTTTCGACGTTTTTATTTGTGTTTTTCAATTCATGGAAAACTATTTTTGAGTCTTTGAACGATTGCCAATTCAATCACAATTGAACGAGCGTTTCATGTTTTTAATTTTTCTGTTCAATTCTTGAACAACTGTTGTTCAGTTCTTGGACTGCTGTTGTTCGGTCAAACTAAACATCTGCTCACTGTTGTGTTTTTATTTTTTCTATTCAATTCGGGAACAACTGTCGTTCGATCTTTGAACGGATGCTGTTCATTCGAATTGAACAACATATTTTGAGCATTTTTTAATGCCAAGGAATCTTTGAACAACTACTACTCAATCTCTGAACAGTTGTTATCCGACCAACTTAAATAGCCATTCTTTTTGTAACCTTGAATAAGGAATGGCAGTTGGAAGAGAGAAGGAAAATGGTAAAATTACAAATATGATGGCCCTTTGGCACTATAATTTTTAAATAGGAAGCTGAAATTATGCACACATGAAATGAAAGGCTAAGTCACCCATAATTCAAGTATGATATCATACAATACAGGACCTTATGATGATATATATTTTTGCACTATTCGAGTAATATGTCCCTACAACATGAAGAAATGTAACAAGGGGTATTAATGGTATTGGTTTTTTTTTTTTCACTTCTTTCACCATCCCTCACTCTTAATGGGTCAATGAGCTTCCCTCTATGTGTTAAAAAAAAAAGCAATCATTATGTGTTCATGCAAATCTTTAAGAGGATAGGGGTCTCATTACGAGCTAGCCTACCATGATCATAAGGATTTAACATGTGGCATGCCCATTATGGCTACCACACCAGGGTAATGACCTTCTCATCTACTAGAAGGATAGGAGGTCTCATCACAAGCCAGCCTAATCACTCTGTTACAATTCTAGTGAATGGCATTGTGACTATCTAGCTAGCACACCAACACAGTGACCTCCTTATAGATCAAGATGTTACAATTCAAAAGGAGGTACTACATTTACATGAAAATATTAAGAGAGGATAGGGGGATTCATCACGAGCCAACCTACCATGTTCATAAGGGTGTAGCAAGTGACATGCCCATTATGGCCACCACAACAAGGTAATGATCTTCTTAATGACTTGAAGGACAAGAGGTCTCATCATGAACTGGCCTGATCACTTTTCTACAACTCTAGTGAGTGGCACCATGGTTATCTAGCCACCATACCAGCATGGTGATCTCTCCATAAAATTGGCAAAACAACTATTCTTACATAAGGATCTTGGCTCATTTTTCAGGTTAAAATAACAACCTTGTCGAGGCTATGAATGCCTACTGGCAGCAATGGCCCTGCTTGTGGTATGAAAGTATGCTCCTTAAATAGACAATTGCTTTTATATACACCTTGTATTCCATTTTTCGATCACAAGCTATTACTCAAATTAGTGATAATTATGACCTACCATAAGAATAACTAACAAAGATATGTTTACATATTTTGAACTTTAGAATGAAAACACCAATCATTACTTGACTCAGTCTTTCTTCCATCATAACTTTTCAGTCATGCAAGGACATCATATCGCAATAATGGCTATGCTATTTCCTCTTTCTTTCTGGTCACTTCTTCACAAGATACAATTATGAAAACTTCTAAATCTGACCCTTTTATTGCATATGTTAGTAATTAATCAACCACCAGTTCCTTCACACACAGATTATCATTACCAAATTTTGACATTACCCTGTCTGCATTCATAAGCAACCAAATATCTCCTGTACTTGAGGGCGTGGGTGCCCTTTCTTGGAGAGAGGGGTTGTAATTGGCCTTAATCTGGCAAGCATGTGAAAACCCTACACAAATATCATTAGATGCATCAATAAGACCAGAGGAACACTACAATTTAGGCATGAAGATTATCTACGCAGAGCTGCAATCTCTTTTTCTTCTTGCAAACAACATCCAGTCGAAACAACAGAGCCAAGAGGAAAAATAATTAGAGGAAAAGAGCATATCAGCTATGGGAGGAAATACCCTTCGAAGCCAACTTGCAAACTTTCCAATTTCAGCGGTAGCAAGTGCCATCCTCTAGTGAGCTGGATGGCTAACATATGTACACAAACTACAAGGATTCAACATGAGAATTGCAATTGAATTTCTACAAAATCTGCAGGAAGGGAAAACCAGAGTTAAAGGCTGAACTATACCAGTTACAGAGGGGATTATCGCGAAATTTTATGGAATACCAGCACAAGGGGAAATATGGGTAGAGAAGCATCTCCTTCTGAGGGAAGCAGTAGCAACATAGTTGGTTACACATGGGATACACACCAAAGAAATCCCCATTGGAAACCCACCCCTTACATACCAAATCCATCCCCACCTCATGAAAATCCCTACCATATGAGCTAATCACCCAGCGTATGAGTATTCGAAATATCTCACATTTTAGTTTATAACCATGATTCTCCTATCATATCTTCAAGGGCTACTTTCAGGACCATAGAAGAATTTGTCCATTGTTGTAATGATCAGGATGAGCAGTTCCAGTGCATCTTGTGTGAGCTTTACATGCATAACTTCTTCTTATAAGAAGACATGGCTAGCAACCCTAGCCCCTTCATAGGGGATGTGCAGCTACAAGCCTTCCTTTCATTTGATGAAAACCAGATCAGGTGGGCCAAAGCCTACAACATCTTCCAAAAAAGAGAGCATAGTCTATATTTATGGGTGAGGGGGGAGCCTATGAAACCCCTGCAACTAATCATCCAGCACAAAAACTTCATGAGAAGGCAAGGTGTGATGACTAGGCTTGGACCCATCCATAAATATATCATATAAAATGAATGAGAATACTTTTGGGACATTCGTGAAGTGGCCTTAGTAGCAGCCAAGCAAAGATGGATGGCCTCCATGAAAAATGTGAAGAATAGGGAGCCATTCAATTACAGGAATTTCAAGGGTGCTGCCTCCAGATTCCTTTCATACAGCAGCCTGGTCTACAACATGGGGCCTGCCTGGTTGGGATGCAGATACAAAAGCCCTCTCCTTTGGCATCCTCTTGAGGATTATAATCACAATTACGAATTACCAAAAGGAGCCACAAGCGCTGCATTTGCACTCATGAAATTAAATCAAGGCTTCAGAGCATACAAAAAAAAGGCCTACCCTGGCTACTCATTAATGCAGCTACATCTCAATCATCTGCTTTCATGAGGACATGCAACTAGGTAAGCATGGGAGTATGTTAGGCCCAAATTAAGGTATGTTCTCACCCTGTAAGTACTTCAAATTATGTTATAATTTTAGGGGAATTATTCTTCATATTAACAATAAAGAGAATACAATATTATAAAAACGAGAACAATTAGACTAATGATGAAAAGGATGTTTTTTTAATAGAAAATTGACTTCTCTTATCTCCACATGGAGGAAGGAATAATGGCTAGAACAATAGGAAATGGAATCCAACCAATGGATGCAAACATATTAAATCCTGGTAACTCCCAGTGGCCAGCAGAAGGCAGACAGAATAATTTGAGTTCAAGAACTCAAATGACATTCACGCGCAGCGAGTTGTCATTTGGGAAATACTTTTGCATTTTTGAAATTGCCTTTACAAGGGCGAAGGACGAATGAGATGGGGAGTCAGAGAGAAGACATGAAATTCATTCTGTAATAGACACATCAGAAACAGTCTATCTAATTATGTTTTTTTAACATCACTAGATGTAATATAGAGCTTTGAAAAATAATATTTTGAAGTTTTTACTGCGCTAGGGCTTCTGGTGGTCTGGGCCCAACCTCTAGAAGTTTCACGCAAGTTTTCATACTTTTTGTAGCTGCAGAACCAATTCTTAAGAATCTGATGCAGTTGTAAAGTAATTTCCATTCAATACAGATAGAGTTTTCTTTCTTCAGGATTGTTAGAATTTGTGTTCTTGAAGTAGGACAATCACAACCATATTTTCCAACTTACGAAAATATTTTATTATCAGTAGATAGTTCAAATTATTTTAATACCATTTCATTTGAGTTACATATCATAGAGTAAGCTGATTTCAATATTATCTGTCTTTATGAATTGCATTCTTCTTCTACCATAACGAAGCATTCAACCATCGATCAATGTTGATTAATTAAGTCAGAGAATTCCATTGCAAAATTACTTAAATAATTGGTGTACAATTTATTTAATTCGCTTCAGTTATACTGATGTTCCATTACTGTTTAGCTTAGTTATCTTGTTGTTGCATTACTTCTTAGCTAGTTATATTGTTGTTCCATTACTGATTAGTTAGCTAGACTGCTAATTCAATTTGATTCCATTACTGTTTAGCTTAGTTAGACTGTTGTTTCATTCAATTCCATTGTTGTTTAGTTTATTGTTGAATTCAATTCAATTGCTACTTGATTTCTATAGATTGTTGTTCGGTTCAGTTAAACTGATATTTAATTCCATTAGATAGATGCAAAATCTTGTTGCCCAATCTTAGGTTAAAAGCCTATCCAAGCCACCCCTCGTAGGATAAGACAGCTTAGGAAGTTAGCAAATTCTTCCTCATAAGTGACAAGGAACATCGGTTAGACGACCTGACTCACATATATTGTGCCAACACTCTTGGAATAAAAGGAATTACCTCGGGTTGATAACTAAATGATAAATAATAGATTTGTCAATAAAAATTCACCTCTTTCAACACCAACAATACCTGCTAAGATTTATTGCCTACCATTATTTATGTCTTCTTCAACCCTTTAAAATATGGTTTAACACGTAGGAGTAAAAGTGTAAACTCTGTAAACTTAGTAGTCTGTGGTTAAACATGTTGGAGAAAAAGTGTAAACTTAGTAGTGGTTACTACCCACCAGAAATTTATGCATTTCCTTATCCCTTAGTAGGAAATTAAAGGATGAAGTTGACTTTTCATTTTTGAACATAATCAATTTTTATTTTATTTTATGTAATGCTTTTGAGGATGTAAAAAATAATAATATTTTTTTATATATTTAAAAAAAAATGAAAAACAAAAGAACTTTCCCTCAAACAAATAAATTGAACACATATGCTACTTGGCTCATTGAGGTAGTTATGTCCATCAACCCTGGCCTTACAATTTTAAAATCTAAATGGTTGCCCGAACCATTTGGATGTGAATTTTTCTTTTGGTTATATCCTTCTTTTTCTTATTGTTAAATTCCATTTAATGACATTATCACTGTAAACATCAGATTATTCATTGATGGTAAAGTATTGATATGAGTGTGCCATTATGGTTTTTTTAGTTTTATTCTGAAAAAATATTATAAACACCTTATGTTCTTTCATTCATCATCAAATATATGTACATAGTGGTGTATAGTGTTTCTTGTGTTGTTCTATTTTTCCAATCTTTCTCTCTATCACAACAAGTTTTCATATTTTCTATTCCTTCATATATGGTTTAGGGTTGTTTTGGTTCTAAATCATGTTTCATATTTTCAACAACAAACAACATTTTATCTTTCTTTCTATAAGAATCTAGGTACTTTGTGAATTGCAATCTTATGTCATTTGCTACTTTAAGATATCTGGAAAATTTCAACAACATTAGATATTGATATTTTATAATGCTATACAAAAAAAAATTGATAGTCACTTAGGTTGTTGAATAGATATTTTCCCTAACCTGGTAGAAGATAAGACAATTTATGAGCACCCTTCTCTTGGAATACTTTTCTTATTTTAAATAATTTTACTGATAAAATAAAATGAAAACCCACAAAGGTGAAGTAATATGATTTGTAAAACGATAAATTTGAAACCCATTTTTTGGTAAAACACCATATTTATGGTATTTTTATTAGAGGAATCGATGTCATCATTATCGTGTGCCGTGCTTTACTTATTCTAATTATGGTGTTGCATATTCATTGAGTAATTATTAATTTTAAAATATAAAAACTTTTGATAAAGTGGCTTTATATGATTCCTTTTAATGTGTGTGCATGTGTGTGTGTGTGTATGTGAGAGAGAGAGAGAGAGAGAAATATATATTTCAGAACACTAGAATTCACAATGAAAATGATCAATATGAACATTGACCTTGTTTAAATATATTCACTTAAAATTATGATTATCTATATCTATAATTAAGTATGGTTAATCTGCTTCAAATTCTGCACATAAGTATGGAAAAGAGACAAATTAATTTCATTCTTAATGTGTTTACTGCTTTGAGGGTAGGGACTACAACTAGATATCTATCGGGGATTCCTTAGGTCCCATATCACAAACAAATCAAAACTTCTAGTTACTAATGCAACTATCTCATTTAATATGGTCGTCTCGTTTTGGATGACCATGCAGTCTCCCATGTCGAAAAGGTGTGTATTTTGTAGGAAATATCTTGGTTTTATTTCACGTATGCAAGCTAAAGCCATGTACCACTGAAAGCTTATAACAAAATATTGGTATTTTGTTGAGATGAATAATAACATGGGTACTATTTTGGGACGACTAATATTTATATATAGAAAATGGAGGACAATATTTGATAATTGAATTTTTGGATGAGATATATGAGAGAAATGAAAATATTAAATGTGTCATATCCATTGGCCTTGTAGGAGATGAAAGAAACTAATCTCAAAGTTATGCTGCAATAAGGAGTTTCTAAACATGATATGGGTTGTCTCTAAAAAATGATAATTTTAAATGTGAAGTTGTAGCATATATATATATTCATTCTGTAAATTAATTTCTGTTGAAACATTATTTAGTTTAGGTGAACAAGGTTATTAGAAATCATATAATGAATTGCTGATTTTTTCTAGTCTTATGGAAACTATTTCTATTTCATTCAGAATCAATTCAAAATATTATGGACATTTATTTATTTTTTTAAATGATTAATATCAGTATTAAGTTAGCATTCGGTCACCAAAAATACGCAGGAGATTAAACTCCAGTGTTCAACATTGATCCATATTCAAAAACCTAGGAACCTATTAAAAATCCCATTAGAAAAACCTTTATAATATAGAGCTCAGACCAATACTTACACAGAGAAACCAAAAGACTCCTACATTCAACAAAACTAAAAACATGTGCTAACAATCTAGTCTTCCTCAGAGACATGCTTATTCAAATCAAAATCCCTCTTGTTAGGAAGAACCTGTGCTAAATTATTGGATGAATTATATTTGGTATTGAGATTGAGATCCATAATTAAATATTGGAGAACATCCATTTCATACTCCATGTTTGAAATCTATTGCTAAACGACCATGAGTTTTTCAAACTACTCGATATGGTAATTGTATATTTCGAAATACTTGACCTACAAATCATAATAAACTTTCTTCAATCCCTCATTAACATGCATGCAATGAGAGAAAGGGATATAAGAGGAATAATTATTTTAACTTGATTTGTTGATCTTTTCTCTTTGGATTGAAAGACGTGTATAGTAGGCAGAAATAACAGACGAGAGACAAAAGTTGTGAAGGAGATGCAATGGTGAAGATAAAAGTGACTAGGTAGGAAAAAAAATATTCCAGACAGGAAATTCGTTGTTAATAGTAAGAACAAACCATTCAAGACAGATACCTTCCTAGGAACATGCATTGAGAAAATACCAAAAGATAAATCCTAGACCATAACTGAAGAGAATATAGCCTAAAAATTCCACCTAGATGAGAATGGATTGACTGAGCCTTATCCAAAATAAGAAATCCATGATAAAAACACAGATTCCCACAAAATTAGCCAAAAGCAAGAACAGAACTGAAAGATACCCCATCGGAAACAATAAAACCAAGAGGTCCGTCAATTATAGGAGAAATACAATAGAAAAACAAAATGAGAGAAGGCTCAGGAAATACCAGAATAATTTGGGAATATGCAAGGCCATGATGTAAAATTTACCTAGAACAATAGAGCCAAACACACCAGGGATCTTTGAATTGAAATGATACCATAATTCCGAGGCATATAATATTTTCACGAAGCACCCTGAGAGACGAGTGCTAGGGAGCCACAATGGAGATTGAAATGAACCCACCATTCTAAGGCCAGACTGGTTGTGGAACAAACCAAGAAGCTAATTCATGCATGGGATTAATACTTAGGTTGGAGTAAGATTTATCCTCAAATCTTTCTCTCATTCACATGCTTCTTGACCTTCAACTATTAATTTTCCCTATACTTTTACTAATGAACCTTATCATTAACCAAGTAATTGGAGGGAACCATTATTTGTGGAGGGTGGAGAACATATAACACACATGTGAGCCTAAAGATATATGAAATTCATGGTGGAACATAGCAAGGAGAGTCATAAAAACCATGCATGGAGAATAGCACCAATTGAATGAGTGTGAGGATATCATGATTAGGAGGGGGGGGGTGTTCTGCTAGGGTAGGGGTAGGATGGAATGCGATGGAATGAGGGAAGGGGATGAAAATGTAGGGGAAAATGGAACAAAAATTATTGATAGAAGTCATGAAGAATTAGGGAATAGGGAAGGAACCATTAAAATCATTAATTACAAGCTTGCCCTCAACAAGTTGTATTTTATTGTGATTATGCCTCTGCGTTGTGAATTCTAAGGATATGGAGGAAATTTTTTGTATGGAAGAAGTTGTATTTTGGACT
Organism: Pinus albicaulis; assembly: GCA_034641835.2. NCBI lineage: Eukaryota > Viridiplantae > Streptophyta > Pinopsida > Pinales > Pinaceae > Pinus > Pinus albicaulis. Next base: position 526,211,315 of record CM076580.1, read on the forward strand.
ACCTTTCTTGTTGATATATTAAACATTATAGAAATTGTGAGGTCTAAAATGGGTCTGAAAACAAAAATGTACAACTAAATTCAAGCTTAGAAGAACCAATAAGATTCAAGATGATTATGTCAACCATAGCGGATAATTGATCACTTTTGGAGTAAAAAAGTAGAAGGATTTAAAAAAAAACTACTTTCTCAACTCATATTTTCAACTTATCTCTCAATGTTTTTACTCAAATTTTGGGAAGGATCACTCGTTGGATGTTGCACACTTTCAATGGACCCTACTATATGAAAATTGAGAAATACATGAAAAACATGATGGCAATCATGTTTTTTCATGTATTTATCATTTTTCTTGTAGCAGGGTCCATATAAAGTATGCAACATGGTTACACCTTTGATTAGGAATTAAATTTTCCATCCAACAAGTGCTCCCACTTAAAATTTGAGTAAAACCATAGGAGTTAAATTCAAAATAAGAGTCAAAAAAATATTTTTTTCTTTTTTCTTTCTAAAATTTGATGATGTAATCTAATCTTATTTATTATTTCCAGTATTATTTTGAAATATTCCTTAGGAAGCTCATTTTAGACCTCAAAATTTCTCTAATGAGAGAGTCTCATAGAATGAAAATGTTAGTGATAAATCTTTCCTTGGCCTTACATATTCCCTGAAAGATACCATACATCTCAACTTCATTGTTAGTTTTCCTTCCCAACCCCCATGCATACTTAATCTTAATTATTCCATCGGGATTAACACTACAAGGAAAATACCCTCTAGCAGATGTTTTTGAGGAACCCCTTATAAAAATACCCTAGACATATGTTTCTAGCAGAGGTTACTAATGGAGGTTTGCGAGCGAAGGTTTTTTCGGATGTTTTTTGTCCAGTGTGCTTATCGTCGTAAACTGGACCGATGTGTTCAACAAGAGAACGCACTGGTGCACACAAAACATTGGCACACCAGACACTGTGCGCTCCATACACACTTACTTGATGTGTCGTATTACTACAGTGCACCGGTGCTTTACAACTCTTCTGCATCGGCGCACCATAAAAAATGCGCCAAAATAGAAACTGTCTGTTGCGGTACTAAGAAATGGCACTGATGCGCCCATAAAAACCCCGTGCTCCGAAACAGGGTTAAATAAAAATAAAATTACGGCCAAAAAAACCATATTTTTCACTTTTCTCAGTGCTCTAGAGCTCTCAAGCACTGGTGAAATTTATCCCTGTTTGAGCCGTCCTGACATCAATGCTCCCATTGCACCCATTGCACGCACTTTTGTTGTGCATTGCCCACCAATCTCCAGTTTGAATTTTGCAAAGTGGTGGTAAATTTTATTTTGCAAAATCTAAAGCCAATATGCCTCATCAACAACCAAATGTACAGGTATTTTTCTTTTTTTTCCATAATTAAGCATTTTAGAGGGTTAGAATTTCAAAAAACCTTAAAATTAACCATTTAAAGGAAAAAAAAAATTGTCGCGTGGTGCGCTCGAGCCATTCAGCTCGCACCGGTTTCCGGTGCTACATGTAAATTTACAAGCCGCACCGCAACCATTGCTAATGGTATCTGCACCAGTTTCGGGGTAGTACTGATAGGCGCGTCGTGTTGTTTAGAAAATTAAAAAAAAAAGTGCAGTCGTTTACCCGGCCGCACCATTGACAATGTGGAATAGCGGCATCACAGTGCGTTGACTGAAGTATATGCCTCGGAGCGGGTAATGTTGTTAGTGCACCGCATTCTGCATTTTGACGGGGTCAACGGTGTGGCCTAGTAAACCGGTGCTAATAGTATATGCACCGGTTCTGGGGCGGTATCGAAGGTGCACCATATTATATTTTTTTTAAAAATTCCGGTGTGGTCGGTTACTCAGTCGCACTATTGACCTATATGAATTACAGCAACGCAATGAGTTGACTAAAATATCGGCCTTAGGATGGATTTTTTGTCAGCGTACCACTATCTGTATTTTGACAGGGTGAACTGTGCGACCTGGTAAAAGACCACACCGTTGACTATGTAATGATGACGGGAGGTCGGTCTGCTGACTTAACTATACGCCCCAGGGCATAAAGTTTAGTCAGCACACTGCACTCCTGACACCATAAATAGTCACGATGCACTATAAATTTTCTATAGCACTGTTGCCAGTGTGTTGCATATTATCTGGTGCACCGTTGCTGATGCGCTCCATAAAAATACGCACAGGGACTGGTGCATGACCATTTTTTTTGGCGCACCAACTATTTTTTTTTCCAAAAAAAATATAGATGTATATTTTTAAATACATGTCTCATTTAAAAAAAATTGTATTTAATATGTCAATCATTAAGAGACGTGAAAGGAGAGAAGAGGGGGAACAACAACAACAACAGGTGAAGCAGTATAACATGGTTTAGTTGTGGGAGGCATGAGAAAGGGAAAGAGATGCGTACCCTCACCCTATTACAGCAGCTACCCAGGGGCTCCTACGGTAGGTAGGCCTCCTCAAGTTATATGAGGAGGATACTTCCCTAAAGGGCGATGGTTTATTTTTTAAACATCTTATCTAAAGGTGGAATGCCCACCAACAAGCTTTCCAGGTTGGTCGTAACCAGTGGTACACGCCCACTGAGGAGGATATATATTTCATTACAGGGATATCGAGGAGAGGGATGGATTTTCCCTCATTCCCAAAGGTTCCAATTGGCTATGTAGCAGGGATTCAGTTAGTGTACTCCCAGAGATACATTGGATCATCAGTATTGTCTCCTTCAGATTTTCAGGTCACTGGAGGTCAGTTACGTATTGGTGCATTTTCTAGTGAGGAGGTGTAGTGCCTCTCACTTCTCATTTTGACCATTTCACACAAAACCAGTGACGGGAAACACATTAGTTGCTCGCTTCTATATTATTTTGATTCCTTAGTATAGGAGCCACAACTTGTTAGGTGGTCTACCATTTTTTTGTAGCAGTTATTTACAACCTCAGATAGATGTCGTGATCATGCACAAGAGAGGGTCAACTTCCCTTTTGCTTCAGAGCTTTTTTGTTTATTTTTTGAGAGGTTTCTAGAGACTAGACCTACTTTTGTTCGACATTCGCATAGGTCGATGTTCGAGGAATGGATGCACATGTGGGGGCAGATGATGCCCAAGAGGGGTGAGACTATGTTTCCAGCAAGGATATTGAATGATGCACTAGAGTTGCTAGCCAGTGTTGACAAGCATCCCTTCATTATGGTCCCCTGTACTTATGCAGGTTTGGATTGGCGAGGGTGTGTCAACATCCTCTTCACAGTTGATGAGCCACCGGATGATAGAGATAATATTACTATTTTAATTAAATCTATTCTAACATGTTATTTAACTTGTTTTTATTAAATTCTGTAATGAAATTGTCTAATTATTGTTTTGTACTTGTATATATTTTGCATATCTTGGGTCTTTTGATGGCGAGGACATGTTTTCAGCACCACATGATGCAAGTGTGGACCCTGATGATGATCAGGTTTGGCTTGATAGCAGATATAGGATGGAGTTGGGCGACCAAATCACTGCATTTATTGTTGAGGTTGGCATCAAGCCCGCTCATCTCAGAGACATACAGGCCGATGGTAGGCTGTTACAAATGTGGAGAGGCATGCCACGTGACACGTACAGACTGATGTGGCATGTCGTAGGAGCTATGAACTTATTTACGCGGTTGAGGAGGACTATTGCACGTTATAGGTGTGGTCGAGATGCAGCATGTGATTGAAATTTCGCGAGCAGTGACTCATCATATCATGATCGTTCACCTCACGACGCACTAGAAAATTAGCCTCCACTAGCATCTAGTAGTAGTCATCATGGAGATTAGGCTGAACCATCATCCATGTCCAGTCAGCAGCCTCCAGCATCCAGCAGTACTTATGATCATGAGCAGGATGGACCATCCACCATCGAGGCTGCACCATTGACTAAGAAGGCCTCGACTAGTACTATTATATTTGATGTTGTACCACCAGTTGATCCATGACATTTATATTACATTTGTACATTTTTTACATTATTCAGTTATATATATATATATATATATATAACTGAATAATGTAAAAAATGTACAAATGTAATATAAATGTCATGGATCAACTGGTGGTACAACATCAAATATAATAGTACTAGTCGAGGCCTTCTTAGTCAATGGTGCAGCCTCGATATATATATATATATATATATATATATATGGTCCATGTATTTTATGTTCATGTTGCAGTTGTACTTAATTTACATGTTGGTGACCATCATGATGTGTATATTGTTAGGTCATGTTAGATATGTTCATTTAGTGTGCAGCTTGCAGATAGATGCGTATGTGATAGCATGAGTTATTTGACATGAAATGTATATTTGATGTTTGTGTTGTGATGATGTTAATATATAATGTTCATTGTGTTTTGATAGATGATCGTGATCACGATGATGTTAGCATTTTTTAATGTGTTTTTTAATCAAATATGATGTTTGTACGATGGTTATCATGAACTTGATGTCTATTAATTAATTTAATATTAAATGATCATGATATTGTAAAATTGTAACATTTGTAATTCTAATTGTATGTAAAATTCTAAAATTGTCATTGTAATTTTAATTGTAATTGTATGTGAAATTGTAAAATCGTAATTGTAATTCTAATTGTAATCCTAATTTTAATTGTAATTGTATGTAAAATATTTGTAAAATTTTAATTGTATTAATGTGAAATGATTTTATTAGAATTTTAAATTTGTTTTGTAAAATTTTAAATAACTATAAAATAATAAATCTAGAATAATATGAATTATTGTAACATAATAAAGTTTAGAAAATAATGCAAATAAACTCATGTCCTTTAGAATTATCATTATTTATTATGAGCTTAGATACAAAAAAGGAACTGATTTATATAGTATGCCATTTTTTTTAAGATCAAAATAATTGCAAATTATCAAGTAAAATATTGATTTTAACATTAACACAATTTAATTTACCAATTAATTCAAAATACATATTATAATGTTTCAAAAAATCCATCTTAAAAAGTATACATATTGATGAAATAACACATGTACCATATCACTCTTGGTTCTCATGATCACCTGCATTATCTTCCAGCTCGCATGGCATGATAACACTATTTTTCTCAAAAATATGTTTTGATATAGGGTCATGTGTCAATACAAACCACCAATCCCTATCCAACACATCTGGGTAAAAAAACACCCGGTTGTAGTGTTTGGGGAAAACATTGGGCTCCTTAGCTTCATCCCACATCTTTCTAGACTTGATACATATCAACCTACTATCGCAATCTTCCTTTACATTATTCCGATCAAAGGTGTCCCACCACTTGCACCTAAAAATAACACATTGGAAAGAAGAGAAATTCACTTCAATGATCTCTTGTATCTTTCTGACATAACATAATGTCCCTCGTAGTAGGTTTTGATCACGGTGGCTTGATCGACTAGATTGATCGAACTCGACTTCCACTCCACAGCCTTGTGTGATGTTTCTAGCATCAACATTCTTTGTGCGAAAATGGTTTCCATATGCCCACATAGATGGGAACAAATGCACCTATTATAAAAAAGTTTAAAAAATCATAGTGTCACGTGTCTTATAATAACCCAAGAGTTAAAATATGAAATATAGATGTCTTATGAGTTTCAAATTTACATATAAATTAAAAATATTTTTACCGAGTTATTGCACCCAATCCCTATGTTTAGCGCATCCTCTTTAGCACGTGGCTAACGACCAGTTGCACCGTATTTTTCTCTGACTTGGACAACAACCCAATTGTTGGGGCATATTTTTGTCATATTTTCTTTTAAATGATAGGGATAGGGCATGCTTCTACCATTCAACAATCTGAATTATTTCTTGTCACTATCCCATTTCATCCTATTTTGTTCATATAATGCGACCCAAGGTTGTGTCGCTTCAAAATTGTAAAGAATGAATTTATTGATTGCTTCAATTTCTGCATTCAATGATGAAATAAACTGACATTATATATTACTTAGATATCAAAATATACATTATATCGAAGTTCAACATGAATATTAACTTTGTGTAAATTTGAAAAATTATAAGCAGCTTACTATTTATCAAGCCCTTTTTTCCACTTGTTTGGAGCAACTCCCTTTCTCTTTTGTCTTCATCCCTTTCATCGTCCCAAATCACCACACTTGGTCTATTGTCGAACTTCTCGATGTACTCACTGGCATAATAGAAGGACTCATACGATATGTACCCCTCTGCCATAGACCCCTCAGGTTTTGCCCTTTGTCGAACAAAACCTTTCAATTTCTTCATATACCTCTCTAAGAAGAACATCCAATGAAAAAAAACCACCCCAACTAATTCAACCTCGTCTAATAGGTGGATTAGAAGATTAACTTGTAAGTCCATGAAACTCGTTGGTAGTTCCTTCTCAAACATGCAAACAATCTCAACTATCTCTTAACACCATTGTGGAATGCTAGCCACATGAATCTCCTTTGATGTGATCCAACATAAAAATGTAGATAATTTAGATATGGCATGTCCTAGGTCTTGAGGAAAATCATGTTTCACACACCCACACACAAACAAAGGATAATGACACTGCAACATTATAAACACATGCAATAATATACAAAATTAGTTATGTTTTATGATCCTTCCATGGGATAAAATTTATTAATATAACAAATAATAAAATCATGCTTTTGAAATTATACGTACTCTTAGAATATTCAAATGATCATGCGATCTCAACCCCGGCAAATGGTCATCCATGGCGAAGTAGCGCTGTAGTGAAGACCCGTATGAAGTTGGCACCCTCACACCCATTATAACTTCCTTTGCCAAATAAATTTCATCTTTTTTTAAAATCCATGGCACATTACCTTCTTTGAAAAATCATTAATTAGAGGGATCAACACCTTCCTCTGATCTCGTACTTTCTAATCATCTTAGCCAATGTTCCTTTTTAGCTTTTGAAGTAATAAGATCTTTCCTAACAGCCAATGTGTCACTTTGTTTCGATGATATGTGCCTCCATAAAGAAGATGAAACATTTTTAAATATATGCATGGGATCTAATAAATGGGTAATCTTAAGATGCTCCCAATATGGGAGGTTATAAAAGATAGATTTCTTTTTCATCCCAATGAGAAATTTCTCAACATAGGTGTCGAAGAATTCTGGATCATCGAAGATAGGCTCCCCATCTGAAACGAACATGTATATGAACTCCTTCTCCTTCTCTCTCTCATATGATCTACGCCATTCATCTCATGTAGTTATTGAAGGCCTTTGGGTTCTCTCTCATTTACCATTGAAAGAAGATGTTGCTCTTCTGTAAGGGTGTTCATCTGGGAGGAATACCCTGGAGAAATCATACACTGGCTTTCGTAGGTCCTTGGACCATCTAGCTTTCAGAGAAGGTCCACAACATTTACATCCAAAATAACCTTTTGTTACAAGACCTGTGAGAATATTGTATAAAATTAATATGAATGGCACGTTAAATAATATCATGAAGATCAAAACAAATATTACAATGAATTAAATAACTAATATGTGAAAGAATATTGTTATGTGTATAACCAAATCAATAAATTAAACATGTAATTTACCAGATAAAACTCCTAAGCCTGCATAATCATGTGTCATGTAAGTACATATGCCATACAAAGTAAAACTCCTCTTTGCTGCGATGGGTCTTGATACATCGTATACATTTATCCCATCCCATAATTCCTTCAATTCATCTACCAGCGGTTGTAAGTAGACATCCATATTCTTCACTTGTCTTATACCATGGACTATGAGAGCCAACATAAGATGTTCATTCTTCACGAACAACCATGGGGGGATATTGTTATTTATCACTACTCCAGGCCAAACAAAACAGTTGGTGTTCTGGAGGGAGTATGGGTTGATGCCATCCATGGCTATGCTAAGTCGTAGACTTCGTACTTCATCCTTGAATTGTTAGAACCATGTATCCTCTATACGCTTTATGGCTATTGAATCAGTTGGGATTCACATAAATCCTAACTCACTTCTGTTTGAGGCATTCCATCCCTGCAACATAGCTAATTATTTGCAACGAAAGTGCCTTTGAATCCTTGGGATTATAGGCATGTGCCTCAATATCTTAAAAGGAGGACCAGTATGTGATTTACCCTTATTTTTTTTATTTATCATGCATGTCATGCCCACATTTTAGACACATCTCTTTGTCTGCATATTATCCTCTATATAGAATACAATCGTTTGAACATGCATGACATGGTATGTACTCAACACCCAACATTTTCAGCAATTTCTTTTCCTCTTCACAGCTACCGGGCAAGACATTATCACTTGGAAGAACCTTATCTTTAAATAACCTGTAGTTGGTGATCATGGAAAAATATATTAATAAATTTACATTAATGTCAATATAATTATTAATGTTCATAAAATTTACCATTTGTAATGTTCATTGCAGTGTACAAATTATATTTCAAATGTATATAAGGGAGTAATTTATGGTAACTTACCTCAAAAATTCCAAGAAACATGCATTTGAAAAGCCAAAATTTTCTTTCAATTTGTACAGTAACATCGTTGTCCCCAACTGGGTAGACTTTGACTGACCACCAGGTCCAAAGAGAGGGGTGGTGGAAGCAAATTTAAGGCTTTCGAAAAAGGTATTAGCGATATGAGCATCATCCCCTAGCTGATCATCATTTTGGAATGCATATAACAACATTGTCTCCATGGTGGTCGTATCCCTTAAGTAATCATCCATACCAACCTATATTTGATTGTCTCCATTGCTAGTTTGTGAAGAACTACTATTGCTATAGTCATTCCTAATTGGTGAATCTGGACGTAGTGGGAATTGAATCAGTGGTTGATTCAACCATTCCTGGTATCGTTCCTCTCTAATTTTTTCTCTTAATTCAGCCTTCTCTCGATTTGAGATTATCGTGGGGTGCAACAGGAGATGGTAGGTAGGTTTCTCATCATCACTAGAATCCTAATAATTTAAAAAAAAAAAATATTTGAACATGATTAATAAAAAATATATGATATCAATTAGTAACCAGGTTGACAATATTTCATGATTATAAAATGGTTTGATGTTGAAATAATTACATTAATCAATATACCAAACAATTATAATTATTACCATCATTGTCTTGGGATTGTGGCTAGAAGATGCATTATTGTTACAATTGGCAGGGTGAAGCAGCTGTCCATTTTCATCTACCAAATGTGCCTTATAGTATGCAGTGCCTAATAAGAGCTTCTGACGTTTTGGAGTTTTTTGAATATTTTGTGCATCTGAACTCGATGTTGAATCTGCATGAACCTGCAAATTTTTATACATTATAAATTTATAAGTTGTGCATGATTGACATGGATAAAGAACATATATTCAATTAGATAATGAAAATGTAAATAAAATCTAAAGTAAATATTATGTCTCGAGATGGATAGGGAGAACTCCGTGATGGACTTTGAGAAATATTATGGAATGAGGTGGATTTTGAAGAATTGTCCATTCAATATAATTATGATATTTTCTCCCTGCATTTGAGATAAATCAACAATAAATTTTGGTGCACACACCTAAAGTAATTTCGGTGCCTTAAAAATGGACGTCTTGTTACTGGTGCTAATGTATAGAGCACCACACCGATGCGTTTTTGGTACTGCGCACCGGTGTCATTTTATAAACAAACACACCTTGCAGTGCTATTACGTGACACACTGGTGAGGAATAACCACAAATAAAAAAAAGCTCAACTCTATTTTCTTTAAGTGAAAAAAAGTGGTAAATTGAAAAATGGGAAGCAAAAAATGTTTGAAAATCTAAATTCATAAAAAATTTCTTTAAATACTAAAGACTTTTCATTATTTCACTATTTTTGCAAAAAAAATCATCCATAGATTTGCAAGAGACATACCTAGAGCGAACAGAGCACAAAAGCACTGTGGAGCAAGGAAATACGTTTGAACAGAAGTATTTAAACAATTAGAATTCCAAACCTATGGTGATTCAAACCCTGTAGCATATAATTTCAAACGATCTTGTGATTAAATTTTATTATTTTTTAATTTTTTCCGTAGTTTTTTTTACTTTTTTTTTCAGTTTTCAGAAACAAAATAAATAAAATATTCATTTTTAGAAGCAAACCCTAGATTCTTTTTGTTTCTGCTCTTTATTCTCTCTCTTTTTGTGATTTCCGAATTAGGGCTTTTCAATTTAGATTTATAAGTTTTGTATTGCTAAATATAGGCGTAATACATCCAACCCATGGGACAACTTGCATAGTCGGATCCCAATCCATGTTGTCTCGTCCGTGAAATAAAATAAAATAAAAAACATATTTTTTCTCATCAGCACACCCTGCATAACCTAGCGCACTGGTGTGCTAGATTATCCCAGTGCATTGCGAAAGAACTGTGATAAAAAAATTAAAAAAACAAAATATTTTTTTATCAGTGCACCATATGTAAAATATTTCATTGGTGTCATTTTATAAATAGACGCACTAGTGCGGTGTTATTATGTGATGCTCTGGTGATGAATAACCATAAATAAAAAAAGTGCAACTCTATTTTCTTAAGTGAAAAAAAAGAAGTAGATTGAAAAATGCGGTGCAAAATATTGTCAAAAATATAATTTCATAAAACATTTCTTTAAATACTAAATACTTTTCATTATTTCACTATTTTTTCAAAAAAAATTAGCCAAAGATTTGCAGGAGGCATACATGGAGCAAACAGAGCACGAGAGCACTGTGGAGCAAGGAAATACGTTCGAACAGAATTATTCAGACAATCAAAATTCTAAACCTCTGGTGATTCAAACCCTGTAGCATATAATTTCAAATGATCTCGTGGTTAAAGTTTTTTTTTTACGTTTTTTTACGTTTTTTTTATGCAGTAAAAGAAAAAACTCAGAGTTTATTTTTTTTCTACTTTTTTTCTGTAGTTTTTTTTTCTTTTACTTTATTTATCAGAGAAAAAAAAAATCCATTTTTAGAAACAAACCCTAGATTCTTTTTGTTTCTGCCCTTTTTTCTCCCTCTTTCTGTGATTTTAGAATTAGGGATTTTAAATTTAGATGTATAGGGTTTGTATTGCTAAATATAGGTGTAAAACATCCAACCCACATGATGACTTGCATAGTCGGATCCTAATCCATGTTGGCCCCTCCATGAAAAAAAAAAAAAAAACCAGATTTTTTTTCATCAGTGCACCCGACATAACCTAGCTCACTAGTGCGCTAGATTATCCCAACGTATAGCATAAGTACTGTGATAAAAAAAATAAAAATAAATAAATAAATAAATTATCAGTGCGCCATATGTAAAATATGGCATAGTGCACTATTTCATTATGGTGCACCGTGAACGTGTTGTTTTGCACACAAAAAAAAAAATCCATTTTAGAAACAAACCCTATATTGTTTTATTTTTTCCATTTCTTCTCCCTCTTTCTGTGATTTCAGAATTAGGCTTTTCAATTTAGATTTATAGGGTTTCTATTGCTAAATATAGGCCTAAGACATGCAACCCACGGGATGACTTGCATAGTCGGATCCCAATCCATGTCGGCCCTTGTGTGAATTTAAGAAAAAACATATTTTTTTCATTGGTGTGCCCTGCATAACCTAGTGCATCGGTGTGTTGTATTATCCCAGCGCACCGCGAAAGTACTGTGATAAAATTTAAAAAAAATAATAATTTTTTTCTCAGTGTGTCGTATGTAAAATATGCCGTCGGTGCACTATTTCATTATGATGCACCACGAACGTTTTGTTTCGCACAAAAAATAAAACCATTTTAGAAATAAACCCTACATTATTTTTGTTTCTACCCTTTCTTCTCCCTCTTTATATGATTTCAAAATTAGGGATTTTCATTTTAGATTTATAGGCTTTGTATTGTTAAATATAGGCTTAAGACATTTAACCCATGGGATGACTTACATAATTGGATCCCAATCCATGTCAGCCCTTACGTGAATTTAAAAAATATATTTTTTTTTTCATCAGTGCGTCCGGCGTAACCTACCGAACTTGTGCATTGTATTGTACAATTTCATCCCGAAAGTACTGTGATAAAAAATTAAAAAACAATTTTTTTATTATCAGTGTGCCATATGTAAAATATGGCAGCGGTTTATGCTACAAAAACTAACACTCGACGATTTATTTTCTTTGTGTTAATCAGTGCGATGGTTAACATGTAATGCAACGGTGCTCCTGGTTGACATTGAGCACCATATAGTCTATTATATGGTTTGTCCGGTGTGTTTATAATATCTCCACGCACCGACATCGGTGCATACAAAATTAATGGTGCACCGGTTTCTTAAGAATTTTTTTTTTACCCAAAAATATGACAATTTTATTTATAAATATATTAATGAATGATATGGCATAGGTTTAGAATTGATAAAGAAATGACTGATAGGAGATCAAGTAATAAAAATACTAATAACACATCAATAAGAGCAAAAAAGGCAAGTTCCTTGTAAATTATTTACAACAAATATTATTTTTGAACTATAGATAAGTTTAACTAATATGTATTGTTTATTGTGTATCATGAAGAGCCACAAAATGATGAAGCTCGATAAGAATATTTCTGATCTAGGACCAAAATAGCGTAAAATCTTGATGGAAAAATTGCAAAAGGATGAATTGGGTGAATAAAAAATACTATCGATCCAATATGGGTTTCTTTTCTTAATTTTCATTAATAATAAACTTAAAATTCTTAGATAACATGTTTCAAGCAATATATTAATTCACATCTATTTAATGTTCTACGAGGACCAACAACTCAGAAAAGGAATGTCGTTCTAAGAAAAGAAAGAAAATAGAACACGCAAATGAAAATGAATTGCTCCTTAGCTCATATGGAGTGGTGCAGGAGGTTAACGAAAGGGGGAAAAACTTTTACAAAAGTTCGAGGGATCTAGTGGAATGAATTTATATACATTCTTTCCACTTACAATAAAAAAACCAATCCAATGATTCCAAGAACCAAATTTTATCTAAACTATAGGAAGAGTTTCCAGAGAATTGGTCAGTGAGACATGTTAGAAATTGAACAGCAAAAACGTACAACAACAAAAAAGAAGGAATGAAAAAGCAATAGTCATTTAAATGTTTGTTTAGAATGATTTATAAATATCACTTTTGTTATATTTACTTTTCATATATCAATATAAAAATTAAATATTTTATTGTCATGTTACATTTTCAGGAAGATCATGAAAATCTCAAAAGATGAACGAGCTGATATCAGAAATATGCTAGTAGGAATGTCCAAAAAGGTGTACAAGGAGATGGTCAAAGAAATGGATAAAATTGCATCGTAGGAGGAGCCATCTCAATGACAACGTGCTTCAAATGTAATATGTAATCATTGAATTTTTTGATCATTAGGTACAATAAATAAGAAATTTAGCATTAAATATTAATTTCCAAGTATTTTGTTGCAGAAAAGAAAAGAAAATGGAACCCATTTGGCACATAAAACAGGACAATAGGGAAGAAATGGGTTGATATCTAAGTTTGTGAGTAATTGTTACTTCCTTATAACAACTCAACTAGATTTTGTTTTTGTATTTTTTAAGTTGTTTTACAAAAATCATCATTGAATGTCTTCAAACAGGTGCTAACATACAAAGAAGAACCATCAGAGGAATTGATTGAAATTGGGTTAAATATCGGCTGTGAGTATATGTTGGCATATCGGAAATTCATTGTGGAATTTGTAAGCATCTATCGATCTTGTTTTTCTTAGTTCCATCTATAATTAATAGAACGAAAAAAATATTTTATATTAAACATATGATTTATTATGGGGTATAAAACTTGTAGGAAACAAAGTATCGAACTGCGCCCACAGACGAAATCTTGAAATATGGCATGTTACATGGTTTTGAAAGAATGTGTATAGTTTATGAGTAAATTTTTGCAATGGTACGTCATTTCTGTTTTATTTACATTGATGTATATTATTTAATATTGCAATTTTCAATATTCTCGTATATACACTCATTACAGTTTATTTTTATGTTTGGATATGGAAGGTGAAGAAGAAAAAAATAGTCAACACAGTGAACAAAACATTCCTGAAAATAACCCAAGTCATGGAAGTAGCTCTAGCAGTGACAAGAGTTGAAGCGAAGAATGATGATCACTATGTTTGGATATCAAAGAAAGACATTGTATTTTTTGAAATATTATGCTATGAAATCATACATTTTGTTTAATGTAATGGGCATAGTGGCCTAATTGAAAGACAAATGGATGCCAATAACTGTCCCATTTCTTATGACAAAGACTGTCTTATATATATATATTAATTTATTCTATTGCATTCTCCATTGTAGCTATGAAATGCAACACCACTGATTAAATTTATGGATGATTAAATATTATAATGAAGATATGTGAAATTTGATGATATGATATAAAAAATTTATCCAAACCTTACATTCAAATGCAATATTAAAAATTTAATTCATACAAATGTTGTTATAAGATATATATGTGTCGACTCTTGATGAATAATGAATTTTAAAAAATCACAATAATTATGATATGATATAACAAATTAATCCAAACATCAAATTTAAGTGCATTAATACAAATTTAATTTATATGAATATTTTTATAAGATGTGTCGAATTTTGGTGAATAATGAGTTTAAAACAATCACAATAATTTCACTGTCATAGGTTGATGTTTCTAAACAATAAAAAATGAAAACTGGTGCGTGTCAGTTACTGTACATAGGTGCATTTGTATTCTGAAATGCACTGGTGTGTTTCTACAACCTATGGGCACCACACAAATACCAAAACCAATGGTGTGTTTGGGCAGTACTGTGCACTAGTGTTTTATGTGGAACTACGCATCGGTGCATTTGGACAATCTCTGGGCACCGCACAAATACCGATACCAAATATAAATCTCAGTGTGTATGTGTGATATTACGCACCAGTGCATTTGTATGACCTATGGGCACTGAACAAATATCGATACCAATTATAAATCTCGGTGCATTTGTGTGATACTGCGTACGGGTGTGTTTCTATAAGTCTACGCACTGGTGCGTTCAGATGAACTATGGGCACTGCAAAAATCCCAAGACCAATTAGAATGACATCATGTGTTGTATCACCAACACTGTACCCAGTGTGGTTTTATACCTTGACGACCTGGTACATTCTCCTTTGACCGGCCCAGGCCATGTTCTAGATGTATGCATCAGTGTGTTCAAGCCTGAGTAGCGCACCGATGAAAAAACATCTGTAATAACCTCCAGCCGCCCAATTTTTTTTAGTTGTGTTGAATTTCTGTTAAAAGATCCACCAAAACCTCTGTATCCATAAACGAATGTTGTAGAAAATATTTTTTTGACAATTTTGTCCAATTTTATAACAGTAAAAACCTCCTTTATAACCTTTGCTAGAGGGTCTTTTCCTTGTAGTGTAATGAAAATCCCTCCCCCTCATGTCAGACCTAATCTTATGGACAATTATATTAATAAATATCATTATTATTTTTTGATTATGAGTGTTTACTTGTTGTGGGCTTGAGGTTTCAATATTTTCTACCTTTTTAGGAAAGCTTATAAGGTAGATGTGGTTTTATTCAAATTTCACTAAGCACATAATCAAATCTTTGAAGTGTATAAGATATGTGAAGTTCGTAAGCTTGTGACTTGTGATGTAAATTCTTGAATTGTAACAAGATATCCTAACTTCATGGACTAAAACAAATTCTTGGTAATCTATAAATTCTTGGACTTCAACAAATTGAAGTATATAAAATATGTGCGTGAACTTAAATTCTTTTTCAGTGTTATTTGTTTGATTGCAAGTTAATGGGTTAATGATAATAGTAATTCTTAAATTCAATTTCAATGTGTTGTTTGTTTCATTTCAAGTTAATAGTTTAATGATATTAGTAATTCTAGTGGGTAATATTGATATAACAATGAATTTTTATTCATGTAGATATATTAATGTTTTACAGATACATTAATAATGAGATAAATTAACCATTACACCCACTAAACTAATGATGTACATTAGATAATAAACTTATACATTAATATTAATAGGATACATTAATAATTAGATAAATTAAAATTATAGTCATAAAGTTATTAATAGTTTGTGAGACCCAGCATAGTTAATACTTATGTTGGATCTACTTGAAAAACCAATAAAGTGAATACCTACATTGTAAAGTTAATACCTTGTGTTATGCATAATTTAATTTAGTAGTTTGTAGTTTGCATTATTGTTATATCTATATTTTGTATTATATTTTGATACTTTATGAAACTCAATGCTGCAAAATTCAGCATAGTAGTTGCATTTATCATTTGGTCCTTTTACACAATTTTAGAGTTTCAAGTCATTACTTAAGAGATGAAATAATTTCAACAAGCCTGTTTTTTCCTCAAAACTACATATTTCAAAAATGGAAAACTTACATTAACTAATGCAAAATTATGTGATTCATTGTGCTTGAGTAATCAATTAATTTATCCACTTCACAGATCAATTATTTAATTGTTTCCAATCAATACTATAGGATTTGATTTGTATATTCATCACTATTCATTTAGCCTTCAAGGCCAATATAGATTATAATTGTTTATGCAATTTTTCCCAAAACATAATTTCTATGTTTAGTGGAAAAGACTATCCTACCTTCAACACTTGTTAGGTCATGGATTATTAACCAAAAATCCAAATTAGAGTGTTTAACAAGATACCAGAATAATTAGATTATAAAAAATTTATAAAGATAAAACACAAAATCAAAATATTTATCCAAGCATCTATATCATTTGATTATAATCCTTCACAAAAATATCAAATCAAAGTATTTAAAAAAATATCTATATATATCACTTGATTATAATCCTTCACAAAAATATCAAATCAAAGTATTTAACAAAATATCTATATAATTAAATAAATTATTAGACAAAAAATACATATCATTAAATCATCAAATTTTAATATAAAATTCAAAATAAAACATTCAATTAAAAAAAAACATTACTATTAAAACCAATTTTTTATTACTTTATTTATATTTTCATTCTCATTATTTTTTATTAATCATATTCTTCCAGAAAAATATTTTTTTTTATTAATCATATTCTGTCGGAAAATATTTTTGAATATAAAATAATAGTTTTTTCTTTAAAAAATTATAATTTTAGATTAAAAATAAATAAATACGTAAAATTTTATAATTTTAAATAATTCAACTCAATTAATTATAATTATATATTAATATATATATATATATATATATATATATATATATATATATATATATATATATATATATAAATTTAAATTAACAATAAAATAATCTCGGATGGGTGATGGATGAGGCAAATGAAGGGAACAAATTGGGTTCTAGCCACTCCACCGACTCTCTGGACAATGAATATGGGTGGTGTGGCACCACACCTACATGAAAAATGAAATCCATTTATTAATTCTTGAGTTCAAAATGATGGCAATGTTTAATTTCTTCGTGTAGTTCATCAATTTCATTCGTGCCTATTTGGTTGGTATGGGAAGCGAGGATTTTTTTGGTTTCTTAGCAATTTTAGCAAGAGAATTTTTGCTGAGGGTTGAGAGTCTATCCAAGGTGTCATGGTTAAACCAAGGTGGCATGAACCCTTGTCCCAGTGCCATCATCCTACATATTGTGCCTGGAATTTGAAATCAAAAATAGGATCTAGGCATTTAGAACAAACGCTTGGCTTCGTGTGTAATTCAAGGAGTTCCATCACAATAAGACATGGTGAATGCTTTTTGGATCAGTTCACTTCATTTTTTGATTCTTTGGTAAGATTTCACTGAAACCCTATTGGATGTTTTCGCTCAATTTCTTATTGTTCAAGTGGCTCTCCCTATTTGTGGAGCCTCAGGGTTACATTTATATAGCCTAGCTCCCTTGCTTATGTATGGTGGAAGTTATTTTAGGGAAATTTTTATATTCATGCTCCATCAGTTATCAGTCTCTGGGTAGGTTTACCCTTAAATTTTTTTTATATCAACTCAGTGGTGTTTTCTCCTATGTTTGTCAAGTGTTTCTTTGGGTTTGTATATAATTTGGAAGCCCACAAAATCAAGGTTTATTTCTTGGGGTTGGAAGCCTACAAACCATGTCAAATTTGGTGTTGCAACCCTTTTCTTTTTCCATTCATTTGGTTAATCAATATTTTTGAAGGAACAAAATTAAATAAAGATATGAAAAAAAACACAGAGACACAATGAAAACATAACTTCAATTCACTAATAACAAAGTATTGAAAACTATTTACATGTAGAATGGAAATAAACTAACTCAGGCGATGGTAGCTTATATCTGAGAAGAAATGTCACAGATACATGCCTTCTAAACGATGTTACAATGATGACCGACAACATATTTATTATTGAGAAACAGTCAAAAACCTTAAACATCCAAAAACCTAACTCTCGGAGATGAAATGCCAGAATCTATGGGCCCTGTTAGGGTAAATTGGTACATCAACTTGTTTGGGTCATAACTTTGCTATGTGATCTTTTTTTGATGCGTATGATACATCATTATAAATATCTATATGACTATTACAAATTTATACTACAAATTCTTGCAATAAGCCATGGCATTGCCTGTTCTCCAAAAAATGTCATTTAGGGCCTTAAAACAACACTGAAAATTTAGGAACCAAAAAAACTACCAAAAATAGTAAATTGTGCTACAATTAAGGAAACTGAAAGAAAAAATGGTGGGGTTCCAGTTGTAATAGGTGGGTATCCACCAATATCCACTCGAATTAGTCCTCTCCCCTTATGACGTAATGGTCCTTGTTGCGTTGAGTGCCTCCATGAGATGGGGAAACTTTTGTTGAACGTGGTCCCTCTTGAGCCACTTGCCTTGGTGCAAGAGTTGGTCAGCTTTAACAACCCGATACGGTTGGATATTTTTTATATGTCCATGATCCAATCAGTTGTGCTTATTCCATGTATTTTGCGTGTATCTCTATTGGTGTGAGTTTCTCTGCAATATTTGACATGTCTAATAATGATAGAAAGTATGGTCAAAGGCACTCCACATTGAACACTAGATTTAAGCCAAGGAATAGGGCAATGTTGAGCTCAAAATAATTGTCTCCCACAACCTTGGCGATGGTGTAAGCCTCATGTCGAAGTGGTTTGAGCTTCCAATGGCATTCAATAAGGAATTGTTTCTGAAAATGCAACCAAACATTGTCATCCACCTGAAACTTGTGTGGTACCCGATGTTGATCAGGTTGCTACTAGTAATTTGCATCAGACTTCTCTAATATGTCATGAACCTATTGGTAGATATGTTGGATGCATTCAATAAAACTGGTTTCTTTATCGACCTCAAACTGTACATATGTGGATTATTTCTATGTAGTCGCGTGAGGGATGGCGACATCAATCAGAAAAAATAGTTGAAATCCCATACCCACTTGAAAGGCAGTGTGACCAGACAAGATATGGAGATCTCTCTTATAGTTGTGTTTCTCAAAAGGAACGTTGTCATCCAAGGTGTGTGGATTCTTGGACTTGTAAATGCAGAGTATTTTTGCTATCATCTTGTTAACGAACTTTGTTTGACTATTAGTCTGAGGATGGAATGTAGCCGACTTGGTGAGCTTGGTGTCCAATAGCGTCTACACACTCGACCAAAATGTTCTGAGGAACTTGTTATACCAATATGATATAATGGACTGTGGGATCCCAAAATGTACTCACTATCATTCAAAGAAGAGTTTAGCAGTGTCGTCTACTGTGATACTCTTCTTGCAGGCCACCAATATAACCATCTTAAAAAATGTATTCACGACCACAAATACATAGTCAATACCATGTTTGGTAGAAGGGAGGCCAGACAGATAGTCCATGGAAATGGATTCCCTGGGTTGGGTGGGAGTAGGAAGAGGAGTGTAAAGAACTCACTTCTTGATGGTTGGCTTGGTGATGGCATAGTAAATGTAAGATCTGATATATTTTCCAACATCCCGTTAGAGTTTTGCCCAATAAAAGTAATTCTTTAGTACGACCACAATTTTCTCCACACCAAATTGTCCTGCGACCTGACTGTAGTGCACCTCCCAAATCAAGTTGGTATCCTCGCTTGAGGGAATATAAAGGTAGCCTAGGCAACATAATAATGTGTCCTAGAGGTGGAAAATGCGTACTTAATCGCCATCCATTAGCATATGGTATGTGGTGGTGAGTTATGGATCATTTATGTGAATCTTCATTGGTGAGTGGCTGTCAATAAAGGGAGTGACATATTCTTGGTTCCTCAAGAAACCGTGGAAATATACACTACATAACGAAAGTTTGGTAGTGTGGTCTGATTCTACAAATTGGAACGATGAAGGTTTTGCCAGTGGTGAAAATTGTGTTTCTTTTGGAACTTGGATCGATTGGAATGTGAACGTAATCATAATTCCATGCCAAGGATGGGACACAGGGACAGTGGGGAATGGGTGCCAACTTGACTTCCACGGGATGGCCAATCGTGACCTAGGAGAAGCAGTCGCCCCACACCCATAACAAAACATGGGAATTTTTGTTTAAGCCACATCACTAGAAACCTTGTATAATAAACTTGGCCAAACAATTCATCTTGTGGAACATCTTGGCAAGGACTCCCATGAAGGCCAAAATAATTTTATGAACATTCTCCAACATAATCATGGGCATATGCAAGATTGGTTGGTCAATCTCCAAAGAGGTCAAGTAAGAATCCAAGATAAAATGGACAACCTTAATGGCCATCTTGCACACATGGAGAAGCATGTCCACTGCACTTTAACCCCCTCTGTCTCCAGGTTCTGGTCGTGTTAATCCTACCGCAAGTAGTTCTTATAAATTGTAATGGTTGTAGGTTGCATTTTGATTTTAAACACTTTCTAGTTTATCTAGATTGTGAAGTTTTGGTTATTAAGAATATTCAAGTGATTGACTAACTATTTTTGTTTATACTTGTTGGCCACTAAATATTGTAAGAGTGAGACTAACAAAATTTTAAACAAATGTAATCATTATTGTTATTTTATTAATAAATAGAAACAAATTGACTTTAAAAAGTAATAAAATAATATATAATTATTATATAATTTCATTATAATATTTCTATAATATTTTTTATAACTTAATTATAATTAAATAATAAATAAATTTTATTTATAATAATAAATTTTATTATAATAATAAAATCATAATAAGAAATATAATATATTTTTAACGTTTTATAAGGATATGTATTTAAAATCTCTTTATTTTCATTTGGGGTTCCATCTTCTTTTCTTTTTAACATCTTTACATTAATATGACTTTTTTTAAATACAATTTTAAAGTTATATATTTTTACAATTGTATTGTATGATACATATAAATTTGATTTATAATATATTATAATTTTAATAAATATTGATTTTTAATATAATGTTTTTCAAATAAATATATGTATTATTTTTATTTACATTTTTTACTCTAAAGGTAAAATTATATTTTTATTGTATTATGAATATTATTTTGGTTAATAATATATTATAAAAATTAATTTAAGTATTCTATATATCAAAATTTTATATTTATAAAGTTAAATCTTAATTAGTTTATAAAAATAATATGTTTATAAATTAAACTAAAAGTATATATACTTTATTGTTTTTTAAATTTGAATTTATAATTTTTTTAAATAAATATATCTTTTTAACTCTTAAATTTACCTACTTACTAATATTTTATTTAGACATTAAAATAACATAAATACTATAAAACCAACCTGAATTCATTTAACTTCATATGTACTATTCACTCAAGTGGTTAAAGCCCTAGAATTAGATTATACTTTATTATCAATTAATTTATTAATAATTTATTAAAATTAATACATTATATTATTATTAAATTCATATTAATATTAATTAATTATAATAAATTATTTAATATTTAATTAAAACTAATTTTCTTAATTAATGTTATTCATAATTATTTAATATTAATTACTTTAAATTATAATGATAATTCTATTTGATCAATAACTATGTGACTGACGAATGATATTCCAAATTAATATCTATAATAACTTTCCTATTATATAATAATATAAGATTAAAAAAAAAAAAAAAAAATCGAAAATTATGTGAATTTCAAATGGTTAATTATGAAAAATAAATTATGGTTGTAAATTTTATTTTCATGATCTAAAATCACTAATTCTTTATTTCAAATAATAAATAATTTATTTAGTTTTACTTTATTTTTATTTTTTTAACCAAATATCTATTTTTTTAATTTTAAAAAGACGTGTCCAACTCTACATTAAAAATAGACAAAATTACATATCAACTTTCAACACAATTAAGTAATCTATATCAAATAAATTTGTAAAATTCATTTGTTTATGAATTTAGTTTTTAAATATTTTAAAAATATAAGTATCTTACTTTTCTTTAAACTTAAATTTATAACTTTAAAAGAAATAAATAAACATCTTCTTAAATATTAAGCCCACCTACTTATTTCAAGATATCTAAATAACATGAACGTTACAAGTCAAAATAAAATATCACTTGTTATAATTTTTTCTCAGTAATAAGTGCATGCAAGTTCTAGTGAAAATGGAGACACCATCTTACATAAATTTATTTGTTAAGAGAACATATACAATACATTATGTTGGAGAAAAAAATGATCAATAAACATACTTACTTATTATAAAACATCAAAATAACATGAATAAATCCACCTACTTATTATAAGACATCAAAATAACATAAGCCTTACAAGCCAAAATATAAAATATCTGTAACACCCGCGTAAAACGTAACCATTGTATTTTATAGTTTTTACGTTGTTTTACCGAGACAGTCGCATCAAGAAAATCAAGATTCGGTTAATATCAAACCAATTCTTGATAACTATTTCAAATTGTAAACTGTCCAAGAGTTCGGAGAAAAATAGTCGCTGGCAATAACAGAAACCAGAAGTCTGGCTCGAGCTTTGCTTCTTCTATGTAATTCCTTAGGTTACAAATATGATCCTTAAAATTTCTTCTCCTTCTCTTTGAGTTGTATCAGAGTCAATCTATATGAATGCACACAAACTTGGCGAGTTTGAGCGGAAATTAAGGAGCTGGTAAAGTCACGGAGACTACAGAGGCCCATGACTAACTCTTTTCTACCGATGGTCGAAGCTCGCCTTGGCTGCAAAATTAGTTCCATGAGGATATAACACCCTATCCCTCTAAAGGTCTCTGTGATTCTTATTATAGCAAACCTCAAGGTGGCTCCACATGCTTGTGTCCAAGAATTGCAACCGCCGCAATGAAGGCAATCAAATTCTCTTGCATAACCATACATCTTGTCGTCCTATCATAAATCGGTTGGCTGCTTCTGGTGGATTTCTTTCATGCTATATGGTCATGATGACCACTGTCGATAAGGTATGGATTTTGTTGGAATATGGTGGAGGAAGAACCGGGCCACGATATTCACCCATGTGCGTATGCTGCTACAGTGTTTTGTTAACAAGAGTTTTCGACCTGCAGACACATTTATTGCATGGCATCATGCATACAAAGGGTTTTGGACACTTGCTGTATGGATTCAAATATGCCATTGAATGAGAGTCCACTGCCAGGGTAAGTGACTCTGGTTTATTTTATTTATGATATAGTCTTTCTCTTTGAGTTAAAAGGTATAGGAGAAGATTATATATATATATCATGATTGCCAAGATAAGTATATGGCTAATTTTTCATTATATAATTGGTATATAAATTACATATGCGAAGAAAATGGTATTTCATTAGTTTAATGGGATTCATAAACAAATTCTATTGTTGACTATTTTTCGTAAGAGTGGATTTATCTTGGGAGTAGAAGATAAGTCCATTAAATTATGAAGTATTGATTTAGCCCTTTTCTTGAAATAAAGAGAGGTTTATTTCAAATATTTTCCAAAGTTTATATGGAAAGAAATAAATGAAATATATAAATATTTATATAATATTAATGCATGCTTTCTATTTATATGGATTTCTTGAAAGTATTAAAGAGGGTTTATTTCAAATATTTTCCAAGTTTACATGGAAAGAAATAAATGAAATATTTAAATATTTATATAATATTAATGCATGCTTCCTATTTGGAAAGGGACTTTGCTTGAAAGTATTAAAGAGGGTTTATTTCAAATATTTTCCAAGTTTACATGGAAAGAAATAAATGGAATATATAAATATTTATATAATATTAATGCACGTTCTTCATTCGAAAAGGGATTTTCTTGAATATATTAGAGAGGGTAGCTCTTTAATATAAATATCTACATAATATGGTTAAGCAAGAAAATAGAAGTTGTATGATCTTTATTTTAAAAAAGAGACTTTGTACTCATTTAAGTTATGAAGTGATAACAAGTCCAAAGTATTTTTCTTGAATAGATTAAAGAGAGAGACTCTTGAAATATCTTGTACAATTTGTACAATGAAGAAGAAAAGAGAGTTTCTCAGATTTATATTCATTAACCATGTTGTAAATAGTAATGAATTAATATATATCCATGAATAGTTACCATGATAGTGGTAGTGGTTAATGAATTAATAAATCCATGGATAGTTTCATAAATCCATGGGTAGTTTTCCATGGTGTTGATGGAGATTAATTATTTCATAAAACCATGGGTAGATTACCATGGTGTTTGCAAATATTAGTTATTTAATAAATCCATGAATAAATTACCATGGTGTTGGTAAAGTTAAGTTATTTAATAAATTCATATTAAAGGAACTAAGCAGTTATTCCTTAGATGAATAAACTAAGAGACTATTTTATATTAACATGATTATGATGTTTAATTCCTTTTGGAGGAAGATCTTACATATACATGCAATATATATATATATATATATTAGATTTTATTGAAGAATAATATACATTTTTCTATGTAGAAAGATAGCTTGTAGTATTAAAACTACATTAATATGATTGTTAATATAATCTGAAAAATGAGACATGTATTTATATTCATAATTGCGTATTTTTACATATGATTACATGCTCACTAGCATTGAGATTTTCTCTGGAAGACTCTGAAGGAGGTTATGTGCTTCGTTGTGTAAGCACTCCTTAGGGAGAGTCTTTTGGAACTGGTATGCATTCACATGCATGGAAGAAACAATTGTTATGTTAACTTGCATAGCATACACTAAAGGTAATAGCTTAAGGGTTAGCAATTTTTATTAAATGTATGTAAAACACATGCATAAATATCTTATCTGATGTATCAGTTTATTTTAAAGAAAACTTGGGAGAGGTAGCCATTGTCTTGCAGGAATGTGTGCTTACAAGTGACAAGCATTTAGTTGGCAGATTCATCATAAACTAGACATATGAGTATGTGTTATTAACGAGAGAATGACAAGGTACTTTACTTGTTTGTCACACTAACACACTAATAATACACATGAACTTGATCCTAAATGCTGTTGAAGGAATCATATCAGGAATGATGGTGACATGTACAAAGGAATAACATGCTTGTCATGTACAAAGAAAAATTATGCTTGTCATGGTGGCAAGTAAATGATTAAATGTCATGTGTGTGAGTGTAATTTACAGAAGACCAATGTACGATGGCAAGCTATAACCATGCCACCAAGATGTGAGGATCTGAAGATATGAAGACCAAATGGTAAATGGTATCATATTTATTGTAATGGCTTTAAGATAGATATTTGCATATTTCCTTGTAATATTATATAAACTATGGTTAAGGGATGGTCTCCCTTATAAGCCATTGAGTGATGGGCGGAACACCCTCACGAGCGTTTAATAATAAAATTAAACATTTGCTAGTTTTCACCCTATGGGGTTTCCAGGGTATATTGGTGTTCAATGATGTGATTGGTTATTGTGTCCAGATGATGAGGTTGATTCCTTTCTTGTTATGATGTTCATAATGGAAATTATGTGATGACTATATCAATAATGAGATGAATGGATGGTTACATCATATAGTATTATGTTAATATACTGTAATGGAGGTTGTTAAGGGAATTAGGAGTTTACTATTATTATTCATAAAATTACACTATGAACGGTTAAACATTCTATGTAATGATGAGTAACTTGTATAAATTTTTTTTTAACTCCTTACATTTCCCTGTGAAGTTAACGGTGTATGTTACAAGTGGTATCAGAGCTAAAGGTTGCAACACTGGCACCTTTGGGATTTTGCGGAAAGAAATTGAGAGATCTAAGATGAAAAGCGTGTATGCGAAGGAAGGCATCGCATCTCTAATTCATGAGATAAGTATTATTATCTTTCTCTCTTGAAACAATAGTTATTGCATTTATGACAAATACACTGCTTACAAGGTAAATAACTATTGAGTTAGAGTTTCTTTAAAAAGGATATGTATTTTCCGTGTGCGTAAAAACTTCTATTGTTGTATTGAAGTTTCCTTAAGTTGTCGGGAATTCGGTTTCTTGAAAAAGAAACATGTGTGTGCTTGAAAAGTTAACTAATATACATTTGATTCTTCATGAGAGAAATATGTATATTTTGAAAATAAATCTTGCAACTAAAAGAGACAAATATAGAGTAAAATGTGGTTTTACTTAATATGCAAGATTGTGCTAGTTCTTTTGGAAAGTAATAAAGCATGGCTAATATGATAATATTTCAGAAACATATACCATGGTAAAAGACCAAACTACTATGCTAGTTTTGTATAGGCTAAAGAGAATAACCTCTTGAATATATATTGCATTGCTAGATGGATTATTAAAATTTAATTTAACCTTGTTAAATGTTGCGTAGATATTATGCATAAAAGAGGCAATCTATGATAAACTAAAGCTTAAGCATGAGAAACTTGCATATAGAATCATAGATGAACAAGGTTCTTTGCATGCAAGGTTGTATTAGATTTCATCGAAAGAACATAAGTTTATATGTGGAAATTATAACATGTTTTGTTATCATACTTTAGAAAATATTCTTTGGCAAAGAAGATGAATTACATAAAATAAAAAGTAAAGTTATGTTTTGGTTTCCTTAAAATATATACATGGCTAATGTGGTATAATATTTCAAGAATAAGGTATGTATTCTTATGTTTTATTCCATTAGTTTTATGGAAACGAAAACCATGTTTTGCATGCCTATTATGTTATGTGTCCTCGAAGAGGAATCATGAGTTTTCCTACTCGATTATGATAAGTACTATGTTAAGAAATTAAGACTAGAATCTTTATGCATTGTATGCATAGGAACAAAAACCAATGTGTTAGCTTTGTTATATTTGCATGTTCCAAAGGCAAAATCTGAAGTGGTGGTTCTTTGTTAAAGTTTAGGTAAAGCGAATGCACATTGTGTCATTTTCCATTAAAGGAGTTTCTGAACAGATATAGTGATTTGTCTTGTATGGATGTGTGCATGTGTGAAAATTGTCATAGTAATATGGGAGTTATTTGTCATGAATTGATCATTACTTACTCACACTAATATAGAGATGTTAGAAGAAAGCATGTTGTGACATTGTATTCACATCTCATATATGCACATGAATAGGTGTTAAAGGATCATTCAAAGTTTGATTATTTATTGATTAAGGCTTATCTAATCATGCTATAAAATCTTATCGATGTTACTAAAAGAAAACATTGTTGTAGAGGAGCAATGTGAATTCCTGATGAGGATGAGTATTGCAGAAGGGATAGAAGTCCTTCAAATGAAATTAAGATAAGTATTTTATGTTATTTTATTTTATGAAGTCTATGCATATGCATGTTGATTCCGTTAAAAATGTATTTTTACATACATGGCATTGCATGAGAGTAACTTCCATTTAAGAGAATTCTTTAAAAGGTACATGCTATTATAACATACTTTTTCTGCATAAGAATGTGCATATGAGATTAATGTATGTATTATGCTTTATTTCATTAGGAAAGAAAGTATAAAATCATGAAAGAAAAATAGTTACTTTTCATTTGAGCTTGAAAAGAAGCAATTGTTTTTGCATGCAATAAAATTTCTAGGTTACCATACACTACTTTAAAAGAGATGAAAGTGTATAGTGATGGTGTCTGAAATTAATGCATAAATGCAAAAGATGAAGAAATTCCTACTATAAGATGATAGAGTGTTAAAATTAAATTGAATGACATCTCTTAATGGGTCAAGTTGTGAAACTTCACTAAAAGACTTGTTGACTGACCAGTTTTTGCATGAAATGTCATGAATGCATTAAGATCATAATGGCATGGAATGACTAGTTTTAGAGTTACTCATGTCATGAATGCATTAAAAATGTTAATATCATTGATTAGCTATGAATGAATAACTAATGAAAGTTATATGCACGAATCGATTTTGACTAAAGCTATTTGAAAGATGTGAACAAATGATTATGATAATTAATTCGTGTGTCAGTCTAGTGGAACATAACATTAGGGGAATTGGAAATGTTTG
The DNA here is from genome assembly GCA_034641835.2 of Pinus albicaulis. Lineage (NCBI taxonomy): Eukaryota > Viridiplantae > Streptophyta > Pinopsida > Pinales > Pinaceae > Pinus > Pinus albicaulis. The sequence goes on from CM076580.1 coordinate 526,239,897, forward strand.
CACTCATACCTAATCGTTATTAACACATACGTATTAATGAATAATTGTATATACTTTTATGCATGACAACATTGTATGCATAACAAAATTTTATGCAGTAACTTAAAAAGATTGCGTAAGAAAATATGTGCTTGAGAAATGCATATTTACGTTTAACAATGTTTTCTTATTGTAAGCATGAGCAGCTTAATGGAAACAGAAAATCTGTGAAAATAAAAAATTGCAAACATGGCAATGTGGATTGCAACAGTAAACGTTAAAGTATCATGTTTTAATGTACAACACATGTATGTTACTTCCAGGGGGGAAGTTGTGAAAGCTTCATTAAAGCTAACTAGTATTAACTAGGTCAAGACAATTGGTTTAATTCTCTTTTATTTGACAAGAGAAAATTAAATCGTCACTGTTGATAAAACACGTTATTTTACTGAAATTAATTAATGAAAGAAAATATTTCTAAGCTGATGGTAAAAATGTTTCCAAGAATAGGAAGTGGTTGGGGACAGTTGGAAAGACAGTTACCTACTCCTTTGAGGATAAGCTGGATCCCCGGGGAGGAGTAGGCATTTTGTGAAATTGGTAAAGGGGGAGTATTTTCTCGAGCTGGTTGGGACCAGTAGAAAATAGCTTACAGCAACCCTTTTAAAGCCAAAAACATCTGAGTATGATTGGAATTTGGAGAATTGGACCGAAATGTCCCGAATTTCTCTTCCAGGCCTTTTCTAAGTGTGACTGGATTGGCCATCCTGATGTCACAGCAGAAGAATCCACTGTTGACCGTGACACTGTCCAGATTCTGGAGCTAGGGGGAAAGTGGAGGACGTAATTTCCTCACTTGATGGTTGGGAGGACCACAGTTTGAAAGACTAAATTTCCAGATAAGTATAAAGAGCTTAGCACTCGAAAAATGAATTTCTGAATGTATAAGTTCATTTATAATATTACTAATTTGTTTGAATGTCTTAGCAGATGCTAGGATATGCCTATGGTGCATGGATTGACCATTGGTACGTTTAGAGAGCTAGATTCTCTCTGAGTCCTTTTTAAGTACTTTGTGGATGTCTTTAGCAGGAGCTAAGATAGTGTGCACGTGATGCATTTATGAGAGGGTTGGTTCTCTCTGAGTACTTATGGAAGTAATTTGATTAAAACATCTCTTTATATTGCAATATTGTTTGATAGTTGCAAATATTTTCACTTTGAAAACTATGTGACTAATGAGATTGAATTGTTAGTCATACATTACAGGTGTTGATGGGTGTTCAACCATTCTCAGAAAGCTTGCGCAAAAGCCATAATTTCTTCCAATAGTAATTGGTTGGTAAGTTCGTATAGATATTTTTCCATACTTTTGTGAATTGAATAAGGGATAAGCATTTAGAAATGGAAATGAAAATTTCTTTGTGCTATACATGCTCATGAATATGGATAAAAACATTATTGTTTCAACTAATGGCATTTAAGGAAACGAAAGTGTCTCATTGCTAAAGGGAAGGAGCCCCTTTGGATTGCTTATATTATTATATCATGAGTATAAGTTTAATTTCAGTGAGAGAAGCACATCAAGGACGGTGTTCTCTTAAGGGGGGGAGTATGTAACGCCCACGTAAAACGTAAACCCTGATTTATAGTTTTTACGTTGTTTTACCGAGACAGTCACATCAAGAAAATCAAGATTCGGTTAATGTCAAACCAATTCTTGATAACTATTTCAAATTGTAAACTGTCCAAGAGTTCGGAGAAAATTGTCACTGGCAATAACAGAAACCAGAAGTCTGGCTCGAGCTTTGCTTCTTCTATGTAATTCCTTAGGTTACAAATATGATCCTTAAAATTTCTTCTCCTTCTCTTTGATTTCTAGCAGAGTCAATCTATATGAATGCACACAAACTTGGCGAGTTTGAGCGGAAATTAAGGAGCTGGTAAAGTCACGGAGACTATAGAGGCCCATGACTAACTCTTTTCTACCGATGGTCGAAGCTCACCTTGGCTGCAAAATTAGTTCCATGAGGATATAACACCCTATCCCTCTAAAGGTCTCTGTGATTCTTATTATAGCAAACTCTGAAGGTGGCTCCACATGCTTGTGTCCAAGAATTGCAACTGCTGCAATGAAGGCAAACAGTCCTCCTGCATAACCATACATCTTGCTGTGTCTCTGAAAACTGGTTAATAGTTTCGGGGTGGATTCCTCTCGCTATATTGTCATGATATTCACTGTCGATTGGGAGGGTATGGATTTTGTTGGAATATGGTGGAGGAAGAACCAGCTACGATATTCAAGACCGTGTGCGTATACTGCTACAGTGTTTTGTTAACAAGAGTTTTCGAACTGCAGACCCATTTATTGCATGGCATCATGCATACAAAGGGTTTTGGACACTTGCTGTATGGATTCAAATATGCCATTGAATGAGATTCGACTGCCAAGGTAAGTGACTCTGGTTTATTTTATTTATGATATAGTCTTTATCTTTGAGTTAAAAGGTATAGGAGAAGATTATATATATATCATGATTGCCAAGATAAGTATTTGGCTAATTTGTCATTATATAATCTTTGGTATATAAATTACATATGCGAAGAAAATGGTATTTCATTAGTTTAATGGGATTCGATAAACAAATTTATTGTTGACTATTTTCATAAGAGTGGATTTATCTTGGGAGTAGAAGATAAGTCCATTAAATTATGAAGTGATATCGAGTCTTTTCTTGAAAGTACAGCAGGGTTTATTTCAAATATTTTCCAAGTTTATATGGAAAGAAATAAATGAAATATTTAAATATTTATATAATGTTAATGCATGCTTTCTACTTGAAAAGGGATTTTCTTGAAAGTATTAAAGAGGGTTTATTTCAAATATTTTCCAAGTTTATATGGAAAGAAATAAATGAAATATTTAAATATTTATATAATGTTAATGCATGCTTTCTATTTGAAAAGGGATTTTCTTGAAAGTATTAAAGAGGGTTTATTTCTAATATTTTCCAAGTTTATATGGAAAGAAATAAATGGAATATATAAATATTTATATAATATTAATGCATGCTCTTCATTGGAAAAGGGATTTTCTTGAATATATTAGAGAGGGTAGCTTTTTAATATAAATATCTACATAATATGGATAAGCAAGAAAATAGAAGTTGTATGATCTTTATTTAAAAAAAAAAAGACTTTGTACTCATTTAAGTTATGAAGTGATAACAAGTCCAAAGTATTTTTTTTTAATAGATTAAAGAGAGAGACTCTTGAAATATCTTCTTGTACAATTTGTACAATGAAGAAGAAAAGAGAGTTTCTCAGATTTATATTCATTAACCATGTTGTAAATAGTAATGAATTAATATATATCCATGAATAGTTACCATGATAGTGGTAGAGGTTAATGAATCCATGAATAGTTTCATAAATCCACGGATAGTTTTTCCATGGTGTTGATGGAGATTAATTGTTTCATAAAACCATAGGTAGATTACCATGGTGTTTGCAAATATTAGTCAATTAATAAATCTATGGATTGTTTACCATGGTGTTGGTAAAGCTAAGTTATTAATAAATTCATGGATAAAGGAACTAACTAGTTTTATTCCTTAGATGAATAAACTAAATGATTTATTTTATATTATAATCATTATGATGTTAAATTCTTATGGAGGAAGATCTTTGCATATACATGCAACATAGGTATTAGACTTTATTGAAAAATAATATACATTTTTGTATGTAGAAAGATAGCTTGTAGTATTAAAACTACAATGAATATGAATGTTAGTATAATCTTGAAAGTGAGACATGTATTTATATTATTAATTGTGTATTTTTACATATGATTACATGCTTACTAGAATTGAGATTTTCTTTGGGAAGACTCTTGAAGAAGGTTGTGTGCTTCGTTGTGTAAGCACTTCTTTAGGGAGAGTCTTTTGGAATCAGTATGCATTCGCATGCATGGGAGAGAAAATTGTTATGTTAAATTGCATTCCATGCACTAAAGGTAATAGCTTAAGGGTTAGCTATTTTTATTAAATGTATGTAAATCACAGGCATAAATATCTTAGTTGATGTATCAGTTTATCTTAAAGAAATCTTGGGAGATGTAGCTATTGTCTTACAAGAATGTGTGCTTATGCAACGTAAGCATTAGTTATGGTGATGACCTATAACCAGCACATATGAGGTATGTGTTATTAACGAGAGAATGACAAGGTACTTTACTTGTTTGTCATGATTATACATTGACTAATACTATATGAATCTTGACATCGTTTTATGTTGAAGGAATCATAGCAGGGAATGATGGTGACATGTACAAAGGAATAACATGCTTGTCATGTACAAAGAAAAATTATGCTTGTCATGGTGGCAGGTAAATGATTAATGGTCATGAAAGTGAGTGTGAATTGCAGGAAGGTCCAATGTACGATGGAAGTTATAACCATGCCACCAAGATGTGAAGATCTAAAGATGTGAAGACCAGAGGGTGGATGGTATCAAATTTATTGTTATGGCTTTAAGCTAGATATTTGCATATTTCCTTGTAAGATTATATAAACGATGGTTAAGGGATGGTCTCCCTTATAAGCCATTGAGTGATGGGCTGAACACCCTCACGAGCGTTTAATAATAAAATTAAACGTTTGCTGGTTTTCACCCTACGGGGTTTCCAGGGTATATTAGTATTCAATGGTGTGAATGATTTTTGTGTCCAAATGATGAGGTTGATTCCTTTCTTGTTATGATGTTCATAATGGAAATTATGTGATGACTATATGAGTAATGGGATGAATGGATGGTTACATCATATAGTATTGAGTTAATATACTGTAATGGAATTTGTTAAGGGTTAAGGAGTTTACTATTCTTATTCATAAAAATTACACTGTGAACTGTTAAACATTCTGTGTAAAGATGAGTAACTTGTATAAAAAAAAATTTAACTCCTTACATTTCCCTGTGAAGTTAATGGTGTATGTTACAAGTGGTATCAGAGCTAAAGGTTCAAAAACTGGCGCCTTTGGGATTTAGCGAAAAGGAATATAGGGATCCGAGATGAAATGCGCTTATGTGAAGGAAGGCATCGTAATCCGGGTTGAATAAAGAGTTTCAAGAGATAAGTATTATTATCTTTATTTTCTTGAAACAATAGTTATTGCATTTATGGAAAATACACTGCTTACAAAGTAAATAACTTTTGAGTTAGATTTTTCTTAAAAAGGATATGTATTTTCCATGTGCGTGAAAACTTCTATTGTTGTATTGAAGTTCCTTGGAAGGAGTCGGGAATTTGGTTTCTTGAAAAAGAAACATGTGTGTGCTTGAAAAGTTAACTAATATACATTTGATTCTTCTTGAGAGAAATATGTATAAACCTTGTATGTAGAATCTTGCAACTAAAAAAGACAAATATAGAGTAAGATGTGGTTTTACTTAATATGCAAGATTGTGCTAGTTCTTTTGGAAAGTAATAAAGAATTGCTAATATGATAATATTTTAAGAAGATATACCATGGTAAAAGACCAAACAACTATGCTCATTTTGTATAGGCTAAAGAGAATAACCTCTTGAATATATATTGCATTGCTAGATGGATTATTAAAATTTAATTTAACCTTGTTAAATGTTGCGTAGATATTATGCATAAAAGAGGCAATCTATGATAAATTATTGGAAGGAGAAGCATGAGAAACTTGCATATAGAATCATAGATGAACAAGGTTCTTTGCATGCAATAGTTGTATTAGATTTCGTCGGAAAGAAGTTTATATGTGGAAATTATAACATGTTTTGTTATCATACTTTAGAAAATATTCTTTGGCAAAGAAGATGAATTACATGTACAAAAAGTAAAGTAATGTTTTTGTTTCCTTAAAATATATACATGGCTAATGTGGGTATAATATTTCAAGAATAAGGTATGTATTCTTATGTTTTTATTCCATTAGTTTTATGGAAACGAAAACCATGTTTTGCATGCCTATTATGTTATGTGTCCTCAAAGAGGAATCATGAGTTTGCCTACTCGATTATGATAAGTACTCTGTTGAGAAATTAAGACTAGAATCTTTATGCATTGTATGCATAGGAACAAAAACCAATGTGTTAGCTTTGTTATATTTGCATGTTCCAAAGGCAAAATCTGAAGTGGTGGTTCTTTGTTAAAGTTTAGGTAAAGCGAATGCACATTGTGTCATTTTCCATTAAAGGAGTTTCTGGACAGATATAGTGATTTGTCTTGTACGGATGTGTGCATGTGTGAAAATTGTCATAGTAATATGGGAGTTATTTTTCATGAATCGATCATTACTTACTCACACTAATATAGAGATGTTAGAAGAAAGCATGTTGTGACATTGTATTCACATCTCATATATGCACATGAATAGGTGTTAAAGGATCATTCAAAGTTTGATTATTTATTGATTAAGGGTTATCTAATCATGCTATAAAATCTTATCGATGTTGCTAAAAGAAAACATTGTTGTAGAGGAGCAATGTGAATTCCTGATGAGGATGAGTATTGCAGTAGGGATAGAAGTCCTTCAAATGAAATTAAGATAAGTATTTTATGTTATTTTATTTTATGAAGTCTATGCATATGCATGTTGATTCCTTTAAAAATGTATTTTTACATGCATGGCATTGCATGAGATTAACTTCCATTTAAGAGAATTCTTTAAAAGGTACATGCTATTATAACATACTTTTTCCGCATAAGAATGTGCATATGAGATTAATGTATGTATTATGCTTTATTTCATTAGGAAAGAAAGTATAAAATCATGAAATAAAATTAGTTACTTTTCATTTGAGCTTGAAAAGAAACAATTGTTTTTGCATGCAATAAAATTTCTAAGTTACCATACACTACTTTAAAAGAGATGAAAGTGTATAGTGATGGTGTCTGAAATTAATGCATAAATGAAAAAGATGAAGAAAGTCCTACTATAAGATGATAGAGTGTTAAAATTAAATTGAATGACATCTCTTAATGGGTCAAGTTTTGAAACTTCACTAAAAGACTTGTTGACTGACCAGTTTTTGCATGAAATGTCATGAATGCATTAAGATCATAATGGCATGGAATGACTAGTTTTAGAGTGACTCATGTCATGAATGCATTAAAAATATTAATAGCATTGATTAGCTATGAATGAATAACTAATGAAAGTTATATGCACGAATCGATTTTTTACTAAAGCTATTTGAAAGATGTGAACAAATGATTATGATAATTAATTCGTGTGTCAGTCTAGTGGAACATAACATTAGGGGAATTGGAAATGTTCGCACTCATACCTAATCATTATTAACACATATGTACTAATGAATAATTGTATATACTTTTATGCATGACGACATTGTATGCATAACAAAATTTTATGCAGTAACTTAAAAAGATTGCGTAAGAAAATATGTGCTTGAGAAATGCATATTTACGATTAACAATGTTTCTTATTGTAAGCATGAGTAGCTTAATGGAAACAGAAAATCTGTGAAAATAAAACATTGCAAACATGGCAATGTGGATTGCAACAGTAAACGTTAAAGTATCATGTTTTAATGTACAACACATATATGTTACTTCCAGGGGGGAAGTTGTGACAGCTTCATTAAAGCTAACTAGTATTAACTAGTTCAAGACAAATGGTTTAATTCTCTTTTATTTGACAAGAGAAACTTAAATCGTCACTGTTGATAAAACACGTTATTTTACTTAAATTAATTAATGAAAGAAAATCTTTCTAAGCTGATGGTAAAAATGTTTCCAAGAATAGGAAGTGGTTGGGGACAGTTGGAAAGATAGTTACCTACTCCTCTGAGGATAAGCTGGATCCCTGGGGAGGAGTAGGCGTTCTGTGAAATTGGTAAAGGGGGAGTATTTTCTCGAGCTGGTTGGGACCAGTAGAAAATAGCTTACAGCAACCCTTGTAAAGCCAAAAACATCTGAGTATGACTGGAATTTGGAGAATTGGACCAGAATGTCCCGAATTTCTCTTCCAGGCTTTTCTAAGTGTGACTGGATTGGACATCCTGATGTCACAGCAGAGGAATCCACTGTTGACCGTGACACTGTCCATATTCTGGAGCTAGGGGGCAAGTGGAGGACGTAATTGCCTCACTTGATGGTTGGGAGGACCACAGTTTGAAAGACTAAATTTTCAGATAAGTATAAAGAGCTTAGCACTCGAAAAATGAATTACTGAATGTATAAGTTCATTTATAATATTACTAATTTGTTTGAATGTCTTAGCAGATGCTAGGATATGCCTATGGTGCATGGATTGACCATTGGTACGTTTAGAGAGCTAGATTCTCTCTGAGTCCTTTTTAAGTACTTTGTGGATGTCTTTAGCAGGAGCTAAGATAGTGTGCACGTGATGCATTTATGAGAGGGTTGGTTCTCTCTGAGTACTTATGGAAGTAATTTGATTAAAACATCTCTTTATATTGCAATATTGTTTGATAGTTGCAAATATTTTCACTTTGAAAACTATGTGACTAATGAGATTGAATTGTTAGTCATACATTACAGGTGTTGATGGGTGTTCAACCATTCTCAGAAAGCTTGCGCAAAAGCCATAATTTCTTCCAATAGTAATTGGTTGGTAAGTTCGTATAGATATTTTTCCATACTTTTGTGAATTGAATAAGGAATAAGCATTTAGAAATGGAAATGAAAATTTCTTTGTGCTATACATGCTCATGAATATGGATAAAAACATTATTGTTTCAATTAATGGCATTTAAGGAAATGAAAGTGTCTCATTGCTAGGGGGAAGGAGACCCTTTGGATTGCTTATATTATTATATCATGAGTATAAGTTTAACTTCAGTGAGAGAAGCACACCGAGGACAGTGTTCTCTTAAGGGGGGAGTATGTAACACCCGCGTAAAACGTAAACCATTGTATTTTATAGTTTTTACGTTGTTTTACCGAGACAGTCACATCAAGAAAATCAAGATTCGGTTAATGTCAAACCAATTCTTGATAACTATTTCAAATTGAAAACTGTCCAAGAGTTCGGAGAAAATAGTCGCTCGCAATAACAGAAACCAGAAGTTTGGCTCGAGCTTTGCTTCTTCTATGTAATTCCTTAGGTTACAAATATGATCCTTAAAATTTCTTCTCCTTCTCTTTGAGTTGTAGCAGAGTCAATCTATATGAATGCACACAAACTTGGCGATTTTGAGCGGAAATTAAGGAGCTGGTAAAGTCACGGAGACTACAGAGGCCCATGACTAACTCTTTTCTACCGATGGTCGAAGCTCGCCTTGGCTGCAAAATTAGTTCCATGAGGATATAACACCCTATCCCTCTAAAGGTCTCTGTGATTCTTATTATAGCAAACTCTGAAGGTGGCTCCACATGCTTGTGTCCAAGAATTGCAACTGCTGCAATGAAGGCAAACAGTCCTCCTGCATAACCATACATCTTGTTGTGTCTCTGAAAACTGGTTAATAGTTTCGGGGTGGATTCCTCTCGCTATATGGTCATGATATTCGCTGTCGATTGGGAGGGTATGGATTTTGTTGGATTATGGTGGAGGAAGAACCAGCTACGATATTCAAGACCGTGTGCGTATACTGCTACAGTGTTTTGTTAACAAGAGTTTTCGAACTGCAGACCCATTTATTGCATGGCATCATGCATACAAAGGGTTTTGGACACTTGCTGTATGGATTCAAATATGCCATTGAATGAGAGTCGACTGCCAAGGTAAGTGACTCTGGTTTATTTTATTTATGATATAGTCTTTATCTTTGAGTTAAAAGTTATAGGAGAATATTATATATATATCATGATTGCCAAGATAAGTATTTGGCTAATTTGTCATTATATAATCTTTGGTATATAAATTACATATGCGAAGAAAATGGTATTTCATTAGTTTAATGGGATTCGATAAACAAATTTATTGTTGACTATTTTCATAAGAGTGGATTTATCTTGGGAGTAGAAGATAAGTCCATTAAATTATGAAGTGATATCGAGTCTTTTCTTGAAAGTAATAAAGAGGGTTTATTTCAAATATTTTCCAAAGTTTATATGGAAAGAAATAAATGAAATATATAAATATTTATATAATATTAATGCATGCTTTCTATTTGAAAAGGGATTTTCTTGAAAGTATTAAAGAGGGTTTATTTCAAATATTTTCCAAGTTTATATGGAAAGAAATAAATGAAATATTTAAATATTTATATAATATTAATGCATGCTTTCTATTTGAAAAGGGACTTTCTTGAAATTATTAAAGAGGGTTTATTTCAAATATTTTCCAAGTTTATATGGAAAGAAATAAATGGAAAATATAAATATTTATATAATATTAATGCATGCTCTTCATTTGAAAAAGGATTTTCTTGAATATATTAGAGAGGGTAGCTCTTTAATATAAATATCTACATAATACGGTTAAGCAAGAAAATAGAAGTTGTATGATCTTTATTTAAAAAAAAAAGACTTTGTACTCATTTAAGTTATGAAGTGATAACAAGTCCAAAGTATTTTTCTTGAATAGATTAAAGAGAGATATTCTTGAAATATCTTCTTGTACAATTTGTGCAATGAAGAAGAAAAGAGAGTTTCTCAAATTTATATTCATTAACCATGTTGTAATTAGTAATGAATTAATATATACCCATGAATAGTTACCATGATAGTGGTAGGGGTTAATGAATTAATGAATCCATGGATAGTTTCATAAATCCATGGGTAGTTTTCCATGGGGTTGATGGAGATTAATTGTTTCATAAAACCATGGGTAGATTACCATGGTGTTTGCAAACATTAGTTATTTAATAAATCCATGAATAAATTACCATGATGTTGGTAAGTTAAGTTATTTAATACATTCATGGTTAAAGGAACTAATCAATTTATTCCTTAGATAAATAAACTAAATGATTATTTTATATTATAATCATTATGATGTTAAATTCCTTATGGAGGAAGATCTTGCATATACATGCAACATAAGTATTAGCCTTTATTGAAAAATAATATACATTTTTGTATGTAGAAAGATAGCTTGTAGTATTAAAACTACAATGAATATGAATGTTAGTATAATCTTGAAAGTGAGACATGTATTTATATTATTAATTGTGTATTTTTACATATGATTACATGCTTACTAGCATTGAGATTTTCTTTGGGAAGACTCTTGAAGAAGGTTATGTGCTTCGTTGTGTAAGCACTCCTTTAGGGAGAATCCTTTGGAATCAGTATGCATTCGCATGCATGGGAGAGACAATTGTTATGTTAACTTGCATTCCATGCACTAAAGGTAATAGCTTAAGGGTTAGCTATTTTTATTAAATGTATGTAAATCACAGGCATAAATATCTTAGTTGATGTATCAGTTTATCTTAAAGAAATCTTGGGAGATATAGCTATTGTCTTACAAGAATGTGTGCTTATGCGACGTAAGCATTAGTTATGGTGATGACCTATAACCAGCACATATGAGGTATGTGTTATTAACGAGAGAATGACAAGGTACTTTACTTGTTTGTCATGAGTATACATTGACTAATACTATATGAATCTTGACATCCTTTTATGTTGAAGGAATCATAGCAGGGAATGATGGTGACATGTACAAAGGAATAACATGCTTGTCATGTACAAAGAAACATTATGCTTGTCATGGTGGCAGGTAAATGATTAATGTTCATGCAAGTGAGTGTGAATTGCAGGAAGGTCCAATGTACGATGGCAGTTATAACCATGCCACCAAGATGTGAAGATCTAAAGATGTGAAGACCAGAGGGTGGATGGTATCATATTTATTGTTATGGCTTTAAGCTAGATATTTGCATATTTCCTTGTAAGATTATATAAACGATGGTTAAGGGATGGTCTCCCTTATAAGCCATTGAGTGATGGGCTGAACACCCTCATGAGCGTTTAATAATAAAATTAAACGTTTGCTGGTTTTCACCCTACGAGGTTTCCAGGGTATGTTGGTGTTCAATGATGTGATTGATTATTGTGTCTAGATGATGAGGTTGATTCCTTTCTTGTTATGATGTTCATAATGGAAATTATGTGATGACTATATGAGTAATGAAATGAATGGATGGATACATCATATGGTATTAAGTTAATATACTGTATTGGAGGTTGTTAAGGGTTAAGGAGTTTACTATTCTTATTTATAAAATTACACTGTGAACGGTTAAACATTCTATGTAATGATGATTAGCTTGTATAAAAAAATTTAACTCCTTATGTTTCCCTGTGAAGTTAATGGAGTATGTTACAATATCTCATGTTATAAGTTTTTCTCAATAATCAATGCATGCAAGTTTTAGTGAAAATGGAGACACCATGTTACATAAATTTATTTGTTGAGAGAAAATATATAATAAATTACGTTAGAGATTAAAATGATCAGTAAACCCACGTACTTATTATATGACATAAATGTTACAAATTAAAAAATAAAATATCATATTATATAAGTTTTTCTAAATAATCAATGCATTCAAGTTTTAGTGAAAATGGAGACATCATCTAACATAATTTTATTTGTTAAGAGAAAATATATAATACATTATATTGGAGATAAAAATTATCAATAAACCCACTTACTTATTATAAAACATCAAGATAACATGAATAAACCTACGTACTTATTATAAGACATCAAAATAACGTAATCCTTACAACTCAAAATATAAAACATCTCATGTTATAAGTTTTTCTCAATAATCAATACATCTAAATTTTAGTGAAAATGAAGACACGATCTTACATAAATTTATCTGTTAAAATAAAATATATGAGTACATTTGGTTAGACATGAAAATTATATACAAATCCACCTACTTATTATAAGATATGAAAATAACATAAATGTTACAAGTCATAATAAAATAACAATAAAAATTATCAATAAAATATTTATTTATAATTTTATTTAGTCTTAAAAAAATTATTATTAATAACATTGTTATAAATATAAATTATTAATAAATATTATATTTATTTATAAGAAAATAAAAAATTATAAATATAATTATAAAAAATTAATTGGTTTTTAAAATATATTATTTTAAAAATTTTAAATTTTAAAATAATTTAACATTAAATTAGTTAATTAACACGTGATTGAGATATTTTAAGTTTTTACAATGAAGTCCAAGGGGAAGAATTAGCATGAGCGTGGACACTTTTTCCTCCAACTATGGAGGACAAATTCAACATGTAAGACTCCATCTACAAAGCTCTCACTTTCATTGCCATTGATTCCGTTGAAGCGTAACCAAAGTTTTAGCAAAATGATGTCACGAGATTCAAAGTAGAATCAGTGGATTGTTCAATATAAAACACGGACTTTAAGTCAAAGGAAGTAAAAAATTATGAAAACATTGATTAATATTATTTAACAAATATTAAATCTTTACGAAAATTATGCTCATGCTAAATGCATCAGTTTAATAAGTGGAAAATTTTAACCCTTTTGTGAGCTTAATTTTGACACGGCAAAGTTTTGAGGTTTTTTTTACTTTAATTATTTATTTATAATTTTGAAATTTTAATAATTGGTTTAATTTACATAGAAATTTCTCAACCCTTTTTAGGGTCAATATATATATATTATATGGATGAGTATTGGAATTAACCCCTAGATTATGAACCTATATTTTTCTACTAATGCAAATGTTTTAAATACAACCACATCTTCAACGAATTTTTTTTGTTATTTTTCTTTTGGTGCAATGTGTACCAAATTCCAACCTATTACAAGTTTGTTATTCCCTACATATATTGAACAAGAAAATGATTAGCAAAGTGAATACTTAAAAAAATAAACAATGCAACTATATCTTATATATCCTATAAATTAACAGGTACAATGCAAGAACAATAGAAAACAAAAGAAATGAACACAAAAGGTAGGGAAGCAAGAATTATCTGTATTGTTTGATGAAAAGAGCTACAAATTGTCCCAAATACAGTAAAGGGAGTTGATAGAGTAAAGGGGATCTGTGACTCTCCTAAAGAAAGGTAATTTTCCCCTCTCTTTACAAGAATGAACTCTCCTCAAAGAAGTCCTACGAGAGCTCTCAATTGTGAACACTTGGAACACAATATAATGCTAATTGACTTGGAAATTTAGCAATTTGACAGCATAACTTTGCATTTCCTTCTCTCTTCATTTAGTCCCAATTTAAGTGATATTTATAGGCTCGAACTCATGCCTTGGCTCCTTTTAGCTCATTTATGAGATTTGATCTAGTTGGAGACAAAAGTTGTCCTTTGTAGGATCCTTAATTCTAATTAAAGAGTGGAGTGCTTTGAAATTGAGCTAGCTAGGCTTGTCTTGTGAGTAGAGGGTTTCTCAGTTACTATGAAGTGGTGGATGGCTTGCTAAGTTTTCACTTTTGTGGATGTGCATTGTTATCGAAGAAACAATTGCAGTGGTCCATGTAAAAATGTTTAAGAAACTCTGCATGATTTAATTTTTGAAATGATACCCTTAGGAACCATTAGTTTTTCTAATTCATGATGCTTTCTAGTGTTGACTAGTACACTCGCACATGTCATCCTTTAGTGTTGGGTGCTCTTGGCTAGTTCAATTAGATGTATGATTTTTTAGTGATAAATTTGCACTCATATGTGTGAGTTTAGGAACAAACATATATCTGAAATACATCACGTTTTATTTCCTAAAAAAGAGTTTGTTTGAATTCTTGGGATATATATCCTTGTTTTGAGAGGGATGAGGGGTCCTTCATAATTGATCATATTACCTAGTGTTGATAGAATATATTTACAAAAATCCATATAGGGAAGGTGTTCCCCATGCTTGTAATCATGACTTTGAATAATATGGTTACGTTGGTTACGTTGGTACACAAGATGAATCTTATTAAAAAAATGTTGGAAACATAGTTGCTTTTGTCTGAAGTAGATGTCATGTAACCATATCACAAAAACAAGAGAAAAGATAGATCAACGACTTGGAAATAAGCCACTTCGAGGGGGGAAACCTCCCTTTTCATCACATCAGTGAAAAATTATTGGATGAGTCAAATGAAAAGGTATTCTTGGAATATATAGAAGTCTAAAGGGTCAAAATATAATTAGGGTCCACATATCAAAATAATGTAAGGGCACACAATAAAAATAGTAAGCTTTTATGGGGCACAATAGTAACAATAGTGGAATTCTACGGGGCACAAAAATAACAATATGGGCTCTACACTAGTATTATGGAGACCTAACATGCCCCTCTCCTTAAAAAATGTGTTTTCCTTAATGCTTGAGTATTCGTAGATTCTTTTGTATAGAATACTCTTCCTCCCTTGTGGAATTTTCAACATGTAAGTTCTTCTGCTTAACGAGATACTCTAAAATTAATTGATTTTGTAGATGTCATATTCTTGTTTCTTTGATTTCTTCAATCTCCAATATGATTTTTCCTTCCTCGTCAAGTTTTGGAAATGTAGTTTGAACTAAAAGCTTGTTACTTATAACCTTCTTCAACATGAAACTTGGAAAACTATGTGTATTCATGAAGATGTAGGTATATCCTAATTGTATGCCATAGTACCATTCTTTTACAATGTCTTAAAAGGGCCATAGTACTTGGGTGATAATTCATTATCCTTCTTAGCTTGTTTAAGTGACATTTGTTTGTATTGTTGTACTTGTAAAAGTACCCAATCACCCACATCAAAATTAATTTTGTTTCAATGTTCTTTGGCTTATTTATTCATTCAATTATGTGTTGAAAAATGTAGCAAGAAATTCTCAATTTAATTTTTTCTTGATTAAACTGAGAAAATTTGAATTTTCACATCAACAGACAACTTGGATGATGTTAACTTGAGTGAATTTATGGATTTTGTCACCCAATTTTCTCAATAAATTTGAGTTGGATGAGTAAGAATCAATTTAACATGTGTGATTCAATAATTCGTAGCAATCAAGGTCAATTATCTAAGGTTGTTTCGAGTTAAACTAGTTCCAACTGTTGGAAGAACTACTGGAGGGTCAAGTTGTGCAGTAGGAATTCGGTCAAACTTAGTGATCATCGAGTTAACTGATCAATCACCCCAAAATATCTAGTGCATGCAGAGAATTCAAGTTACCCAGTGGAGATGGATATTCCAAGGTTGTGTAACATAAGTTTTAAACTAGTACTGAGTGTACAAGTGTTGCAAGCATTCAGATGAACAACCTAAAGGAATTGTGCAACAAATTGGAGGAAAATTCCTAAAAAGGAGGGGCTAATTCCTCAAGGAAAAGTGCAAGGAAATAGGAGCTCAAGCCAAGGCATATTTTGACTAAGTTTGGTTCAGAGGCCTTTAATGAGTAGAGAGATAGTTTGTGCACTTGTAGGGTGAGATCAGTTCATAAGAGTATTTGTAATCCATATATATTTCATGTGATTATTGCAAGAGGCATTTGGGATTTTAGCATATTTCTTTCCGCGGATAAAAATACTTTTTGTATGTGTATGATTTCTTCATGCATGTCTGAAATTTTTGTTCTGAATTGTGAAATAATCTATGCACAATAGTAGAGTAGGTTTGTGTCTTGTGATTTTTATTAAAATTCATTGGAAGCTCCAAATATAAAGCATAATTTATACATGGTATAGAGTCAGATTAACAATAAAGCAGAAATTCGAAGTTGTTTCTCACAGGCTCCAATTTGGAGATCAGTGTTGCGGGTTTTATTCGGAACTGAGAAGATCGATTTCAATGGACTAAGGCTAGAGTATGACTTGGAAGGCACCTCTAATTTTTTTGCATGGAAGGATCACATGGAGAAAGTATTGGATTATAATGGATTTCTATAATACATCAAGCCAGAGGTTGAAAAACCACAAGAATATTATGCCTAGAACCCTGCTCACTGGACGAAATATGTAGCCAAAGCAAGGAGAATCATATTAGAGGGAGTATGATATCAGATTGTCTCAAATATCTGTGGAAAGGAAAATTCGTTCACAATGTGGAAATAACATACATAATTCTTCTAGAATAATAGTGACCAAAGGAAGATGGCGTTGATGGATAAACTTTGAATTATCAAGATGTAGAAGAATGGGACAATTTTGTAGTATCTAAGCAGGTTCACACAGTTTCGTTATGAACTTGGAGGGGTCAGTGTTAATTTCCCTGAAGAATACTTGGTAAACCTAGCCCTTTTGGGCCTTCCCAAAAGCTCGCACAATTATCAAGATTCAATGAGTGGGGTGGGAGAAAAAAAAATGGGAGCGCTTATGGTCTGATTTTATAAAGGAGGAAATAAGGCAAAATTCCAGAGATGGGACTTTATCCAAGGTCGAGGATGAAGAGAAAATTGAACTAGTTGGAAAGGAAAATAAGGGAAAAGGGAAGAAATCCCAATCCAAACCAGAAGACAATTAAGGGAGAAAGAAGAAATATTTGTCAAAAAATAAATGTTCCCATTGTCATGTATTGAGGCATTATGCCACAAAGTTTCCACATTGGAAGACAACCAATAATACCTTGGGAGGAGAAATAAGTGAAGCCTTTTCTTCATAGTTCAAGCTTGAATATGTCCTAATTTCATGAATGGCCAACAGAGTGATGGGGAGCATGTGGTACTTGGACTGAGATGTCTGGTTCCACATGACGGGGAGTTGAGATTTTCTTAGTGACCTATAGGAGAAATAATTGTAGATGCAAATTGAGATAGGGGACAACAGAAGGTGCAACATGACCGGTGTTGGTACAGTCACCTTTTAGAAGGAGTCGGACTCCCCCTCAGGATCAAGGATTTCATGTTCGTTCTAGGACTAAATAAAAATATCTTCCTCGTTGGAGTTCTATAATTCCATAGATATGATGTGATCTTCATCAAACTGTTATCCCCAAAAAAATGATCACCTAGCCATTTCTAACTAGGTGGATCGAAATACACCATGTGATTTTAATTTTACCATAGTAAAATCACTTTCACTATAAGAGATAATTTAATAACCCATTTTTTTAAAGTTAATTTTGATTAAAATCCATGAGTGATCCAGGAGGATCTCCATACATGTAAAATTTTACTTTGTACACCATGAAGAAATTTACTCAGAGGTGACAAAGCGTGGAGTAAGAGAGTAAAGGGTATTAATAATTGTATGCCTTATTTCATTTAAAATTATAAAGTGGATAATGTGTAAGTGAGTAGAAAATTACTCACAAAATATTCACTTATTTTTCATTTGGGAAATTATTTTTGTGCTGATTTGCTATTTCTCAATGAGAGGTTAAGGTCTCTTGTCCTAGTTGAGATCCTTGAAGTTGTATTTTAGCATTTTTTCCTTGAGTAAGTTTTAGACCCTAGAATCATGGAGCTTATATTTCCTTAAAATGCCTTGAGATCCTACTATTCTGGATTGAGGAGTTATGGGGAAAAACTAGATAAACTCATGATGTGATATTTTGAATGGGGGGTATTTTGGAGAGTTTTTTTGTGTGATTTTTAAGAGCTTGCAGCCTTATTCTAAGAGAAAATTTATCTCTTCTAGTGTTCAGGAAATATCTCTTATGTGAGTGCATTTGGCCCATTTGTGAGAAGGAATATTTGGACGGAGCATGATCCACATATTTGTGAGATGTTTCGGCCCATTGTAAAGAGGATAATATCTCAGAATTAATAAAGTGTTTCGTAGTTCCAAAAAAATCTGAAGATTTAACCCTTATGCCCCCCATGAGGGTGAACTCCATTATCATATTGGTGTTATGGGTGTTCATGGCCTTTTTCATTGATTGTTTCCTAGTTGTCTAGATTCCTTTGAATAATTCTTGATGTGATGGTAAATATTTATTTAAAGAATGGGGCAATCAAGTTTTCAAAATCATGTGAGTAATAGATCTTGTAATGAGTATTTATGTTTAAGTGTTAGCAAAATAACTCGGATCAAGTGGTATCAGAGCAATCTGACAATTTTTCTAGGATTGCGAATATCATCATGGGTAGATCCTTGAAGAAATCAAGAACTGAAGAGTTGGTGGAGATCAACTATTTCATTCAAGATGAGAATGTTGAGCTTCAAAGGATTCTCGAAGATGCAGAAGAAGAAAAGCGAAAGTTGAAGCTTATGTTGGAGCAGGTTGTGGAGGAACAAATGGTAAGTTGTTCCACCAACAAAGGAGAGCTGCCCAAAGCTGATGATCAAGCATTATTTACGGGATAAAAAGTAGTAGAAGCTTCAAATCCATTGAGAAAACAATCTAAGAAAATATCTACGACGTATGAGCCACACAAGCATGCCAGTGTTCCTTTCAATTATAAACAAACTAAAAATACAAAGGAGAATTTATGGTATCAAAAACCTTGTACATTTTTTGGGTTAAATAATCATTGTAGTGCAAGATGTTGGAAAATATTATCTCTGGAAAAATAGATCTGATCAACAAAGAAAAGGGGTAATTCTCTATGTCATAAGAAAGAGAGTAGCGGAAAGAATTTTTGCACTCATTGCCAAATGAGGGGTCACTGGATTGGTAAGTGTTGGAAATTTCATCTGCATATTCATCCCAAGCAAAGCAGGGGAACCATGTAAGTACCTTCAAAGAGAAAAATAAGTTTGGCACAAAGTGAAATAAAGAAGGAGGTTGAAACAACTGTGATGGAACATGTGGTACCTATCAAGCATTGGAAGGAGAGTCCATTCGAGTGGTTTGATGAGAGATGGGTAGGATATCCCTCTAATTGAGTTTTTCAATCATGGCTTCGAAAATTATTTTTAATTTTTTTTCTGTTTATATAGAATTAAAAAATAAATCAATCAATAAAATATGCCCTAGAACGGTGTTGGCGACTGCACACTATGGAGCTGATAGTTTTTTGATTTTCTTGGAGCATGTACCAACATGCTTGGATATGTGCTTTGAGACTATGCAGAATGTGCAAGAGTTTGACTCAAAGGTCTCTAGCTAGGATTCATTGTACTTCCCACGGTCTCTTTAGGAACTGAACATCCTCCACGAGAGAACACAAAGATCGACAAGATGCAATTTTCATAGCCAAGTCCTTATCTTGAATCAAACCGAGCAATGCATAATATACGAGCTTTCTGATCTCACCTTTGATTGGTAAATTTTCAAAGCGATTCTCCATAATAGCTATAATATTTGAGAAAAGATCCAACTGTTGAGGAACCATTGAAGGCACATGATTGAGGGTAGCCTCCCGTAACAACACTATGAAATTTTTCACAACAACTATAACTTGAATTCTTAGCAGACTTTCATTGCTTGTGGTATGCCAATTTTTGGTTGCAGAGGAACTGATCTGTAGTTTCTTCTGAAGCTTCGTTGGCTCAATATATTATTAAAAAATACATTACTGCAAGCTGGGGTCGGAAGGCTTTGAATTCTATCAACAACTTGTACGCGATGGGGAATGTAAATATGGTGACATCGCAACAAGGTGATCCAAACGCCTAACCCGGCCAAGGGCGAAGAAGTGGAATGTGTTGTCACACAAGTGGAAAATATTATGGCTATTTTTGGTGGGATTTCTTCTGTGATGAGCATGGAGATGTTGTTTCAGATAAGGCCGTTGAGATCATCTTCGGATTTGAGCATGGGGTTCTAGCATTCGTAACAAAATTTTGCGGCCCTTTTCATTGGGAGATTGCAATGGCGACTCCACTCTTGTGTTTTCTCAGTGTTTGGAGCACTTAACTCAGTTTTGAGGCTCATAGAATGAGGGAATCGCGATAAAAAGCAACGTTCTGCCCTCTAGCTGGCTATCGGTAGCAGAACAAGTTGGAATGGTGTTTTTATTCATTGTGGAAAAGGCACAGAGCTTGTCTGAATCCCCATTGGAGCTTCCAGATATTGTATTCCAAGGAAAAATAACTCAGGCAAGAAATATTTCCATGGCCATTTTGAAACTGAGGGCTCAAGGCGCACTTCTTATGATAATATAAGTGTGAGGATACTTCACCTAGAATGACAATGGAAACTTGAGTTGGTTCTCTAGCAACAAAAGGTATCAATGTCGATGCTTCTCTCTCGTTGGTGCCATTATTGGAAAAGGTGGATCCATGATATAATGGCATATATTTTGGTGGAGTTATTTGCATGGATGGATTGGCCATGTTACAAGAGGAATTATAATAAAATTGATATACGATTATTGGATTATGTGAGCCACATGTGAAATCATCAAGCCAAATTATCGTTAGGGTTTTTGTGGTTATAGAGATAAATTTGTTTTTAGTGTTGGACATGGATATTTATTCATGGTTAAAGGACATTTAATTGATTACTACTATATTGATGATTTTTCACAAATAACACGAGTGTTTGTAGATTGATGGAGGTCTACGTTGGGGCTTGCACTGTAGGTTTGACAAAAGAGGAATATTTCTGGGTAAGCAACTATAATGGTGCTTTGAAAGTGATGCACGTTGATTTTTAAGTACACTCTCTGCCAATTTGTACAATTCCTGGCATGTATAAATTGAACATGGATATTGAAATGTCAATAGATGAATTTCTCTCTTTATCAATTTCCAATCGGAATTTGAGTTTTGGAATTATGGTTTATTTCAAAAAATTGGAGAATTTGGCTTCAAATTATTCATGATGCTGTTGATTTTTTTAATTTTTTCTTGATAAATTTTCATTGTCAACAATTTGAAATGACATTCCAGGAAGTTGAGTTGTGGCTTGTTGATAAAGCAGCTTTTCCTATTAAAAATTCACTCGGTGGCAGCATTCACTGTAATTATGATTTGCTTCTTCGCCACCGATTGTATATAGTCGAGGAAGTGAAGCTTGCAGTTCATCATTGCCTTTTGGCTCTTCCTAGTGTGAGGAAGGAAGAGCTCAAGTGTATTGTAAGCCACCAAGGCTCTCTCTCAATGTGAGCACACATTGAGAGATCTGGGGCTTATACGTGAAGTAGTAGATTTTACAGCTGTGGCTGCCCAGTTTATAGCTGCTAATAATCTTCGAGCCATGGGGGTTTTTGCAAGTAACAAGTGCAACTATGCATAAATTCTAGGTTTCGACTATGAGCCACCAGAGATTGATGAAGATGGGGATCATGTCAAAAAGAGTGTTTCCAATCTGCAGGAATCTGTGTTTCTTGTGGCCCAGTTTAAGGCCATGTTCCAGACAACCCATTAAATATACAAGAATCATTTGGAAAACATTTTTTCTAGATCAGAGGATGGGGAACCAAATGATCGGGATGATTTCCAAGTTAGTCTTCAACTTCAAAGTGAAATTTCATATTGATATCACAACTGAAGTGAGAGAACTACAAATTGAAAGAAGTATACAGACACCTATAGGTTTAGATTGCTACTTTTGGAGGACAAAATTTTTTTCTGTTGGGAGGATTGATCCAAGAGGATCTCCATATATGCAGAAGTTTAGTTTGTACACCATGAAGAAATTTTCTCATAGGTGACATAGCATGGAGTAAGAGAGTAAAGGGTATTAATTATTTTATGCCTTATTTCATTTAAAATTATAAAGTGGATAATGTATAAGTAAGTAGAAAATGACTCACAAAATATTCACTTATTTTCCATTTGAGAAATTAGTTTTATGTGAGAATTGAACTCACAACTAATTTCCTATTTCTCAATGTGAGGTTAAGGTCTCTTGGTATGGTTGAGATCCTTAAAGTTGTATTTTACCATTTTTTCCTTGAGTAGGTTTTAGACCCTAGAATCATGGAGCTTGTCTTTCCTTAAAATTCCTTGAGATCCTACTATTGTGGATTGAGGAGTTATGGGGAAAAACTATATAAAACCATGATGTGAGCTTTTCAAGGGGGGGTCTTTTGGAGAGCTTTTTTTGTGTGATTTGTAAGAGCTTGCAACCTTATTCTGAGAGAAAATTTAGCTCTTTTGGTGATGAGGAAATATCTCTTATGTAAGTGCCTTTGGCCCATTGGTGAGAAGGCAACTCTGGAAGGAGCATGATCCACATATTTGTGAGACGTTTTGGGCCATTGTAAGGAGGAGAATATATCAGAATTAATAAAGTGATTCGTAGTACCAAACGAATCCGGAGATGTAGCCCTTTCCCCACAAGGGCGAACTCCATTATCATATCGGTGTTATTGGTGTTCATGGTCTTTTGTATTGATTGTTTCTTAGTTGTTTGGCTTTCTTTGAATAATGTTTGATGTGATGGTAAATTCTTATTTAAAGAATGGGGCATTCAAGTTTGAAAAATCATGTCAGTAAAAGATCTTGTAATGAGTATTTTTGTTTAAGTAAGTGTTAGAAAAATATCTCGGATCAATGAGAATAATTAAACAAACCATTATTTATTTATTTTCTCTTGGAATAATTGTTTTATAATTATTTCTTGTCATATTTGATTAAATCACCGATGAATAAATAAGTCATAATTTATTTATTTTTCCTTAACTCTGTCCTTAGAATAATTGTTAAATCATTATTTAATAATTATTTCATTTCACACTTTTCTTATTATTCGTGAAATAATTAATAATTAATTTTATTTTTTAATTATTTCTAAATAAAGATATTTGACCATTTTAAATATCTTTTCCCTCTCCAAAAACATAATAAAGTATTCCAAGCAGTTAGATCTAGATTTTGGTCAAATATTTTTTAATATTCTCCAATTCAAGGTCAACCCAATACTTTGCTATAAATAATATGGTTTTTCATTCATTTCTCACCATGATCATTATCATCGTCACCATTTTCATCTTATGTTTTTTTAGCTCCCATTTTGAGTTATACATCTTGTTTGGATTTTTACACATTTGAGAGAGGAAGATTTGAATACTAAAGCAATAAGGACATCAAAAGACCCATCCCATGGAGGTGGGATTATGACCCTTTGTAAATATCCTTCACCAGGTTTCATTAATAAAATATTTTTTCTTTCAAATTTTTTCCATTACTAGGTTATTACATTGGATTCATTTTTGTTGTTTGTTATTTTAGATTGAATACATCAATATTTCTACAGGTTTTTCTTACATATTTTTTCCAGACCTAAAGTACAAGCAACCACAATTGTTTTTAGGGTCACTAGTCACCTATGACTTAAGAGAGATCTTTTTGGTACACCTTCCTAGAAATTTCATTCTAACAAATGGCGACTCCACTGGTGTAAAAATTTAGTTACCTAAGTGAGTTTTACTTCAGAAATTTCAGGGTTTTCTGGGCTATTTTTAGCTTATTTTTTCTATTTATAGCTTTCTCTCAACTATTCTATCAAATTTTTGGATATTGGTAGCTTTCTGGAATTTTATGCGTGTCACTGTTACCAACCGAGCAGGAGATGACAATATTTGTGCAAGATCTAATGACAAAAGGTCCTGGGAAGAAAAAAAACATTTTTCAACCCTAAAACAACGCTCTAAGCTCTAGAACACGCTATTTCACCCAAAAAGTTTGTTTTCATCCCTTTTCAAGTCAATACCTCTGTTTCAAATTTTTCCCAAATTTTTTTCAACTATTTTCCAGCATTTCCAAGAGTGTTGTCTTACTAGGTCAGGGTTGTTTCACTTCTATTTCAGTCTTTCTTATGCCTGGATACTCTTAGTTGGTCTCTTTGAGGAAGAAACACCCCCCTAGGATTTGTATTAATCCTCCACCCTTTTAATAAGAGATTGGTTGAGTGACGATTCCAAGGTTTTCAAAAATTTTAGCTATTGGTTTGTAGGGTTTGATCCATTTTATTTCAACCCTTTAGGATAGGTTATTTTCCCACTATAAATCCATTTTTAGTTTTCTCTTTCCTTCCACCTTAGGATCCCCTTGAGTGTCCTTGGTTCATTGAGCTTCTTGCCTATCCTTTGCAGCAGATCTCACCTCTGATCATTAGGGCAATTTTGAGGTCTAAAATGGGCCTCCTAAGGAAATTATAAAATAATAGTGGAAATAATTATATAATATTTGACTACATCATCAAATATTAGAAGGAAAAAATAAAAAACTACTTTTTCAACTCGTATTTTGAACTTATCTCCCTAAGGTTTTACTCAAATTTCGAGAGAGAATACTCATTAGATGCAAAATTTAATTCCTCATACAATGAGTACCCATGTTGCATTCTTTTGATGGACTTTTCTACACAAAAAATGAGAAATACATAAAAAAATTGATTGCAATCACGTTTTTTTATGTATTTCTCATTTTTCGTGTAGATGGCTCCATCAAAAGTATGAAAAATGGGTACTCCTTGGATGAGGAATTAAATTTTTCATCCAATGAGTATTCCTGCTTGAAATTTGAGTAAACCATTAGGGAGATAAGTTGAAATTACGAGTTGAAAAAATAATTTTATTATTTTTTAATCTTTTTACATTTTTACTCCAAAAATGGTGAATCAGCTCCCATGGCTGAAATCAACATTTTGAATCCTATTGGTTCTTATAAAGTTTATTTTATTTCTACATTTTTCTTAAGAGGCCCATTTTACACCTCAAAATTCCACTAATGTTTTGTTGTTTTTCTGCACCATTTTCAGCAACTTAGAATCTTTATATCCTAGTCCCATTGAAGTTAGATCTTGTAGGAACTTTTTGCGCGTTTTGAGTAACGTGTTTACCTCTCCTTTTCTAGTTGTTTGAGAGCCTTATTTGGGTGGAGTTTGTGCTTGATTAGTTGTTTATTTTACGGTCCTTTTTACAACATTATTTACAGTATTTCAACATTTTATTTTAGCATTATATGGCATCACAAAACATGCTCAATTAACTCATCCACTAAAAAACACTTTTCACACACATTTACACACCCTAAGTGAATGTGAGATTGGTTAACACTTCCAATGAAATACATGAAACATGCCACATTTAATAAACTAACACATATATTAAGCCCACTTGGGCATCATGACCAAATAATCTATGTATTTATGTGTAGGATCGGTGGAATAGGCTTCTAAGAACACCTATCGATCATTTACATTGGGACATAGAATTTGAATTTATAGGGAGCTTAAAATACTTCACCATCCCATGCTCCAAAGCCAGAGTGTGTTAGAAAAATGATTCAAAGGGGGTTAGGTTAGGTCATCATGTGAGCGGTTCTCCTCGAGGCTACCCAACCCGTGCTGTGGAATTTTGTGTGTTGATTTATCACCAAGAAGTTCAAGGCTCGACCATCCTCATGGGAAAAAGAAAACTGTAGTGAGAAATACTAGGAAAATACCTTATACGACTGGGTGTGGGAAGCATTTGGTTCTCTACCACACTTTCTCTGGACAACTCTTCTTGCGGGGATGGGATTCCGCCAAGTAAGAATTTCTTTGGAAGGCCATCTAAAACAGTAAATTCATGATTGTTTGAGGAAATATATCACCAATAGGCTATAGGTCATTTTATTTTATAGGAATATTTTCCTTATATTAGAGTAGAATCATTATATAGTTAGTTTACACTTGGCACCACTACACTAGGTGTTTTCTTGTTATTTGTTACTTTGTTTTTTCTTATCATGCTTTTTTCCTTTAGTGTCATCTTTTTCTTCACACCATTGCACCACCTAGGTGTTTATCATGGCGAATTCGAGGCCTTCAACCTCAGTTCCCTTCAGGACATATTACTCCTCCCTGTCGAGTTAGAGTTCATCCTCCCATTCCTCCATCGAGTCCTTCTAGCTCTGATTCTACTGATTCCTTTGATTTCACGTCTTCTCAACCTTGCATCACCACCATCATGAACCAATGCAGGTGTGGGATACCAAGGTGGTAACTCAGGTCCTAACCTGGGTAATAACACCAATGGAACCTCAACTAGTATTATTACTCATACTCCATTGCTACCCATTCATGGTTGGTTTGAATCTTCCATATTTTAATTAGTTGATCAATGATTCTCTTCTCCATAACCCAAATTGCCCAGAAATTCCTACTAAAATACCTTCATATATACCTAAGTTTGAGGGAAATTGTGGCGAATATCCTAATAATCATGTTGGCTCATTTCACATGTGTTGTTCCTCTAATTCCATTATTGATGACTCCATTCAACTTTGGTTATTCTAGTGCATGCTTATTAGAGTTGCTACCAAGTGGTATGTCGGCCAAACCCATGCCACTCATTCGAATTTTGCGACTCTTGCGAAAGCTTTCTTATCATATTTCTAGTTACCTCTCCATCATGACTCCAGTACCGAACTCTTGACTTCATTTCATCAAAATTTTGTCACCTGCCTATCTGACCATGTCCAAGAATGGTGCAGAAGGAGGATTATATTTATAACTCCTCAATTTGAAGACTGTGTTTATATGGATTGGTTTCTTAGATCACTTTTCCCCCCCACAAGTAAATATGTTGTGTCACACTTCCCCTAGATAGAGGAAGATGTGATCCAAGTAGCTTTAAAATATGACTTGATTGATTCTCAATCAAGTTATGTTTATACCATTCTCCTTGATCTGCCTTGACCCGATGTTTCTAATGCACTAGAGAATCTCAATTTTTCGGCGGTATCATTGGATCTATTTCAAATCCATACTCGCAACCATATGCTCTACCTCAATTGAGTTATGGTCAACCCTAGGGGGGAATTAGTACCTCCTGCAATTATCCCCTTGATCAGAACTTAGATAGGAACACAAAAAAATACATATAGCATCATAAATACAAATATGCAGTAGAAATAAAACTTCATTTCATTAATATCAAAGAATTGAAATATGCTTACAAACATAATGGAAATAAACTAGCTTGTGCGATGGTCGCTTATTGCTGAGAAGAGATGTGGTACTTACATGCCTCTGAACTATGTTACAATGAGTCTCAAAGGCCTATTTATGATTGAGAAAGAATGGAAAACCATAAAAATTCAAAAACCTAACCCTTGGAGATGAATCACCAAAACTGTGGGCCCTGTTGGGGTAAATTGGTACATCAACCTCTCGGGGTTGTAACTTTGCATACAATATCTGTTTAATGTGTAGGATACCTTGTTAGAAATATATATATGAGGTCTAAAACATTATATTGCAAATATTAGTATATCAATCATTTTTTACCATTTTCCATAAAAAATGTCGTTTAGGGCCTCAAAATGGCTCTGTAAGTTCAGAACTTGAAAAATTTCCAAAAATAGTAAATTACTGTACTGTTAAGGAAACTGAAAAAATAAAAGAAATAATGGTGGGGGTCCAAGTGGAATAGGTAGGTGGCCACCAATATCCACCTCGATCACCCCCCCCCCCCCCCACCAGGAAACCCTTAACCAATTCAAAGCATGCCATATGCATTTCCCCAACCGCATCACCAAATGCGAGGGCCAGTTGTTGCTCAGCCTATTTATCCAAATGTTTCCCCTCCTCTATATGTTTCTTATGCACTTCCTAGCACTCCATCCCCTCTAGCACCAGTGCCTCAGCCTCCCATGCCTTCTCAATCTCTACCACAACAACCACCTCCTCCTCAAGGTCATGTGTATGCTCAACCGACCACAACCAATCCCCCCAACACCAAGAAGAAGAATAAGGGGAAAGGTAATAGGAACCAACAATATCAAGGTAATTAGGGTAACCAACATCCCCCACCTAATCCACCCCAGGGATATCAGCCTGATCCCACGACACAACAAGAGGATGGACAACCCAAGCAAAACAAGGCTCTTCATACAAATAAGCCTTTTACACGCTGTGGCATATATAGACATTATACTCATTCTTGTACTCTTTTACCTCTGATGTGTCAAGTATGGGAAGCCCAA
Source organism: Pinus albicaulis (assembly GCA_034641835.2). Classification (NCBI taxonomy): domain Eukaryota; kingdom Viridiplantae; phylum Streptophyta; class Pinopsida; order Pinales; family Pinaceae; genus Pinus; species Pinus albicaulis. Next base: position 526,268,583 of record CM076580.1, read on the forward strand.
ACAATTTCCTCTAGAGGATAGGATCCCATGGCTCAACTTCCTCCGACTCTTGCTTCATCTCAGGCGATTGTGCTTACCAACCCATTTCCAAACCAAGGATACATAGTTTCACAATGTACACAAGGTTAGACAGTGCCTCAACCTCAAAAATATGGTTCTCGTGATTATCAGATTCTCATGATGAATTTTGATGAGGTCAACAGAGATCAATTCAACCTTCAGACTCCATCACGCCAGTATGAGAAGTCGTCCACTAAGTATGTGACTGAGTCCCAATCGAAATTTTCCACTCAGTCTATTCCATCATCAAATGGTACCTTATAGATCCCTCATCCTAAGGCACAGGTTATTACCAATATCCCCAAAGGACCATTATGTCGAAATATTTCTTTAGATAAATCCACCCATACCTACAACATACTAGATGGCTTGGTGCAGTCTTTTTTTGCCATGTCAAAGCTAGAATTTTTCCAGTCATTCCCATCCCAATGGAAATATCTACTCAATGCCTTAGGCATCGTGGATCCTTAAGATGATCATATGATCATCTTTGATGTTGACCAATTGGAACATCCTGCACTTCCTTCATCTATTTATCTTAAAATACTAGTCTCAATAAGAAACTAAATTTTATAATGGTGCATCATTGATGAAGGTGCCCCCACCTATATGATGGTTTCCAGTGTTTGGAAACAACTTGGTTCACCCGACCTGTCCCCATCCACCATCACTCTCTGTGTAATATTGTCTCCATTGATATAGAATTCATAGATGCCCCATTAGATTAGAACATAATTCTAGGTCGTACTTACACCTATGCCATGTGAGTTGCAGTATCTGTAGTATTCCATAAGATGTGATTTCCCCACAAAGAAATATCATCACCATCGATCAATTGAAAAACTATTATACGAAGGCGCAAAATTTTCCTCAGTCCAACCTTTCATCTGTGACTGAAAATATGATTGTCTCGTCCCTCACCAATGTTTCACCTGGAGTCTACAAATATTCTTCTTTTCTGGGTGCCTACTATGGTCCACCACCTACCACTTCTGAGCCCAGCTCGCCCATCATTTGCATGCTTCAAGCATCACGAGCTACTCAGAATCATTCTGGTACACCCATCCAACAGTCACCACCTTCACAACCTGTTGTTCCCAACTTATTCTAGAATTTAGGTATAATTCCTCAAGGACCATTTTCTTCTACTAGTGTCTCTCTGATTCAATTCCAACCAAGAACAATTCCTCCATGCCTTAACCATCGAGGAGAACTTCTTCCAGGCCATTATCCTTCGAGTTAGATACCTTTCTTATTTCCCCCACCAAAATTTTTTCTATCCCTGTCATGGCTACGTTGAGTTTACCCAACATTTCTCTAGGGATCCCAATCTGGTACATTAATTCCCCCATAAAAAATCCACTTGATAAACTTAAACCTTACATAAATTTGACCCCTGTACAACCTGTTGTGCCTTCCCCTTCCTTTCTTTCAGTTCCATAGTAACCTCAGTAGGAAACTACACTTGTTATGAAAGCATCTCGTGACGGGGGAAAATCCCAGAAAAAGGAAAATAAATATAAGACATACCAAACAACTCCATCTCCTCCTAAGCATCCAAATTCGACACCTCTGTGTGCTTTGTGTGATGTTGTTAGGCATGCCACCAATAAGAAAAGCAATAATATCTCAAGAGGAACAGTAGGTGAATCCTTGGCTTCGCAGTTTGAGCTTGAATTTACCCTCATTCGATGCATGGCCAACGCAGTGATGGGGAGTGTGTGGTACTTGGAATCAGGTGCCTTGTTCCACTTGACATGTAATAGAGATTCCTTTAGTGACCTGAAGGAGAATATTTGCAGATTCATATTGATATGAGGGACAATGGAAGGTGCAGCATCACTAGGGTCAATACTGTATCCTTTCATAAGGAGTCAGGTTCCCCCCTCACAATCAAGGATGTCATGATTGTTCCGCGCCTAAAGAAAAGTATCGTCTCTGTTGAACTTTTGGAAGACCATGGATATGATGTGATATTCATCAAATTTTTATCACCAAAAAATGATCACCTGGACATTTCTAACTAGGTGGATCTAAATACACCATGTGAGTTTAATTTTACCATAGTAAAATCACTTTCACTATAAGAAATGATGTATTAAACCACTTTTATTAAGTTATTTTCGATTAAAACCCATGAGAATAATTAAATAAACCATTATTTATTTAATTTTATCTAGGAATAACTATTAAATCAATGTTTGATAACTAATCCTTTTCACATTTTACTAAATCACCTAGGAACAATTAAATAAAGCATAATTTATTTAATTCCCCTTAACTTCGTTATTTTAATAATTGTTAAATAATTATTTAATAATGATTTCATTTCATGCTTTTCTTATTATTCATGAAATAATTGTCAATTATTCATGAAATAATCCTTTTATTTGTCAATTATTTCTGAATAAATATATTTGACCATTTTAATTATCTTTTCCCTCTCCAAAAATATAATAAATTATTCCAAGCTATTGGATCTAGATTTTGGTCAATAATATTTTATTAATCTCCATTTTTAAGGTCAACCCAATACTTTTCTAAATAAGAGGTTTTTTTATTTATTTCTCACCATGATCATTATCATTGTCACCATTATCGTCTTATGCTTTTTGAGCTCCCATTTTGAGTTCTGCATATTGTTTTGGTTTTTACACAATTGAGAGAGGAAGATATGAATATTGAAGCGACAAGGACATCAAAGGACTCATCCCGATGAGGGGGACTTACGATCCTTCATAAATATCCTTCTCGAAATTTCATTAATAAAATATTTATTCTTTCAAAGATTTTCCATGATTGGGTTATTACATCCAATTGATTTTTGATATTTTTTCTTTGAGATCGAATACATCTATTTTTCTGTAGGTTTTTCTCACATATTTGTAGCATATCTGAAGTATAAGTAACCATAATTTTTGTTAAGGTCACTAGTCATCTGTGACATAAGTGAGATATTTTTGGTACACCTTCCAAGAAATTTGCTACTAACACAAAGGAAAGGCATTCCTCAAACACATATCCACAAGACACGTGAAGAATATCGGGGTTGGGCGAAGAAAATGTATAATCTAGATGTGGAGGATTGTGTTTCATTGAGCACAAAGGTAGAGAGGGTTCAAATCTGTTATTTCAGTGAATTTTGGCATAGAAGACTTTAGCATTTGCATCATGGTTTTCTGAAAATGATGCAATAGATCACCATAGGCCTTCCCAAAGGGGCACTTGAGCAGTAGGATGTATGCAAAGAACATACTTTAGGAAAGTACACAAAATCCGCTTTCCATGATTGGGACAACAAGGCACATGTAGTCCTAGAAAGGATCCATTATGATGTCTATGGACCTTTCTTGACAACCTCCTTTTTCAAGAACAAATATTTTGTAATTTTTATTGATGATTTCTCATGAAAGTGTTGGATATTATTCATGTAGAGGAAGGATGATACATTCTCCAAGTTCGTTGAGTTGAAGGAAATAGTGGAGAAAGAAAAAAGCAATAAGGTCAAGGCTCTCAAGAGCGATAACGGAGGTGAGTATGCATAAAAAGAGTTTAAGAATTTATGTTCAAAAGAAGGCATTCAATGGGAGTTGGAAACACCCCACAACCCACAACAGAATGGGGTGGCTAGAGCAATGAGGGAAATGTTGCATGATCAAGGCCTACCTCTACACTTGTGGGTCTAACCATTCAACAAAGCAGTCTATTTTGAGAACTGAAGTCCTCATTGGTTTTTGGGCATGATTACAGTAGAGGAGGCTTTCTTCAGCAGGAATTCGGATGTGTCACACTTTACGATCTTTGGAGCCTCTATCTACTGTCATGTCTCCAAAGATGCAAGGAATAATCTAGATCTGAAAACGGAACTGGAGATATTTTTGGGGTACTGAAAAACTCCCCACAAATACTATGTGTAATTTTTATCCCTCAGAATGACAATGATGCAAAGGGATGTAAAATTTGATGAAGAGAAGGTGATGTAGTTCCCTCTTGAGAGGGAGCTTCAGATCCCATCATAAGAGGAGCTTTTAGCTTCAAAGGAGGAGCGTCAAGAAGTTGTGGAGAAGCCAAAAATTAAGGATAATTGAGTGGAGACAACAACTCAAGTAGAACCATCCAAAGATGGCAGGAAAAGGACCTGGGAAGCTGAGAGACTTGTGCAGGATTCGAGGGAGGATGTGGGCTCTCCTTCAAATTAGTGGAGACAAAGAATATCACCAAATCTGTACACTGGAAATATGGCTCTGATGACATAGCTTTTAGAGAGTAATCCATCCTCTTTCAATGAGGTAGTAGAGAAAAATGTATAGGTTAATGCAATGGTGGAGGATTACAAGTCCATTGTCAGAAACATTTTTTGGGAAGCTGTCCCAAGACCAGCAAAAAAATCAGTTGTGGATTCACGATGGATATTCAAGGTAAAACATGCAATATATGGAAGAATATGAAAGTACAAGTCCATATTTTTGGGCAAGGAGTACTCTCAGGTTGAAGGGATTAACTATGATGAGATATTTCCTCCTGTAACAAGGTACTCATCAATTAGATCAATTCTTGCTCTGAGTGCAGAGATGGGAAAGAAGATCCACCAAATGGATGTAAAAACAACATTCCTAAGCGGACTTATCGAGGAGGAGGTGTATATTGAGCAACCAAAAGGCTTCAAGAATTTTGATGTAGAGTATCATGTGTGAAGACTCAAGTGAGCGTTGTACGATCGCAAAAAAACACCTTATGCTTGGTACACTAGAATCGATAACCATCTCATTAGTTTGAGCTTCACCAAAAGTTAAACAGATTCAAACCTCTATCAAATTGTGGTAAAAGATAAATTGTTGATTATTTTATTAATGTTGATGATTTGATTTTAACTGGTGATGAACAACTGATCATATCTTGAAAGGAGGACGTTGTAAGAGAGTTTGAAATGAAGTACATGGGTTGCATGCACTACTTCATTGGATTGAAAGTGTGATAAGGAGATGGGGAACTATTTGAATCTCAAGGCAAGTATGCCAACGAGATACTTCAGAATTTCCGCATGGATAGTTGCAAACCCATGGAGACTCATCTAGGGCCAACTGGAGGAAAGAGGATGCCACTTTAGGTGAGGAAATGGATGTTACTATTTACTTGAAGTTGGTGTGTTCACTCATGTATATTGCAGAAACACGACAAAATATTTTCTATGCAGTCAATTAGTTGAGCCAATATATGGTTCGACTGAAAAAATTATTTTGGAGGGTAGCTAAGCATGTTCTATGGTACCTCGGAGGCATTACCTAGCTTAGACTATGGTACATAGAGATAGAGGGTGTGAATTTTCATGGCTTCACAGATGTAGATTGGGCGAGGATTCCATTAGACTAGAAGAGTAAATTAGGTGGAATTTTTAGATTTGGGTCTGCAACAATTTCTTGGTACAATAGGAAGAAAAGATATGTGGCACTCAACTTGGTAGAATAAAAATACATAGCTACCAGTCAAGCATCTTGTGAGGCTACCTAGATGAGAAAGATAATTTCTAGATTGGTTAGTGAAATGATGGATCCAACTGTCATCTACTATGATAATCAGAGTTGTATCAAGCTCTCTGAAAATCATGTTTTTCATCATGGAACCAAGCATATAGATATTTGGTATCACCATTTATGGGATTGTGTGCAAAGGAGGATAATGTTGTTGCTACATTTCGACAAAGGAAAAATATGAAGACATTTTTACAAAGGCCTTATCAAGAAGGAAGTTCGAGTTCCATACGTGCAGGAGATGGGTGGTTGATAATCCATTTCTTGTTGACAGGTAGTGTTGAAAAATGCAGCAAGAAATTCTCAACTGGATTTTTGCTTGATTAAATTGGGAAATTTTGAATTTCCACATCAACAGACAACTTGGATGACGTTAAATTGAGTGACATGACTTGTGGCACCCAATTTACTCAATAAATTTGAGTTAGAGGAGATCAAGTTCAATTTAGCATGTGTGATTTATAATTTGTAGCAATCAAAGTCAGTTATCTAAGGTTGTTTTCAATTAAACTAGTTCCAAACTCTGAAGAACTAGTGGGGGGTCAAGTTGTGAAGTGGGACTTCAGTCAAACTCAACGATCATCTAGTTAACTGATCAATCAAAAAAATTTATCTATTGCATGTACAGAATTTGAGTTACCTATTTGAGATGGATATTCCAAGGAAGTGTAACATTAGTTGTAGACTATTTTTGTGTGTACAGGTGTTGCATGCAATGGGATGATCAACCTAAAGGAATTGTGAAATAAATTGGAGGAAAATTCCTAAAAATAGGGGCTAATTCTTCAAGGAACAACACAAGTAAATAGAAGCTAAAGGCAAGGAAAATTTTGACTAAGTCTGGGTCAAAGGCCTTTAGTCAGAAAAGAGATAGGTTGTGCACTTGGAGGGTGAGCTTAGTTGAGAAAAGAAATTGTAATACATCTCTATTTCATCTAATTAATGAAAGAGGCATTGGGGTTTTTAGCAGATTTATTTTCCCAGATGAAAACACTTTTTCCATGTGTGTGATTTCTTCTTGCATGTTTGGAATTTTTGTCTAAATTGTGAAATAATGTCTACAAAATAGTATAGTAGGTTTGCGTCTTGTGATATTAAAACTTAATGAGCAATTGCAAATCTACAACATAATTTCTACATTATTCGCTAGAGTTAAAATATCGTTTACGAGTTAGAGAACTTGTTTTTGATGCTTCATATGATATCCCACTACTTTATCCTTAGAATTGTCTCTTGGGGATGATGCGATGGATGGTGGATGATATCCCTAAAGTGCCATAAATGGGGTCAATTTTGCTACGGTATGGAAGGAAGTGTTATGCCACCATTTTGTCAGAGGTAACCGCTTATCCTATTATGTTTGTTTATAAGATACAAAACAATGAGAATATCCTTCCAAACAATTGTTCTCTATCTCAGTTTTCTCATTAAATTGAGGATGATATGATGAGCTATGATCCAACTAATTACCGAGAAAAGAAAATATTTTTTGTCCAAAAAATTCCAATGAAAATGGGATCTTTGTTACCTACAATATTCTTTTCGTTTCCAGGTAATTTCTGAATTGTTTCCATAAATGTAGTAGCAACTATACTAGCTTTGAAAGGATGCTATAGTGTAAAAAGTGAAGTGTTATGAGGTTAAGTATTTTTCAAGCGATTTCACATCCTGACATGTTGACTGGACTTCTCATGACCCTAGCTGCTATCGAAAGAAAATTCGCAAGGTAGTTAATTTCTACCAGTGGTGCACCAGCGAGGGATGCTTTTTAACTCAACCTTGGTAAAGCTTCTGATTTTTGGATGTTCATGATGTCTCCAACTGCAAATGTAACCCTTGTGCATGTTGGTGTGTACCATTTTTCATAATAACAATTTTTATTTTTATTTTAAATCAATAATTATTTTTTAACTTTGTATTTTTTTATAATTATAATTTTTAAAAATTTAAAAGTCATGTAACATTTTAATTTATATAATATTCTAAGTGCTTAATTTCATAATAACAATTTTTATTTTTATTTTAAATTAATAATTTTTTTTTTCTTTTTATTTTTTTATAATTATAATTTTATAAAATTTAAAATTCATGTAACATTTTAATATATAGAATATTCTAAGTGCCTAGAGAGTGAAAGGTCCTTAGCTAAGGGTCTTTTTGGTGTAAAGGCTATCTGTTAGAAATTTGGGGGACACAAATTTAGCCATGTTAAGAGTTGATGTAGTTGGCTACTCAAACGACAAATTAGATATGTTAGTTATCTCAAAGCTCACATAACCTAACAAACAAACAAAAAATTAAAATAACCAAAAACCAAATTTACAAATTAAATTTATAATTTTTTTAAAATGATTTATTTTAATTAAAAATAATTTAGTGTTTTCTTACTTATAATATTATACCTACCATGACCAGATTAACTTTTAAATATATATTTTTTATAATAAATATATTTTATAAAATTTTATTTCAATTAAAAAATACAATACTATTTTTTAAATAAGATTATATCTCATGATTGATATAGATAGCAATGCTTGAATTATAACCATTTCAATACAATCATATAATTTCACATCTATATTCTAGGTTCAAATTGACCAACTTCTTATTATTATTATTATTATTAAAATATACAATATATATAATTTATATTTACATTTTCTAATTATATATTTATTATTATTTATTATGAAATCAATTGCATCTTTAAAAAATAATTGTTAATATTTCTTTTCATTTTAGATAGTCTATTTTTTTTTTAATTTTAATTTTTACTTTAATAAAATTGTTTTTTATAAAAATTTAATAAATTAATAATACAAGTACTCATAGATATAATAAAATATATAATTATTAAAATCAAAATAATGAATAATCTATAGAAATAACATCTATTTATTATTGTACAATATAAAATAATTATGAAGCATGACTCCAAAAATCCTAAAATTATAAGATGGAGTTGTGTTTCAATGTTTTATGATGATATTATCATCATCTAAGGGATTCATCTTTAAAATTATAAGATTGAGTTGTGTTTCAATGTTTTATGATGATAATACATTCAAGGGATTTATCTTTTAGTAGCGGTTTCACTGTTAAGTTTTTAAAGGTAGTTTTGAACTTGTAAGGTCTTAAGAAGAAACATAAGTCGAAACCCATACTCTTAACCTTTGTTTTTTCAAAAAAGAATTAGTTTGAAGGTAGATTTTGAAAGTATGTTAAATGTTATTTGTATTTACTTGTTTAACATGATTATCATTGAATTGATCGAGTAAATTCAACGAATTCAACGGAGCGACGCTCATGTCTCTTACAATTGTCATTCGTATCAACTTCTTTTGAGGATGAGTTACTAAAGCGCTGGTAAAATTAACATAATAAACAAAATGTACAGCTAATTGCAGACGCCTCACGATGTCAGATTCACAATACAGAACTTATCTTTACTAACATAGCTATAATATTGTGATTTTCATGGAGTATGAACAGTCCAAATCATAAAACACAGGGCTTCACGGCAAACTCGCAGTCTCTGGATTTCTGAACACACATTTGCTCAATATTGGCCACTATCGCTATTTTCACAATAACCATAGCCATGGTCATCATATAATGTATCATATCACCATTGTAAATTAAAGCGAGAAATTTTAGAGCTCTCAGTTACATAAAACAACCAGTTTCAATACGAGCGGGGTATTTGTTGCTCATTACAAAATAGTTGCAGATCCATCCGGCTGGGAATTAATTATGAGTTTTGATGTCTTCAGGGATGCTTTTCATCGACGGTTTCCATCCACTGCGACTGCGCCTTATCTGCACTGCACTACCCCGTTTTTCATCACTTAATTTAGCTAGAAGCTCCACCAACGGATCCTTCATGGTCGTCAAATTAGACACAAATTCTGCCAATTCTTGCTTTCGGATAACCATTTTAACCCTCAAAACGCCTCCTTCTATCATATTACACGAAACCCCCAGTTTGGCGGAACTCAAATCTTCTGCTGCTTTGCTGCTTCTGCTTCTGTCTCTGCCAATTTTGTTATACCGCGAGGGAGGCGCCAGACAGTTGCCCATTTAGTTAACCCACTATTGCAAAACAGATAGATATCGTTAATCTCGCAGACTTTAACTCCAGTGAAGGTTCTGGCTTTCCAACCATTATAATCGGACCCAATAAATTCTTCAATCTTTGCACGATGTATCAGAATTCATTATTCATTCACAGCACGCCATCACCATATATATATATATATATATATATATATATATATATATATTCAGTTCTGTGCCGCTTTGCGGTAGGGTGTTGTTCAACGTTTAAAATGAGATATTGAAACTGGAAACGCAGCAGAAAGATTCGGTGCAGAAAAGACAAAGACAGCAGAATTTTAACGTGTTAATTATCTGATGTTCAATGAAAATGCACTCCCTTCTTTCTGTGCAGCTCTGCGCTAAGGTGTGTTAAGTCAACATTTAAAGTGGAATTTATTGAAATTGAATATGCAGGCAAATGACTTGATGCATAAGAAAAGGACAGCTAACTCTTGCGTGTTAATTATCTGTGGTTTGACTTCATGTTGCGTTGGAATTGGCGTTCACGCCGACACAGCCCGTCTAATTATGATCGTGGCATTGCGGTTCGAATTTCAAAACAAACTTATTCCTCAAGTTTTCAATTTTAATTTTAATAAAGATTTTAATGGTTTTGTAAATTTTTATAAAAGTTTTTAATGGTTTTGTGAATTTTTTGACGACGGGGAAATCTAGAAATTTTCCCATCAAATTCGATCATGATGGGCATTACTCTGGAGAAGAATTTCAACCCCTGATAGCACCACTCTCGAGAAAATTTCCAATCCCTAAATTTTATAAAATTATCTTGAGCTTATGTGGAGGTTAGTTTGTCTAGGATTTATTTGTTTGGATATTATTAATAGGATGAGGATAATTGAGCCCAGATATTTATTTTACAATTTCTTTATGAGAGGAATGTGTAAATATGTGTAAGTTCAATTTAGAGTTGACAAATATCATTTTTAAAATAAAATAAAAAAATTATTGAAATTTTAAAAAATTAAAATTTTATTAAAAAACAAAAATAATATATATGTTTAGTTTGTTTAATTAAAAGTATTATAAAATATTAATATTCTTACTCTTAGTGATTATTCCTAAAAAGAAATAGTAAAAGTATTTTACTCACTTTGCACCATAATAATACATTTCATGGATATATATATATATATATATATATATATATATATATATATATTTGGTTTGTTTAATTAAAATTTTAACAAGCCATCATTAATTCGCTTTGAAGGAGAAGTAATATTTAGATGACCATATAAAACAACATAATTTTAAATCAATTTTATAGAGAAACAAAATAGTTAAAAGATATATATATAATGTAATTGAAAAGAAAAATTTAATAGTGAACATTTTAAGAAATCTCACTATTTTATGCTCAAATAAATTTTGATTCTTGCAAACATTTTATTCAAATTTTGCACTTTTTCAACTTAGAAAATTTGGTCTCTAAACTCTTGTCAAATCCTTGATTAAAATGAATCTATACTAGTTTAATTTTTTAAAGAATGATTTTCATTCTCAATCTTTCCTTATGAAATTTTTAATTTAAAATTTCCTACCATTAAAATCTACTCAAATCAATTTTTCTACATTTCATAAGTATTTCAACACAATTACACTAACTTTCTTGAAATTGTATTTAATATTTTCTTATAAATTAGATTAAATATCTATAATTAAAAAGTCTACCACTCATAAATGAGATATACCAATTTCATTTATTATTGTTTATAGCCATGAAAAATAATCTAATATGTATTTATTTGGAGTTGTCTTGATGACAGTGTCTTGTCCAAATCCGGTAAAAAAAAATCAATAAATCAGGTAGTTGGAGTGTTTGAATTGTATTTTTGATGATGGAAATGGATTCAGCACCATCAAAAACCCTAAAAGCACCCAAAATACTGAATTTTAACAACTATAACTCACATTTTCAAAAATATTTGTGCAAATTTTTTATAATCTTACTGAAATTCCTAAATTATTATACAATTTTTTTTCCACTGAAAATATTTATATTACTTCTATTTTAATTATAATAAATTAATTGTTTTATCCCTCAAGTGGTGGGAAACAATGTGGAAGATAGTGGAGGTACGGCCTGCTCACTTGGAAACTCATGTGCATGAAGAAATTCGTCCTTCCCTCATCTGGGAACGAACCGGATTACTTTCAATCCGGTAATTTTTTTTTGTTTTTTCAAGTATGAAAAAAATGTTATTTTCAGAAACAGTTCAACATTCATTTCAACAGTCCATTACAATATTTCCAATTACAGTATAAACGAAAGCTACAATTTTGTATACGTTAAGTCTCTAAATTTGGTCGACTTTTATCAAAACTTTTAATACTCTTCCCTATTACAAACAGTCAATTTTCAGTGAGGCTGTATCCAAACTGCAATACAGAGGATCATCAGGTAAACAAAAACCTTCAAAAATACATCTGAAAAATACACATATAGAAAGAGGATAAACATGCTCGCTTGTTTTTCCAACATTCTTATATTTTCCTCTGGCTCGCTTGACAGGTCCCTTTGGTTTAAAGCTGCCCATGAGTAGCCTATCAATAGACAGTATGGTGTTTTTTGCATTTCTGATCAGAGTCTGTGATCATCTTCCAACCAATAGCTCAAAAATACAGTTAAAGCAAAAAGGGCCCAAAAACAATTTCTATTCCTTGCTTTGGAAATGGCTCCAAAAAGTTAGAGCCAAGTTGCTCCTATCATTTACCATGCTATAACTGTCAGGTATTCCCTATTTCAGATGATATTGATTTTTCCACTTGCTCCGCTTCCATTAGAATTGATTAACTCATAATGCATCTCCTCGAACACTCCTTCCAATCCTTTCTTTGACAACCTATTAGCTTCGTTGTTCTTTTCCCTGTATACATGAGTAAAGGAAATGGTAGAGAAGGATCTCTTCAGTGCATGGATTCTTTCTATCCAATAGGATAGCATTCCAGGGTTTAGAGTGGCCTTGTTATTCAAATGATCAATAAGGATTTTTGAATCCCCACAAACCCAGATCTTGTCCAGATATAACTGGCACGCAAACCATAAGAGTCCCCAAAGAGCAAGAAAAATCGCTTTCATGTTTGTGGCCTTACCTCCTTTCCAATATATCTTATATTGGCACGTTGGTGATATTATTAACCATGGATTGCATCTGCAAATGGTTTGTTGATAGGCACCATCAAAAAATCCAGCAGGATATTGAATCTCATGTGGGCAGATTCTTTTAGACAGATCTCCAGGGGGCTTCTGACCAATTTTTAAACTTTCCCAAGTGCTATAAATTTGATATGTTTTTTTAGTAGGAATGCATTGTTTTCCCTCAAATATCTTCCTATTTCTGTTGCACCATATATACCAGTGACATAGTACAGGTATAACATGAAAATTCTTACCTTTGCACAGCCACCAATTTGAGAAGTCTCCAATTGTACAGTCTGCAGGTTGCTGGAAATTGAGGCCACCACACAGTATAGACAAAGTTTCTGAAGCGAAGGAGCATAATGGAAGAGATGTTGATTATCCTCTGCTTCTTTACCACATAGAGTGCACATACTCGGCCCTTGCCAACCTTTTCGTTGTAGATTGTTCCAAGTCAAATTCTTTTCTTTCCATACTAGCCATAAAAATATTATCACTTTCACTTGTGCTTTACTTTTCCAAATGACACTGAACCAACAATCAGGTTTCAGTCTATATTTTTTGTTGATTAGCTCTGTGTAAGTCTCCTTTACTATAATAACTTTTCGTTGATTTGTTGAGATCCCAATACCGATGTGCAAAGACATCCTATCATAATTTTGTGCCCATTTCCAAATTGCCAATTTAGATATTCATTTACAAGTGTCCATATTTTTCCAAAATCACACCATATAGCAGAACATCGACTGCTTTCCTTCCACCCCATGATATGCAGCTCCTCCATCCCAGCCGCTCCTAGATATTTTCTTTCAACAATCTCATTCCATATGCCTACCCCATTTAAACACCTCCACAAGGATTTTATAAGTAGCAATTTGCCAAATTCATCCATATTTAAAATACCCCGCCCACCTTTGTCTTTAGGAGTAACAAGAAAATCCCATATTGCTAAATATATGGGTCTTCTATTGGTTCCTCCCCCCCCACACAAATCTGGAGATGATCTTTCTAATTTCCCTCAAGATTCCATTTGGTAGAATGTATAGGTGCACCCAAAAAACTGAGATTTGTTGTAAAACACCTTGAATGAGGATCAATCTACCTCCCCTTGATAGCCATCTTGCAGACCATATTTGAATCTTCTTCCCGAATTTGTTAATGAGCCACTTCCAGTCCTCGTCTGAAACCCAGATATGTCATCCCATCCTTCAGCAGAGCCTTATTGATATTAAACATATTTGAAATTTCATTAATCTCCCTCTCATCCCCCTTATCCTAAAAAATGCATGATTTACCTATTTAATTATCAGTAATTAAATGCCTATGGGTTGTCTGTGGTTTGTTCGAGTAATTTCATATCATTGGACAAGCACCATGCAGTTGGGAAGTTTTATTTTTAATTTTATGTAGTTTTGATTTTTTTGTCATTATTTTTTAAATAATGGAGTTGTTTATGGAGATGGAGGAATTGTCCAAGGTTAAAAGTGGCTGGAATTTGGGCAACAAAATTTAAGAAATTTTGCAGTAATGTGTTTAAATATGGTGGAAATAGATTCAGCACCATCAAAAAATTTTAGGGCACCCAAAATATTAATGTTTAATAACTATAACCTAGATTTACAAAATTACTGTCAAATTTTCTTAATATCTTACCAAATTTTTCATAATTAGAAAGAAAAAAAACAAACGTAAATAATAAATCCAACGCCGAGAGCATTTTTCGAATCACATGTATCACGATGTAAATCTTTAGTGAAATAATGATAACCTTGGACTTATCAAAAGCAAAAAGCAAAATTTAATATATTTTATTTTTTTGTTATCTTGGTTTTTCTGCTATTTTCTCCTAAATATAAGACCACAGAGAGCATTTTTTGGAATCACATGTAACACGATGTAAATCTTTAGTGAAATAATGACAACCTTGGACTTATCAAAGAAAAATTTAAAAATTTAATGTATTATAAAACTATTAGCTAATAGGTCACCATTTATATTTAAATAGTTTTAAATAATAATAATAATTTAAGTAGGTTTTTTCGAAATAATGAGTCTATATTGAGCAACCAAAAAATTAAACCTTGATACTCCACGTATTGCTATTCACTGAAACGCAACTCACGTTTTTATAGTGATAGAAATGACTCACGTTTTTACAGAGATAGAAATGATATTCCTAGAGAGCTTCGAGGAAAAGAGGATCCGTTGAAGTTACAAACTTTTTCCATAAACTTTTAATTCCAGTGGGGTGAGTTGTGTGAAACACTTGAATTATGTTTAATTTGATTAAAATAATATTAAATTAAAATAAAAATTTGAAATTTATTAAAATAAATAATAATAATATTGAAAAAAATTTGGGGTCATATTTAGCATCTAAACTAAACTTTGACATTCACTTCATGTAATTACTTTAAAAAAAATATAAATATGGTAGGATTATGTTTTGATTTATTTATTTTTTAAATTTTAATTATTTCATTCATTTTAAAATTGGTCAAGATTTTTATGAATGATATAGTTTCAGTTAATTAAATGAAATTGTAATTTTTAATATTATTTGTATTTGAAAAAAAAACTCAAATATAAAAAGTAGTTGAATTTATAGTGTAATTTTTTTAACATTATTTGTATTTAATTTAAGAAAAATTTCCAATATAAAAAGTAGTTAAAACTTTATTGTATAAAATTTATATAATAGTAAAGTTGTGATTAAATTAGTTCATAAGTAAATAAACCGAAACTTTTTTGGCAATTTATTTTTTTTAAATTAATTTTTCCAAAATTTTAGTGATCTAAGTTATACTAAAATTAACCGTGTAAAGTTTCTAAACCTAGGATTTCTGAGAAATCTGGTTGAGTTAGAGAGACTTTAAACCAATAAAACATAAATCTTCCATTTATTAAATTATTCTAATGGTAGACATTATATATTCACTACAACGAAAGGTTTTCCTCTCAAAATTGAAAATTTATCCATGCTTAAGTCCATTGATAAAGACCTAACCATGTAACAACACTTTGTTAGTATAACAATGGTGTGGGAATAGATAAGGTAACGTATAATCTCTTAGTGAACAATCACTTTCCAACGGAATACAACACCATGCTACCTGTTATGTATGATTTTTAATGATTATATACATATAATGAAATTTTACTTTTAACCAAGTTAAGGTGGTCATTACAATATATATATATATATATGATAAAGGAGTGGTTGAAGGCATCACTTGTTCACAAAACTTTTGTACTTTTAACTAGACCATCAAATTAGTTGTTTGGTAAAGTATGCAATTGTTCACAAAACTTTTGTACTTTTAAGTAAACCACCAAATTAGTTGTTTGGTAGAGTATGCATATTATTAAAAGTCCATATTGATCCTTAACTAAAAATACCAAAACATGTGATAGGGACAGTTCCTTTAACATGTGGATATGGATCTTAATTACAACATTAAACTAAGTGCTTTATAGGGTGATGCACTACTACTTTGAGGTGAAGAAAAACATTTTTTTTAAGATATGAATTTTTAAGCCATATATCTAATTAACGTGTTTGGTAAAGTTCCCATGTCACTAGATCATAGATCCTTAATCAAAACATCAAATTGGAGTGTTTGATGATGTATACATGTTGTTTTTTTTGTAAATTTCCTAGGACTTGTCTATTTTCTATTTTGTAAAGAGCAAGTTGCTATACAAATTATGCAATTGTTCGTAGCCTCAACCTGCTCGAAGGAAAACAGGTCTGTTGGCCACCTCAAAGAGTTATAAGCCAACCAAAATTGGTATTGTTTTTTCCTTCTACTAACAGCTAACAATCATTTACTATGTCCATAAAAACTACAAATAAAACTGATAATAGACTTACTATCCTCAAAAGACATACAAAATTAAACTTGTAAAAGATTTAACCATCTGATGAATCAAGAGGTGCAGGGTCTTTTGCAGTTGACCCTGGCATCTCAGCTTGCTGCATATTGATAAGTTGCTGCTCAATCCTTGTTATTCTCACATTGACTTGTATTTGCACCTTTGTCATTTCCCTCGTATATTGTTTAATCCGTTGAGGCTCAAAAAGCAGGGAAGAATTGATTTTCTTTTCCTGCATACTTGACAGTGCCTTTGCAAGAACACATTTGATTTTCCAATATGTTTTAACAGATTGTTGAAATAGAGAAACTCTTCCTCTTGTACTACCTGGGACAGAAATAAAATCTATTCCTTCCTGCTGTCTTTGAATATCATCATCTTCATCATCACTATCCATTTCCCATCCGTGTATAGTTTTCTGAATATCCTTTGGAGTCCCAGTTTCATAAATATTTGCTAGAGTTTCAAGGGTCTGCTGATTACTTTTCCTTCCTCTTTTGCTTGGACCATCTACCTGGGGTGATTGTAACTTCCTTCCCTTACCTTTTTTCATTCTGCCCTGAATGCCACTGTATGAACTTTTGACTAAAAATAACCTTGTATAGCGAACAGTAGCAACTATATAAAACTTAGGATCATTATGAAATTCCAAACGATTAACCAGAATCTTGAGGTATGGACTACAATTTTCTTTCATTCTGATGTTGACAAACCAAGCCTTCCCATTATCATAATACTTCTGCAGATTGTGGGTTATTAAAACAGTAATGACAAAATGGGTAGAGTTTCGAGTAACTCCACGAAGATAACATTTCATAGACAGAAGCTTTGAAAATGGAAAAAGGTGTTGATTTCTCAGACAGGAAGGGTTACTACAAAACGAAAAGCAATTGGAATTATTTCGATTAAAGAAATGGGGGCGAAAATAGAAAAACACGGAGAGCCACCAAACATCTGCTATAACCTCAAGCATATTCTTTGGGTGAACATTGTTAAACATGCATTTCAGAATTCCGAGGAGTATCTAAGAACCCCAGACTTGAATGCGCATGTTATTAGTTCTTGCTAAGGTAGGATTCTAGAAATCCGTTTACATGTTGATCATTATTAGTTTAGCATTGACCAATGTAAGTTATAATGTCACCAACTTGAAAGGAAAAATGAAGGATATTGAAAAAATATATTTTTCAAACATTTGATTAGACCATAACTTGAAGGTCTTATTGGAGCCTTTGTGCCATGTAAATAACTACTTCAGATTTTTTTGCCATAATTTATGGATGTAGTTGCAATATTTAAAGTAGCTCATACTCACATAAATAACCTATTTTTCATGAGTTACTACCCACCATAATTTAAGCAAGTATTTGCATAAAAAATTAATAGAATCAAGATGGAAAAGAATATACCTACTAAGAGTTACTGCCTACCTTCTTCAACCGTCCAAATATCTATTATTTATTTATGTCTTAGCATGTGGTTTAAGATGTAGGAGTAAAACTATAAATGTGTAAACTTAGTAGTATGTGGTTTAACATGTAGGAGAAAAAGTGTAAACTTAGTAGTGTGGTTACTACCTACTGAAAATTTATGCATTTCGTTATCCATTAGTAGGCAATTAAAGACTGAAGCTGATTTTTTCCATTTTTTAACAATTTATGCATTTCCTTATCCTTAGTAGGCAATTAGAGAATGAAGCTGAATTTTTCCATTTTTTAACATAAACAATTTTGTTTATTTTATGTAATGTTTTCAAGGATGTAAAATAATGATAATAATTGGTTATATCTTTAAAACAACATGACAAACAAAAGAAGTTTCCCTCACACAAATAAATTCAACACCTATGCTACATGGCTCATTGAGGCAGTTATGTCCATCAACCCCGGCCTTACAATTGTGTTTTCATCCTTCTTTTTCCTTCTGTTAAAGTCCAGTTAATTCCATTATCATTTTAAACATCATATTATTCATTAATGGTAAAGTATTGATATGAGTGTGCCATTATGGGTTTTTTAGTTTTGTTATGCAAAATTCTTATAAACATCTTGTGTTCTTTCATTCATGGTTAAATATATGTACTTAGTGTTTTATAGTGTTTCTTGTGTTGTTTTAATTTTGCAATGTTTTTTTTTTTATTTTCCAATATTTCTCTATATCACAACAAGTTTTCATATTTTCTATTCCTTCATATATGGTTTAGAGTTGTTTTGGTTCTACATTCTGTTTCATATTTTCAGCAACAAACAACACTTCATCACAATGTTTCTTTCTATAAGCATCTGGGTACTTTGTGAATTCCATTCTTATGGTGTCTGCTACTTTAAGATATCTATAATATTGCAACAACATTAGATCTTATAATTTTATCATGCTATACACAAATTTTTTGATAGTCACTTAGGCTGTTGAATAGATTTTTTAGCTAACCTGGAAGAAGATAAAACAATTTATGCACACCCTTCTCTTGGAAATATTTTCTTATTTTAAAAGCATTTTACTAATAAAAGAAAATTAAAACCCACAAATGTGAAGTAATATAATTAAAATAGCTTTATATTATTCCTTTTAATGTGTGTGTGTGTGTGTGTGTGTGTGTGTGTGTGTGAGAGAGAGAGAGAGAGAGAGAGAGAGAGAGAAATATATATTTCAGAATAGTAAAAGTCACAATGAAAATTATCAATATGAGCATTGACATTGTTTAAATAAATTCACTTAACACGATGATTATCTATATATATAATTAAGTATGGTTGATCTACTTCAAATTCTACAAATAAGTATAGAAAAACAAATGAATTTGATTCTTAATTTTTTTACTACTCTGTGAGTAGGGACTACAACTATAAATCTATCAGGGATTCCTTAGGTCCCATCTCACAAACAAATCAAAACTTGTGGTGACCAATGCAACTATCTTGTTTAAGACGGCAGTGTGGTTTTGGATGACCACGCAGTCTCCCAAGTCGAACACGTGTGTAATCAAATGTGTATTCTATAGGGAATCTCTTGGTTTTATTTAACTTATGCAACCTAAAACAATGTACCACTAAAAGCTTAGTACAAAATATCGGTATTGTGTTGGGACGAAGAATAACATGGGTACTATTTTGGGATGATTAATATTCATATATAGAAAATGGAGGATGATATTTGATAATTTAATTTTTGGATGAGATATAAGAGAGAAATGTAAATATTAAATGTGTCATATTCATTGACCTTACAGGAAATGAAAGAAAGTGATCTCAAATTTATGCTGCAAAAAGGAGTTTCTAAACATGATATGGATTGTCTCTAAAAAATGATAATTTTGAATGTGAAGTTGTAGCATATACACATTCATTCTGTAAATTAATTTCCTTTGAAACATTATTTAGTTAAGTGGGAAAGATTATTAGAACTCATATAATGAATTTTTGAGGTTTTTTAGTCTTATGGAAACTATTTCAATTTCATTCAGCACCAATTCAAAATCTTATGGAGATTTATTTAAAAAAAAAAATGAGTAATATTAGTATTAATTATGTGCTCAGTCGCAACAAATACCTAGGAGATTACATTCCAGTGTTCATCATTGATCCATATTCAAATACCTAGGAACCCATTACAAATCCCATTAAAAAATCCTTTATAATATAGATCTCATATCAATACTTACATAGAGAAATAGAGAAACCCAAAGACTCCTACATTCAATAAAACTAAAAACATGTGATAACAATCTAGTCTTCGTGAGAGGCAGGCTTATTAAAATCAAAATCCCTCTTCTCAGGAAGAACCTCAGCTAAATTATTGGCTGAAGTATCTTTGGTATTGAGCTTGAGGTCGACAATTAAATCCTGGAGAGCATCCATTTCGTCCTCCATATTTGAAATCTATTGCTAAACGGCCATGATTTTTCCAGACTACTTGATATGGTAATTGAATAATTGACAATAATTTACATACAAATCATAATCAAATTTGTTAAATCCCTCATTAACATGCATGCAGTGATAGAAATGGATAGAAGAGGAAGAATTATTTGAACTTCAGTTGTTGCTCATCACTCTTTCGATTGAAAGACTTGGATAGTAGGCAGAAATAACAGAAGAGAGCCAAAAACTATGAAGGAGATGCAGTGATGAAGACAAAATGGACTCGGTAGGAATAAAAAGATTCTGGACAGGAAATGTGATGTTACTAGTAAGAACAAACCATTCGAGATAGATACCTCCCTAGCGAACATGCATTGAGAAAAGGCGAAAAGATAAAGACTAGACTAAACCTAGAGAGAAGATAGCCCAAAAGTTCCACGTAGATGAGAAGAGATTGACTAAGCCTTATCCCAAATAAGAAAGCCATGATAAGAACACAGATGCCCACAAAATTAGCCAAAATCTGGGCTAGAACTGAAAGATACCCCATTGGAAACGAGAAGACTAGGAGGCCTATTAGCTAGAGGAGAAAGACACCAAAAAAAGAAGGAGAGAAGGCTTAGGAATTACTAGGATAAATTGGGAATATGCAAGGCCATGATGTCACATTTACCTTGAACAATAGAGCCAAACCCACCAGAGAGTTTTGAATTGAAATGATACCATAATTTTGAGGCAAAGAAGCTTTTCAAAAATTTCTCTGAGAGAAGAGCATTAGGGAGCCACAATGGAGATTGAAATGAACACAAAATTGTAAGTGCACAAGGGTGGCGGAACAAACCAAGAAACTGATGCACCCATGGGACTAATACTCAGAGTGGAGCAATATTTATCCTCAAATCATTCGCTCAATCACACGCTTCTTGACCTACAACTATTAATTTTCCCTATACTTTGACCAACGAACCTCATCATTAACCAAGGCATAGGAGGGAACCATAATTTGTGGAGTGTCGAGAAGATATAACAGGCATGTGAGCCTAAAGATATATGAAATGCATGGTGGATTGTAGCAAGGATATTTATCAAAACCATGCACAGATAATACCACTAATTCAATGAGTGTGAGGAGATCATGATTAGGAGGAGGGGGGGAGGGGGGTTGTTCCACTGGGGTGGGGGTAGGATGGAATGCGATGGAATGAGGGAAGAGGATAGAAAATGGTGGGGAAATGGAAAATAAATTATTGGTAGAAGTCATGAAGCATTAGAGAATAGGGAAGGAGACATTAAAATCATTAATTACAAGCTTGACCTCAACAAGTTGTATTTTCTTGTGAGTCTGCCTCTACGTTGTGAATTCTAAGGATATGGTAGAAATTTTTTGTATGGAAGGAGTCAAGAAAACTTTTGATTCTATGGAGAACTTGAGCTAGCGAGTTGTCTTTTGGACTACCTTTCTTGATGATATATTAAAAATTAGAGAAATCTTGAGGTCTAAAATGGGTCTGAAAACAAAAATGTACGACAAAAATAAACTTTATAAGAACCAATAAGATTCAAGATGATTATGTCAACCATGGGGAATGATTCACCAGTTTTTGACTAAAAAAGTAAAAGGATTAACAAAAAACTACTTTCTCAACTCATATTTTCAACTTATCTCTCTACATTTTTACTTAAATTTTGTGAAGGATCACTCGTTGGATGTGGGATTTAATTCCTCATCTAAGAAGTAGCCATACTGCATACTTCCAATGGACCCTATTATATGAAAAATGAGAAATACATGAAAAATGTGATGACAATTGTGTTTTTTCATGCATTTATCATCTTTCTTGTAGCAGGGTCCATCTAAAGTATGAAACATGGGTACTCCTTGGATTAGGAATTAAATTTTGCATCCAACAAGTGCCCCCACTCGAAATTTGAGTAAAACCATAGGGTGTTAAATTAAAAATAAGAGTTTATAAAATAGTTTTTCCTTTTTTATTTCTAAAATTTGATGATGTAATCTTATATTATTTTATTATCTCCACTATTATTTTGAAATATTCCTTAGGAGGCTCATTTTAGACGTCAAAATTTTTTTAATGAGAGAGTCTCCTAGAATGACAGTGTTAGTGATAACTCTTTCCTTGGCCTTACATATTCCTTGATAGATACCATACATCTCAACTTGATTGTTAGTTTTCATTCCCAACCCCCATGCATACTTAATTTCAGTTATTCCATTGAGATTAATTAAAATCCCTCCTCCTCTGGTCATGCCTAATCTTATGGACAATTATATTAATAAATATTATTATTATTTTTTATTATGAGTATTTACTTGTTGTGGGCTTGAGGTTTGGATATTTTCTATATTTTTAGGAAAGCTTATAAGGCATATTTTGTTTTATTCAAATTTTATTAAGCACATAATGGAATCTTTGAACTGAATAAGGAATTTGAAGTTTGCAAACTTGTGACCCGTGATGTACATTATTGAATTGTAACAGATATCCTAACTTTATGGACTAAAACAAATTCTTCGTAATATATAAATTCTTGGACTTCAACAAATTTGAGTAAATAAAATATGTACGCAAACTTAAATTCGTTTTCTATGTGTTACTTGTTTCATTGCAAATTAATGGCTTAATGGTAATAGTAATTCTTAAACTCAATTTCAATGTGTTGTTTGTTTCATTTCAAGTTAATAGTTTAATGATATTAGTAATGCTTGTGGGTAATATTGATATAACAATGAATTGTTATTTATGTAGATATATTAATTTTTTACAAATACATTAATAATGAGATAAATTAACCATTACACCAACTAAACTAATGAGGTAAACTAGCTAATAAACTTGTACATTAATATTAATAGAATAGATTAATAATTAGATAGATTAAAATTATAGTCGTAAGGTTATTGATAGTTTGTGATACCCAATAGAGTTAATACTTATGTTGAATGCACTTGAAAAACAAATAAAGTGAATACCTACCTAGAAAATTTAATATCTTCTGTTATGCATATTTTAATTTAGTAGTTTGTAGTTCAGATTATTGTTACATCTATGTTTTGTATTATATTTTGATACTTTATAAAACTCAATATTGAAAAATTTGTCATAGTAGTTTCATATATCATTTGGTTCTTCTAGACAATTTTAGAGTTTCAATTCATTACTTAAGCAATGAAATAATTTCAACAAACGAGTTTTTTTCCTTAAAACTACATATTTCAAAAATGAGAAACTTACATTGACTAATGCAAAATTATGCGACTCAATATGCCTGAGTAATTAAAAAAAAAAAAAAAAATCCACTTCACATCTCAATTCCTTAGTTGTTGCCAAATCAATACTATAGGATTCAATTTGTCTATTGATTGCTATTAATTTAGTCTTCAAGACCAATATAGATTATAATTGTTTATGCAAATTTTCCCAAAACATAATTTCCATGTTTAGTGGAAAAGACTATCTTACCTTCAACACATGTTAGGTCATTGATCATTAACCAAAAATCCAATTTGAAGTGTTTAACAAGATACCAAAATCATTAGATTATAAAAAAATTATAAAGATAAAACACAAAATCAAAATATTTATCCAAGGATCTATATGATTTCATTATAATCCTTGACAAAAATATCAGATCAAAGTATTTAACTATAATCCTTTACAAAAATATCAAATCAAAGTATTTAACAAAATATTGATATATGTCATTGATTATAACCCTTTACAAAAATATCAAATCAAAGTATTTAACAAAATATCAATATATATCATTTGATTATAATCCTTCACAAAAATATCAAATCAAAGTATTTAACAAAAGATCTACATAACTAAATAAATTATTAGACAAAATATACATATCATTAAATCATAAAATTTTAATAGAAAATTCAAAATAAATCATTCAATTAAAAAAAATATTAATATTAAAACCAAATTTTTATTATTTTAGTTTATATAGTTCATTCCTATTATTTTTTATTAATCATATTCCATAACTACATATTTGGAAAATATTTTTCAATATAAAAGGATAGTTTTTTATTTAGAAAATTATAATTTTAGATTAAAAATAAATAAATACGTATCATTCATATATTCCATATATCTATATATATATATATATATATATATATATATATATATATATATATATATATATATATATATATATATATATATATATATCAAATTATAAATTTAAATTAATAATAAAATAATCTTTGATGGGGTGATGGATGAGGAAAATGAAGGGAACAATGTGGGTTCTAGTCACTCCACCAACTCTCTTGAAAATAAATATGGGCAGTGTGGCACCACACCTACATGCAAAATATAATGCATTTATTAATTCTTGAGTTCAAATTGATGGGAGTGGTTAATTTTTTCCTTTAGTTCATCAATTTAATTTGTGCCTATTTGGTTGGTATGATAAGTGAGGATTTTGTGGGTTTCTTGGAAATTTTAGCAAGATAATTTGAGTTGAAGGTAGAGAGTCTAGCCAAGGTGTTTTGGGTAAACCAAGGTGGCATGAACCCCGGTTCCAGTGCCATTTTCCTACATATTGTGCATGGAATTTGACATCAAACATAGGATCTACGCATTCAGAAAAAACTCTTGGCTTCGTGGGTAATTTAAGAAAATTTCCATCACAATAATACATGGTGCATGCATTTTGGTAAATTCACTTCATTTTTGGCTTATTTGGTAAAATTTCTTTGCAACCCTATTGGATTTTTCCCCTCAATTTATTATTTTTCAAGTGGCTCTCTCTATTTGTGGATCCTCAGGGTTACATATATACAGCCTAGCTCCCTTGCTTATGTATGGTGGAAATTATTTTAGGGTGAGTTTTATATTCATTCTCCATCATTTATCACTCTCTAGGTAGGGTTACCTTAGAATTTGTTTTATATCAATTGAGTGTTTTTTTATCCTATGTTTGTCAAGCTTTTCTTTGGGTTTGTATCTAAGATGGAAGCCCACAAAATCAGGGTTTATTTCTTGGGGTTGGAAGCCTACAAACCATGTCAAGTTTTCTGCCGCAACCCTTTTCTGTGTTTGATCATTTGGTTGATCCATATATATGAAGGAACAAAATGAAATATAGAAATGAACAAAAACACAAGGATACAGTGAAAACATAACTTCAATTCACTAATAACAAAGTACTAAAAACTATTTACATGTACAATGGAAAGAAACTAACTCAGGCAATGCTAGCTTATATCTGAGAAGAAATGTGGTGGATACATGCCTTCTAAAATATGTTGCAATGATGATTGACAACCTATTTATTATTGAGAAACTTTTGAAAACCCGAAACATCAAAAAATCTTACCCTAGTAGATGAAACGCCAAAATTTTTGGGCCCTGTTAGGGTAAATTGGTACATCAACTTCGTGGGGTCATAACTTTGGCATGCGGTCTTTTTTTCACATGTACAATACCTCATTAGAAATATCTATATGAGTACTACAAATTTTGACTACTAATTGTTTCCATACGCTACAAGTTTGCATGTTTTCCAAAAAACATCGTTTAGGGCCTCAAAATAGCTCTGAAAGTTTAGGACCCAAAAAAATTGCCAAAAATATTAAATTGTGCTACAATTAAGGAAACTAAAAGAAAAAATGGTGGGTTTACAATTGGAATAGGAGGGCGTCTACCAATATCCACCCAGATCAGTTCTCCCCCCTTAGGAAGTAATGGTACTCATTGCATTGAGTGGCTCTATAAGATGGGGAAACGTCTGTTGAACTTGGTCCCTAGTGAGCCACTTGCCTTGGTGTAGGAGTTGGTCATCTTTGACAACCCGATACAGTTGGAAGTTTTGTTATTGAGTGTTCTTGATCTCTTTTTCCATGATCCAAGAAGTTGTGGCTTATTCCGTGCAGTTTGGGTTTAGCTCTGTTGGTGTGAGTTGTTCTACAATGTCTGACATGTCCAATAATGATGGAAAATATGGTTAAAGGCAGTCCACATTGAACTCTACGTGCAGGCCAAGGAATGGGGGAATGTTGAGCTCAAAACAATTTCCTCCCACAACCTTAGTGATGGTGTAAGGCCCATATCGAAGTGGTTTGAGCTTTCGATGGGATTCGATAAGGCATTATTTCTGCAAATGCAACCAAACTTTGTTGCCCACTAGAAACTTGTGTGGCACCTGAAGTTGATCATGTCACTACTTGTACTTAGCATTGGAATTCTCTAATATTTCGTGAACCTATTAGCAGATGTGTTGGTTTCATTCGATAAACCTGGTTTCTTTATCAGCCTCAAATTCTACATGGGTGGATTATTTTTGTGTAGTCGCATGAGGCATGGCGACATCAATCAGAAAAAATAGTTGAAATCCCATACTAACTTAAAAGGGACTCAAACCAGTCAAGATATGGTTCGTGGATGCTTGGAGTTGCACATGCGGAGTATCTACACTATCATCCTCTTGATGACCTTTGTTTCACTATCAGTCTAGGGTTTGAATGTAGTCGACTTGGTGAGTTTGGTGTCCACTAGTGTCTAGAGGCTTGACCAAAATGTTCTCAAGAACTTGTTATACTGATTTGATATAATAGTCTATGGGATCCCAAAATGTACTCACACTCATTCAAAGATAGTTTGGGAGTGTCCTCTACTGTGATACTCTTCTCAGAGGCCGCAAATATAACCATATTATAAATTATATCCACAACCACAAATACATAGTCATTACCATGCTTGGTAAAAGGGAGGCCATGGATATGGATTCCCTAGGTTGGATGGGAGTAGGAAGAGGAGTGTAAAGACCTTGTGTCTTGATGGTTGGCTTTGTGATGGCATAGGAAATGGAAGATTCGATATATTTTCCAACATCCTGTTAGATTTTTGGTCAATAAAAGTAATTTTGTAGTACGACCATAATTTTATCCACACCAAAGTGTCCTGCAACTCAACTGTAGTGCACCTCCCAAATCATCTTGGCATCCTCACTTGAAGGAATATAAAGGTGGCCTAGGTAGCATAATAATGCGTCATGGAGGTGGAAATCAGGAACTTTCTTGCCATCCACTATCATTCGATATGTGGTGGCAAACTATGGATCAATTTTTTTCATTTTCATTGGTGAGGGGTTGTAAATCAAGGGAGTGACGTATTCTCGGGTCCTCAAGAAACTGTGGAAATATACAATCCATAACGACAGTCTAGCATTGTGGTATGATTCTGCAAATTGGAAGGATGAAGGTTTTCTGAGTGGTGGAAATTGTGTTTCTTTTGGAACCTAGATCGATTGGACTGTGAACATAGTCATAATTCCATGCCAAGGATGGGACATAGGGCAGTGGGGAATGTGGGCCAACTTGACTTCCCAGGGATGGCCAATCGTGACCTAGGAGAAACAGTCACCCCACACCCATAACAGAATATGGGAATGGTTGTTTAAGACACATCACTAGAAACCTTGTATAATCAACTTGGCCAAACAAATCATCTTCTGGAACGTCTCAGTGAGGATTCCCATGAAGATCGAAATGAAATTATAAATTTTATGAACAGTCTCCAACATAATCAAGGGCATATACAAGACTGTTTGGTCAATCTCCACAGAGGTCAAGTGAGAATCCAAGAGAAATTGGACCACCTTGATGGTCATCTTGCACACATGCAGAGGCATGTCTACTGTACTTTAACACCCTTCGTCTCCAGGTTCTGGTCCTGTCAATCCTACCCTAGTTAGTTCTTCTAAATTGTAATGGTTGTAGGTTGCATTTTAATTTTAAACGCTTTTGTAGTATATCTGGTTTGTGAAGTTTTGGCTATTAAGAATGTTCACGTGACTGATTAACTATTTTAGTTTATATTTGTTGGCCAATAAATCTTCTAAGAGAGACCAACAAAATTTTAAACAAATGTAGTCATTTTTTGTTAATTTTCTAATTAATAGAAACAAATTGACTTTAAAAAAAATAAAATAATATATAACTATTATATAATTCCATTATAATATTTCTATAATATTTTATATGACTTAATTATAATTAAATAATAAATAAATTTTATTATAATAATAAAATCATAATAAGAAAGATAATCTCTTCTTAACATGTTATAAAGATATGTATTTAAGATTTCTCTATTTTAATTTCGGGTTCCATCCTCTGGCTTTTTAACATCTTTTCATTAATATGACCCTTTTTTAAATAAATTTTAAAGTTATATATTTTTACAATTTTTTTTATGATAATATAAATTTGGTTTATAATATATTATTATTTTATTAAAGGTTGGCTTTTAATATAATGTTTTTCAAAAATATACATATATATTTATTTTTATTTAAATTTTTTCTTACATTTTAATTTATAATTTTTTTTAAAAATTAAATGTATTTTTTAAACTTTTAAATCCACCTATTTACTAATAATTTATTTAAATATTAAAATAATATATAAGATAAAACCAACTTAAACTCATTTAACTTCATATCTATTGTTAGATCTAAGACTTTTGTGATCTATAATGTAGAAAAAAGAACTTTAGGATTAGAACCAGCTAATGTGGTTCATTCTCAGGACAAGGTGGAGAGACTAATGGATCTCAATGAATAAATAATGGAGATGCATAATTGCCGAGAAATAGACTTTGAGAACTAGCCATTAGAAAGTTAATTAGTAAGTTAAAAATAAACTAATTATTTAAATAAAATATTGTTTAGTTACATAAAATATTAAAAATGAGATTATAAATTATTATGTAATAGGTAAAAGAAAAGGGTAAATTTTTTATTTTAAAAATAAAATAAATAAATTAACTAATTAATTAGATAAAAATAAATCAATAAATTAATTAAATAATACACAATTAAATAAAAATAAAATAATAAATAAATAAAGATACCTAGGAAGGAATTAGGGAGGGAAAAAATTTAATGACATGCTAAGAATCTCAACTTTGATGATGGTTTGAAATTAAGTAAGAGTTGGACCCCTCTCTCCCCAAGTATTGTCTGTTTAAATTTTTTATTTTTTAAATTTTTTATGTTTTATTCTATTTTTATTTTAATTAATTAATTGATTTCTTTTTATTTTTATCTAAAATTTTTAATTAATTAATTATTTTATTTTACTTTACTTTATTTATTTATTTGTTAAATTTTGCCTCTCTAGTTCCTTCCTAGATATTTTTATTTATTTATTATTTTATTTATTATTTAGTTATATATTATTTAATTAATTGATTGATTTATTTTTATCTAATTAATTAATTAATTATTTTTATTTTCTTTATTAAATTAAAATTTTACCCCTATTACCTATTATATTTTTTATAAAAATTTTATTTAATTAATTAATCTGTTTTAATTTACTTTATTTAATTTATTTATTTAAGAAAAAAGTTACCCCTCCTTAGTTTTTTCTTAGGTTTCTCTATTTATTTATTATTTTATATTTTCTAGGTATATGTTATTTATTTAATTGTTTTATTTTATTTTTATGTAAATAATTATTTAATTAAATAATTTTGTTTTATTTTTAAATTAAAAATTTTAGCCATCCCTTTTAATTATTACATAATAATTTATAATTCCATTTTTTATATTTTATTTAATTAAACAAGATTTTATTTAAATAATTATTTTATTTTTCACTTATTAAGTAACTTTATAAAGGCTAGTTCATAACAACTAGTCTTAACTACTAATTCTCATTGAGATCGATTAACCTCTCCACCTTGTCGTGAGAATGAACCACATTAGTTGGTTCTAAATGTCGACCTAATCCTAATAATGTGATTAATCAGAAAGTTCTTTTATCTTTATATCTACTATTCACTCAAATGATTAAAACCGTAGAATTGGAGTATATCCTATTATCAATCAATTTATTAATAGTTTATTAAACTTGATAAATTATATTATTTAAAATATTATTATTAAATTAATATTAACATTAATTAATTATAATAAGTTAATTAATATTTAATTAAAACAATTTTTTTTAATTAATATTATTTATAATTATTTAATATTAATTACTTTAAATTATAATGATAATATTGTTTGATCAATAACAATGGAAGTGAGAAATGATATTCCAACTTAATATCTATAATAATTCTGAGTGAGATGATATTCCAACCTAATATCCATAATAATTCTCCTATTATATATTAATATAAGATAATAAAAAAATAACCTAAAATCATGTGAATTTCAAATGGTTAATTATGAAAAATAAATTATGGTTGTAAATTTTATTTTCATGATTTAGAATTACTCATTCTATATTTTAAATAGTAAATAATTCATTTTGTTTTACTTATTTTCTTGTTAGCTAAATAATTAATTTTTTTATTTTAAAAATACATGTGTCAACGCTACATTAAACATAGACAAAATCACATATCATATTTCAACACAATTAAATAAGATAAATAAATTTATAGAATTCATTTGTTTATGAATTTAGTTTTTTAATATTATAAAAATATAAATATCTTACTTTTCTTTAAATTTAAATTCTTAACTTTAAAATAAAAAAAGATCTTCTTAAATATTAAACCCACTTACTTATTATAAGACATCCAAACAACATGAACATTACAAGTCAAAATAAAATGTCACATGTTATAAGTTTTTCTCAGTAATAAGTGCATGCAAGTTTTAGTGAAAATGGAGACACCACCTTACATAGATTTATTTGTTAAGAGAAATATATAATACATTATGTTGGAGATGAAAATGATCAATAAATCCACCTACTTATTATAATACATCAAAATAACATAAACCTTCCAAGTCAAAATATAAAATATCTCATGTTATAAGTTTTTCTCAATAATCAATGCATGCAAGTTTTAGTGAAAATGGAAACACCATCTTACATAAATTTAATTGTTAAGAGAAAATATATAATACATTATGTTGGAGATGAAAATGATTAATAAACCCACCTACTTATTATAAGACATCAAAATAACATGAATAAATCCACCTACTTATTATTATAAGACACTAGAATAATATGAATAAACTCACCTACTTATTATAACACATGAACATTACAAGTCAAAAAATAAAATATCATATGTTATAAGCTCTTTCTCAATAATCAATGCATGCAAGTTTTAGTGAAAATGGAGACATCATCTTACATAAATTTATTTGTTAAGAGAAAATATATAATACATTATATTGAACATGAAAATTATCAATAAACTCACCTAGATCAAAATAACATAAACCTTACGAGTCAAAATATAAAATATTACTTGTTATAAGTTTTTCTCAATAATCAATGCATGTATGTTTTAGTGAAAATGAAGACACTAACATAAATTTATTTGTTAAGAGAAAATATATAAATACATTTTGAAGATGCGAATTATCAACAAACCCACCTACTTATTATAATAAGACATCAATATAACATGAATGCTAAAAGTCATATAAAATAACAAACATATAAATATATTCGATTGGACATGAAAATTATCAATAAAAAATTTATTTATAATTTTATTTATTCTCAAAAAATATATATATTTATTATTAATGACATTGTTATAAATATAAATTATTAATAAATATTATATTATATTTATTAAAAAATTAAAATTAGAAAATTAAATTATTATTATAATTATAAAAAAAATAATTAATTTTTAAAATATATTATTTTAGAAATTTTAAAATAATTTATCATTAACATGTGATTGAATTCTTTTACAATGAAGTCAAATGTGAAGAATTAGCATGAGCGTGGACACTTCTTCCACCTACTATGGACAACAAATTCAACATGTAAGACTCCATCTACGAAGCTATGACTTTCATTGCCATCGATTCCGCTGAAGCGTAATCAAAGTTTTAGCGAAATGATGTCACGAGAGAGATTCAAAGTAGAATGAGTGGATTGTTCAATATAAAACACGGACTTTAAGTCAAATGAAGTTAAAAATTATTATGAAAACATTGATCAATATTATTTAACAAATATTAAACCTTTACAAAACTTATGCTCACGCTAAATGCATCAGTTTAGTTATTTATTTATATTTTTGAAATTTTAATAATTGGTTTAATTTACATAGAAACTTCTCAACCCATTTTAGCTTCTATGGATGAGCTTTGAAATTAACTCCTAGATTATGAATATATCATTTTTTAGTATTGCACATGTTTTGAATACAATCACATTTTCAAGGAATTTTTGTTGTTTGTCATTTTGGTATAATGTGTACTAATAATAAGGTTATTATTCCCTACATAAAGTGAACAAGAAAATGATTAGTAAGGTGAATACATAAATAAATAAATAAAAACAATGGAACTATATCCTATCAAATAACAAGTATAATGCAAAAATAATAGAAAACAAAAGAAATGGACACAAGAGGTAGTGAAGTAAGAATTATCTTTATTGTTTGATGAAAAGAGTTACAAATTAACCCAAATACAGTAAAGGGAGTTGATAGAGTAAAGGGGCTCTGTGGCTCTCCTAATGAAAGGTCATTTCCCCCTCTCTTTACAAGAATGAACTCTCCTCGAAGAATTCCTATGAGAGCTCTCAATGGTGAACTTTTTTAACACAAAAGAACGCTAATTGGCTTGGCAATTCGACATCATAACTTTGCATTTCCTTCTCTCTTCTTTTGGTCCCAATTCCACTGATATTTATAGGCTCGAACTCATTCCTTGGCTCCTTTTAGCTCATCTATGAGATTTGATCCTGTGAGAGACAAAAGTCGTCCTTTATAGGATCCTAAATTCTAAATCAAGAGTGGAGTGGCTCGAAATTGAGCTAGCTAGGCTTGTCTTGTGAGTATAGGGTTTCTCATTTATTGTGAAGTGCTAGATGACTTACTAATTTTTCACTTTTGAGGATGTGTGCGACTATCGAAGAAAAAGTTGCAATGCTCCATACAAAATTGTTTAAGTAACTCTACATGATTTATTTTTTTAAATGACAACCTTAGGAACCATTAGTTTTTATAATTCATGATGTTTTCTAGTGTTCACGAGTACACTCACACATGTCATTCTTTAGTGGTGGGTGTTCTTGTCAAGTTTAATTAGATTTATTAGTTTTTAGTGATAAATTTGCACTCGTATGTG
The DNA here is from genome assembly GCA_034641835.2 of Pinus albicaulis. Taxonomy (NCBI): domain Eukaryota; kingdom Viridiplantae; phylum Streptophyta; class Pinopsida; order Pinales; family Pinaceae; genus Pinus; species Pinus albicaulis. Next base: position 526,302,281 of record CM076580.1, read on the forward strand.
TGAGTTTAGGAACAAACATATCATGGAAATACATCACATTTTTTTTCCTAACAAAGAGTCTGGTTGAATGCTTTGGGAGAGAGATACTTGTTTGGAGAGTTATGAGGGGGTCCTTCATAAGAGATCATAGAAACTAGTGTTGATATAATATATCTACAAAAATACATACAGGGAAGGCATGTCCCATGCTTTTGATCGTGACTTTGAATAATATGGTTATGTTGGTACATGTAACAGCATCATCCCACATCTACCCAAGTAATCGAACAACTAGGATAAACATGCGATGAGAGGCTACTAATATGAGATTAAACCTCCTAGATGACCTTAAGGAAGTGGAACTGATGGAAACCTGACAAATAGACCTTAAACAACATCAACCACACCTTCAATAGGTAACCCAACCACCGAGACCCCTGAACCTTGAGGGGGAACTAATTTTTTACCCTTTTGAGCCCTAGTCGCGGGCATGTAAGGGTAGGGGTGCAACTATTAGCCTATAGCCATGGGCATGGTATGGCAAGGTCGGGGTGAGGTCCCCAAAAAGTCAGTTTTGTGTCTGCAACTCTAGGATTTGTGCCACCTTTTTAGCCCATAGCCCAGGTCACTACCCAGAACTTCGTGAAACTTTAGGAGATGATAATAAACATTAAAAAAAGGTATGGAAGCAATCACATCATCAAGAACTCATTCGGACCCCTCATATACATGACATACATTTCTTCAAACATGTCACAAAAATTGCATCTATAGGTGTAAACAACATATTTAAGCATAGGGGTCTCATACTTATCTCATAATCGCTAAGAAGAATTTCTCCCTTACATCATAAGATGCAATACAATATATTTTACCATAGATACATTGCGCATTCATTTACAAGTAAAAACATGGATGGAGACACACTTCATCACTCATAAAATACATGCTTATAGCTAGCATAATAACAACATAAATAACATGGATACAAGAGAAATAGAATCCACATAATAACTAGTAAAATTATACATCAAATACCAAAGGAATGAGCTTCTCATTAATGAGTGTAAAAACCAACCAGAGATGGGACTTCCACGTTATACCCGACCATAGATTGGCTAAGACATGTCTCTCTTCAGCCAATCTCCCCCATGCCATATTCCAAGAATAAATGTGGTACTCAAACCAAAAGAATCCATGAGGTCATCCTAAGGCTAAAACACCTCACCTAATCAATCGAAATCAGGCTTTACCGTGATCCATCCCAGATCCCGAGAACAACAAAATAAACATGGCATAAGTGACTTTACAGTGATGTACACCCGATCAATAGACCAACACAAGCATGGATATCACCGGAATCTCTCTACCTACACCATGAGGAATTTTCTTGTCTCCTAGTCTCTCAAGATTTATTTCAACCCACAGTCTAAATCAAGGGTCACCAGGCCATAAACTGAGACATACTCTCCATTCTTTACCGTATATCCCAAACCTGGGATTCCTAGGCTTAAATGGAGAGAAAACCACCTCTATGATTTATCATATATCCCTCCATTCACTGGTCGAGGATTCCTAGGACTACCGAGGAAACACACTATCTGGATTTACTGCAACCCACAGTCTAGTTCAAGGGTTACTAGGCCATGTGTTGTATCAATTCAAAGATGCACCCCACTCAACTTCAAATCCATCCTGCAATCCAGCTAACCAAAACATGAGAAGTCCACAACACCATGGTTATCCGAAAACGGAAAGGCTATGCTGAAAACACTGTCACACTTGGAAAAAACCCATGCCAAGATAGAAAATAACCACATGCATTACCATGCATGTCAGATCTAGCAAGGATAACATACATGCAAATTGATACTTGCAAAAAATCTTGCTAAAGCTGGTTGTTTCATGCTCCTCCTTTCTTACTTCCTCATTCTTCTTGCTTTCTTGCCTTTCTTGGTCCAATGCCAAAGTGCTCCATGAAAACTCTATGTGTCCAAGAGTGAGAGAGAGAGAGAGAGAATGATGAGAGAGCTCTAAAATTTGAGAAAAATCTTGCCAACTGATCCTCGAAATCCTTTTTATCAATGAGGCCTCTATTTTATTCATTTTCCATTATTTTCCTCCTCACGTGCAACCTGTGACCTTTCATCTCCCTTTTCTTCTCATTTCCATTATTTTTCATAAACAAATGTTCCAAGTATGTAATTTTTCCTTTCCAAATCCTTTACCATTGAGTTTTCCAATTTTCTTAGCCATAATAACCGAAATGAACACCCACTTGGATGTTTTTCCCAACATTCAGCTCAGAATACCTATCCCATTAACTGTGGTATTATATATTTTTTTACATAGTTTTTACCAGGGCTGTTATAGTACACAAGATGAATCTTATTAGAAAAGTGTTGGGAACATAGTTTCTTTTTGCTCAAGTAGATGTTATGTAACCATATAACGAAAAAAAAAGAGATAAGATAGATCAACGACTTGAAAATAAGCCACTTCGAGGGGGGGAACCTCATTTTTCATCACATAAATGAACAATTCTTGGATTATTCAAATGATAAGGCCTTCTTGGCATATATAGAAATCTAAAGGGTCAATATATTATTAGGGTCTACATATCAAAAATAATGTAAGGGCACAAAATAAAAATAGTGAGTTTCTATGGGGCACAATAATAACATAGTGCGCTTCTATGGGGCACAAAAATAATAGTGTGGGGGATACACTAGTATTATAGGAACCTAACATGCCCCTCTCCTTCAAAAAAGTGTTTTCCTCAATGCTTGATTATTTCTTGATTCTTTTGTATAAAATATCGATCCTCCCATGTGGAATCTTCAACAAGTAATTTCTTTCACTTAATGAAACTTTCAAATTGATTGATTCTATACTTGTCATATTAGTGATTCTGTGATTTCTTCAAGCTCCAATATGATTTTTCCTTCCTAATCAAGTTTTAGAAATGTAGTTTTAACTAAAATATTTCCATTTATAACCTTCTTCAAACATGAAACATGGGAAACTAGGTGTATTCGTGAATATGTAGGTAGCTCCAATTTATATGTCATAGAACCAATATTTTACAATGCATTATAAGGGCCATAATACTTGGGTGATAATTTATTATCCTTCTTAGCTTGCTTGAGTGACATTTGTTTGTATTTTTGTAGTCGTAAAAGTACCCAATCACCCACGTCAAACTAATTTTGTTGTAATGTTGGTTGGCTTATTTCTTCATTCGATTATGTGTTGAAAAATGTCGCAAGAAATCCTCAATTTGATTTTTCTTTGATAAAATTGATAAAATTGAATTTCCACATCAATCGAGAACTGGGATGATGTTAGCTTGAGTGACATGCCTTGTGTCACCCAATTTACTCAGTAAATTCAAGTTGGAGGAGTAAGAGTTCAATTTAGCATGTGTGATTTAATAATTTGTAGCAATCAAGGTCAATTATCTAAGGTATTTTTTTTTTAGTTAAGCTAGTTCCAATTGTTGGAATAACTACTGGAGGGTCAGGTTGTGCAGTAGGACATCATTCAAAATCAATGATCATCCAGTTAACTGATCAATCACCCCAAAATATCTAGTGCATGCAGAGAATTCAATTTACCCACACTAGTAGAAAATGATGAAATTAATGTCTGGGTGACTAAAAACGTTAGTCACCACAACTATTTCAAGTGAATTATTACTAAATTTCAACAATTTTAAGTGACCCAAATAGAAATGACTAATTTAGTCCATGACTAGAATATATGATTACACAATAAGTGAAAAAATAAAAAATGATTAACATAGATGAATACTATAGTCCAAGAATAAAACTATGAACAACTAGGAAGTACAAGAAGTATATGATTTAGTCATTTATGCTAGTCATTTTTAATTGTATCGCTCCAGAAATGGAACATCACAATTTTGACATTAAAGTGTTACAATTCACTAAACTTTGACATTGTAGATGGATTCAGAGATAAAGGGGGTCTCTGAATCCATCTACAATGTTAACATTTAGAGACAAATGGGTTGCTTCCCAACATTCATGGATGGCATTCACAATAAAATTGTTAGTGTGGACTGATGCGCCTTACTCACGAGATTTGATCTAGGCATTTGATAGTGTAAAACTAGCCAAATACCCATCAACGCTAATAACAAATTGTTTAGATAACCCATATTTTCCTTGTGAAAATACTGAAGAGATACTTTTCCACATTTGTGAATACATGTTAAAAAGAATTATAACCAACTTAATCAAAAATTAATTGAAAAATATTGCTATATGTTCTTATGCTTCGATATAAAAGTGCATGTTTAAAAATCTCTTCAATGAAATGAATGCTTAAAAATGTAATCATAATATTATTCACTTTAAATAAAGGTGAAAAACTTCTAGAAAACTTATACAAACATTGTAAATCTTAAAAATAGCTTAAAACATGAGTTATTTTATTTTCCCATTTCTTATTTTACAAAAACATAATTTTTTTTCTTATTTTTCAAGAAAAATAAAAAAATTCTCCTCACATTGATAACTTCATAAATATTTAAAAAACTAAATACTATTCAATGTCTAAAATCAAATCAAATTGATGGAGGGAAAAATCAATATGGAGGGAAAAATCAAAGAAAAACTTTAAAAAATGAAAGATAAATGTTATATTGAGATACAAAATTTCCATATGCCTTTTTCTCTCACTGCCACACAATTCGATTGTTGGAAACCAACACCAAGATGTAAAGAAACCAAATAGAGAGAGAGAGGGGCACATTTTACATGTCAATGTAAATATATTGCATCAAAATTCCACGCATCTTGGGGCGGATTTGGAGGCATTTTCTCTCCCTCTTGAGATTTAATTTGCTGAGGTTTTGGGGTTTTTTTGTCCAGTGAGTTCTGCAGCAGAATGATGGATTGGTGGATCTATCCCTACAGCTTCATGAAGCTCTGGTGTAGGAGGGTTTTAAGGGATTTCCCCGTCTTCTGGCAGAGGGCATCAAAAAATAATGTTTGATGACATGCGAAAAGAAGATGTGGTGCCCTATTGGTTTACGATGGTAGGTTTCATTCAGGCTTACACCCATTTAAGATATCTGCAACAAGGAATGTGGATTGATGATTACATAACTAGAAGTGGGCTTGAATTAGATGGCTTTTTTGGAACTTCACTCATTGATATGTATGAGTATAGATATTGTAGCAGTATAGATATTTTGTTTGTTGTGTTTGATAAAATTCTTGAAAGGGATGTGGTCTCTTGGAATGCCATGATTACTGGATATGTGGTAAATGAGAATTAAAATGAAGCTTTGACGTTGCTTAGATGAATGCAACTGTCATGCATTAAACCTGACTCTGTCACCATGGTGAACGTACTCCCATCTTGTGCCCAGTTAGCAGTTGTGCAATGGGATAAGTGGATCCATGGTTATAATATTAGAACAGGATTTGTCTAATATTTTAGTGGGGAATTCTCTCAAATATATGTATTCCAAATGTGGAAAATTAGAAGTGGCACGCCAATTTTTTGATGATATGTCTAAATGAGGGAGTACTAAGTGTATGTGACTGTGAGATTCATCTTCAATAGCTTCCCTTAAAAATTTTATGCCACAAATCAGAAGCCATATTTGGTCAGATTGCATAGAGAAGCAATATGAACTGCTAGTGAGCCTCAAATATCTTAAAATATTTCAACCAATCCATTCAAAAGAAACCTTCTCTATATTGTAGACACACAAACAAAGAATCCCAAGAGGCATAAGATTTTGAAAAATGATTCTTTGTTAAGATTCTAACCATATTTTTACGCTTCTATACGATATCTAAATGGATACATCCCACATTTTGAAGATACAATATTCTCTTTAAATTCTAGAGCATAGAAGTGTGTCTTACCCACTACAATTCATCATTACAATTTCAATAGCATCCCCCTTTTGGAAATCGGGGTAGTGAGTTATTAGTTAAACAGGGTACAGGCTCCACATTTTACATGTAGCTAATGTCAAAATCAGAAATGCCTTCAAAATTCAACCAAGAATGTGCAAAAGGAAGTATAAAACGATCCTCGCACCCTTTGGAGACTGTAAGCATAACTGACATTCTACATGTAGCTAATGTCAAAATCAGAAGTACCTTCAAAATTCAACCAAGAATGTGAAAAAGGAAGTATAGGATGATCCTTCCACCCTTTAGAGACTGTAAGAAGAACTATTCTTTGCAAGTATCTCACAATAGATAAAATGACCTGCATGTTTCCTACAAATTCTTACAAGGAATTTGTTACTATTGCTTCATAATAGGAGCGGATAATTTCAAAATTAATCGATACAATATACCGATGAATATCATTTACAAATTTGTACATTATCCATAGGTGGATAAGGGTGGTTTAAAAAAATTAGAATCCACATATAGAAGTCTTAATAGAGTTGTAACCAAATGGAACTATAGTTGAATATTCAAGAATGCCCTTCTATTCTTGATTCACTATTAGATTTCACTGGTTTCTTCCTTGGTCCCATTTCACCTATGGTTTTCTTCTTGAAAAATACTATCAAGGATCCTGCTACACATATTAATTTCATGGCAATCCTGAGACCTACAACAAAATGAATATTCTTGTTATCTAAATCCCTAGAACATAGAAAAAATAGTTGCAGCCAAGCCAACATATTTCATGCCTACTACCCCACAAAGATAATGGTAAGAAAAAACCTCTTAGTATTTACACATCTTTCATAGATTATAACATCAAGTATACAAACATTAAAAATACAAACCAATAAAAATACAAAACCAATAAATCTAATACAGAGATTGTGCTTTACAGAAACCGAGGTACAAACCTAGATTAACAATCGTAGTAACCTTGTGGCTTTCCTCATGACCAAGTGGTGTCAAAGCTTCCTTCTTTAGAACTACCATTCCTATAAGCCCAGCCTTCATCGTAGTCCTCCAAGGATTCACTCTACCACAATTTGTTATTCCAGCACACATACCATCCCCAATGGATACCTCCCTCAACTTATCACCATGTGGATTGCAAGGACCATGTCCATACAATGGAGTAGCTGGCACATTATATACGCCATCTGCAGGATTTCGTACAACATGAGTGCAGTGATGAGCATATCCATCACTAGTTAAAGAAATAAAGTTTTCTCCATAACATCCAAAATCAATAGCCTCCACATTCAAATTATAACTAAATACAACTATCCTAGATCATACACAAAATCTTTCAAGCATTCTGCCAATCACTAAAATGAGTAAATCAATTATCATTTAGTAATGCACACCTTACGTCCAACCAGAGTACCTATTGTAGGATGGCATGTGGCCGCTGAGAAACCAGAAGATCCAAATGCATTAAGACCACGATAATAAACATGACACCATGTCCATGCACGACCATAATCTCTCATTATTATTGCATGGTAAATTTTTCTGCACTAGCCCACAAACAAAGCACCAAGAAAAAAATTAAAACCTAAGGCTTCTTTACTAAATTCACTACTATCGTACTAATATATATATGATACATTCCTATAATCATCAAAGGCACCATAGGTTGATGCAATCCCCAAACAATGTACAGATAAATAAATTAAGAGATGGAGATGTTGTGATAATTTTCTAGAAGGATGATAAAAAAAAAAGGAAAATCATTCGCTTTTTCTATCATCTTCATTTTACAAGTTTTGTTCAATTACAAATGAAGAGAAAACAATTAAATATCGTAATTGATTGTGAGAGACATCGTTGCTAACTTCCACAAAATTGCAGTCCACCAAAAAAGAAAAAAATAAAAAATAAGATAAAATAAAGTCATATAAGGCAATATTGCATATATTGAATATAAACATGGAATATTGACTGTTGTTGAGTTTCTAGGACCTTGGGTCTAGGATAGAGTCTTAAAATCTCTAACGGTACCAAACCAGGAATCTCAATAGAACTACTTTACACAGTGAAATATAAACAATAGTAAATCACAAATGCATATAATATAGAAAAAAAATTAAAATTTTAAACCCAAATTCGTTATATTAATCCAACTGAAATAATACAACAATATAGGGCTCCCTTACTAAGGATAATGGCCCTCATACATCCACTAGTAAAAGATACAAAACAAGATACTCTAACCATCTGGTTGTAGCATACTCTCTCAGCTCCTCTCAGTCGTACCCTGTACTTGCCCAGTCCTTGAGATCATGATATACACTTCCTACCTCTATAAATGCTCCAAGTCCATCTGGCCACTGAACATTGACTGTAAATATCCTCTCTAATTTTTTTTTCATCGACCAAAACATAAACACATCAAGACTCTTGTTGTGTTGTTCAAAGATACACTTCTCAACAACTCTCAATATGCCCACTTTTGTTCCTCAGTTACTTAGGGACTTCAATCCACTATGGTCGTCCTGCATTGCTCCAATGCAGACCAACATAAGGCATGAAGGGATGCCACCTATCACTGCAATACGTCCATCTCCCACAATGAACACAAGCTAGGAGGACTTCCAATCATTTTATATAGGAATCCTTCTCCACACAAAAGTCTCGGGCTCGTCAAGCTACTCTTGGCTAATCAAACCTTTGAGCTCCAACAACTACCACTCTAGCAACTAACTTTTTCCATCAAGGTGTTGCACACCAGGCTTAAACTTGGACACTATCACATTGTCCTCCAGAAAACCATAAGTTCCTGATCCATGTCCACACTTGGTCTACTCTCACCCTACCATCCAACAATCCACGAGTGACCAATTCCATGTTGTAGCATCTGCACCTAGCTAAGGCATCCTCACACCTAGGAGACTCTTCTATTGGCTACCAACATACTTCTCATCAACCTACCCTTTTCTTCTACAATAAAGGATCTATTGCACAAATCTAGGCTTCAACTAACATTTCTTCACCTAGTACATCCATCCACCATGAGATCTGCTCCTAGTTGGGGACTCAACACTCCATGTTAACCCTAACACGTGGCACCCATGGGCTGCTAGAAAACCAATCCAAAAAAAATCCTAAAATTAGGATTGAACACATATAAATATTCACCAAAACGCATACCTTTGTTGAATATTTTGTTGTAGCTTCATTGTTGCAACCTAGGCCTGGTTAGGGCACATAGCTCAGCCCCTAACAACCCTATAATTTATACGTAAAATTGCTCCAAGGAGATGTGGATGCCCTTCCATTATCGGATATGACCCTTGGTACTGATGATTGGTTGTTCTAGCCCTTCAGCCTCCTTTTAATTGATTGTGGATACCTACAACAAGCTCCTCCAAGCTTGTAGAATGCGCCACAAGGGTCGGCCCACCCTCCTTTCACCAAAAAACAACTCCAATAACATCATCCTTCAAGAAAAACAATTCGAACCTCTTTTCATGAGCTTGATCACCCTCCAATAGCACTGAAAAAACCTTGTATCCTTGCTGATATACTCTCTTATTGTTGCGGCCTCCAACATATGTGTTTTTCCCCTTAATGAATCCTCTGCTCATGCGACTAGGACTTGTACTGAATCTGCACCTTATTTGGGAATCTCAACCGCTCCTTAACACTTCCTTGCTACCAAGAAATGTTCCCTAGAGCTATAGATTTCCCTCACATAGAAATCCAAACCAAAACAATCCTCAACTACCCAAAAACATGTGCTCCATCCTTGTGTCCTACTTGCCTCCTCTTCTATCTGATTTCAAAGCTATGTGTTGCCTTCTTGGATGATCAAATACCTTGTCTTCACCTTATATATATACACACAAAGAAGGGCTTATTCAACATCTATCAAGGGGCTTGAACAACTGTCATAGGTCCTCTTATCACCAAGCTGACCTAGACTTCAACTCATTCAACCCCACACGTAACTACAAAAATTCATAACTCTTCAACGACAACTTGGAATCAGTTGATTTTTGAGGCGTTGAATTTGTCTTGACGAACATTATCATCCTCATCCATCACATGTTGAAAACTCTTCATGGTTTTGGCCCAAATACTGATGGGTGGAAAACCCCTTGCTTGGGTTCCAAGCCCACAAGTGACTCTTGTGGTGCTTTTCCCTCCAAACACCGAACCCTAGGGCTGGGAGTACCTCTTGAGCTACAAAAAAATCAACACTCCCTCTTAGGGAGGTACTTCCAATACTAGGATGTAACTATCATCATCTGTCAATGAAACTTTCCCATTTGGAATCCATAACTGTAGCAAACCCTGTAGAATGAACCCGACAATCTTGATAGCCTCTACCTCATCACATCTGAACCTGAAGATCTAGAATCTCCATAGGGCTGCTCCCTTTGAGGTTATAATCCCTCTAAACCTACACGATTTCCATTGGCTTATTGCTACAACCACTCGTCCTCCTAGGTCAAATACCACTCGTGAAAATCCCACCAATATCGAATATGAAACATCATGACCCAATGAAGAATCTAGCTCGCTAATTTGTATTCCATCACATGAAGCCATATCAATCATATTGATCTCATATAAACCAAAGAAATCGTTGAGATGTCCCAACCATCCATAGAAATTCAAATTAATTCCAAGAACAACACTTATCCTACCACAAATAGTTGTTCGCCAGGCTGACCACCAATCCATGATAACTCCCAGCCAATCTCGGTGCCAAGTCAGTCAAGACCACATCTCCATGTCTTCTCCTGAACCCTCTGCTCCATGATCTCGATACCCACAAATCCCTCTAAATTACTTCCCTATGCACACTCTTATTCACTTTACCTCAAAGTAGCTCATATATTCTCTAATAACATGTTGAATTTCCACGACCTTGGGTCTAAGAAAGAGTATTAAAATCTCTCACATTCCCAATCCAGGAATATCAATAGAACTACTTTGCAAAACATAATATAAACAATAGTAAATCACAAATGCATAGAATATAGACAACTTTTTAAATTTTCAACCCAATTTTGTTATATTAATACAACTGATATAATACAAAAGTTTAGGGCTCCCATACTAGGGATAATGGCCCTCATACATCCACTAGTACATGATACAAAACAAGATACTCTGACCATCTAGCTATAGCACACTCTCTGGACTCCTGTTAGTCATACCCTGTACCTTCTCGATCGTTCAAATCCTAATCTATAGCTCCTGCCTCTATCAATGCTCCAAGTCATTGTGGCGACTGAACCTCGGCTGTCAATCCGCTCTCTATTTGTCCATTCGTCCACCAACACATTAACGCATTGAGACTCCTGTTGAGTTGTTGAAAGCTCCACTTGTGAACAACTCTCAATCTGCCCATTACTGATCCTCAAATACTCAGGTAATTCAACCCACTATGGTCTTCCTGTGCTACTCCAATGAAGACCAACATAGGGCACGAAGGGATGCCACCTATCACGGAAATATTTCCATCTCCCATAATTAACACAATCTAGGATGACTACCCATCATCTGTTGTAGAAGTCCTTCTCCACACACAAGTCTCGGGCTCCACAACCTGCTCCTGGCTTATCAGAACTTTGAGATCCAACAACTGCCACTCTAGCAGCTACCTTTTTCCATCAAGGTGTTGCACATTGGGCTCAAACATGGGCACTATCACATTGTCCTCCAATAGACCATAAGTGCCTAATCCAAGTCCATACTTAGTCCACTCTCACGCTTCCCTCCAACAATCCACAGGTGACCAAGTCCACATTGTAGCATATGCACCTAACTAGGGCATCCTCACACCTAGGAGACCCTTATATTATCTACCAACATAATTCTCATCAACTTTCCCTTTGCTTCCGCAATAGAGGATTTATTTCACAAATATAGGCTTCAATCAACATGTCCTCACCTAGGACATCCATCCACCATGAGATCTGTTCCCAGTTGGGATACTCAACACTCCATGTTAACCCCAACATGTGGCACCCACATTCATCTAGAAAAAAAATCCCCAAACTAGGACCCAACACATACAAATATTCACTAAAAAACATACCTCTGTTGACTTTTTTGTTGTAGCTTCACTGGTGCAACCTAGACCTAGTTAGGGCACATAACTCAACCCCTAACAACCCTATAATTTCTGCCCAAAATTGGTCAAAGGAGATGTGGTTGTCCTTCCAGGAGGGGATATGACCCTTGGTAGTGATGTTGGGTTGTTCTATCCCTTCACCAACACTTCGACCTCCCTTTAATTGACTTCCACTACCTACAACATGCTCCTCCAAGCTTGCGGCATGCACCATAAGGGTCAGCCCACCCTCCTTTCACCACAAAGAAACTCCAATGATATTAGCCTTCAATAACAACTTCTCAACCCTCTTTCCATGAGATTTTTCACCATCCAACAACAATGAAACAACCTTGTATCCTTTTTTATGTACTCTCTTCTTCCTGCGGCCTCCAAAATTTTTTTTTTCCCCTTAATGAATCCTCTGCTCCTGCAACTAGGACTTGCACTGAGTCCACAAGAAAGCCATAGTGAGGTTACTATAAGTTGAAATATTTCTTTCTTCATAGAGCCAATCACTCCTTTAAAACATCAACACATCTGCCAAAACACATGGTTTCCTGATATTCCTGTTATTATGAAACCGGCTCCAAAAATAGAAGGAGAGATCAACACCTTATAAATCAGACACTTTGAGGGGGCAACCTCCTTTACATTACATAGATGAATAATTTTTGGATGATACAAATGAAAAAACCTCATTTCTATATATAGGAGTCCATGGGGTCACAATATAATCCTAGCCGACCTAACAATAATAATGTAAGGGCACAAAAATAACAATAGTGTATTTTATGGGGCACATTAATAACAATATGGGGGCTACATGGATACAAAAATAATAATAAGAGGGGTACACTAACAAAAATAAGGGAATAAACTAGTAATATAGGGAACTAACATGCCCCACTCCTTCAAAGAGAGTGTTTTCCTCAATGATTGAGTAGCTCTGGATGCTTCTATATAAAATTATCATCCTCCCATATGGAATCTTCAGTGGGTAAGTTCTTCCACTTGATGAGATACATTGAAATTGATTGATTCCGTTGCTGTCGAGTTCTTGTTTCCATGACTTCTTCAAGTTCCAATATGGTTTTTCCTTCCTCATAAAGTTCTCACAATATTGTTTGAACTAGAATTTTTCCACCTATAACCTTCTTTAAGCATAAAACATGGAAAATTGGGTGCACTCGAGAAGAAGCAAGAAGCTCAAATTTGTATGCCATAGTAGCAATCTTTTGCAAAACCTTGTAAGGACCATAGTACTTTGGCGATAATTTATTATCCTTCTTAGCTTGCTTGAGGGACATTTTCTTGTATGGTTGTAGCCGTAAAAATACCCAGTCTCCTACATCAAAACTTCTCTCGCTGCAATGTTGATCTACTTGTTGTTTCATTCGATTTTGTGCCAAATTTAGGTTATCCTTTAAGAGTTGGAGAATTTGTTGTTGATGCTTGATGTGATCTTCCACTGATTGAACTTAGTAATTTTCTCTTAAATATGATGTGATGGATGGTGGATGATATCCATAAAGTTCCATAAATGGGGTCATTTTTGTTGCATTATGGAAGGAAGTGTTATACCACCATTCAACCCGAGGTAACCACTTGACCCATTGTGTTTGTTTATCAGATACAAAACAATGAATATACCATTCTAAATTTTTGTTCACTATCTCAGTTTTCCCATCAGATTGATGATGATAAGATGAGCTATGAGCTAGCTGAATACCCAAACAAGAAAATAATTCCATCTAAAAATTTCCAGTAAAAATGGGATCTCTATCGCTTAAAATAATATTTGGGTTTCCATGTAGATTTTGAATTGTTTCCATAAATACAATAGCAATTGTAATTGCTTTAAATCGATGAGATAATGTACAAAAGTGTGTATACTTGGTAAGTCTATCAACTACCACCATGATGACACTCTTTCCTTCAGACTTGGGTAAACCTTTGATAAAATCCATTGAAACCTCCTCCCAATGTTGAATTTGAGTGGATAAAGGTTGTAGAAGACCTGGGGTCTTAATTGTCTACACTTTGTTTTGCTGGAAAACCAACCGTTCTGCCACAAACTTTTGAATATCATATTTAAGGCCATCCCAAAAAAATTATTTCTTCACCCTGTGGTACATTTTTAAAAATCCAAAGTGTCCTCCTAAGGGAGAGGACTGCAATTCCAAAAGAAAATTTTGTTTTATTTTGGAATTCTTACAAAGATATAAGAGATATTTGTTCTAACTAAAGGTATCACATGTACTAGGATCTTGTTGAAACTTTTGAATGAGTGTCCACACTTCTTCGTCATTCACTCTTTCAACCCTTTCTTCGGTTATCCAGTCTAGTTAGATAATAGAAATGGCACAAAATGATGCTTCCACCTCTTCATCCTTGTTGGAGAGGTAAATCCCCTCTGCGGATAGAGGCGATCCTACTAGCCCAAGAGTGGGTCTAGCAACAAACAAAACACGCTACGATATCGATTCCTAGTTACAAAAGACAAATCTATGATGGATAGCTTACCTCCAGTCCTACGTTGTTGTTGTCGAAGAAGAAGTGATGCTTCCGTTCCTAGCTTGACAGATCACAATCCTTCCACTCACCGCGTCCGGACACCTGTACATATGCAGTGAAAAGTGGCAACATACAATGTAATAATTCAAGCATGTAGTTATCAATCAGTCGGAAAATATTGAATCAAATTGCATTACACAAATAAGCAATACAACGATGGAATCAATAACAAATACGAAAGAAAGATTACAACCGATTTTCGATGTCGCGTTCTTCCTTCGGCAGGGTTTCCAGCGGAGCGTGTCTCACAAAGCTTGTCAAGAATTTAGACAAGACTCTCTCTCTTAGGGGGTTCTCCTTAGCTCTGCTCTCAATAGTCACTCAGCTATAGTTTTCTTCGCAAATGTTCAACTGGCTTGAAAATAGAAAGGGCAGTATTTTATAGAGGGAGAAGGAGAGGTTAGCATCCCTATAATCATGGGGAAGAGTCCTATCTCTTAGGAAGGTTCCATGAGAGGTGGAAAACCACTTCCTAAATAGGGAGATCCGAAGCCAAAAAGCCCAACCTCTTTTTGATGATTCATTCTGAAGTTGTTAGAATCAAACTTTCACCTTTTATTTTTAAAAAACATTCCCAAATAGGCTTGGCATGGGAAATATACAAGGACAGAGCGCCAGGTGGTGCGGGCTTATTGTAAATTTCCAAGGTCAGTACGAGTGATGAACTGGATCCTCGCGCCGATGCACAAACATATGTTTTTATTAATTTTCTGAGGAAATGTTCTGCAGGATAATTCTTTCCCTTATGCATAAGGATGCTATCAAGGTGTTTTCAGGACATTTTATTGTTCACCGGTCACAAGAATAGTCCTCCAATTTATGGGATGAGGGATTGCAGGGATGGTGACAAAATGATGTGTAACAGATGCCCCATAAAGCATGAGATTTGAGAGAGAGGTAGGGGTGAAATTATTTATGAGAACACGTTCAACTAAAAACACTACTATCAGAAGATTTGTGAGTAAAAATACAACTGATATCTCTGATACATGATATGTGGTATGGGCGTAGCCATCCATGAAAGAATACAGAAATAATGAGATCCGAGGTATGGACACATCCATCCAGCAAAATAAGGATCAACAAGTAGACTCAGGTATGGTCATAGCCATCCAATCAAAAGAGTCATGTAATAAGTCATAATAGTCCACAAAGATCCTGCAGCCTGGATTTCATCAAACAAAATCCAGGGTCTTGTGCTCCATATTGACCCGAAAAAAATACAAGTTCGAGCATGCGAATATGTGAGTTGAAGTCGAACATGCAAGAACATCGTCTGATTACCAGCCAATGATGAAATTTTTTAACAGACGCGAGAGAAACCACCAATAATGACAATGGCTCTCAAGGTACAAAAGGTACAATCCACGGAATGTGAACAGTGATCTAACGTCGAACACCTGTAGAGTCAATCAATCGAAGGCCAATGATGCGTACCTTACTTCAAGTGGGAAGAACCTACCATTGAGGCATGCAAGCTCTAAGGTACCTGAAGCGAGTCTCTAGATCAACTTCCTGGAAAATGAGCTGAAGTCGACAGAAAGGGACCTTGATTGAAGGTGGGCCATAATGTTTCCCACATCATCAACGTGAGATAGAGGAACATGATGTTTGTGAATCAAGACCAATAGAGAATCAAAAGGAGGTTGAAAACTGCAAAGGCCAACTTCTCTTGAACATATTGGTGGCACGACACTGGATTTGGTAGTATTTGACATCAAGGGATCTAAGGTCATGTTGACATGGAAAAGAATGGATGAGCGGTCAAAGGAGATTACCCAAACCCATGGAAGCAAGCAAATAACGAGATGAGATGTCCCCAACCCGAAATGAATGAAGACAGGTGCCATGTTCAAGAGTAACATACTGGCAACACAACTATGATTTTGGTTCCATTTTTCCCCACCATTTCTGGCGATTACCCCAATTATTTTCGAAAACGAGCTTGAAGGGGATAGCATGTGCTTGCGATGTAAGTTTTTCCTTCGGGAAAAATCCAACCTAGTACATTTTATGAGCCCTAGGAAGGAGGAATTCGAGTAACGTCATTGCGATAGAGTCCGATGTCATCATTTTTTAATGAGTCTGATAAAGGAGGAACTTGACATCTTTTCATATTTAGAGAGTTTGAAAAGAAGGCGGAAAAGAAAACTCCAGCAGTCCCTTTTTGTAAATATTCCCTCAGATCCAAAAAGGTAGAAAAATATGTTTGATAAAACCTCCTAGTCGTGATAGGCTAGGGTATTCCTTTTTCGTAAATAATCTATCCCAACCTGAAAAAGGGGTAAACGTATACTGGGTAGATATCGCTTCGCAGCCAATTTAATGAGCTCAAAACAACAAGCGACTCATAAATATTTTCAGTTTCAGAGAGTCATAAATGTGCTGAAAGGTGACGCCAAAAGTGACTTTTTCGTATTTTTACCGAGTCCAAAAAAGTATAAAATACAGCTCATCTCTTTGTCAAAATCACATGAAAAACCTGTTGTTGCACAAAAAGACGCGTGTCAAACATATTCCATAAAAATAATATGAAAATATATCGATAGATATGTTTTAAAACCTATTTCAGGACTTTGAAAAGTTATAAAAGACCAACAGTCGTAAAAAATATTTACATTTCACTTTTTACCTCTTTGCAGAGCAACAGTGACCTTTTTCTCTTGCGATCTTCAGGCGACGAGTGTGATCAATATAGTGGAACAAATCGAATTCTGTCCCATTTAGGTAACATCTGATCTCTTTTGCCATCTTTTAAGTTACATTTTGCTGCATTTTATTGTTATTTGAGGTCCCTTAGGGGAGGATTGTTAAAATTTAGGGCTCCACGGTTGGCGCGGGTTTCGGGCACGGATCCGCGCCAATCCGCCTTGTTTTACACAGGGGTCGTGCCAGTTGGCATGATTGTTAGCCAAACAGTCGCGCCAACGGCGCAACTCAAAATCCACATCAAATTTCAAAAAATGCAACCAATGGAATGTAAATTTGAATACCCAAGAGGGCTTACAATGTTCCCATGATTGATTGATGCAGGTATCAAGCAAAAAATATGGTTATCGAATGGAAAAAGAGAGAACATAGCGAAGAAGATGAACAAGCAATGGAAAACAAGCAATGTATGAATGATCCTAGGAATTGCGGGCTAAAAAAGTTCTTTCTGACACCGTGTCTCCGAGCTCATCCCGAATTGCTACAATATCTCATCAGTATTTGGGATGAGGATTAGGAGAAATTCATACTTCGAGACTAGGAGCTTGAGCTCAAAGTATCTGATGTATATTTCATCACTGGACTGTCATGTAGGGATCCAGTCCCTATTCTGTCTGGTACCAGGCCTTCAGGGGAAAGCATGACAATGGTCATGAACAGGGTGTGCCTAGGGGCACGCAAAGGAACAGGGAGCGGTAACGTGGACATTCAGACCATCCATGATCTAGCATTTAGAGTAGTGCTACACACCATTACACGGGCTACGGGGTCACAGGAACCGTACGAGGCCATGAACACACAATTACTTCTTGCTTTAGAGTGTATTAACCCGACCATCTTCGACTGGGTTGAGGCCGTAACCATGAACATCAAACGGCAGCTCACCAAATACAAGAATAACAAACTAAAGCAGTTTGGATATGGGTCTATTTTGGTATCGTTCTTCTTGGAAAAATTACCTATATTTTAGTGCTAGGAGGCTATAGTCCCGGAGCCACCACTGAGAGAGCCACGGATGGCCCGATGGGCGGCACTAATGCCCACAGCAAGGGGTGGCCAGTAGATGTCCTGGAGGCCAGAGTTTTTTGATTGGCTTTGACGATAGCTAATCATTGTGGAGGATTGGCCCTACACTAGCACAGATTTTATCGGAGACCTAGACCTCCCACTCCCGGAGGGGGAGGATTGGGACAAAGAACTTGGTAAGACTCATTTTTTATTTTTTTGATTTTTATGATTTTTTAGTATATATGCATGTTCTGACAGTTAATTTGATATGGATGCAGATGTTGGCCCAGACCGTCCCAATGGTATGTCTCCAATAGCGAGGCAGACTCCTCGTGACTTCGATCTTGAGGGTGAGGGTATCGACGAGGAGTTAGTGCAAAACTTGTAGTGAATCACCCGTGGGGTCCCATATTATGCTCGCTTTGATGACGTACCTCGAGCTTATCAGGGCACACTGTAGGAGTGCCAAGCCGTATCCACAGCTTGCTAAGGCAGTTGGAACAGGTGGTGACATGCTATCATGAGCACCACTCTGACTAGGGATTAGGCTTTATTTCTACACATTTTGAGAGACATGTTGTCTCATGATGTAACCGAAACAGACATATATTATTTTTGTGGGTTTTATGATGCACACATTGCAAACAGTCGATATATATATATACATCTATTTTCGTGCACGGATCTTTGTACATGTGATGATGCTTGTTACAAATTATGCAAATGCCTAATACAATTGTTAGCTAATGTATCAGTTAAATAATTTTCATAATAAGTAATGACCCAAAAGACAGGAAAAAAGTTCACAAAGGGTATAAAACTAAAAGTTTTCATTTTTATGCAAGCTTGAAAACAAAAGTAAACTATGCTTGAGATTTAGTTTCATGTTGATACAAGCTTGAAACAAAAGTAAAATATGCTTGAAAACCAGGCATGCCACCCAGCATGGTGACTCAATTCGAGGTGTACATTACATCTGCTACACAGCATTTTGTCACCATCTCTGCAATCCCTCATCCCGTACATTGGAGGACTATTCCCGTGACCTGTGAACAGTAAAATGTCCTGCAAACACCTTGATGGCATCCTTCTGCATAAGGGAAAGAATTCTCCTGGAGAACATTTCCTCAGAAAATTACTAAAAACATATGTTTTGGTATTGGCGCGAGCATCCAGTTCATCACTCACGCCGACCTGGGAAATTTACACTAAGCCCATGCCACTTGGCACTCTGTCCCTGTGTATTGCCCGCACCAAGCCTATTTTGGAATGTTTTTAAAAAATAAATGGCAGAATTTTTATTCTAACAACTTCAAAATCAATCATCAAAAAGAGGTTGGGCTATTTGGCTCCGGATCTCCCTGTTTAGGAAGTGGTTTTCCACCTCCCATGGAACCTTCATAAGAGATAGGACTCTCCCCCATGATTATAGGGATCCTAACCTCTCCTTCTCCCTCTATAAAAGCATGCCCTCTCTATTTGCAAGCTAGCTGAACATTTGGGAAGAAAAATATAGCTGAGCGACTATTGAGAGTAGAGCTAAGGAGAACCCCATAAGACACAGAGCCTTGTCTAAATTATCGACAATTTTTGTGAGACACGTTCCGGTGGAAGCCCTGCCAAAGGAAGAATGCGACGTCGGAACTCGGTTGTAATATTTCTTTCGTATTTTAATATATGCTTGACTATGTTATTAGTTCCATCGTTCTATTTCTTATTTGTGTAATTCAATTTGATTCAATATTTTCTGACTGATTGATAGTTACATGCTTGAATTATTATTTTGTATGTTGTCGCTTTTCTCTTCATATGTACAGGTGTCCGGACGTGGTGAGCGCAAAGATTGTGATCTGTCAAGCTAGGAACGAAAGCAGCACTTCTTCTTCGACAATAGCAATGTAGGACTGGAGGTAATCTATCCATCGTAGCTTTTTCTTTTGTAACTAGGAATCGATATCATAGCATGTTTTGTTTGTTTCTAGACCCACTCTTGGGCTAGTGGGATTGCCTCTATCCGCAGAGGGGATTTACCTCTCCAAAAAATTGGCGACTCCACTAGGGATCAGTATGAGTTTGTCTTTCATCCTATAGGTCATATTCTTGGTCTTTGATTGCTTAGCTTGCTTTTCTGATTATCTTTGCTGAGTCTAAGACCCCTGTTCAGCCCTAGAGGATCAATTTGACCTCTTTTTTTCCTTAATTTTCATCTTTCCAAGGTTGGCTTGATTGGCACAAGTTCCAGCCTGACAGTAGCACCAGTTGGAGCTAGTTGCCAGTTTATCACTAGTGCAATCCCCTGTCTGGCGTAGATTATGGCCAGACAGTCACGCCAATTCCTGTAGGTTCTAGGGTTTTCCTTGTTTTGGAGTTTTTCGTCCATCTTGGTGTCTCTATGTGTCTTCTTAACTTGATTTGAATGCTTTGGGTTTGTTTTTTACTGAGATTATCCCTTATCCTTCGGTTGTTTTCCCTTTTCTATCAGTTTTGCTTTTCATCCCTAGGTTTTCTAAGTGCTTCAGCCTACTGAGCCTCCCGTGGGAGTTTTGGGCCCTTGGTTTCCCAGTCAACTTCATTTCTGCTTCTTTGCATTCAACCTCTTGGATCTTTTTGAGTGATTGCGTTAATTGATTGATTGTCTTCTCTTTCATTCAGTTTCTCTCTTGTCACTCCAAGCCTAGATTACATGGCTTGTTTGGGTCACTTTTGATATTTTTCTTTGATTTGATGGATTTCGTCATTGGTTTGAGTCTTGTTGGGCTTGTTTTGAGTTGAGTGAAATTGTTTTGTTTCAGCTCTCGCTTCACCATTCTCAAATTGGTGTTTTGATTTATTTTTCATATCATTTAGTGCACTTCCTCTGATATATTGAAACATACAAAAAAAATCTTTTGCATTCTTGATTAACATAGTGAAAATTGGAAAATCTTTCGCATTTCTAGCATTATATAATTGTATGGAAGAGCTTTTTAGTTTCATTAGCTTGCATCAGATTCAGTAGTGTATGTTTTTGTATGTTCATATTATTTCTATCACTTGAAAACTCTTAACTCTCTCGTAGATAGTTTTTCATTGAATGAAATGGTATTTTATGGCATGTAGCTTGCATTTAGGGATTCGTGAGATTCAACATTTAGTAGGACCTTGGAATTGAAACATAAATACAAGATCAACTTAAAATTTATTCAATTAAACTAAGGAAACATTGAAACCTAATGGAATATTTAGTGGTCTAAGTTAGAGACATGCTCTAGCTCCTTTAAACCTAGCAGTTGTCGCTCGCCTTCAGACAGCGCTAGTATGGACTTGCACTCCCCGTACCGTCGAGTATATAAAGGGAGACCCCTCTAGGTTGCAATCCTTTTATCCACAGGAAGCCAATTTTTCCGTCTTGTAACTGTGATACATCGAACACAACATTCGGGGAGACTACCCGCACGTACGTCAAGTCCTTGGTTGATTTCTCTTTCATTTTATAACCAAGGTGTATATGGCAGTTCACAGGAACCTAGTACACCCTTTTACCTAGAATACCTGAGCAATAATTTTCGATCTTTACTAACTCCATAAATTTCAAAGGATCATCGAGCACTTGTCCTTTCATGCTCGTTTCAACCTGAAAGTGACAGAGTCACCTTTTTCCTATTTCTCGACTCTTAAAATATGAAACGACAGAGTTTTCCTTCAATGTTTTAAAAATTAACGACCCACGAAATATTCCCGGTTAAAGTCAGTTTCCTTAGGGTGTTGTTTTCAAAGTTGTTTATGACGGCAACATTTCCGGAGTTCACTAACCTAGGAATCCCTTCCAAAGGGAATCCTGGTCCTTTTCTTGCCTTTTGGAATCTTTGTGTTCCTTATATGGCAATGTTGTCCCTGCCTAGTTTAACTGTTGGATTGCCTGTATGGTTATTTTCGACCTCGGTGGTCCCGAGTGTTCCATCCACCGTACAACCATCTCCTCCACCTAAACAACATCATGTTTCTTCTAAGGTGGACCTCTCCCCTTATTTTCATATTTCTTCGTCCTCCTCTTGTACTTCGCCTGGTGAAAGTCTCGATTCCAGTAACCAGGTGGCTAAGAAGAAGAAGAAGAAGACCAAGTAGAAAAATTAAGATAAGCGAGAGGCTAATACTGCAGCTACTGCGCTTAAGAAGATTTCCCTTGCAGAACCATCCACGCTTCCACGGAAATTTAAATTCCCTTGCATGCTCTGCAAAGGTAACCATCTGTTTCGAGATTGCCCTGGCATTACCAAGGTACTTGATGCATGGTCTGACGGCCGTCTGCCGTTGCTTTTGACTTCTGGAATTCATATTGATAACACATCTTCGACTAGCTCTGATAAGGCTCATAAAAAATAGGGCAAGATTACCAATCCCTGTAAGTTGTGTGAAGGGCATCATCCCATTCATCTTTGTCTATATATGCATGAAGCCAAGAGAGTGTTGGGAAACTCCACTGTTTCTGCAGCCTGCCTTCCAGCTGGTTACCAGAAGCTTTCCTCGAGTCCTTCGCTAGTTGATTCCACGATCGGTCATGCGTCATCCTTGCTCGATCCCACTCCCTCAGAAATTCAAGTTCAGGAATATGTTCCCGACCAACTATTGGCCAAGGAATCAGTCGATCTGACCACATCTATGGTGCATCAGGTCTTTTCCATTGAGAGTCGGTCTCATCCCCCCCATTTTATTCTTGTTTCATCAGATTCTTTGGACATGGAGAAAGATTCTTCCATCCCTGTAGTCCAAGAAACTCCTCCTCCTACTCCCATGATGGACATCTCAGAGGATGCTCCTCTTTCTCCGATAACACCAGGGGACAACCATCTCAGTTCGATGGTATCCCCCCCCAAGTAGTTTGGTCGCTTCCTTTGATTGGAGTCGATTTTCCGGATACTGCCTTCCATCTTATGTGCCTTTCGAGATAACGGTTCTGGTCATACCTAGCACTATTATAGATGAAGGAACATCTGTTAGTATAGTGTCTTCAACTACTTGGCAAGATTTTGGTTCTCCACCACTTATGCCTGTTACCCAGAATCTGTTGGCTTGTAACAGAGGAACTAGTCAACCATTAGGGATCCTTTCGAATTTGCCTGTTACTTTGGGAGGGAAAACCATCCATCTAGACGTGATGGTTGTTCTAGGCCCTTTGGATTTTAATTTGCTCTTGGGGCGCGACTATACTTATGTCATGGGGGCAGTTGTCTCCTCCCTCTTTCGTGTGATTTATTTTCCACACAAAGGTCGGATCGTGACCATCGATCAAATTTCATTCTTTGGTCCTAACATGACGTCTGGTCCACCATCGTCCCCTTCGGGTCTTTATCCGCTGGTTGTATACTCCTCGCCACAGATTAATTATGTGGTTAACTGTCCCATGCCTGCATTCAGTGATAATGTCATTGTGCATCGTGTGTTGGGGGCATTAGGTCCTGATTTTCGAGATGTTGTTCTCCCATCGGATGAGAACCTCTTGGAAGCCATGACTTCTTATTTAACATGATGAGGCCATCAGAGCATGGTTCTTTTTCTTATGTCAAGCTCCTTAAAAAATGAAACAAGCTGGTCGGAGCATAGTTCCTTTTCTTATGTCAAGCTCCCTAAACAATGAAACAAGCTAGCTTGAGGACAGTTCTTTTAAGTGTGTCAACCTCATTAAAACAATGAAACACATTCCTGTTCAATTCGATTTTTTCTAGATCTCATGAAATTCAAATCGAGTATCTCTTACTCTCGTGTTTTGAACCTTAACTCCATTTCCTATGGACTGAAGCTTGGGGGGCATGCACACCTCGGATTGAGTCACCATGCTAGGGGGCATGCCTATTTTTCAAGCATAGTTTACTTTTGTTTCAAGCTTGTGTAAAAATGAAACCAACTTCAAGCAGAGTTTCTTGATTTCAAGCTTGTGTAAAAATGAAACCGGTTTCAAGCATAGTTTATCTTTGTTTCAAGCTTGTGTAAAAATGAAACCAACTTTAGGCAGAGTTTCCTGATTTCAAGCTTGTGTAAAATTGAAACCATTCCCATTTTACCTCTCGTGATTGCCATTTTATCAGCCTGTTTTTTCCAGATGAGCCTTAGTTTTCTCACTCCATCGTCACTATCTGCTTGGCCGATGATATTCCTTCACTTGGTTATTTTACCCATTCCTGAGGAACCACTGCAATGAGTGGTCTTGTAAGCCAACCTCTTGACCTTTATTTTTTCTGAGCAGTTCCACCATTATCGAGACCAGTAACTACCCTTAATACCACTTGTTCCTCCAGGAGGAGTCAATTTTCACCTCTTTTCTGACTCTCTAAAACTGAAAAGATTGTCGAGACTCTTGTCGTTTTGAACTCATTAAATGGTTGTCAAATGATATCTACCCAGTATACATTTAACCCTTTTTTGGGCTAGGATAGATTATTTACGAAAAAATAATACCCTAGCCTATCGCGAATAGGAGGTTTTCTCAGACACAGTTTTCCACCTTTTCGGATCTAAGGGACTATTTACGAAAAGGGACTACTGGAGTTTTCTTTTCTACCTTATTTTCAAACTCTGTAAATATGAAAAGATGCCGAGTTCTTTCTTTTTTAGACTCGTTAAAAACTGATGACATCAAACTCTGTCGCAATGACGTTACTCGAGTTCCTCCTTCCTAGGGCTCGTAAAATGTACTAGGTTGGATTTTTCCGAAGGAAAAACTTACATCTCAAGCACATGCTATCCCCTTCAAGCTTGTTTAAAAAAATAATTGAGGTACTCACCAGAAATGATGGGAGAAAATGGAACCAAAATCGTATTCATGTTGGCAGTATGTCACTCTTGAACATGGCACATGTCTCCATTCATGTCGGGTTGGGGACATCTCATCTCGTTATCTGCTTGCTTCCATGGGTTTGGGTAATCTCTTTTGACTACTCATCTGCTCTTTGCCACGTCACCATGACCTTAGATCCCTTGATGTCAAATATTTCCAAATCTAGTGTTGTACCACCGATATGTTCAAGAGAAGTTGGCCTCTGCAGTTTTGAACCTCCCTCTGATTCTCTATTGGTCTTGATTCAAAAACATCATGTTCCTTTGTCTCGCGTCGATGATGTGGGAAAAATTATGGCCCACCTTCGATCAAGGTCCCTTCCTGTCGACTTCAGCTCATTATCCAGGAAGTTGATCTAGAGATTCCCTTCAGGTACCTTAGAGCTTGCATGCCTCAATGGTAGGTTATTCACACTCGACGTAAGGCCCACATCATTCACCTTCGATTGATTGATTCTGCGAGTGTTCGACGTCAGATCACTGTTCACATTCTGTGGGTTGTACCTTTTGTACCTTGAGAGCCATTGTCATTATTGGTGGTTTCTCTCACATCTATTAACAGTTTTCATCATTGGCAGGTAATCAAACGATGTTCTTTCATGTTCGACTTCAACTCACATATTCGCATGCTTGAACTTGTACTTTGTTCGGGGCGAGATGGAGAGCAAGACCCTGGATTTTGTCTATTGAAATTCAGGCTACGGGTTCTTAGTTGATTATTATGAATTGTTACATGACTTTTTTGATTGGATGGCTACGACCATACCTGAGTCTACTTTTTGATCCTTATTTTTCTGGATGGCTGCATCCATACCTTGGATCTCATTATTTCTATACTCTTTTATGGATGGTTGTGCCCATACCACATATCATGTATCAGAGATATGATTTGTATTTGTACTCGTAGGTCTTCCGATGGCAGTGTTTTCAATTGAACATGTTCTCATAAAGCATTTCACCCCTCCCTCTCTCTCGGACCTTGTGATTTAGGGGGCATCTGTTACACAGCATTTTGTCACTGTCCCTGCAATCCTTCATCCGGTACATTGGAGGACTACTCCCATGACTTGTGAATAGTAAAATTCCCTGAAAACACCTTGATGGCATCCTTATGCATAAGGGAAAGAATTCTCCTGCAGAACATTTCCTTAGAAAATTACTAAAAACATATGTTTGGGCATTGGTGCGAGCAGCCAGTTTATCACTCGTGTCAACCTGGGAAATTTACACTAAGCTCGCGTCACCTGGTGCTTTGTCCCTATGTATTGCACGTGCCAAGCCTATTTGGGATTTTTTTTTTAAAATAAAAGGTGGAAGTTTGATTCTAACAACTTTAGAATGAATCATCAAAAAGAGGTTGGGTTCTTTGGCTCCAGATCTCCCTGTTTAGGAAGTGGTTTTCCACCTCTCATGGAACCTTGCTAAGAGATAGGACTCTCCCCCATGATTATAGGGATCCTAACCTCTGCTTCTCCCTCTATAAAAGCCTGCCCTCTCTATTTGCAAGCTAGTTGAACATTTGGGAAGAAAAATATAGTTGAGCGACTATTGAGAGCAAAGCTAAGGAGAACCCCGTAAGAGAGACAGCCTTGTCTAAATTCCCAACAAGATTTGTGAGACACACTCCGCTAGAATCCCTGCCGAAGGAAGAACACGACGTTAGAACTCGATTGTAATCTTTATTTCGTATTTTAATATATACTCGACTACGTTATTGGTTCCATCGTTGTATTGCTTATTTGTGTAATGCACTTTGATTCAATATTTTCTGATTGATTGATAGTTACATGCTTGAATTATTACGTTGTATGTCTTTGCTTTTCTCTGCATATGTATAGGTGTCCGGACGTGGTGAGCGGAAGGATTCGGATCTCTTAAGCTAGGAACAAAAGCAGCACATCTTCTTCGACAATAGCAGCGTAGGACTAGAGGTAAGCTATCCATCATAGCTTTGTCTTTTGTAACTAGGAATCGATATCGTAGCATGTTTTGTTTGTTGCTAGACCCACTCTTGGGCTAGCGGGATCGCCTCTGTCTGCAGAGGGGATTTACCTCTCCAACAAATTCAATATATATATATATATATATATATATATATATATATATATATATATATATACATCTATTTTCCTGCATGGATATTTGTACATGTGATGATGCTTGTTACAAAATATGCAAATGCCTAATACAATTGTTATCTAATGTATCAATTGAATAATTTTCATAATAAGTAATGACCCAAAAAACAGGAAACAAATTCACAAAGGGTATAAAAGCAAAAGTTTTCATTTTTATGCAAGCTTGAAAACAAAAGTAAACTATGCTTGAGATTTGGTTTCATGTTGATACAAGCTTGAAACAAAAGTAAACTATGCTTGAAAACTGGGCATGCCCCCCAGCATGGTGACTCAATTCTAGGTGTACATGCCCCCCAAGATTCAGTCCATAGGAAAATGGAGTGAAGGTTCAAATTACGAGATCAAGTGAAAGACTCGACTGGTATTTTACGAGATCTAATCAAAGAATTGAATTGAATAGGGAAGTGTTTCATTGTTTTAACAAGGTTGACATAGTAAAAGAACTATCCTCGGATGACCTTGTTTCATTTTGTAAGGAGCTTGGCGCAAGAAAACAAACTCTGCTCTGACGACAACTCATCACGATCAGTAAGAAGCTAGGGATTCCAAGAGGTTCGCCTCGGATGGGAGAACAAGATCTTGGAAATAAGGACCCAATGCCCCCAGCACACTATGCACAATGGAAGTATCACTGATTGCAGGCATGGGATAGGTAGCCACATAATTAACCTGCAGCGGGGAGTATACAACCAGCGGATAAAGACCTGGAAAGGATGATGGTGGACCATATGTCATGCCAGGACCAAAGAATGAAAGCTGATCAATGGTCACAATTCGACCTTTGTGCGGAAAGTAGATCACATGAAAGAGGGAAGAGATAACTGCCTCCATGACATAATTATAGTCATGCCCCAAGATTAAATTGAAATCTAAGGGGCCTGGAACAACCATCACGTCTATATGGATGGTTTTCCCTCCCAAATTAACAGGCAACTTCTGAAGGATCCCTAATGATTGACTAGTTCCTTTGTTAAAAGCCAACAGATTCTGGGTAATAGGCATAAGCGGTGGAGAACCAAAAGGTTTCTAGGTGATGGAAGATAGAATACTAACAGACATGCCTTCATCTATTATAGTGTTGGGTATGGCCAGATCAAAGGTTTGTACCATTATCTCAAAAGGCAGATAAGACAGAAGGCGGTATCCGGCAAATCGACTCCAATCAAAGGAAATGACCAAACTACTTGGGGGGGATACCATCGAACTAAGATGGTTGTCCCCCGGTGTTACCAGAGAAAGAGGAGCATCCTCCGAGATGACCATCATGGGAGTAGGAGGAATAGTTTCTTGGTCTACAGGGATGGAAGAATCTTTCTCCAAGTCTGAAGAACCTGAAGAAAAAAGAAGAACATGGGGGGAATGAGATCGAATCTCAACGGAAAAGACCTGATGCACCACATATGGGGTCAGATTGAATGATTCCTTGGCCAATGGTTGGTTAGGAACAGATTCCTGAACTTGAATTTCCGAGGGAGCGTGATCGAGCAAGGATGATGCTTAATTGATCGTGGAATCAACTAGCGAAGGACTTGAGAAAAGCTTCTCGTAACCAGCCGGAAGGAAGGGTGCAGAAATAGTGGAGTTGTCCAACACTGTCTTGGCATCATCCATATATGGACAAAGGTGAATGGGATGATTCCCTTCACACAACTTACAGGGATTGGTAATCTTGCCCTGTTTTTTATGAGCCTTATTAGGGCTAGTTGAAGATGTGTTATCAATATGACTTCCAGAAGCCAAAGGCAATGGTGGGCGGCCGTTGGACCATGCTTCAAGTATCTCGGGAATACCAGGGCAGTCTTGAAGAAAATGGTTACCTTTGTAGAGCATGCAAGGGAATTTGACTTTCCATGGAAGCGTGGATGGTTCTGCAAGGGAAAGCTTCTTAAGTGCAGTAGTTACAGTTCTAGCATCTTGCTTATCTGAAGTCTTATTCTTCATCTTCTTCTTCTTCCTCTTAGCCACCTAGTTATTGGAATCCAGACTCTAACCATGAGAAATAGAAGAAGAGGACGAAGAAATAGGGGAAGAAGGGGAGAGGTCCACCTTAGAAGCAACATGATGTTGTTCTGGTGGGGGAGATGGTTATATGGTGGATGGAACACTCGGGACCACCGAGGTCGAAAATAACCATACAAGAAATCCAACAGTTAAATCAGGCAGGGACAAAGTTGCCATATAAGGATCAACAACATTCCCAAAGGCAGGAAAAGGACCAGGATTCCCTTTGGAAGGGATTCCTACGTTAGTGAACTCCGGAAGCATTGCCATCAGAAACAACTTTCAAAACAACACCCTAAGGAAACTAACTTTAACCAGGAATATTTCGTGGGTAGTTAATTTTTAAAACATTGAAACAAAACTCTGTCGTTTCATATTTTAAGAGTCGAGAAACAGGAAAAATGTGACTCTATCACTTTCAGGTTGGAAACGAGCATGAAGGGACAAGTGGTCTATGATCTTTTAAAATTTATAGAGTCAGTAAAGATCGAAAATGACTGCTCAGGTAGTCTAGGTAGAAGGGTGTACCAAGTTCCCTTGAACTGCCATATACACCTTGGTTATAAAATGAAAAATAAATCAACCAAGGACTTGATGTACATGCAGGTAGTCTCCCCGAGTGCTGTGTTCGTTGTATCATGGTTACAAGGTGGCAGAATCAGCTTCCCAAGGATAAAAGGATTGCAACCTAGAGGGGTCTCCCTTTATATACTCGATGGTACGGGGAGCACAAGTCCATAGTAGCATTGTTTAAAGCCAGATGGCGAGCGATAGGTGCTAGGTTTAAAGACACAGGAACACGTCTCTAACTTAGACCACTAAATATTTCGTTAGGTTTCAGTGTTTCCTTAGGTTAATTGAATAAATTTTAAGTTGATATTCGATTTATGTTTCAATTCCAAGGTCCTACCAAATGTTGAATCTCACGAATCCCTAAATCCAAGCTACATGCCATAAAATACCATTTCATTCAATGAAAAACTATCTACGAGAGATTTAAGAGCTTCCAAGTGATAGCAATAATATGAACATACAAAAATATCCACTACTGAATCTGATGCAAGCTAATGAAACTGAAAAGCTCTTCCCTATAATTATATAATGCTATAAATGCGAAATATTTTCCAATTTTAACTATGCTAATCAAGAATGCAAAAGATTTTTTTTTTGTATTTTTCAATATATCAGAGCAAGTGCACTAAATGATATGAAAAATAAATCAAAACACCAATTTGACAATGGTGAAGCGAGAGCTGGAACAAAAAAATATCTTTCAACTCAAAGCACGCACAAAAAGACTCAAACCAATGACAAAATCCCTCAAATCAAAGAAAAGATCTCAAAAGAGACCCAAGAAAGCCGTGTAATCTAGGCCTGGAGTGACGAGAGTAAAAATGAATGAAAGAGGGGACAATCACTCAATTAACGTAATCACTCAAATGGATCCAAGAAGTTGAATGCAAAGAAGTAGAAACGAATTTGACTGGGAAACCAAGGACCCAAAACTCCCATGGGAGGCTCAGCAGGCTGAAGCACCTAGAAAACCTAGGGCTGAAAAGCAAAGCTGATAGAAGAGGGAAAAAAACCGAAGGATAAGGGCTAATCTTAGTAAAAAAAAACCCAAATCATTCAAATCAAGTTAAGAAAATACCTAGAGATACCAAGATGGACCAAAAACCCCAAAATAGGGAAAACGCTAGCACCTACAGGAATTGGCGCGACTGTATGGCTGTAATCTACGCCAGACAGGGGATGGCGCGAGTGATAAACTGGAAAAAATAACCAGCTGGCGCAACTGTCAGGCTGGAACCCATGCCAATCAAGCCAGCCTTGGAAAGGTGAACATTTTGGAAAAAACAGAGGTCAAATTGATCCTCTGGGGCTGAACAAGGGTCTTAAACTCAGCAAAGATAATCAGAAAAGCAAGCTAGGCAATCAAAGACCAAGAAGACAACCTATAGGATGAAAGAAAAACTCACACTGATCCCGAGCAGATTCACCAATTTGTTGGAGAGGTAAATCCCCTCTACGGACAAAGGCAATCCCACTAGCCCAAGAGTGGGTCTAGCAACAAACAAAACACGCTACGATATCGATTCCTAGTTACAAAAGACAAAGCTACGATGGATAGCTTACCTCCAGTCCTACACTGTTGTTGTCGGAGAAGAAGTGATACTTCCATTCCTAGCTTGACAGATCACAATCCTTCTACTCACCACATCCGGACACCTGTACATATGCAGAGAAAAGCAACGACATACAACGTAATAATTCAAGCATGTAAATATCAATCAGTCGGAAAAGATTGAATCAAATTGCATTACACAAATAAGCAATAAAACGAGGGAACCAATAACATAGTTGAGCATATATTAAAATACGAAAGAAATATTACAACCGAGTTCCGACGTCGCGTTCTTCCTTCAGCAGGGCTTCTAGCGGAGCGTGTCTCACAAATCTTGTCAAGAATTTAGACAAGGCTCTCTCTCTTATGGGGTTCTCCTTAGCTCTGCTCTCAATAGTCGCTCATCTATAATTTTCTTCCCAAATGTTCAGCTAGCTTTCAAATAGAGAGGGCGGACTTTTATAGAGGGAGAAGGAGAGGTTAGGATCCCTATAATCATGGGGAAGAGTCCTATCTCTTAGGAAGGTTCCATGAGAGGTGGAAAACCACTTCCTAAATAGGGAGATCCGGAGTCAAACAACCCAACCTCTTTTTGATGATTCATTCTAAAGTTGTTAGAATAAAACTTCGCCTTTTATTTTTTTAAAACATTCCCAAATAGGCTTGGTTCGGGCAATACACAGGGACAAAGCGCCAGGCGGCGCGAACTTAGTGTAAATTTCCAAGGTCGGTGCGAGTGATGAACTGGTTGCTCGCGCAAATGCCCAAACATATGTTTTTAGTAATTTTCTGAGGAAATGTTCCCCAAGAGAATTGTTTCCCTTATGTAGAAGGATGTCATCAAGGTGTTTTCAGGACATTTTACTTTTCACATGTCATGGGAACAGTCCTCCAATGTACAGGATGAGGGATTGCAGGGACAGTGACAAAATTCTCTGTAACAATCCATTCTTAAGGTTGCATCTACAACAACATTTAGCTTCCCTTTTTTGTAGATGATTTCAAAGTCATAACCCAACATCTTTGTGACCCATTTTTTCTACTCTTCTGAATATAGTCTTTGTTCCAAAAATTATTTAAGACTATCATGATTGGTTTTTACCTTGAAGTGTCTTCCCATTAGGTAAGGTCTTCATTTCTTTAGTGCATGTAGTATTACCAACATTTACTTCCCATAAATAGCTTTCTGTAAACACCTTTGTTTTATTGGATGACTTTCAAAAGAAATGGGTCTTCTTTCTTGTATTAAAACAACACCAATTCCATTTCCTGAGGCATCACATTCCACAACAAAGGTTTTTTTGAAGTCTGGCGTAGCTAAGACCGGTGCTAGGCACATTGCCTCTTTAAGATGTTCAAAGGTCTTAGTTGCTTCAGGAGTCCTTGAAAATACATATTTCTTTAATAATTTTGTTAGAGGTGTTTCTATTCTCCCATAACTCTTAACAAATTGGCGATAATACCCTCTAAACCCGAGAAATCCTTTCAACTAATTTATGGTTGTGGGGACTTTCCATTCCTTAATGGCTTTAATTTTGATAGGGTCTACCTTAACACCCTCCTCAGATACAATATAACCTAGTTATTCCACCTCTTGTACTCCAAAGAAACATTTGGAGGTTTTTTCATATAATTTTTTCTCCACCAATAGTTTGAACACCCTGTCAACATGTTGAATATGATCCTTCCAAGACCTGTTGTATATTAGTATATCATCAAAAAATAATAAGACAAATTTTCTAAGGAAGGGTTTGAAAATGGAATTCATCAACCCTTTAGATGTAGAAGGTGCCTTGGTAAGTCCAAAAAGCATGACCAAAAATTCATAATGACCCTCATGAGTTCGAAATGTTGTTTTTGGAATATCTTCAGTCTTCTTTCTAATTTGATGATATCCTGAACGAATATCCAACTCGTTAAAATAAATTTCTCCATGTAATTCATCCAACAATTAATCAATCACATGAATGGGGAATTTATCTTTAATAGTGAGCTTATTTTATCTCCCTATAATCCGAACGCATGCACCATGATCCATCCTTCTTGTGCAACAATACTATTGGAGCAGAGAAAGAACTTTGACTAGGTTGAATTATACCAGCCTCTAACATTTTTGTAATCATACGTTCAATTTCACTCTTTTGGACATAATGATATCTGTAAGGACTGATGTTTGGAGGAACACTTCCTGGAATCAAATGAATAACATTATCATGATCATGAATAGGTGGGAGTGCTTTGGTATTTTCAAACAGCTTGGAATGATTTTCCATGACTTTTTTGAGATCTGGAGAAATAGATGATTTTGATGTTGGAACTTCTAGTAAGCAGAATTGTGCAATTACGCCTCGTTGTTATTTATTTAAAATATTTTTCATGACATTAGAGCTTTTTATCTCTCCCAACTTCCCTACGATACCCCATAATTCATCTTCCTTTTCTTCCGAAAAAAAGTTCAAGAAAAGTTCTTGAAAATTAAAAGCTATTGTCCCCATAGATTTTAGCCATTGTACTCGTAGTAAAACATCAACACCTCCTATTAGAATGGAAATAATTGGAGTATTCAATACATATTCCCCAATTGTGAGCTTGATATGATGGAATTTTCTAGAGAAATTTATGGTTCCTCCATTTGCAACCATCACTTGACACTCTGGTGTTGGGTATAGGAAGCGATTCAATTCCTTGGTTGCCTTACAATGAATAAAATTATGGTTACTACTGAAATCAATCAACACTATTACCTTTTTCTTCTTGATATGTCCTTCTATCTTGAGAGTTTGAGTGGTAATTTCTTCCAATGCATTACAAGATATGGTCAGTCTAATTTATTCTTTCTCTAGGGTTGGTTCTAGTGTATATCCTCTTGTTTTCGAGTTTCTTGTTCATTTTCATCCTCCTCTGCACAATCTATGTAAAATAATTTCTTCTTGGCACACTTATAACCTTTAGTGTATTTTCTATCACAATTGTAGCAAAGCCCTTTTGCTCTTTTTTCTTCCAATTTTTGTGGTGTCAACCTTCTACGTTGTGGAAGTCTAGGAGTAGCAACACTTACATCTTTATAGATATGAGTGGTAGGCTTCCTTGTCTTCATAATTTTACATTGAATTTTTCTTTCCAACCTAAATGCCTTCTCCAATGAATCAGGTTCCATAAGAAAAACCTCATGTTGGATGTTATCCTTTAAAGTCCCTATGAAGACATCAATCTTGTGTGCCTTTGGAATATCAGTTACCCTTGTATTCAATTTTTGGAAGTCCTCAATGTGCTCCACCACGGAACCCTTTTGTTTGAGATTTATCAATTGGCTAAAGAAGGTGTTTCTCTTTGTATCCTCATAATGTGCTATCATTTCCTCCATAAAAATTGACCAATTGATAATTTTTTTACGGGAGCAAAGCCATCGATACCATAAAAAATTATTTTTTTCTAAATATAAAGTTTCAATGCATACCTTTTGTGTGTTTTGAACATTATTGAGGTCAAAATATTTCTCCACCTGTGTTATCCATGTTATGGGATCCTTTCCATCAAACTTCCTCATATAGATATTTGGAATATGGTGGGTCTTCAATCCAACATTAGAGTTTATGAAATCACGATTAAAATTTATTTTTTTCTCATCATGAGTTTCCTCTACTATCGTTTCACCATTAGGAATCATTTCTTGTATCAACTCTGTCAAACCTTCCTTGAAACCTTCCATGTCTTCTTTTAGATCATTCTTCATGTTTTCCATGTTGTCTTTCATTTTTTCTTTCATGTCATCCATATTAGCTTCCATGACATTATTCAAACTATCCATCTTAAATTCCATTCCTTTCTTCAAACCATCCATATTAGCTTCCACGCCTTTCTTCAAAACTTCAATTTCATTTTTTGTTTCTCTTTGCGA
Organism: Pinus albicaulis; assembly: GCA_034641835.2. Lineage (NCBI taxonomy): Eukaryota > Viridiplantae > Streptophyta > Pinopsida > Pinales > Pinaceae > Pinus > Pinus albicaulis. The sequence goes on from CM076580.1 coordinate 526,337,541, forward strand.
GAGCGAAATTTATTGCACTTGCCCTTGAAATTTTGATATATCATGTTGCACTTCTTCCTCTTCATGAGTCATGAGGGCTTGATGGGTATTGAATTATTTTAAGGGGGGATTTTATAACCCAATACTGATACATATGCATCAATATGCCCTTGGAATCACATCAAACTAATTTTTCAAACAAGACTCATGCAATTTGAAAAAAAATACACACCTTTTTCTTGCTTTTGAGGACCTTGATATTGAAACTAATGTACCTCTGTAATTTTTTATCCTAGAGATTGTATCTTCGACCCTTTAGTAGCCCTCTAAATATTTCTTCCAATGCCACTAGTCTGACCTGATTTGGATTCTTCAAGGAAAATTTATGCCCAATATCCTAGAATGACCTAATTATGGATTGGTTCTATAGAGAAAAATTGTATGGCACTACACATGTCATTTTTTCCTCCTTTGGATCTGAAATTGATACATAGAAAACTACGGTCCATGTACTTTTGGCCACATTTTACACAATTCTAATTTGATTCACAGAGAGAGAGAGTTATGATGATTTTCCCAAGGTCACCTCTTTCAGATGAAATTCGAGAGCCTAAAAAAACCCTAAATTTCACAGATCATATCTCTGAAAATATTGCGAACCAAGATATAATTTTTTTACAAAACATTCCTTAGGATTTATTTGGAAATGGGTTTTTGTTTTAGCTTTTGAACCTTTGTATAAAAAAAATATAGCGAAAATTCCACAATGGCCTGTTTGAAGCAGCGAAACCCTAGAATCCAAAGCTCTCATACCAAATGTCATGAAACCAGCTCCAAAATTAGAAGAAAAGAGAGATCAATGCCTCAACCACTTCAAGGGGAAAACCTCCTTTACATTACATAAATGAAAAATTCTTGGATGAAAGAAATGACAAAACCTCCTTTCTATATATAGGAGTCCATGGGGTCACAATATAATCATAATCGACCTAACAATAATAATGTAAGGGCACAAAAATAACAATAGTGGGTTTTATGGGGCACAATAATAACAATATGGGGGCCACATGGGTACAACAATAACAATAAGGGGGCTACACTAACAACAATAAGGGACTACACTAGTAATATAGGGACCTAACACCTGTTCTCACAATTATAATTAATAAAGCCCATTCCTAGACTCGTTGGATTCTTAATGCTAAACAAAGACTCTGAAATAGGAAAGCTAAGCATAAGGACCAAAAGTAGAGAAAAAATGAAGATAGATGACATTGCTCATTTGTTGATGGTTTTCTTCTACCCCAACTTCTACCCCATCACATTTTCTTAATTTATATCCATTTGTGACTATTCTGTATAATCAGATTCATCATTCTTAATTTTTTTCATAATTCGAATCTTATTTCCTGAATAGTCAACAAATGCATCAAATTATTTTCTTTTATTACAACTTTAGAAGGCATCAAACTTCTCTTTCTTTCTTGGGTTGATATTTGAAAGGATAAAGGGCCTTTCATAAATTCTCCGGTCTTTAGATCTTTGTTGTGTATCTTATTAGCGATCATTTAAACAAAAACCATAATAAAGAACTGTGAAAATGAGATAAGAAAAAGTTTGTTATGTTGTTGGACGTGTTGGATATATCCACTACAATTGGCTCTTTGCCACTACTAGGATAGATCAGGTGGGAGGAAGATATGTTCTTTTATCCTTTTTGGATACCAGTCCAAAGTCTTCAGAAACAATAGCAAGTTGTCAAGCATGAGGAGGATTACCTCCTTCGCTTCATTTTTATCCAACAGAAATCTTCCTAGTAATCATTTCATTTGCCAATAGAGATCCACAATGTACAAATATTGATTATGTCTTCCACTAGTGTGACCCTTATTGGGCACCTAGTCTAGAACTTAGCAACCATATTGGTGTACGAAATGAAACCCCTTTCTCCTACTATATCATTTTTAGCCTCTACTATCTCTGCCTTAATATTATGTGGAGTTTTTGTTATAAAGGTTCAGATCCTTCCTTCTCCAAGGCCGAGGATTCTACTCTTTTTCGAGGGTCAGATCTTTCCCTCGTCTCATAATAACCCACTCCATGATGGCTTTTATCCCTTTTTTGTGGCATGATTGACCACCCAGACACAAGATTAAGACTCTTAAGGGGATGTCTAATAGCAGGAACCACATGATCATAGGGAGAGTGGCATGCCAGGATACAGAGGGTGAAAGGAGTGGTTGGACCCAATTGCAGAAGATTCCAAATGAATAGACTCAAGTCTTTGACAAAGAATGAGATTAAATAAGGGTGTCAAAGAAAATGAGGCAGAAGTAAAGGGATTACCCAATGATTATTGAAAAATTAATCCATGCATGATGTGTCTTGAATAGGAAACAACAAACTAGAGTATAAGTGGTGACTAAGAGTCCTAGAGGTCACATTAAAGAGACCAAACACCCTAAGAGAAGATGCGACGCAATGCTAGAACTCAAAAAATGATAAATCCGGATGAGAATCATAACTATGTGCGGAACTTATGGGTTTATAATTCCCTCTGCACAGTGATTTCAATTGAATGGAATTGTTTCATTTCAGAATAATGATCTGAGTTGGTAGTCTATCTTCCACCCTGTGGCATAATTAACGTAATTAATGTTGCTGGGAAACTGACTAGTGAGAACAGAATTGATTGGAGTATCCCGCTATTTCATTATCTTTTTTATGATATAAAATGGAAAATGCAGGTTTATTTAGAGAAAAAGGTCATAAGCTTTAAGTATTATGACATAGAAAAGGATTGAGAATAAATGTGAAAAGAAGAATAGGATTTTGTGGACTGATAATAAAGTGAATTTACCTTAAAATAATTTTAAACTTTTTGTAAATCTCATCGAGTACAATAGTAGCTTACAACAACTTATGCATTGTATAAAATTGGGGTTGTAGAAAGAGACAACAAATAAATCAAAGAAGTTGCAGAGAACGTGATTCATGCCGAAGTAGTGACATCTTTTTTAAGAGGAAAGGATCCTAGGATTGTTGCACACCCGTTGAACCTTAGGCGGATTTTTTCTACACCTAAGGAGGTGTGTTCTAGATGAAAAACTATAATTTTAAAGAGAAAATGCATAATTTTGAAAGTAAAATGAAAAAAATATATTCTGGTTAGCTATAGTGGGGAGTCAAAATCTTATAACTTGCTTGATACCTTACCAAAAACTTGTGATCAGTAGAGATTTTTTGTTGAGTTTCCTTTGGTAGATTAGTTAGTTGTTACCACTAGCATAGATTTGATTGAATAGAAAGGGATATCAACTTCTAATGATAAATATATGGGTGGTGGTAGAGCCTAGTTAAATGCATGACCTAGTGCTTCTCAAATTGTTGGAGGAAAGCACTAAAATCCAAGGAAGTAGTGTCCTAGTTAGTCAGAGGTAGGCCAAAGAAGTCTCACAAGCTTGTGATTAGTCAAGAACCCACATCATTTGTTGAAGAAAATGAAAAGCAAGAGCTGGTAGATAATATCCTTTATGTGGAATAACATCTGGGACTTGATATAATTATTTAAAGATGAGTAAGAAATTAATCTTGATTATTGAGAACCAAGTTTAAGGTAGATGCTAGCATAAACAAACACAAAGCAAGATTGGCTGTCAATGTCTATGCTCAACAGGAAGGGATAGAATATGAGACATATGCATCAAAATACTAAGTGATCACAATCAAGTTTGGTTTATCTAATTAGTGACATTATAGAATTCATCAACTACATATTCGGTGTGCTTTCTTGAATGCCAATATTCTTGAGGAAGTGAACAAGAAGTGAATGTGGTAGGTACAAGGATTTGTTGTCAAGAATATTTGAGATTTATCAAGGTATTATCCAATTTAAATTAATCTCTTAGATCTTTTTATATGAATATTGGTCAATGTCTTCTGGAGGATGTATTTCAGAGGAGTCCATTAGGCCAAATTTGTCTGTCAAATTTTAAGAAGTTGAAATTATTGTTTTAGATGTGTATGCTGGTGATTTAAGTATTGATGACATTCAACCTTGGTTAATTGAAAAGGTGAAAGATGAGCTGCATAAACCCTCTGAGAGGTTAGGTTTTTTTTGCTTCATTATTTCTTTGGATTATAAATTTGGCAGAGAGATATTGTTGTTTTCTTTTGTAAAAAATATATGTACAAGAACTCCTAAAGGAGTTCAGGATGGTAGATTGTACGGTTTATGCTACCCCTGGAAGTCAGATTTAAATTGTATGCTATTAGGGCTTACCATTTGTGGTTGTAACCTTAGAGGGAGTTTGCTGGTAGCTTAATTTATCTTACATTAGGGGAATTTTGAGGTCTAAAATGGGCCTCCTAAGGAAATTATAAAATAATAGTGGAAATAATAAAATAATATTTGGTTACATCATCAAATTTTAAAGGGAAAAAAGAAAAAACTACTTTTTCAAATCATATTTTCAACTTATCTCCCCAATTTTTTACTCAAATTTCGAGCAGGAGTACTCATTGGATGCAAAATTTAATTCCTCGTCCAAGGAGTACCCATTTTGCATACTTTCGAAGGGTCCTGCTACACGAAAAATGAGAAATACATAAAAAATGTGATTGGAATCACATTTTTTATGTATTTCTCTTTTTTCATGTAGTAGGGTCCATCAAATGTATGCAACATGGGTACTCATTGGATGAGGAATTAAATTTTACATCCAATGAGTAATCCCGCTCGAAATTTGAGTAAAAACCATGGGAGATAAGTTGAAAATATGAGTTGAAAAAGTAGTTTTATTATTTTATTATTTTATAATCTTTTTACCCTTTTACTTAAAAAATGGTGAATCATCCTCATGTTATTATCATTGTCTTGAATCCTATCGTCTTTATAAAGTTTATTTTTTTATATTTTTCTTAGGAGGTCGATTTTAGACCCCTAAATTCCCCTAATGCCAACAAAAGGTCGATCTTATCTTTTTAAATATGCCAAAACTAATAATGAAAAAATTGAAAGCTTTGGATGAAAGCACATTTTATGGGTTGGCTTTTCCTGCACTTGGTAGTTCTCTCTGTTGTATGGTTACAAATCAGCTGGTGAAGAAATATGAAACAACAAAATCAACCTGTGTTATGTTTTCTGCCTTGATCAAGACTGCTTTGTGGGTTAGATGTAAGAAACCCATGGAAGTACTTCAGATGGAATCAGCACAAGGCTTCGGGCCAACACTACTTGTAGGTTTTAAACCCAACAAAACATCTACACACGAATCTTATAACAGAAAATATACAATAGCGAGAGCATAAAACATAAAACAGATAAACACAGAGATTTTCCCCTGGATCCCAAATTGGGATGACCAGCTTGATTTTTCATTATATTCCTTTTAGTGTTACAACACATATATACATGCCGAAGCATACATAAACCCAAATCCATTAACCCTGGATTAGAACATAACCGTAGTTCCCTTGACCGGATCTACAAAATACCAGGGGCTGAAAACCATCGTACCCCAAAACCATGGGTGCGACTACCCACCTAAAATTAAGGACTCAATTTTCTTCATTTGAGGTCGCCTCAAAAATACAACTCCCTATGGCATGTTTGGTCACAGAAATAATATAACACATACCCAACATTCTCCACTTGTTGTTTTATTTCCATGGGCCATAGAGAGCTTAGTCATTGGGCCAATTCTTCAACACCCATTGTTTCTCTACACCAATAGAACTTTTGAGTGCTCACAGACTTCGTCAATGCATCTGCAACATTCTTCAAAGTGTCCACCTTTACCAGCAACACCCTTTTAGCCTCAACCATATCTCTAACAAAGTGATATTGAACATCAATGTGCTTTGTCTTTGAATGATAAGCAGGGTTCTTAGCCAAGAAAATTGCACTTTGCCTATCACAGTCTATCCTTATAGCTTGCTGTACCAACCCCATACTTGAACACAATCTCTGCAACCAAACTGCTTCTTTTCTTGCATGAGTGGCTGCTATGTATTCTGCCTCTGTAGTTAAAAGAGCCACTACAGACTGTCTTTTACTCATCCAACTGACTGCACCTCCAAATAGGCTAAACACATACCCACTTATAGATCTTATTTAGGCTAGATATCAAGCCCAGTCTGCATCAACAAAACCACGAATGTCCAAAATTCTTTCCAATCCTGGTCTTCCCTGGTAGCACAAGCCATAATCACTAGTGCCACGTAAATATCTGAAAACCCACTTCACTGTTGTCCAATGCTCCTTCCCTGGGTTTGACATAAACCTACTCAATACTCCCACTACATGTGCAATGTTTGGTCTAGTATAGACCATTGCATACATTAGGCTACCCACTGCACTTTCATATGGAACACGAGACATATCCTCCTCTTCTTCTTGTGTCTTGGGACATTATTCAACAGATAGCTTTACACCTAGAGGAATAGGAACATTCACCGGTTTACTATCCTGCATATTGAACCTCTGCAATATAGTCTCGACATACTTCCTCTGGTTTAACCAGAGCTTCCTCTTTGCCCGATCTCTCTTAATTTCCATGCCCAATATATAGTTTGCAGCACCAAGATCCTTCATGTCGAATTTGGAGAACAGTTGGGTCTTCAAATCTTGGATAATTTCTTTGTCATTTCCAATCAACAACATATCATCCACATACAAGACCACATAAATAACACGGTCACCAATTAATTTAAAATAAACATAGTGATCCTCCTTGCTTCTGGTGAAGCCAAGTCCCCGTATATAGGTATCAAATTTCTGATACCACATCCTTGGTGACTGTTTTAACCCATACAGAGACTTCTTCAACTTGCATACTAGTTCTTTCTTACCCTTCACCATAAAGCCTTTAGGTTGCTTCATGTAGATCTCCTCTTCTAGATCCCCGTGAAGAAATGATGTCTTCACATCCATCTGTTCTATCTCAAAATCAAATGCAGCAGCAATAGATAAAAGTAATCTAATAGAAGTAACTTTGGAAACAGGAGAAAAAATATCACCGAAATCAATTCCCGACACCTAGGAATAACCTTTTGCTACCAACCGAGCTTTGTATTTCTCCACCTTGCCTTCTACATTCATCTTCTTTTTAAACACCCATTTTCTCCTGATGGGCTTCTTTCTAGCCGGCAAATCCACCAGATCCCATGCCTCATTTTTGTGCAAGGATGCCATTTCATCAACCATGGCCTCCTTCCAAAGTTTTCCATCCTCTGAATCTACTGCCTCCCCGACAGTTCTGGGATCACCATCAGTTATAGTTAAGGAAAAATTTGAACAGAAAGTAGATGGAATATACATTTTTCGTTGTCTTCTTTCTCGAGCTGATCTTCTCACAGCTGGAGTTTGTGGCTCTTCCCCTTCTGAGTCTTCTTCTGTTGTAGAGTCTGATTCATCCTCCTTTAGCTCAAACTCTATCTTCTCAGGTTCCTTTGGTATGACTTCATGTTTAACAACATCTTTCACCTCTCTAAACACCACATCTTGGTTGTACACAACCTTCCTTGTTTCTGGGTTCCAAAGCTTGTAACCTTTTAAACCATCCTTATACCTAATAAAGATGCACCTTTCAGATTTATTATCCAACTTGGTCCTTTTCTCCTTTGGAACATGTACATATGCATCACATCCAAATACCCTTAGATGTGAAAGAGAGGGTTTCTTACCAGTCCATACCTCATGTGGAGTCTTATCCTCCAACACTGATGAAGGTGATCTGTTAACCAGATAGCATGCAATCTCCACTACCTCTACCCAGAATTCTTGTCCTAACCCGGTACCACTGAGCATGATTCTTGCCTTTTGCATTAGTGTTATTTTCATTCTTTCTGCAACTCCATTTTTCTGAGGTGTGTATGGAGTAGTCTTATGTCATGCTATACCACACTTCTTACATAACTCTTCAAATTCCTTCTTGCATAACTCCCCACCATTATCTGTCCTCAGCGCCTTTATCTTCTTCTCTGTCTGGTTTTCCACCAGAGCCTTAAATTCTTTAAATCTGTCAAAGAATTCAGATTTCTTCCTCAAGAAATATATCCATGTATTCCTTGAGAAGTCATATATGAATGAAACATAGTACACAGACTTTCCCAGTGAAGGAACTGACACAGGTCCAAACACATCACTGTGCACAAGTTCTAATATCTTGTTCGCCCTCTTAGCACCAGAAGGAAAACTCACCCAATTCTGCTTCCCATATACACAATGTTCAAAAAAATCGAAATCTAGAGAGAAATTAGACATACCTTCTACCATACCATTTCTATGCAGTATTCGAAGGCCCTTCTCTCCAATATGTCCAAGCCTTTGATGCCATAGCATGGTATTTTCTCCATAGAAAACTAGGCTTTCCGCTCCACTTTTAGGAACCATAGAACCGTTATGCCCATCAATAACAGTGTTACCTTGTAGCTTGTATAGATTTCTAGTCTGAACTCCCCGCATTAATACCAGTGCTCCCCGAACCATCTTGCAGGCATCTTTCTCGAACACTTTTTTTACACCTGCATCATCCATCTTGCTTACAGAAATCAGATTTCTGGCCAATGCAGGAATATGCAGAACACCAGGAAGTGTTCTAGTCCTTCCACCTTGCAGCTTTAGCTTGAACTTTCCATGTCCGACGATTCTGGCCTTCCTATCATCCCCTAGGAAGACATCACCACCATCATATTTCTCATACTCGCAGAACCACTCCCGATGGGGAGTGAAGTGAAAGGATGCACCTGAGTCAATCAACCATGACTCATGATATACATGTGTATTTGAAGAAGAAGCCAAATACACATCCCCACCTTCATCCGAGGTGGTTTTTGCCTCTGCAGAAGGAGCGTCATCAGATCCCTTTCCTTTCTCAGGAGCTTTAGATCTGCAGTCCTTTTTGTAGTGCCCTTCCTTTCCGCATTTCCAGCATACCTTTACAAACTTTCCAGGAGATTTAGATCTCCCTCTAGATTTGGATCTCCCACTCGAAACCTTATTCTTGTTTATGTTTTGGGACCTTCCTCGTACAGATAAGGCATCTCCATTATGGCCCTCCATATTTCTCCGTCTCATTTCCTCTGACAACAAGGCTGAGACAATGTCATAAAAATTCAAGGTAGTTGTATTGCTACCTATTGCAATAACCAGACTGTCCCACGAATCTGGTAGAGAACACAACAAACTGATGCACTTATCTTCATCTGAGATTTTAATATCAACAGATGACAATTGACTTACCACAGTATTGAAGGCGTTCAGATGCTCTGTCACCGAGTCTCCATCCTTCATCCTCAGGTTATACAGCTTTTTCCGTAGGAACAATTTATTCACTAGAGACTTAGATTGGTACAAAGTCCCTAGCTTTTCCCACAAGGTCTTCGTCGTAGCTTCCCCAGATACATTCAACAATACTGAATCTGAGACACACAACCATATTGTGCTCTTAGCCTTTCGATCCAGTTTCTTCCAGTCTTCATCTGACATTTCTGTTGGTTTAGTACCTAGATCTACCACGATCCACTAATCTTTATCCACTAGCAGATCCTCCATATTGAGCTTCCATAACTCAAAAATATGACCATTAAATTTCTCGATCTCTACCTTCCTGCCGCTCGCCATCTTCTTTCACTGCAAGAATCAATCCCGAAGATCTCCCACTGAACAGGGTCTACCTCAGGCCCGAGCAAAAAAACCTCAGCAGCAAAGGCGTCCCCTTGAAGCCGACACAACTCCGATACCAAATGTAGGTTTTAACCCTGAACAGAAATTATCTACACACGAATCTTATAACATAAAATAAACAATAGCAAGAGCATAAAACATAAAACAGATAAACACAGAAATTTTTCCCTAGATCCCAAATCGGGACGACCAGCTTGATTTTTCATTATATTCCTTTTAGTGTTACAACACATATATATATACATGCCGAAGCATACATGAACCCTAATCCATTAACCCTAGATTAGAACATAACCGTAGTTCCCTTGACCGTATCTACAAAAATACAACGGGTCGACAACCATTGTACCCCAAAACCATATGCAAAACCATGCACAAAACCATGGGCGTGGACTACCCACTGGAAATTAAGGACCAAAAAATTTTTGCCGGGGCGTTGCCCCAGACCCCTTGTGCCCAGCGCAGAGGGGGGGTTATCGCCCCCCCTCTTACCCCCCCGTGCGCGCTTAGTCATGGAAATAATATAACACATACCCAACACTACTTGTGTATTGGAATAGCTGAAATGGATACTTGAAGTCTTATGGGTTCAAAAGAAAGAGGTAGTTTGACGTCATTCTGAAAATCAAAGTGTGACTACATGAACTAATAACCATGTCAAGTTTCACACATGCAACCAACCGAAAGAGGTAATTTGATTTCATTATGATAATCAAAGTATGATTACGTTAGTGAAGAACCACATTTTGATTCACATACCAAGCATACAACATTTCTTCATCAATTCATTGGGGCATTGAGGATTTTGTGTAGACAGTAGAAAAACCAAATTAAACTTGTGTATTGTCCATCTGAATTTCAAATTGTTGATATGTTTTTTAAACCAAAAATGGTAAATGTTATATTAAAATCATTGTAGCGCAACTAAAAAATGAGCATACATAAGTATTATAATGGAGACTAAACTGGAAACTTTTGGAAGATTTTGGATTCTTAATGATAAACAAAGACCCAGAAATAGGAAAGTAGAGCATAGAGACGAAAAATAGAGACAAAATTAAGATAGATGAAGTCTCTAAAATGAAAATCCAATTACATCCCAATTATAATATTTTCCAAATATTGAAGAAAAATCCAATGGTTTAAATTCAAGACATGGCCATAAGATTTAAGTATTATGACATAAAAAGGGATTGAGAATCAATTTGAAAGGAAGATTAGGATTTTGTGGACTAATAATAAAGTGAATTTACCTTAAAATAATTGTAAACTTATGGTAAATCTCATCCAGTACAACAGAGGCTCACAACAACTTATGCATTGTATAAAAATGGGGTTGTAGAAAGACACAACAAATAATTAAAGAAGTTTCATAGAACATGATGCATGCCGAAGTAGTGGGGTATTGTTTCTAACCAAAGGATCCTAGGACTATAGTGTACCCATTGAACCTTAGAATGATTGTTGTTACACCTAAGGAGGTGTGTTCTAGATGAAAAAATTAGGTAAATCTTTTAAAAGTATTTTGCAGTTCAACTTATGCTCATATTTTTAAAGAGAAAATGTATAAGTCGGAAAGGAAAATGAAAAAACACATTCTGGTTAGCTACAATGGGGATTCAAAAGCCTATAACTTGCGTGATACTTTACCAAAAAACTTGTGATCAGTAGAGATTTTTTGTTTAGTTTCCTTTGGTATATTAGTTAATTGTCTCCACTAGCATATATTTGTTTGAATATAAAGTCATATCATCTTGTAATGATCAATATATGGGTGGCGGTAAAGCCTAGTCAAATGCATGACCTAGTGCTTCTCAAATTTTTGGAGGAAATGACTAGAATCCAAGGAAGTAGTGTCCCAGTTACTCAGAGGTAGGCCAAAGAAGTCTCTAAAGCTGCTGAGTAGTCAAGAACCCACATAATTTGTTGAAAAAAAGGAAAAGAAGGAGTGGGTAGATAATATCCTTGATGTGGAATAACACCTGAGAGTTGATATAAATATTCAAATATGAGTAAGCAATTAATCTTGATTCTTGAGAACCAAGTTTAAGGTAGATGCTAGCATAAACAAACACAAAGCAAGACTATTAAGTACTATTCATGGAAACCATAGGTATATTAAAAGCTATAGAACTTGACACTCCTCTATCCTTAGGACCCTACAAATACTAGCCTCGTCCTCTAAACCATATGGTTTGCAACACAATTATCAAATTTACTACACATTTCGTAGTGTCAAGAGTAATACTACCCTCAAATTGACAAAATATGTCTAGGGACTACCAATACCGTTACAAGAGACCTAGCTCAACAAAATCCTTGTACAACATTAATTGGTGTGGTGTCACTTTGCAGTAACTAATTTTTCATTTTTTGTGGACCAAATCATACCATTACTTGTGGCCCCTCTTACCAAATTTATTTTGGTACACTGATTATGTTGGGATAAAATTTGGTTAACCCCTTTGATGTACCCAATGGTCCTATGAAAAACACCCGTAGCATGTTAGCCATGAGGAAGTAGAGAAAATAGTTGAATCTTTCACCAAGTCAATTAGAAAAATGGAAACCAATATGTCTTCCCTCTCATTTCACATATCCCCCATTTTCAAACCAATGTCCCTTTTCAGAAGCTTTTCCAAACAATGGTAGTTGATTATTTCTCTAGTGGTTGCTTTGAAGCCTTTGAGCATGTAGGAATTTCTATTCTCTTGAAACCTCATGTACATTTCCGAGAAATCCATGGTGATAGGTCCTATTTTTCTTACCCATTCATCACCCAAAGAAATATCACAACCACTAATTTCAATGGCAACTATGTGGCTTCCTTGTGAGGGAAGACATACTGGTTTCCATTTTTCTAATTTAGGGAACAATTCCTTGTAAGCAAGGATGAGGAGGTGAGAGTGATACTAGGTGAAAAATGGTAAGCGGGAATGTATCACATTGTATTTGTAATAATCTAATTGTAAATCATGTGTTTAGGATACAAACAACCACCAATGACCTCATTGATTTCTCCATCAATTAATCCATTGATTAACTTCATTATATTTTGGATTTTATGTACTACAATATATCTGCATTTGTGGCATTCTACTCTTGTAGGGCTTCCTTTTATTTTTTAAATTCCACTTATATTACTTCAAGGAAAAGGAAAAAATAGTTACACCTTTTATCATCATCCTATTTTTGTAAGTCTTTTCATATTTTTTTGTAAGAACATATAAGATGTTGGGGAAAATCTTTCCATCTTCTAGAAACATTTTGATTCATTCTCAAATGATTAGCACAAGACAATGTGCATCCTTAACCCATCCAAGCTAATGTGAGTTGGGATGAGTTGAGTTTAGTAACTTCAGTTTCTTTTCCAATTAAAGCAAGAGAAGGTTATTTTGGTTTCCATTATCAATGACCATATATCATAGTTTGTGCTTGACTTGATAGTTCTATGTACAAAGAGCTTCATTTTTGTTGGCAAGGCTATCTTTGGGCATTAGCATCAAGTGTGGATCAATGTAGCTGGGATTTTTGGCATCAATCTATAAGTCTCCAACCTCTCAATAATGCTTAGAAAGGAAGTGAACATTAAATTTAGGGTTGACTTCATCCTTATTCATTTTTGGTCAAGTTCATATCAAGGAAGGCTAAGTTTAGTATTGTGAAAGCAGCTGAAATGCTCTATTCTGGGGGTCAAGTTCAGTTTTTCCAAGGGGTCGAGTTCTCGACTCAAGAGGGTCGTATTCACTCTTACACTCAGCTAGTTTAATTCTGTAATAAATAAAGTACAATAACTAGTCACAAGGGAGCTCGAATCTAGTCTTTTTCTTGTGGGCATGTTTCTAGAAGGAGGGATTTCTACTTTTTCTCATTTTCTAAAGTTCCCACCTCCTTAGAGTGGCATTGTGTTGAAGGACGAGTTTATATAGAAATCTCCTTGTTGGCAGTAGAATTATTGTGGGTTGATTTTACCTCTTCTGGATGCTATCACAATATTTGTGTGTGGGTTATGGAGATGCCTTAATTACATGTATGCAGAGGGTGTCATTTAGGAGAAAAAGGGAGCCATAAATGTACTTGATTTTGTACAATGAGGAAGAGTTGATCATACTCCTGAAATCAAGCTCATAATTCAAGGGGTCAATGTTGGTCCATTTCTTCCTTCAGAATTGATATTTGTCACTTATTTATAAGCCTCTAAACCAGGTTCTATTTCCCTTATTCGCTCACTATATATGTTGATTTCAAGCTAAGAAATGGATTGCTTATCACTTGGCACTATCTTCATATTTACTTATATCAACAATGTATAAAAATTATGGGTTTAATATTAGTTTTTGGGTTGAGAAATAAATGTCTATGGATGATTACTTTTCATGGCTCTCTTATCAGTCCATAAATTTTGTAACATGTTTCTATGTAATTATAAATTAATTTCATGAGTGGAATGGAGTCAGTTTGCTACTGCATAGTGCATATCAATGGTGTATCCCTTGTTGAGTTTAATTTGAATGGTATAGTGTTGTCTGGAAGTGTTTTGGGCATTTTTCTAGCACTATGTTGTTAATCTAAAATTAAATTGAGGAAAGGTGTACCTACAGTATTTATACTATCAATTTGTTTAACAAAACCTCTAGCTAAAGAAAAAATAGAACTTAGAAAACCAAAGTGCCATTTGGAATAAATTTGAGATGGAATATTACAATGACAATTTTGAAGCACATTTGTCACACTTTGGAATTTCCAAGTGTATCCCATCTGCAAAAACCCACACATATACCTATGTTATGGGTGTTATCGGTTATATTCACCTTGAATATGCAAGGATGTCTAGGCTTAATGATAAGTATGATTGTTACATAGGTAAATCCTCTCCACAGACAGAGATGATCCCTTTAGCCCTGGAGTGGGTCTAAAACAAAAGGACAAACTAGAGTGTAGGCTCCTAATTACTTAATGAAATAAACACGATAGATCCACCTACCTGGAGTCCAACGTTGTCATCGTAGCTGTTGTAGTGGTGGCCTCTCGATTCTTGTCTCAACAAGTCACGATACTTTCGTAGCGATGCTTGGATACCTACACAAAATCAACAAACAAGAGAGCATATGAAACAAAATATTATTCATAATTACTAACCAGTCAAGGAGGGTTAAGCATATAGAATTAATAAAACACATGAACGCGATATGGGAACCAGACAATAGTTATACATGTACTAATAGAAGAAAGAGTTACAACCAAGCCTTGGCGTTGTAGCCTCCTTCAACGGGGTTTAGTTGAAGTGTGTCTCAACAAATGTCAGGGAATTCGGACGAGATAAAGGCACAAGCCTAAGCTCTCTCGATAAGGGACTCTTCCATTCTATCTTGAATAGAAATCTCTCCAGCGTTTCCACTTCTTCAGTTCAACTCAACTAACTTCATCAATGGAGGATGAACTATATTTATAGAGGGAGAGGAGGAGGTTGGGATCCATACTATGGTGAAAGGGAGGCCTTATCTCATGGGAGGTTTCCCCAAAAGGTGGAAGCAAGAGGCCAAAGGAGGAAGGCCTTGGTTATTCAGTTGAACCACTCCTAATGACTCATCCATGAAGTTTTTATGATAGAAACATCACTTCTATTTAAAAAAAAAATCCATAAACAGATTGGCGTGGGTAGCAAACTGAGACAGAGCACCAACTGGCATGGGGGCCAATGCTAGTCTACCTCATCGGTGCGAGGGCATAACTGGCTACCAGTGCCAAGGCAAAAAAAAGTGTTTTTGGTGGTCTGTTCAGGAAATGGTCAACAGAAGGAAGATTTGACTCATGGTAAGGGATGCAATGATGACATTTGCAAGGCATGAAACTTTATTTTGTTCACAAAAATGAGCCTCCAATGTGTGGGATTGGGATTGTAGGGACGATGACAAAATTTTATGTAATAGATTCCCCCTAAATCATGAGTTTCGAGAGACAGGAAGGGGTGAAATGCTTTACGAGAACGCGTTCGAACCAAACACCACTGTCGGAAGACCTGAAATTATAAGTACAACAGATATCTCTAAGGCATGAACATGTGGTATGGGCGCAACCATCCACAATAGAGTACATGTATGAATTGATATCTGAGGTATGGACACAACCATCCAGTAGTAAGGATCAACAAATAGACTCAGGTATGGTCACAGCCATAGAATCAAATGATTCATGCAACAAATCATTATACATCATAATATTCTATAGCCTGGATTTTATCAGACAAAACCAAGGGTCTTGCGCTCCATCTCAATCTGAACAAGTACGGATTCAAGCATAAGAATATGTGAGCTGAAGTCAAACATGCAAGAAAATCACCTGATTACCAGCCAATGATGAAGGATGTTAACAGGCACGAGAGAAACCACCAATAATGACAATGGCTCTCAAGGTAAACAAGTACAATCCACGGAATGTGAATAGTGATCTGGCATTGAACACCCGTAGAATCACCCATTCGAAGGCCAATGATGTGGAACTGTCATCGAATGCGAAGAGCCTACCATTGAGGCATGCAGGCTCCAAGGTACCGGTAGGGAGTTTATAGACCAACTTCTTGGATAATGAGATGAAGTCAATAGGAAGTGACCTATTCGAAGGAGGGCCATAATGTATCCCACATCATCGACAGAAGACAGAGGAACATAATGATAGTGAATCAGGATCAATAGAGAATCAAAGGGAGGTTGAAAACTGCAAAGGCAAAATTCTCTTGAACATATAAGCAACACGACTCTGGCTTTGGCAGTATTTGACATCAAGGGATTTGAGGTCATGATGACATGGAAAAGAGCAGATGAAAGGTCAAAATATATTACCCAAACACACGAAGTTAAGAATGACGAAATGAAATGTCCCCAACCTGAAACGAATGCAAACGAGTGTCATGTTCAAGAGCGGCATACTGCCGACAAAACTAAAATCTGGTTCAATTTTCCCCGACCATTTCTAGTGAGTACCCCAATTATTTTTTTAAACAAGCTTGAATGGGATAGCATATTCTTGTGATATAATTTTTTCCTTCAGAAAAATCCATCCTAGTACATTTTACGAGCCCTAGGAAGGAGGAAATCGGTCAACGTCATGGTGACGATGTTCGATGTCATCAGGGTTTAACAAGTCTGACAAAGGAAGAACTCGATATATTTTTATGTTTATAGAGTTTGAAAAGAAACGGAAAATAAAACTACAACATATCCCTTTTTTTAAGTAGTCTCTCAGATCCGAAAAGGTAGAAAACAATATTTGAAAGAACCTCTTAGTCGCGATAGGCTAAGGTATTCCTTTTTCATAAATAATCCATCCCAACCCGAAAAATGGGTAAACTTATACTGGTAATCCATCCCAGGAACGAGTGGTATTATGGGTAGCAACTGGTTCCAGTGATGGTGGAACTACTCAGAACAAGTAAAGGTCAAGAGGCTAGCTAACAAGACCACTCATCGCAGCAGCTCCTCAGGAATGGGTAAAACAATCAAGTGAAGGCGTATGATCGGCCAAGCAGATACTAACAATGGAATGAGAAAACCAAGGCTCATCTGGAAAAACATGTTGATAAAATAGAAATCACGAGAGGTAAAATAAGAATGGTTTCATTTTTACATAAGCTTGAAACAAAGATAAACTGTGCTTGAAACTAGTTTCATTTTTACACAAGCTTGAAATGGAAACAAATTGTGCTTGAAAATTGGTTTCATTTTTACACAAGATTGAAACAAAGATAAAATATGCTGGAAAAATAGGGAAAAATGGGCATGTCCCCAACATGGTGACTTAATTCGAGGTACATGCCCCCCAAGCTTCAGTCCATATGAAAGGCAGATGGAGTGAAGGTTCAAATTACGAGATCAAGAGAAAGACTCGACTGGGATTTTACGAGATCGTATCAAAGACTCGAATTGAACAGGAACGTGTTTCATTGTTTTAACGAGCTTGACACATTAAAAGAACTATCCTCGTGAGCTAATTCATTTTTTAACAAGGTTTACATAGAAGACGAACTATCCTCATGATATATTGTTTCATTTTTTAAGGAGCTTGACACAAGAAAATGAACTCTGCTCTGAAGACCCTGTTTCATTTTTTAAGGAGCTTGACACGAGAAAGTGAACTCTGCTCCGAAGACCTTGCGTCATAACGAATAAGAAGTCATGGAATCCAAAAGGTTCTCATCTAACGGGATAACAACATCTCGGAAATCAGAACGCAATGCCCCCAGCACACGATGCACAATGGCACGATCACTTAATGTGGGCATGAGACAAGTGACCACATAATTAACTTGCAGTGGGGAAGATACAATCAGAGGATAAAAATCTAGAAGAGATGATGGCATGCCAGTGGGCACCTTAGGACCAAAGAAGGAAATCTGATCAATTGTCACGATCTGACCTTTGTGTGGAAAACAGATCACATGAGAGAGGGAAGAGACAAGTGCATTGATGGCATAATCATAGTCGCGCCCCAAGAGTAAATTGAAATCCAAGGGGCCTGGAACAGTGATCACATCTATATAGATGGTTTTCCCTCCTAAAGTGATCAGTAACTTCGGAAGGATCCTTAACAGTTGACTGGTTCCTCTCTTAAAAGCCAACTGATTTTGCGTAACATGCACAAGCGGTGGAGAACCAAAATCTTGAAAAGTAGTGGAAGATAGAATACTAACAGACGCGCCTTCATCTATAATGGTGTTGGGTATGACCACATTGAAGGCCTGTACCATGATCTCAAAAGGCACATAATAAGGAAGGCGGTATCCTACGAATTGACTCTAATCAAAGGAACCAACCAAAATACTTGGAGGGGGTACCATAAAAATGATATGGTCATCCCCTGGTGTTACAAGAGCAAGAAGAGCATCCTCGTGAACCTCAAACACGGGATTAGGGAGAGAAAATTCTTGAGTCACAGGGACGGAAGGATCTTTCTCCAAGTCCGAGGAATCTGAAGAAACAAGAATAATGTGGGGGGGATGAGATCCACTCTCGACGGAAAATACCTGATGAACCACATACGGGACCATATCAACCAATTACATGACCAATGGTTGGTCGGGAATGGATTCATGATTTTTAATTTCTGGGGGAACGAGATCGACCAAAGAGGAACCTTGATCAATCATGGAATCAACTAGCGGTGGACTCAAAGAAAGTTTCTGGTAACCAGCCAGAAGGCAGGATGCAGAAATGGTAGGGTTGTCCAATACTCTCGTGGCTTCATCCATGTACAGACAAAGTTGAATGGGATGGTACCCTTCACACAAATTACAGGGATTGGTAATCTTACCCTATCTCTTATGAGTGTTATCATGGCTAGTCGAAGATGTGTCACCAATATGACTTCCAGAAGCCAAAGGCAATAGTGGATGGGCATTGGACCATGCTTCAAGTACCTTGGGAATGCCATGGCAGTCTCGAATAAGGTGGTCACCTTTGCACAATATGCAAGAGAATTTGACTTTTTGTTGAAGGTTGGATGGTTTATCGATGGAAGGTGTCTTACGAACAATAGTTGCAACATTAGCCTCTCTCTTATCTAAATTCTTCTTCTTCCTCTTCTTAGCCACCTAGTTACTAGATTCCATAAATTCACCAGGTGAAGTAGAGGAGGAGGATAAATAAATAGGCAAAGAAGGGGAGAGTTCCACCTTAGAATCAACATGGTGTTTCTCAGGTGGAGGAGATGTTTGTACAGAGGTTGGAGCACTCAAGACCACCGAGGTCGAAAATAACCACACGGTCAAACCCACAGTTAACCCAGGAAGGGAAAATGTTGCCATATAAGGACGACCAACATTTCCAAAAGTAGGAAAAGGACCAGGATTTCCTTCGGAGGGGATTCCTTGGTTGGTAAACTCTGAAAACTTTGTTATTGGAAACAACCATAAAAAAAATACTAAGGAAGATAACTTTAACCAGGAATATTTCATGGGAAAGTGATATTTTAAGACACTGAAACAAAACTCTATTGTTTCATGTTTTAAGAGTCGAGAAACAACAAAAATGTGACTCTATCACTTTCAGGTTGAAATGAGCGTGAAAGGACAAGTGCTCGATGATCTCTTCTCTTTTTAAAGAGTCAGAAAAAGATTCAAATGACTACTGTGGTAATATAAGAAAGAGGGTGTACAAAGTTTCCGTGAACTGCCATATACACCTTGGTGATCAAATGAAAGAGATATGACCAAGGACTTTCCATACATGCAGGTAGTCTCCCCAAATTTTGTGTTTAGTGTATCACGGTTATAGGGCGATAGACTCAGCTTCCTATGGATAAAGTATTTGAACCTATGGGGGTCTCCCTTTATATACTCAATGGTACGGGGATCATAAGTCTGTAATAGCACTATATAAATCCAAAAGGAAAATGATAGCTACTAGGTTTTAAGACACTGGAACACGTCTCTAGCCTAGACAACTAAACATTTTGCGTTAGGTTCCAATGTTTCCTTAGGTTAATTCAATTTATTTTATAGTTGATCTTGAATTATGTTTCAATTTCAAGGCCCTATCGAATGTCAATGTCAAATTTCCTAAATGAAAACTATATTAAAATGAACACTATTTTCCATTCAATGAACGCTAATTAAGAGAAGGATAGAGATAATTCAAACAATAGCAATCAATGCAATCAAACGAAGAAATACGCTAATGCATCTAATTCAATAAAGTGAAAAATGAAAAATTCTTTCCTAGAGAATCAAGCACTAGTTATGCAAAAGAACTTTCCTTTTCCAAACAAATGAAAGAATGCAAATTTTTTATTTTTTCAATGAAATGAAGCACACAATGCACTAATGACATGAAAAAACAAAAGAAACACTAGTTCAAGGATTGCGAATGTAAAGAGCTAAACCGACTGATTCGGTGAAAGCAACAAAACACAAAAATGCACTCAAACCAATGAAGCACTCTTCCACTCAAAGAAAAAGCTGTGGAATGATCCAAACAAGGAATGTAATCTATGCTTGGAGCAGCAAGAATAAAAATCAAACGAAACCTGCAATGATCATTCAACTTAAACAACTACTCAAAGGATCAAAAAAGAACTAAACGCAATTGATCAAGAGATGTGACTAACAAGAATCGAAAAACTCGACTTCCAATTAGAAGGGTTAGTGAGCTATGACACTCAAGAATCCTAATGCCATAAACTACACTAATAAGTAAACAGACGTACAATTGAGTAGAACAAGTCTGTGACAGTAAAAACAATCTCAACAAAACAATTTCAAATCAAAATTTTACCGAGAGACAAGCACAATTGATCAAAAACTAAAAAGGAGAGTCAACCCAAATCCTACAGGATTCGACATGACTGTAAGGCAGTAATCCGTGCCAAACAAGGGTTGGCGCTAGTGCAACACAAGCAACATGCACCAATCGGCATGACTGTTCAACCAAAACATGCGCCAAGCCAGATATCTATGGGAAAAAGGGAAATCCAATGAGTAGAGGTCAATCTTGACACTCTGGAGCTAAACAAGAGGAATTTAAACAAGAAAACAGACCAGAAAAGATAGACAAACAAGAAAACGAATGAAGTTGACTAAACAAGGGAAAAAAGACAAACTCACACTGATCCCCAGTGGAGTTGCCAATTTGTGACGCAGGTAAATCCTCTCTGTAGATAGAGACGATCCCTTTAGCCCTGGAGTGGGTCTAATAAAAAAAGGACAAACTAGAGTGTAGGCTCCTAATTACTGAATGAAATAGACACAATAGATCCACCTACCTAGAGTCCAACACTGTCATCATAGCTCTTGTAGTAACGGCCTCTTCATTCCTGTCTCGGCAAGTCACGATCCTTTCGCAACGATGCTTGGATACCTGCATAAAATCAACAAACAAGAGTAGCATATGAAATAACAATCTCATTCATAATTACTAACCAATCAAGGAGGGTTAAGCATATAGCATTAATAAAACACATCAAGGCGATATGGGAACCAAAGAATAGTTATACATATGTATTAATAGAAGAAAGAGTTACAACCAAGACTTGACGTCGCAGCCTCCTTCAGTGGGGTTTAGTTGAAGCGCATATCGATGAATTTCAGGGAATTCGGATGGGACTCAAGCCACAACCCTAAGCTCTCTCAATAAGGGAATCTTTCATTCTATCTTAAATAGAAATCTCTCCAGCGTTTCTGCTTCTTTAGTTGAGCTCAGCTAGCTTCATCAATGGAGGATGAACTATATTTATAGTGGGAGAGGAGGAGGTTGGGATCCCTAATATGGTGGAAGGGAGGCCTTATCTCATGGGAGGTTTCCCCGAAAGGTGGAAAAAAGAGGCCAAAGGAGGAAGGTCATGGTTATTTAGTTGAACCACTCCTCATGACTCATCCATGAAGTTGTTATGATAGAAACTCCGCCTCTATTTTTAAAAAACTTTCCATAAACAGATTGGTGCGGGTAGCAAACTAAGACAAAGTGCCAATTAGCATGGGGGCCAGTGTTAATATGCCTCATTGGCACAAGGGCATAACTAGCTACCAACACCAAGGAAAAAATAGGTGTTTTTGGTGGTCTGTTTAGGAAATGGTCAACAGAAGGAATGTTTGACTCATGGTAAGGGATGCAATGATGATATTTGCAAGACATGACACTTTATTTTGTTCATAGAAATGAGACTCCAATGTGCGGGATGGGGATTGTAGGGATGATGACAAAATTCTGTGTAACAATGATGTGTACAACTATTACATTGTTCTTTTAAAGCTACTCACAGGGAGGAAAGCTATGGATAATGACTCTAATATTCTTTAATTGGTAAGATGATAATGACTCTAAATTTTCTTCAGTTGGGATTGTTTTATTGTCAAATATTGTGAAGAATTTTTTCCTTGGGATATTTCATGGACCAAGAAAATAAATAAATAACTTTGTTTTATTTGACATCGGCATTTGAATGCATTGCTGTAAAAAACATACAATGATACAATAATGGAAATTGTATACCAATAAGTAGCAACAACCTGAACAGATATTTGGGTTGTAAGAAATATATTCCAACTCGCACTGCTTTGCACAAAGAGATAGCCTTCTAACCATCCCACCATGCATGAGGTTACCAAAAAATTTCAGTCTTTAGTACCAGCTTCTAAAAAAATCTCCAAGTATCCAAGTAAACCAAAGATCCCCTAGCAACAACTACAATATGTTCTCATGCCAACACATGTTCCAATTTTAGAAAAACATTATCTAGGTTTAAGATGTATTTCAACATCTTTAAATAACAAAAATATATATCATTCAATGGGAAATCCTATAATTGGGGAAGCATACATGTAGAAAATAATAGAGGCACAACCTTTTTTAACACATTTATAACATCTGTTGGCACCCCTTTGAGTAGAACTACATCAAATAACACCTGCATATGCAATTATCCTCCATGTTCCTTCATTTATATCAAAATCCCCCTCGATAAACTTGAAACCAACCTTACATAACCCAATAAGTCATCATATTTCCATGTGTACATGGAAAATAACACTTGGGAGATAACTCTCAAATACTAGGGAGTTGGATAGTATAACTAAGGGTATAATCTATAGCCATTAGTTGGTGCCATGAAAGATTCGGTTGAGTACTATTTATGGAAACCATAGGTATATTAAGAGCTATAAAATTTTACACTCCTTTATCCTTAGGACCCTACAAATCCTAGCCTCTTCCTCTAAACCATATGCTTTTCAAAACAAAGTATCAAATTTCCTACACATTTCGTAGTGTCAAGAGTAATACTCCCCTAAAATTGAAAAAATATATCTAGGGCCTACCAATACCATTACATGAGACCTAACACAAAAAAAATCCTTGTGCAACATTTATGGTTGTGGTGCCACTTTACAATAACTAATTTTTCATTCTTTTTGGACCATATCATACCATTACTTCTTGCCCCTCTTAACAAATTTATTTTTGGTACACTGATTATGTTGAGCAAAAATTTGGTTAACCCCTTTGATGCCCCATTGGTCCTATGAAAAACACTCGTACCATGACAACCATGAGGAATCACAACAAATAGTTAAGACTTTCGCCAAGTCAATTAGAAAAATGGAAACCAATATGTCTTCCCTCGCATTTCACATATCCCTCATTTTCAAACCAATGACCATTTTTCATAAGCTTTTCCATACAATGGTAGTTTATTATTTCTCTAGTGGTTTCTTTGAAACCCTTGAGCATGTAGGAATTTCCATTCTCTTGAAACATCATGTAGAATTCCGAAAAATCCATGGTGATAGGTCCTATTGTTCTTACCCATTCATCAACTAAAAAAATATCACAGCCACCCATTTCAATGGCAAACATGTGGCTTCCTTGTGAGGAAAGACATACTAGTTTCCATTTTGCTAATTTAGGGAACAATTCCTTGTAAGCAAGGAGGAATAGGTGAGAGAAATACTAGGTGAAAAGTGGAAAGTGGGAATATATCACAATGTATTTGTAAAAATATATTTGTAACTCTTGTGTTTAGGAGACAAACAACCACCAATGACCCCATTAATTTCTCCACCAATTACTCCATTAATTAACTTCATTATATTTTGGATTTTATGTACTAGAATATATCTCCATTTGTGACATGACTCTCTTGTAGGCTTCCTTTTATTTTTTAAATGACGCTTATATTACTTCAAGGAAAAGGAGAAAGTATTTACACTTGTTATAATCATTTTATTTTGTAGGTATTCTCATCTTTGTTTGTAAGAAAATATAAGATATTGGGAAAAATATTTCCATCTTGTGGAAATATTTTGATCTATTGTCAAGTAATTAGCACAAGCTAATATGCATATTTGACCCATCCAAGCTAATGTGAGTGGGGACAAGTTGAATTTGGTAACTTGAGTTCCTTTTCAAATTGAAGCAAGAGAAGGTTATTTTGGTTTCCATTATTAATGACCATATATGCTAGTTTGTTCCTTATTTGACAATTTTATGTACAAAGAGCTTCCTTGTTGCTGGAAAGGCCATCTTTGGGCATTAACATCAAGTGTGGATCAATGTAGTTGGGATTGTTGACATCAACCTCTAAGTCTCCAACCTATCAATAATTTTTAGAAAGGAATTTAACATTGCATTTAGGGTTGAGTTCGTCCTTATTCAATACAGGTCAAGTTAATCTCAAGAAAGAACAAGTTTAGTATTGTGAAAGAGGCTGGAATCCTCTACTCCATGGGTCAAGTTCAATTTTTCCAAGGGGTCTAGTTCTCCAATCAAGAGGGTCATATTCACTCTTACACTCGGTTGGCTGAATTCTATAACAAAGGAAGTACAATAACCAGTCATAGAGGAGCTCGAATGTGGTCTTTGTCTTGTGGGCATATTTCTGGAAGGCAAGGTTGAAATTTTTCTCATTTGCTGAAGTTCATACCTCTTGAGAGTGACATTGTGTTGAAGTATGAGTTGCTAGGAAAATTTACTTGATGGTTGTAGAATTATTATGGTTTTATTTAGCCTATTTTGGATGCTATCACAATCTCTATGTTTTGGTTATGGAGATGCCTTAATTACATGTGTGCAGACAGTGTCTTTTAGGAGAAAAGGGGAGCCATAAATGTTGCTATGTTTGTATAATGAGGAAGAGATAATCGTACTCCATAAATTTAGCTCATAATTCAAGGGGTCAACACATGTCCATTTATGCCTTCAGAACTGATTATCACTTATTTATAAGCCTCCAAACCAAGTTCTATTGCCCTTATTCTCTCAATGTATATGTTGATTTCAAGTTAAGAAATGGATTGTTTATGACTTGGCACTATATTCATATTGCATTATATCAACAATGTATAAAACTTATGGGTTTAATATTGGTTTGTGCGTTGAGAAATAAATGCCTATGGCTGATTACTTTCCATGGCTCTCTTATCAGTCCATAAATTTTGTAACATGTTGATGTGTAATTCTAAATTAATTTCATGAGTGGAAAGGAGTAAATTTTCTATTGTATAGTGCATATTATTGGTGTATCCCTTGCTGAGTTTAATTTGAACGGTATAATGTTGCCTGGAATTGTTTTTGGGAATTTTTCTAGCACTGTGTTGTTCATCTGAAATTAAATTGAAGAAAGGTGCACCTACAGTATTTCTACTCTCAAATTGTTTAACAAAACCTCTTGTTAAAGAAAACCCAGAACTTAGAAAACCAAAGTTCCATTTGGAAGAAATTTGAGAGGGAATATAACAATGACAATTTTGAAGTAAATTTGTCAGAATTTGGCATTTCCAGGTGTATCACATCTGCAAAAACCCACAACTCTACCTAAGTTATGAGTGATATCAGTTATATTGGCCTTGAATATGCAAGGATGTCTACGCTTAATGAGAAGTATGATGTGTACAAATAGGACATTGTTCTTTTAGAACTACTCATAGGGAGAAAAGATATGGATACTGAATTTAATTTTTCTTCAGCTGGTAAGATATTAATGACTTTAAATTTACTTCAGTTGGGATTGCCTTTTTTTCAATTGTGAAGCTTTTTTGTCTTGGGATATTGCATGGACCAAAAAAATAAAGAAATAACTTTGGTTTCTTTGACATGGGAATTTGAATGCATATTCTATCAAAAAGACAACGAGACGGTAATGGAAACTGTAGACCAAGAAGTAGCAACAACCTGGAGAAATCTTGGGGTTGTAAGAAAGATATTCCAACTTGCACTTATTTTCACAAAGAGATAACCTTCTGATCATCCCACTATTCTTGAGGTTACCAGAGTTTTGTAGTTTTTAGTACTAGCTTATAAAAAAATATCCAGGTATCCAAGTAAACCAACCATCCCCTAGAAACAACTACAATATATAGTTGGATGAGTAGGTGGAAGGAAATAAGAAATAAGTTATAGGAAGCACACGTAGCACTTCTTATGGACATTTTTTTGTGATATTTGGCAAGGTTATTTCACATAATTTTTTTTGACTATTATGAAATCTTGAAGAAGCAAAAGATGGAGCTCATAATCAAAAGTGCATCCAATTGTTCATTCTTCCATATTGCTGTCAGTGGCAAATAAAGCTAGCCTCTTACATCCAAAGCTCAAAATTTGCAAATTTTTTTATGGAACAAAGTCTGCTAGAAAGGTCTGATCTTGGTAGTACAACAAATGAAATTGCAAAGAGTTATGAGAAAATTATTTGTGCATGATTTTGCACAATGATCTTAAATAGATCTAAAATAAGACTGAATATGCGCCAAAGTGAATTTATTGTTAACTTGATTGCTTAGTGTGGAAGACTGAAGGAAAACAATTGATTTTACGACTTTATAAAAAACTTAAGAAGCACAATTAAACATGAATATTCAGAAAAGAAAAGATATAGAAGACAAAAAAACATTTATTATGGAGTTTGTCCCTGGTGGACTACATCTCCGGGTCTGCTTTCAAGATGGGCATCTGTTTGATTAAGGAATGATCCAATGAAGTATTTACATATAAATTCACCATATTGAATGTCCTCATAGGCAACTCTAGTCTTTTTAAACATAAATCTCTCCCTCCTAACTTTCCAACGCCTGTCTCGACGAAACAATTCCACCTCCGGACGACCAAGATACATCTGAAATAAAACTACCTCCTCTCTTCAAAATATTCTCAACAAGGCTCAAAAATCACTCTTCTCCTACTCATGACGCCATGGTTAACTTTTATAAGCCTCATTCCAAGTTCAGGTCGAACCTCTTGGGCTTAACATAACATATGGTTTTGGAATTAATGTGATTAGGTTCTCGGTGCAATATTGGTGTTACACCTTACGGAGTTGTTACATGATGAGGTTATTAATATATAGCAGAAAACCCATTTTTTAAACCATATAATAAAAATAGACCTTGACAGTTTTGCAAATGGTAGAGAACAAACTCCAGGTGGGACTATCCCATTTGGCAAGTCCTAACCACAGAATTCGACCTCGCAGGTAGGTTCGGCAGTTCCATTCTCACTAGCGGTTGACCCCATCCACATGTCACAACACATCCATGACGGTTGCAGTATTCCCAGTGGTCAACTCCAACTGCACGGTGTTAATCCGCTTATTCACATGTTGTCATTGGTCAACTCTGCCTGACGGTTAAAATCCCATTGAATTTTGTCTGATATACAATATGGTTATTCATATGGTTTATAACCATAGTGTTCGACCACCGAAAGTTTTTTAACATAGATTTTTTAACATACTTCATCATCGAAACCATTTCACATAGTTTTTCACCATAGGTATTAGAATTTATTATTTTGACCATAGGGTTTAATAAACCTTTGACACATAATTTGAATGCAACAAGTTGCACCATGAACTAACTGAAGATTTCCTTCTCATCCAGATAACTGAAGATGATACTGGACTTCCATGTCAATATGAATTGATGCAAGATCCTCTTGGATCAATCCTCTCCACTTGAAATATTTTGGACCAACAAAATTTTGATTTAAGAAAACATGAGGTGAGGGTACATCTCCCTCACTCTTCTGATCTCCATCCACCTTGCCTTGATTGGATTCATGCCTTTGAGTGCCACTTGCCGATATTCAACATCCCCATGCCTTGAAGAGCAAACCATTCCTGTCCAAGATGGTATCTTACTGCAACTCATTCATATAATCAGGTGAAACAACATCAACTATAGGGATAATTGTATCTTCCTCTGGATCAATTATCATTGGAGGTTCATACAACTTCATATTGTATAAATTTACAACTGAATAAATACTCATGTAAGGAGGCAAATCTCACCGGAATAATTTATTTCCAATATTTTCTGCAATATTGAAAGGACCATACCTTATGGGTTTCAGTTTCTTACCTTCCCCTTTCAATTTTCCTTTATTGATATACAACCATTCCTAATCACCGACCTAAAAATTATGATCCATTCGATGCTTGTCGTGGCACATTTTTTACTTGGCTTGACTCTTCTCTAACTGATCATGCACTGATTCATGTACCTGTTGTATTCATTGAATGAACTTAACTGCTTTATTTGAATCATTGTGTCCATCCACTTTATTTTCTTCACCAAACATGAAATCCATTGGTGACTTTGGTAGATACCCAAAACATGTTTCAAATGGTGATCACTTATTCGAAGAATGTAAGGCTTGATTGTAAGCATGCTGCACATAAGGTAAAGATTCATCCCACAACTTAGGATGTTTTCTATAGTACCCTCGAAGAATATGTATCACTATCCTATTCAACACTTCTATCTTTCTGTCGGTCTATGGATGAAAAGTTGTGCTCTTCTTCAGCTTTGTGTCCATGAGTCCCCACAAAGTGGACCAAGACTCTCTTACAAAGCGAGTGACTCAATCGAAAATGATGGAAGTAGGTAACCCAAAATGAACCCATACCTGTTGAAAGAGAATCTGTGTAGTTTGTTCAATAGTCACTTTATTTTTGCATGGAACAATAATTCACATCTTGTTGAAACGATCAACCATGACAGAAATCTAATCATGCCCTCTCATGGACATAGAAAGTCCTCCATCAAAGTCCATGGAAATGTTGTCCCATAGTCACGAAGGAACTGGAAGTGGCATATACAAACCAATATTTCGATTGCTTAGCTTGCCTTTCAAACACATAACACAACCTTTAATGTACTTAAAAATTATTTCATACATACCAGGCCAGTAGCAATACCATTGAGTTTGTTCCATTGTCTTGCTTAAGCCAAAACATCTCGAAATGCGAGAAGAATGTGTTTCCCGAATAACATGTGGCCTTTCTTTATGTGGTATGCACAACTTACCCAGCTTATTTAACAACCTCTCGTGAACATGAAAATTTACTTCTTCCACCTGAGTACCATAAGTTAGTGATTCATAAATATCTTTGGAAACAACATCTATACTATATTGTTCTAAATAACTTTCAAGTTTTAAAGAACTATTATGTAGCACTACTGAAGCATTCAAAGATGGTCTAGACAACATACCATCTACTTTGTTTGTTACACCTTTCTTATACTTAATTACTAAGTTAAATTGTTACACCTTTCTTATTACACATTTCTTGTACTTAATTACAACATATCATTTTAAAATTTTAAATAATTAAATTCAACTATAAAAAATAAAAATTAAAAAATGTATATCTTTCAAATTATAGATTTAAATTCTCCAGATGTGGATGCGGTGGTGGATTGACAGGACCTGGGCCCCTGGGCAGCTCCCAACGGAGCTCGCATGGGATGCCCACATGGCCTCATGCACCTACCTTAATGGCGATATTAATACGCCTCGGGTTGACAAGCCGGTGATTAATTGCACTCTGACGCCTCTGTATATGGCGGTTCTTTGGATTTTGGTTTTCACTATGGAAGGAGAGCATGACAGGAGCAGCCATGGGAGAGCTCTGACTCCCCTCCGCGGTGAATGCCCTCCAGGCTTTGCCGATTCCAGCTTCAAAAATCATACTGGGCGTCGTTGCTGTCTTTTGGCCTGCTTGGAGACGCTTCTGGGAATTCACTTCACCAATAGTCCCTTCTGCAGAGTTTCTTCTCCGCCGGGCGTCTCTGTCGAGCTCCTTGCAGGTTCTTTCATTCCTGCTGGTATTCATTTTCCTCCCCTTGGTCGTCGTCCCTCCGCTCATGGAGCCTCTGTCTCTTCCATTGTTTCGCCTTGCTCATGCCACCTTCACCCTGTTCTCCTCTCCATGCCTCGTCTCCGACAACGGATGCGCTGTCGGCGCAGAATCAGCCGGGGTCAGGCATCCGTTATTCCTCCCTCGCCCTCCTCTGATTTGAGTTCTTCTTCTGCAGGTGAAGAGCCTGATCCTCCTCCCGTTTCGCGTAGAGGCAGAGGCAGAGGTCGTGGGCGCGCTCATGATCCCTGCCATGCTGGCCCTTCTGCTCCCTCTACTCATTCCAATCCACCTGGAGGAGTGCATTCGGGGTCCACCATAAGGCAAACTTTCCAGCACACCGAGCTCCGCTTTCACTGTACCTCTATCAACTCCATTATCACTGCCTTCATTACTGTCTCCCTCCGTGAAGAAATCCCGCATTTGGCCCCTGACCGCCCTGCTTCTCCCTCTCCTCCCTGCGCCCCCTGCTCCACTGGCAGAGCAGGTCTCCCGGATTCTTCCACTCTCCCACTTCTAGCAGGGCTGAATTATGATGTTGAGGACCAGGCCCTGAAGGATGGCAGTCAAGCTGGCATGGCGGACAACAGTAATGACGACAATTATGGTTGCAGGATTGTTGAGGAGCCGATGTCTCTAGAGCACGACGGGTGATGCTGATGCGCGCAATCAACATTTTCTCCAGGTTTCCTTGCTCAATTACTGTTGGAGCTTTTGTGTTTTTCAGTTTTAGAGCTCAGCCGGAATGGCTGATAAATGTTTTTAGTTTATATGTTTCTGTCTCTATGGTTTGTGTAAACTTAAGGCCGGTTTCCCTATCATGGGCGGCCCAGACTATGATGTTTACAGGATTGGTTTCCCACTATGGGCGATCCAGAATTTTTAAGAACAGCATGCTTATCAACCCCAGCTATCTGGCTTTCATAGCAGAAGCTGCGGCAGTTTTGTACTAGTACTTTTATACTTAATAGAATTAGTCTCAGTTAGAAAAAAAAAAAAAATTATAGATTTAAATTAATAATAAAATAATCTCTGATGGGTGATGGATGAGGAAAATGAAGGGAATAAAGTGGGTTCTAGCCACTCTACCGACTCTCTTGACAATGGATATGGGTGGTGTAGTACCACATGTACATGCAAAATATGATGCATTTATTAATTCTTGAGTTCAAAATGATGGCAGTCATTAATTTCTTCATGTAGTTCATCAATTTCAATCATGTTTATTTGGTTTGCATGGGAAGCGAGGATTTGGTGTGCTTCTTCGTAATTTCAGCAAGATAATTTGAGCTCAGCATAGAGAATCTAGCCAAGGTGTCATGAACCCTTGTCCCAGTGCCATCATCCTACATACTATGCCTGGAATTTGACATAAAACGTAGGATCTAGGAATTCTGAATAAACACTTTGTCTTCGTGGGTAACTCAAGAAGAGTTACATCACAATAATACATGGTACATGCATTTGGAGTAGTTCACTTCATTTTTGGCTTCTTTGGTAATATTTCTTTGCTAACCTGTTGGAATTTTCCCCTCAATTTCTTAATGTTCAAGTGGATATCTCTATTTATGGTGCCTCAGGGTTACATTTATATAGTCTAGTTCCCTTGCTTATATATGGTGGAAATAATTTTAGGGCAAGTTTTATATTCCTCCTCCATTATTTATCACTTTTTGGGTAGGGTTACCTTACAATTAATTTTATGTCAATTGAGTGGTGTTTTCTCCTATATTTTTCAAGAATTTATTTGGGTTGGGATCTAAGCTGGAAGCCCACAAAATTAGGGTTTATCTCTTGGGTTTGGAGGCCTACAAACCATGTTGAATTTGGTGTTCTAGCTCTTTTCTGTGTTCAATCGGTCCGTTGATCCATATTTATGAAGGAAAAAAATGAAATACAACTATGAACAGAAAAAAGAAGAAGAACATAAAATGAAAACAAAACGTCAATTCACTAATAACAATGTACTAAAAACTATTTACATGTAGAATGGAAACAAACTAGCTCAGGCAATGGTAGCTTATCTTTGAGAAGAAATGTGGTGGATACATGCCTTCTGAATTGAATTACAATGAGGATTGATGGCCTGTTTATTATTGAGAAAGAGTGGAAAACCCTAAACATCCAAAAATATAATGTTAGGAGATGAAGCGAGGAAGTATGTGGGCCTCGTTAGGGTAAATTGGTACATCAACTTCCTATAGTCGTAACTTTTGCATGTGATTTATTTTTGACGTGTATGATACCTAATTAGAAATATCTATATGAGGACTACAAATTTCAAATATAAAATATTTCCATGGGCTATGGATTTTCCTGTTTTCCAAAAAATGTCGTTTAGGGCCTCAAAATAGATTTCGAAGTTTAGGACCCAAAAAACTGCCAAAAATAGTAAAATGTGATACCGTTAAGGAAACTGAAATAAAAAATGATGGGGTTCCAATTGGAATAGGTGGGTTGCCATCAATATCCACCTATATTAGTCCTCCCCCCTTAGGAGGGAATGGTTCCCAATGCATTAAGTGCCTCCATGAGATGGGGAAACTTCTGTTGAACTTGGTCCATGGTGAGCCACTTTCCTTGGTGTAGGAGTTGGTCAACTTTGAAAACCCGATAGAGTTGTATATTTTTCTAGTGAGTTTTCTTGATTTGCGTGCCCATGATATAATCAATTGTGGTGTATTCCATACCATTTTGTTTTAGCTTTGTTGGTGTGAGTTTTTCTGCAATATCTGATATGTCCAACAATGATAGCAAGTATGGTCAAAGGAATTCCACTTTAAACACTCAGTGCAGGGCAAGGAATAGAGGAATGTTGAGCTCAAAAGAATTGTCTCCCACTACCTTGGTAATGGTGTAAGGTCTATATCTAAGAGGTTTGAGCTTCTGATGGGATTCCATAAGGCATTATTTCTGCAAATGAAACCAAACTTTGTTTCCCCCCTAAAACGTGTGTGGCACCCAATGTTGATCATGTCGCTACTTGTACATGGCATTGAACTTCTCTAAGATTTGATGAACCTATTGGCAGATATGCTAGATGCATTCTATAAAACGGATTTTTTTATCACCCTCAGATAGTACATGTGTGGATTCTTTCTATGTATTTGCATGAGGCATGGCGACATCAATAAGATAAAATGGTTGAAATCCCATAACCACTTGAAAGGGATCGCAACCAGTCGAGCTATGGAGAAGTTTGTTATAGTTGTCTTGCACATAAGGAAGACTCTCATCCTAGGTTTCTGAATGCTTGGAGTTTTACATGCATAGTATGTGCACTATCATCTTGTTGATGACCTTTGTTTGGTTATCAATTTTGGGATGGAATGTAGTCGACTTCGTGAACTTGGTGTCCAACAATGTCTAGAGGCCCAACCAAAATTTTCTTAGGAACCTATTATCCCAATCTAATATAATGGTCTACGGTATCCCAAAATATACTCACACTCATTCAAAGAAGAGTTTGGTTTTTTCCTCTGTTTTGATACTCTTCTTACAGGCTACCAATATATCCATCTTAGAAAATCTATCCATGACCATAGATACATAGTCATGACCATGCTTGGTAGAAGGGAGGCCATATATATATTTCATGGAGATGGATTCCCAGGCTTGGATTGGAGTTGGTAGAGGAGTGTAAAGACTTTGCTTCTTGATGGTTGGCTTGGAGATGGCATATGCAATGCAAGACCTGATATATTTTCAAACATCCTATTAGAGTTTTGGCCATTAAAAATAATTTTGTAGTATGACCACAATTTTGTCCACACCAAAGTGTCATGAAACCTAAATATCTTGGCACACTCGCTTGAAGGAATACGAAGGTGGCCCATGTAGCTTAATAATGCATCCTGGAGGTGGAAATCGGTAACTTTCTTTCCATCCACTAGCATTGGATATGTTTCGGAGAACTCTGGATCATTTTTTTGCATTTCCATTGGTGAGGGGTTGTCAATCAAGGGAGTGGAATCTTCTAAAGGTTCTTAAGATACTGTGGAAATATACAATCCATAACTAGATTCTGGTAGTGTATTTTGATTCTGCAAATTGGAAGGATGGAGGTTCTGTTAGTGGTGAAAATTGTGTTTCTTTTGGAACCTGGATCAATTAAACTATGAACGTAGTCATAATGCGATGTAAAGGATGGGATAAAGGGGTAGTGGGGAATGAGGGCCATCTTGACTGCCACAGGCAGGTCGATCGTGACCTAGGAGAAACATACGACCCCGTAACAGAATATGGGAAGCATTTTTTAAACCACATCACTAGAATCCTTGTATAATCAACTTGGCCAAACAACTTGTCTTCTGGAACGTCTCTGCGAGGATTCCCAAGAAGAACAAAATGAAATTATTAATTTTATGAAAAATCTCCAACATAATCAATGGCATATGCAAGACTGATTGGTAAATCTCCAGAGAGGTCAAGTAAGAATCGAAGAGAAATTGGACCACTTTGATGGTCGTCTTGCACACATGGAGAATCATGTCCACTGTACTTTAAAATCCTTTGTCTCTAGGCCCCGGTCCTGGAAATCCTACCCCAATTAGTTCTTATGAATTTTAATGGTTGTAGGTTTCATTTTGATTTTAAACACTTTCTAGTTTATCTCATTTGTCAAGTTTTTTCTATTAAAGATGTTCAAGTGACTGGTTAACTATTTTAGTTTATATATGTTGACCAAGAAATCTAGTAAGAATAATATTAATAGAATTTTAAACAAATATATTCATTATTATTATTTTAGTAATTAATAAAAACAATTTGACTTCAAAAAATAATAAAATAATATATAATTATTATATAATTCCATTATAATATTTCTATAATATTTTATATAACTTAATTATAATTAAATAATAAATCAATTTTATTATAATAAGAAAGAGGATCTATTTTCAACATGTTATAAGGATATGTATTAAAGGTTACTCTATTTTCATTTGGGGTTCCATCTTCTTTTCATTTTAACATGTTTACATTAATATGACCTTTTGTTGGTAGCATATAGAAAATTAAGAATTGCTTCTTCACTAAATTTTCCAAGAACTAAGGGTTTACCCATTTTTGACATCAATAGGAGGCTGAAAAAAATGGCCAGGGTTCAAGCGCGCTCATTCTCCCTCACCACGGCCACCGACCAATCCCATGCTCAGCCTTGCGACTCACAGAAGCCAACTACTAGGCGCGCCTAAATCTTCTCTCCTGCCTAGCTATAGAACAGGTTATGACCACAGTCATGAGATGGGTATGGGAAAAAACGCAAGACTCAACCCAGTCAAATGCACCTCAAGTAGAATTTCTCCTCCCTCTGCCGCCACCACTTTGCTCCAGTTAGGTCTGGAGGCTTTGCAAGGTCAGAAATCAAGATGGCCTTTGAAGAATACTCGATGTGGTCAGAAACATCATGGTAAAAGAACTTCATGCACTCAGAAGCATGGCTCGGGGGCCTTTTCCTGCACAGCTCACCATGCAGCTAACAAGGTGACCTCCCACCCTCCCCCACAGGCATGTGTGGCCTCTGAAGGTCGGATCTAGACATGCACAACCTCCTCTATAGCTATGGAGACGCTTCAAACTTTTTTAACCAGCAAGAGAAGCCTATAGTGCTCTGAGTCTTCGATCCTCCACGCAGAACCTTTGCTCTCGTGCCCGGACCAACACTTCTCTAGGGGATTTGATAACAGTCACAAGTTTTCCTTGTATAGTAGCGCAATAATAGAGCCCATCTCTCTGGCCTCTTAGACGCATTTGGGAAAAACGGAAACCCTGCAATCTCCTCTCCCTTTTTTTCCAGATCCATATCTCCCTCGGATCCAGCAAAACCCAGCTTCTTTGGGTTCACTCAATAGATCTGGTACTATAGCTCTTGCATGTCATTGAACTCAGGCTAAGCATTCCTCCAGCCTTTCAGTGACTTCTTCACAAAGGTAAACAAGTCGATGGCCATCTTCTGCTTTCATTTTACAATATAGAAAGAGATTCCACTGTTGTCTTAACCCATAGGCTATGAGGGGGAGCATGTGTGCAACCATATTCTGCCCCAGCATTCTCCTACAAGGACGCGGTCCATGCGCAGCCCTCCAAGAAAGTTGTGCAACCTTTTGAGGCTCCCAAGCCTTTTTTAGTTGACAAATTGGAGGAAAACCCCTCTATAAAAATTTCCCACCCCAATATTGAAGATCAGCTTCAACATTTTTCAGAATCAGCTATTATATGCCGCTTCAATGGTCTGTGGCCCCACACAATATATCTCTACCAATGGATTCACTCAGCATGGACTAACAACTGCAAGTTTCTCTTTTTCTCAAAGGGTTTCTTCATAGTGGTATTCGCCTTTGAAGAATACTATCAAAAGGCCCTAACTAGGGGTCCATGGTTTTGGGGAAAAGCAGGGCTATTCCTCACCCCCTGGTTTCCAGACTTCGATCCCTCTATGACGTCATCACTAAATCCCTATATGGGTGAGTCTTCCAAACCTTCCAGCGCACTTATGGCACTAATCTATTTTTCATGGAATAGGTAACACCCTAGGATAATTCCTGGAAACAGATCCCTCTATGGGGGAGAAGGGTATATACACCTATGGCACAATGTGCGTTGAAATAGAGAGTAGAAAAGGTATGTCCGATCTCATCAACCTGAAAGTTGGTGATCTCTTGTGGACTCAAACCCTGGACTATGAGAACACAACCTTCTGATTTCGATACTGCCATCAAACTAGGCACCTTCAGAACACATGCACCATCTTCCTCGCACAAAAGAAGAAAGGCATCCGCAAATATAAATCTAAAAGCTGGAAGCCATGCGATCCACCTCCAAGGGATGATATTGAGTCCTCCAGCTCAGATGAGGAGGATTCCAAAGAAGAAGTGGAGCATATAAAACAACCAAAGGGTTCTCCTTTTGCAGGCCCCGAGGCACCCACTGCTTCAGCGAACACACAGAAACGCACTCACAAAACATCGTCATCTGATTCGGATAAGGAGCCTAGTCCTGTAATCAACAACAGTCTTCAAGTGGTGGTGTTGGCTCGTCCAACCCATGAAGGATGGGTCAAATTTAACAAGAAAAAAGGGAAAAAAAGCTGTATTGAGGACTCAACCCACTCCAGGTAGACTCCAATGATCATCTACTCCTGTTCCCATGTTTCTCTTGTTTCTCTTTTAGCTCCTTTTTGCTTATTTCCAGTTCACTTTTGCGGTCGAGGTTGATATTTTATCATTTCTGGATCCCCATCTTCATGCTTTGCTTGATTGTACTATATGCCCTGTACCATATGTTTTCTTAATAGAATTAGCCTAATTTACCAAAAAAATATGACCTTTTGTTTAAATACAATTTTAAAGTTATATGTTTTTACAATTTTATATATATACATACAATTAAATTTTTATTTTATAATTCATAATAGGTTATAAAACTTAATTTTGATTTGTAATATAAAGTTTTTTATATATCAAAATTTTATATTTATAAAGTTAAATTTTAATTAGTTTATAAAAATAATTTTTTTATAAATTTAACTAAAAGTATATATACTTTATTTTTTTTAAATTAAATTTATAATATTTTTTTGAATAAATGTATTTTTTTAACTATTAAATCCACATATTTACTAATATTTTATTTAGACAATAAAATAACATAAACACTATAAAATCAACCTAAATTCATTTAACTTTATATCTACTATTCACTCGATTAAAGCCCTAGACTTGGAATATTCTCTATTATCAATTAATTAATAATTTATTAAAATTAATAAATTATATTGTTTATAATATTATTATGAAATTAATATTCACACTAATTAATTATAATAATTTAATTAAAACAAAATTTTCTTAATTAATGTTATTTATAATTAGTTAATATTAATTACTTTATTTCATCAATAAAATGTTATTTAATCAATAACAATGTGATTTGTCATTGAGGGATGATATTCTAACCTAATATCCATAATAACTCATATTAAATATTAATTTAAGATAAAAATAAAAATAAAAATAACCTAAATTGATGTGAATTTCAAATGGTTAATTATGAAAAATATTATTAAATAATAAACTATGGTTTTAAATTATATTTTCATGATCTAAAATCACTAATTCTGTATTTCAAATAGTAAATAATTTATTTAGTTTTATGTAACCACTGGTTTATTCATTAACTAATTGTTAAGCTATTTGTTAGGATTTTGCAAACATTTACTGTTATTATGTTAAAAAAAAAACATTGTGGACAGAAATTTAATTTTTAATAATGGAAATTGATTATGGAATTAGTTCCATAAGTAAAAGACTGATGGTAAGAAGTAATTTCACGATCTGAAAGTTGGTTGAACAAAATTCAGTTGAAACAATAGCCCAACCTCTGAGGATAAAAGTGGAATCCCAGTGAGGTTTAGGGGTTCTCTGTTTTTGAACTGGAAAAAAGAAAATATTGGAAAAATATTCCTGTACTGGTATTAACTAGTGGAATCCTCTAAATTTCTGGGGAAATTGGAATTGGATATTGGACCGGATTGTCCTGGGGTCTCTTCCAGAAATTCTGTTAACCACAAGGCTCAGGCTTGGAGCACGAAGGAGAGTTGGATGACGTAATAGCCTCACTCGTGGATGGGAGGAATAATATCAGTCACAAAGAAGCAGACAGATAAGTATTATGTTTACTATAATTTGTTGAGTTAAAAATTTTGTAAAAGTTACAGATCTGGTTAATCAGTAGGAAACTTTTCATGTTCCTTTATGTTACAGATAATAGATTATAGAGAAAAGCAACATTGCTATTTAAATGTCTAAAATAGAACCGTAAAACCAAACCCCTCGAAAGAAGTCTCTGGGTAGATCGTCCTTGCTGCCTATTATATTACACGGACGATTATGGTCTCGACATACTATCTAAATATTTATATAAAGAAAGAATATTGAACTGCGAAAAGAGAATAGTAGTACAGAAGTAAAACAAATAAGTCTGCAATGGAACGTGTAAAGACAAAAAAGAAAATCATGTCCTGACTAAAGATTTATCATATATGTAGTAGGAAATAATTCTGAATATGATTTCCATATATATATATATATATATATATATATATATATATATATATATAACAATGTAGAAGAGAAAATTCGAGTAATGGAAATCTACATACACAGGAATTGTTAACTCATTTGAGAAAGGAAAATAAGTATTTAAACTCTAAGCATATGCACTTTAGAAAAGAAAACAGTTAAAAGGAGGGTTTCCTCAAATTAAGCAATTCTGGTAGATTGTGGAACTGTATATAAACACTGGAAATTTAGTCTAATGAAAGTAGAACTTAACAAGGTGGAAGAAGAATTAAATTGTAAATAGACAAATAGTGTGAGAAAATAACTCAGGAACGAGAATGAACTTCACTAAAGAAACTGCGAAGGAAACTCTTAAATCTTACAATCAAAATAACAACCTGCGAGACACAAAATACCATTGACATATCAATTAAATTATTTCTCTTCACTGTTGAACAAGTCCTAGTTAAAATCTGTAAGCTACAAGCTAATTTCATAAGCTAAGCTCAAATTCTATCAGCTGTAACAACAGAGATTTACTTAGTAAATAAGAGGTAACATTAATACTGCAATATATGCCTTAAAATTAATTATACATCGCCAAGTGAGGCACTATCCATAACGCAGGGTTAAACCCTTATTTCTAAACTGACAAGTTCTTGAGAACGGAAAATAAAATTATTTACAAAAGAGTAAAATCCCAATCAAAACCGAGCCTCAAAGTATAGCTTCATTCTAAAAGAAAGATTAAGCAGAAATTTAAATTGGTAACTGATCAACCATCGAAGGAAGGAATCCTTGCCTGCAGAATAAGCAGAGGCGAGTATTATAACTCATAACAGTGAGGAAAATTCTGGAGGAAACGTTCTTATTACTCACCAATGACGATGGTTGAGAGAGAGAGAATCTTGCCTAGAAATTAAAACCCATTGCAGAGCAAATTGATTTGTACCTACCATAAAACAATTCATAATATAACACTAAGAACTGGGTAGAAAATCATGGTTCAAATGTATTGGAAGGTTCTGAAATATTTAAGGAAAAATAATGCATATTGTATAAAGAAACCCCGTTAACAAAAAAATAAAACATGCAGTAAGAAAAAAATTACCTTGTTGCTATAAGTTCATGGACTAACTCATAGCGAAGAGGAAATCTGTGAAGCCGTAATGAACTTGTTCATCAAATATGCGGCCGGAAGGAACAGAGGAAAATGAATTTGTCTTGCCGAGAGATCAGAGGAATTATAGTAGGATTTCCTAAGCAAAAACAAAAACAAAAACATGTGAATTTTAACAGAGCCATGGAAGCAATGATGAGCAGCGATCTAAATCACCATAACCATAGGTTGCATGTTGTAGCGGTGAATGGAATTACACAGCTCAAGAATATCCACAGCGAAAAGAAAAAAAAAACACAACAATGAAGTTGAGGCGAGAGACGAGAGAACTGTTTAGTTACCCTAAACCACCTCGATCGTCCCACCATTGTTGATCACGAGGAGCCAAGATCTAACGGCAGACGGTGTTCCAGGCTAGCTATACAGCTGTGGACCGTAACCTCAACCCCAGTCTTAACTTATTCCTGGAGGGTTATCGAGACTATACATTTAATAAAAAATACTTACGTAATTAATAATCATAGGTATGATACCTTGGATAAGGTGCATGGATCAAATTTCATTGATTTCCAAATCTAAATAGAGTACGCATAATTCAGCTTGATTTTGGCTCCATTGTTTATATGTTATACCAAAATGTCAGAAGTAATAACGATGCCAACTCATTTTAGTCAAGGGTGTATATATATATATATATATATACCCATATTCCTAATATATAGTATGGAATAACCCTTAGATAAAGATTAATGTAATGACTAGTGACGAGATTATGTATTGTAGGATTATAGTAGTTGTTTTAATTTTAAATTTTTATTTTTATTTTAGTAGTTTAACATGGTATAATATAGTAAATGTTACAAGTGGTATCAAAGCAGCGTTGTAACGCTGAGACCCTCAACGGTCAACTAACGTTTTAATTTGCGTGTTAATGATGCACAGAGAAAGAGTTTAACAGGATAATATGAGGAGGGAACCAACACAGCAACCACCTCTGAGCATTGGGGAAACACAACCCCGATCCGAAATAAACCCAGAAATGTGGATCCAGCTGGGTGTAGAACAACACCAGCAAACCAGTCGGTTATTGGAGGAAAAACAACACCAAAATAGTATATTCTTAAACAATGTACAAAAGATACAAGAAGAAATGGAAAAGGTGTGATACGATAATGCACGATTGATGCAAGAGCAGGAGAGGATATTGAAAATTCTCTTCAACAAATAGAATCAAGAAAATGAGAAGCCAAGTACGGATAGAGAGTTTCAGGAAAGAAATGAACAACAAACCTGAGATCATGATATAGACAGAATGGAAAGAAGTCAGTCTCAGCGTAGTAACCGAAATAAGAACTATAATGAAGCTGAATCCGATAATGTATTAGATCAAAAATAAATAAAAAGACAAAAAGTAGAGCTGCAAGGTGAATTTAGGAAAATAAAACCTCCTATGTTTGATGGAGTAGAGGAGGAAGTAGCTGAGGCATGGCTGATTAATATGAATAAATATTTCCAAGTGTATGAATATGGCAATAATCTTAAGGCTAGATTAGCTATTTACTAGCTAAGGGAGAAAGCCACCTTATGGTGGGAGGAAGTGAAGAACGTCCACAGTATAGATGACCAAGATGTAACTTGGGATTCATTTCAATAGTATTTTAAGGATAAGTACTTAACAGAATTATTTTAAGATGAAAAATCTAGGGAGTTCCATGATTTGAAGCTGAGACAAATGACAATGGACTAATATATCACTAGATTTACTTCCTTACTATGTTATGTGCCCTATTTGAGGTATGAAAAAGCTAAGGTGTAGAGGTTCCTAAGCAGTTTGCAGACTCATATGAAAGAACGTATGGAGTTCGTAAATCCTAAAACGATGGATGAGGCTATCAGAAAAGCTAGAATGTGTTACCAACAAGCAAAAGCCAAGGTGGGGCAAGGTAAAAGCTGGCAGACAAAGAAAGAACATAAGGGCAGTTCTAGATTTAAAAGGAACAAAACCAGTAATTTTAAAAGTACTTCTAGAAGTTCAGTTAGTAAACAGTTTGGTAAGAATCATCAAAGACTAAGGTGGTCTGCAGATGATAAACCTACAGAAACTTCCAGTAAGCCAGAACAAACTCAGAACCAGAAGCGACCTTTACAATGCTGGGGCTGTGGGGAGGCACACTATTATTGAAACTGTCCACATCGAGGTAGGAACGAAGCAATGACAAATTTACAGGAGACCTCAACAGTGGGTGATGTCGCCAGAAACATACCCAAGATTAATGCAGCGTTGGAGGACCAACAAGCTGACTACCAACCGACAATGATTGAACTGGAAGGTAAACTGCTATCCCAACCTATTTCTATCTTGGTAGACCCAGGTGCAAGTTTAAGCTATATAAGCCCCAAATTAGTAGAGAACTGTAAATTACAAAGTCAGAAATTTAAAAATTCATGGCTAGTACAGTTAGCTACTAGAGCTAAGAGGAAGGTTAGTGCCAAAATATCGAATTGTGCACTAAAAATTAATGAACAACAACTAACTTTGGATTTGAATATTTTTTCGCTGGGATCTTATGATGTATTACTGGTATGGATTGGTTAGAAAAACATTTGACACTGGTAGATTGCAAAGAAAAGGTTATTTAATACAAAAAACAAGATGACACTCGCCAGGAAATTCAAGGGATAAAGAAACCCATACAGTTGCATCCAATCACAGCATCCCAAATGGGCAAGTGCATGAGGAAATGATGCTAGTTGTATGCCATACAAGAGTGCTTTACTAATTCTAAAGAGAAGACTCCTATGTTGGAAAATATACCAATAGTGTAGGAGTTTAAGGATGCATTTCTAGAGGAAATACCAGGATTTCCACCTAGAAGGGATATAGATTTTACAATTGAATTGATACCGGGAGCGCCACCAATTTCAAGGGCACCCTATCAGATGAGTGTACCTAAATTAACTGAGTTAAAAATGCAGCTACAGGAATTATTGGATAAGGGATATATATGACCCAGTGTATCTCCTTGGGGAGCACCTGTACTATTTGTGAAGAAGAAGGACGGAACCATGCGAATGTGCATGGATTACCGTGAGCTGAATAAACTATCTGTTAAGAAAATATATCCTCTATCACGAATCGATGATCTGTTTGATCAAGTGAAGGGAGCAACGGTATTTTCAAAGATAGATGTGAGATTGATATACCATCATATCCATATAAATGATGAAGACATACATAAAATTTCCTTCCGTACAAGGTACGGGAACTACAAATTTGTGGTGCTACCTTTTGGGTTGACCAGTGCACCAGCAACATTCATGGGGTTGATGCATGATATATTTCATCCCTATCTCGATAAATTTGTGTTGATTTTTGTTGATGACATTTTAGTTTATTCTAAGAATGTAGAGGAACATAAAGAACACTTGCGAATAGTGCTTGAAGTGTTAAGAAAGCATCAGTTGTATGCAAAATTCAGCAAGTGTGATTTCTTCAGGGAAGAAATACAATACCTTGGACATGTTATTACTGATGAAGGTATTACAGTAGATCCTGAGAAAATAAGAATAATTATGGAATGGAAGTTACCTCAAAATGTGGTGGACATACAATCATTTATGGGGCTGGCTGGTTATTATCGGTGGTTTATTAAGGGTTTAAAAAAAATTTCTTTTCCTATTACTTCATTACAAAGGAAAGGAAAAATATTCAAATGGAAAAAGGAATGTCAGGAAGGCTTTGAAAAACTGAAACAATTATTGACGATGGCTCCAATATTAAGAGTAGCGGATCTTAATAAAGAATTTGAAGTTTGCACTGATGCATGCAAAGAAGGTGTTGGGGTGATTCTGTCACAAGAAGGCAAAGTAGTTGCTTATGAGTCACAGAAATTAAAGGAGCATGAACAATGGTATTCAACTTATTACTTAGAATTGACCGTAGTAGTGTATACACTCCGGGTATGGAGGCATTATTTACTTGGGAAAAGATTTGTGCTCAAAATTGATCACAGCAATTTAACCAACTATTTTAAGCAAGATGATCTTAATTCTCACCAGGCAAGGTGGAATGCCTTCCTAAGCCAATTTGATAGTGGCATGCAGCATGTAAAA
Organism: Pinus albicaulis; assembly: GCA_034641835.2. Classification (NCBI taxonomy): domain Eukaryota; kingdom Viridiplantae; phylum Streptophyta; class Pinopsida; order Pinales; family Pinaceae; genus Pinus; species Pinus albicaulis. Next base: position 526,382,122 of record CM076580.1, read on the forward strand.
GGTAAGGAGAACAGAGTAGCTGATGCATTGAGCAGAAAATTACATGGTGTTTATGAACTGTATTATAATGAGGTTGAGTGCATATTTATAGAGAAAATAAAAGTAGAAGAATATAAAGATCTTGAATACAAGTTTATATGGTAGCAAGAAAAAGAGTTCAAGGACCAAAGAAAATCTGCAGATTATGAAATTGATAAGGATGGTTTGCTGATTTTTAAAAAGAGAATTTTCATTCCTAACAAAATGGAGTTGAAGGAACTGATTTTGAATGAATACCATCGTAGTAATTACTTTGGACATCCTGGATATCAAAAGATGCTAACAGCAATGAGGAAAATTGATTTCTGGCCAAGTATGAGAAAAGATATTGCAGAATATCTAAACAAATGTATAGTATGCCAGTAGGTAAAAGTAGAAGTAGAGCACCGAAACCCAGCTGGATTAATGCAGCCTATACCAATAATTGAATGGAAGTGGGAGGTGATATCATTAGAATTTATCACTAGACTACCAAGATCTAAGAAACATAATGACTCAATTATGGTACTAATGGATCGGTTGAGCAAATCAGCACACTTTATACCAGTGCAATCCACTTATAAGACGGTGCAGATAGCAGATATATTCATGCGGGAGATCTTTAGACTGCATGGTATTCCGAAGACTATCATTTCTGAGATGGATGTAAAATTTACATCAACATTATGGAAAACGTTGTTCAGGGTTGGGAACTCAAATTAACTTCAGCACCGCTTATCATCCGTAGTTGGACAAAAAAACAGATCGAGTGAACCAAATTTTGGAAGACATGCTACGTATCTATGTAATGCAACAACCAAATATGTGGGAAGAGTATTTACACCTAGTGGAGTTTGCATACAACAACGGCTATCAGGAGTCACTCAAGATGAGTCCATTTGAAGCCTTGTATGGGCGTCAGTTTAGAACTCCTATTAATTGGAGTAGCCCATAAAACAAGCTAATGCTTGGACCCGACATGTTAGCTGAAATAGAGACAGAAGTAAAGAAAATCCGAAAAAATTTCAAGGCAGCACAGGATACGCAAAAAGTGTATGGAGACAAGAAAAGGACCTATCGTGAATTTGAAGTGGGGGACCATGTGTATGTAAGGATTAAGCCAAAGAAAAGCACTTTAAGATGGGCATCTTGTGCCAAGTTGGCTCCCAGATTTTGCGGTCCATTCCAAATATTGGAACGAGTAGGACCTGTGGCTTACCGATTGGCCTTGCCCAGTCATATTTGAGTACATAATGTTTTTCATGTATCGATATTGAAAAGATACATACATGATTCAAAACATATAATTCACTGGCAGAATATTCAGGTAGAATATAAATACCAGATTGATTAAAAGAATGTTAAGATTTATGAGTAAAACTAACTCAAAATCATTGTTGCAAGTCGAGCCGGACAGAGAATTTCTGGCTGGACCTCACAGTATAATCGATTGGAGGGAAATCATGCTCCAGAAATGAGCCATCTCCTAGGTTAAAGTGCACTGGAAGCACTTTGGCCCGGAAGAAGCTACCTAGGAGGATGAAGGTTTTGTTCGAGAAGCCTATCCTGAACTTTTTGCTGGAGCAGAATGAGAACACCAGGGACGGTGTTGACTTCCAGGGGGGAAGTTGTAACCACTGGTTTATTCATTAACTAATTGCTAAGGTATTTGTTAGGATTTTGTAAACATTTACTGTTATTTTGTTAAAAAAAAACATTGTGGATAGAAATTTAATTTTTAATAATGGAAATTGATTATGGAATTGGTTCCATAAGTAAAAGACTAATGGTAAAAAATAATTTCAAGATCTGAAAGTTGGTTGAATAGAATTCAGTTGAAATATTTGCACAACCTCTCAGGATAAAAATGGAATCCCAGTGAGGTTTAGGGGTTCTCTTTTTTTGAACTGGAAAAAAGAAAATATTGGAAAAAGATTCTTGTACTGGTATTCACTAGTGGAATCCTCCAAATTTCTGGGGATACTGGAATTGGAGACTGGACCAGATTGTCCCAAGGTCTCTTCCACAAATTTTGTTAACCACAAGGCTTAGGCTTGGAGCACAAGGGAGAGTTGGAGGACGTAATAGCCTCACTCATGGATGGGAGGCAAAATATCAGTCACAGAGAAGCAGACAGATAAGTATTCTATTTATTGTAATTTGTTGAGTTAGAAGTTTTGTAAAAGTTACAGATCTGGTTAATCAGTAGGAAAATTTTCATGTTCTTTTATGTTACAGATCTGGTTAATCAGTAGGAAAATTTTCATGTTCTTTTATGTTACAGATAATAGATTATAGAGAAAAGCATCATTGCTATTTAAATGTCTAAAAGAGGACCGTAAACCCAGACCCCTCGAAATAAGGTTCTGGGTAGATTGTCCTTGCTACCTATGATATTACACAGACAGTTATGGTTCGGACATACTATCTAACTAGTTATATAAAGAAATAATATTGAACTGCGAAAAGAGAATAGTAGTACAGAAGTAAAACAAATAAGTCTGCAATGGAATGTGTAAAGACATAAAAGAAAATCATGTCCTGAATGAAGATTTATCATATATGTAGTAGGAAATAATTCTGAATATGCTTTCCAGATATCAGTATATATATATAACAGTGTAGAAGAGGAAATTCTAGTAATGGAATTCTAAATACACAGGAGTTGTTAACTCATTTGAGAAAGGAAACTAAGTATTTAAACTGTAAACATATGCACTTTAGAAAAGAAAACAGTTAAAAGGAGGGTTTCCTCAAATTAAACAATTCTGGTAGATTATGGAAATGTATATAAACATTGGAAATTTAGTCTAATGAAATTAGAACTTAACAAGGCGACAGAAGAATTAAATTGTAAACAGAAAAATAATGTGAGCAAATAACTCAGGAACAAGAATGAACTTCACTAAAGAAACTGCGAAGGAAACTCTTAAATCTTACAATCAAAATAACAACATGTGAGATGCAAAATACCATTTACATATCAATTAAATGATTTCTCTTCACTGTTGAACAAGTCGTAGTTAAAATCTGTAAGCTACAAGCTAATTTATTAAGCTAAGCTCAAATTCTATCAGTTGTAACGATAGAGATTTACTTAGTAAACAAGAGGTAACATTAATACTCCAATAGATGCCTTAAAATTAATTATACATCGCTAAGTGAGGCACTGTCCATAACGCAGGGTTAAACCCTCGTTTCTAAACTGACAAGTTCTTGAGAACGGAAAAGAAAATTATTTACACAGGAGTAAAATCCCAATATAAACCGAGCCTCCAAGTATAAGTTTATTCTAAAATAAATATTAAGCAGAACTTTAAATTGGTAACTAATCAACCATCGAAGGAAGGAAACCTCGCCTGTAGAATAAGCAGAGGCGAGTATTACAACTCAGAACAGTGAGGAAAATTCTGGAGGAAACGTTCTTATTACTCACTAGTGACGATGATTGAGAGAGAGATAATCTTGCCTTGAAATTAAAACCCACTGTAGAGCAAACCGATTTGTACCTACCATAAAACAATTCATAATATAACAGTAAGAACTGGGTAGAAAATCATGGTTCAAATGTATTGGAAGGTTCTGAAATATTTAAGGAAAAATAATGCATACTGTATAAAGAAACCCTGTTAACAAAAAAATAAAACATGCAGTAAGAAAAAAATTACCTTGTTGCTATAAGTTCATGGAATAAATCATAGCAAAGAGGAAATCTGTGAAGTATTAATGAACTTGTTCCTCAGAGATGCGGCCGGAAGGAACAAAGGCAAAGGAATTTGTCTTGCCGAGAGATCAGAGGAATTATAGCAGGATTTTCTAAGTAAAAACAAAAAAAAAACATGAGAATTTTAATAGAGCCATGGAAGCAATGATGAGCAGTGATCTAAATCACCGTAATTGTAGTTTTCATGTTGTAGCGGCGAATGGAATAGCAGATCTCAAGAATCTCCACAACGAAAAAGAAAAAAATGCAACAATGAAGCAGAGGTGGGAGACAGGAGAACTGTTTAGTTACCCTAAACCACCTCATTTGTCCCACCATTGTTGATCGCGAGGAGCGAAGATCTAACGGCGGATGGTGTGCCAGTCCAGCTATACAGCTGTGGACCGTAACCTAAACCCCGGTCTTAACTTATTGGTGGAGGGTTATCGAGACTAGACATTTAATAAAAAATACTTACGTAATTATTAATCACATGTATGATACCTTGGATAAGGCGCATGGATCGAATTTCATTGATTTCCAAATCTAAATAGAGTACGCATAATTGAACTTGATTCTGGCTCCAATGTTTATATGTTGTACCAAAATGTCAGAAGTAACAACAATGCCAACTAATTTTATTCAAGGGTATATATATATATATATATATATATATATATATATATATATATATATATATATATATAGTATGGAATAACCCTTAGAGAAATATTAATGTAATGAGTAGTCACGTGATTATGTATTGTAAGATTATAGTAGTTGTTTTAATTGTATTTATTTTTTTTTATTTTTTTTTTGGTAGTTTAACATGGTATAATATAGTAGATGTTACATTTTAGTTATTTTCTTATTAACTAATTTTATTTTTTTAAATTTTAAAAAGACATGTGTTAACTATACATTAAACATAGACAAAATCACATATCATATTTGAGCATAATTGAGCATAATTAATTAATATATGAAGTAAATTTATAAAATTCATTTGTTTACGAATTTAATTTTTAAAGATAGTAAAAATATAAATATCGTACTTTTCTTTAAATTTAAATTTATAACTTTAAAATGAAGAAAAAACATCTTCTTAAATATTAAACCCACCTACTTATTATAAAACAACCAAATAACATGAACCCTACAAGTCAAAATAGAATATCACAAGTTATAAGTTTTTCTCAATAATCAGTGCATCCAAGTTTCAGTGAAAATGAAGACATCATCTAATATAAATTTATTTGTTAAGACAAAATATATAATACATTACGCTGGAGATGAAAAATGATCAATAAACCCACCTACTTATTATAAGACATCAAAATAGCATGAATATACCCACCTACTTATTATAAGAAATCAAAATAATATGAACATTATAATTCAAAATATAAAATATCACATGTTATAAAATTTTCTCAATAATCAATGCATGCAAGTTTGAGTGCAAATGGAGACACCAACTTACATAAGTTTATTTATTAAGAGAAAGTATATAATACATTATGTTGGAGATGAAAATGATAAATAAACCCACCTACTTATTATAATACATCAAAATAACATGAACATTACACGTCAAAATGAAAAATATCACATGTTATAAGTTTTTCTCAATAATCAGTGCATGCAGGTTTTAGTGAAAATGGAGACACCATCTTACATAAATTTATTTGTTAAGAGAAAATATAAAATACATTATGTTGGAGATGAAAATTATTAATAAACTGACCTACTTTTTATCATTATCATTATCATTATGTAATTTTAAGGTCACGACCAAGCCATACACCAATTGGTGAATGAGGACCCCTTATTTGTGGGACAAGGGACCTGCCTCCGCACAACGATTTGACTTCTATGTCTACGAAGGAATACATACTCTACCCCCTCTTATTTTGAACTTTTTACCTCTTAAGAGGAAACAGGTGCTCTTAACCATAAAAATAACATGAATAAACCCACTTACTTATTATAAGACATAAAAATAACATGAATATTACAAGTCAAAATATAAAATATCACATGTTAATGCATGCAAGTTTTAGTGAAACTGGATACACCATCTTACATAAATTTATTTGTTAAAATAAAATATACTACCATTTGCACCGAGAGGTGCAAAGAAACACCGAATGGAAATACTTACGGGAAGACGATACATATCAGAGGAGTTCAATTTCTTTGGGGTTTTTTAAAATGGCATGAAATAAATTATGAACACATAAATTATGAGGTATCTATCAAGTAAATATATCTCCCTTGGAAAATATTGAGATAACCACTATGACTCAAGAGGTAACTCTAATCCCTTATGTGACACAAGAGATGTACCATGTACACTATGCCTTATTATTTGGCTATTTTTGAAAATGGTGACCAACTTTCTAAGCAACACAGTCAAAGTTGTTTCAAACCGTAAAAACATTTTTTTTTAATATATATATATATATATATATATATATACATACATACATACATACATACATACATACATATATATACATACATACATACATATACATATATATATATATATATATATATATATATATATATATATATATATATATATATATATATATAACTTAAAATTCATAGATATTGATAAAACTCGAACTTAGCTCATATAAAGATAACAATCCAACTTTAATTTTCAAAAATAATATAACAAACATTAACATAAAACTTTAATAGAACTATGAAAAATTGCTAAAATATTTATCCAATTTTAAAGGCATTTTTCATTTCCATTCTATGTGATAGGTTTATGATTAGAATCACAAAAATATAAAATGAGTATCAAGTTATAAGTAGTTATTATATTATTAATACAACAATTGTTTAAGGTCAAGTTTAATTATTTATTAAGTGTGTTTGGGAAGTCTAAAGCGTTGATTCAATTTTAATTTTCTTTTACAATGTTAAAGAGATATAACTCAGTGATTTAAAAAAAAATACAATGATTCAGTATTAAAAATATGAATGTCAGAAACAATTTTTTTTTGGTAAATTAGACTAATTCTATTAAGAAATCATATGGTACAGAGTGAAGTTACAATCAAGAGAAGCAAGAAAGCAGGGTATCCAAAAATGATAAACTATCGACCTTGGTCCCGTGAGTAACCAAGAAATAAGCAAAAAGGATCTAGAGGAGAAACAAGGAAACAGAAGGAGACACTCACCGGAGTCTACCCGGAATGGGTTGGGTCCTAAATATGACAGTTTATTCCTTTCTTTTGTTAACTTTGACCCACGCATCTTGGGGCGAGTGGGCCAAAACCACTTGAAGACTATTGTTGACTGTAGGAAGAGTCTCCTTATCTGAATCAGATGAGGAGTATTCATGAGTGTGTTTCTATGTATTTGAAGAAACTATGGGTCCCTCAAGGCCAACCGAGGGCGAATCCTTTGTCTGCTTTGTAGCCTCCACTTCATCTTCAGTCTCCTACTCATCGGACCTGAAGGACTCAATGTCATCCATGGGTGGTAGACTGCATGGTTTCCAGCTTTTAGATTTTTATTTGTGAATGCCTTTATTCTTTTAGGCGAGGAATGTGATGCATGTGTTCTGAAGTTTCCATGTTTGATGGCAGTGGCGACATCGAAAGGCAGTGTTCTCATAGTCCAGGGATTGAGTCCACAGGAGATCACCAACTTTGAGATGGATTATATCGGGCAGACCTTTACTGATGTCTATTTCAATGCACATTCTACCATAGGTGTATATTCCTTTCTCCCCCCTAGAGGGATCCATTTCCAAAAAGTGGCCTATGGTATTTCCATTTCCCTGAAAAATAGATTAATTTCATAAGTGTGCTGGTAAGTTTGTAAGCCTTACCCAAATAGGGAGCTTGGTAATAACTGTCGTAGAGGGATCGAAGTCTGGAAACCAGGGAGTGAGGAATAGCCCTGCCTTTCCCCAAAACCATGGACCCCCATTTAGGGATTTTTGATAATCTTCGTTGAAAGCAAACACAACTATGAAGAAACCCTTGAGCAAAACAAAGCCTTGTTGTTGTTAGTCCACGTTGAATAAATCCATTGGTAGAGATCTGTTGTGTTAGGCCATAGACAATTAAAGTGGAAAATAATTGTTGATTCTGCATACTTTTGAAGTTGACCTTCAAGAGTTGGATGCGAGATTTCTATAGAGGGGGCTTCCTCCAGTTTATCAACCAAAAAAGGCTTGGGAGCCTCAATGGGTTGAGAATATTTCTTGGAGGGTTGTGCATGGACAACATCCTTCTAAGAGAAAGCTAGAGCAGAGGATGGTTGTCGAGTTTCTCCCCCTCGTAGATGAAGGATTAAAACTACAGAAGTATCTTTTTTAATATTGTAAAATGAAAGGGGAAGAGAGTCCTCGAGTTTTTTACCTCCGTGTAGGAATCTCTGAAAAGCTGAGGGGATTCCCAGTCTATGTTCAAGGGCATGCAAGAGGTTCTGCTCCAGATCCATTTAGCGCACCCATTGGATCATGGTTTTTCCTAAAGGAAGTGAGATTTGTATTTGAAAAAGAGGGAGTGAGAGATTTGGGGCACTCGGGTAGCCAGAGCACGTCCTAGAGGCTAGATTGGCTGTCATGTTTGCCTTGCTGCAGCCCAAAAATTTCTTTATGCATTTGCCATTTCCTCTGGTACAAAGGCCGATATGGCTATTTAGCTCAAGGTTTGCGCACTGGAGCTATGCACCGATGCAGCGCGTGGGTAGGCTAGTACCCTCATTGCCCTGCGTGATGGCAGCTGCAACACAAAGTTTCAGAGCATTATTCAGTTTTTTAATTGGGCGAGGAGCCATCCCCATCTAATCTGCCTAGCCACTGCTGGCCTGCATGTAAGGTGCCTTCGCATCAATATCTGCAATAGAGAGTGTGTAGCAATTTCTGAGCTCAATGCGAGCCTTCTTCCTTTGGTCTCCAACATGGCTGCTCTCGTCGCTGGGCCTGAGTGGTAGCGGGGGTGTACCTGGACTTTGGGCATCGTGGTCCACTTTGCTGTGCGGAACCTTGACGGGGGCGTGAAACAGACAGTTGCGAGCAAAAGCGATAGGGTTCATGATGGCCACCCAATCTCTTCGATGTAATATCACCTTCTAAAGTTTCTTGCCCCATGTCAATAACATTAGTGTTTAAGATGATTTGTTTGTAAAATTATTTGATATTGTATTGATATTAACAATGGTACACACTTTCAATGAAAAAGAATCGTATCATTGTGATTGAGAACATGGAGAAGGACAAGGGCGGGAAGATGCTTTCTCTCTGGTTTGGCTCTACCAAGGTTTCTTCATCATCTCTGAATCTATGTTCCTAAGTGCTCTCTGACTCATTGCTTAAGATCTCAGGCCCTACTGCTGACCTTTGCTGACCTTCCCTTCATGAATCAGGTCGCCAGAGGGGTGAGCGCGTCCCCCCCTCCCCCCAATGGTCCTTATGCTGACAAATCTGCAAGAGCAGACACCACTGTTAGGCACGGATCCATCCCCCTGGCTGCAAATGAAACCGTCAATTTTGAAAGCACCTCAGCCGCTACAGACACAAACGATATTCCTGCTGATAGCACCACGGCCGCTAAAGACAAAGAATATGATCAGCAAGCTTCTGCGCCACAAAAAAAGGCGTCCTCAGCTACTTGCATTCCAAGAACCTCTGAAAGAACCAAAATAGATCTCCCCAGTCATAGAATCAACGGCCAAATCCAATATATGAGGGATCATGCGCTCATAGGAAAATTCTTAGGACTCTGGCCATCTGAAAAGGCCTTGCAAGGATGGATCGTCTCCAAATGGAAGCCAAAAGGACAAGTTACTCTACAGCTTGGTCCCAAAGGCTTCTTCACTGCCATCTTCAACTGTTTGGAGGAAAAAACTCGAATCTTCGAGGGGGGCCCATAATTCTTCAACTCCGCAGGCCTGTACCTTCGTGACTAGGTTGAGAGATTCAATCCTGACAAAACGGACTTCAACTGGGCTCCAGTTTGGATCCGTATGTACTCTTTGCCTCTTGAGTATTGGGATGAGGAGACGCTGAAGGACATAGGAAATGGACTGGGAGTCTTCATCAAAGTCGCTGAGGAAACTAAACTGCGAAGATATACCTCCTATGCCAGAATTTGTGTACACATGCATCTGGCCAAAGCTCTCACTGATTCGGTAAGTCTATTTCATGACGATTTTGAATGGATCCAAACAATAGACTACGAGCATGTACCCTTTCACTGCAGAAAATGCCATGAACATGGCCATTTATTTAGGGATTTCCCCTTGAATAGCCGAGCCAAAACCCCTGTCACTGAGACCATCAAATATGCGGAAGGATTCACCAAGGTTACTAGTCGAAGAAAGCATGCAAAAAAATCTCCAGTTGTGCCCAACATTCCCAACAAGCCTGAAACTCGAAACAGCTTTGAAATCATGTCTTCTCAAAATAACTTCGAGAGCAATCTTCTGAATCCTTCTTCACCAGATTCACCTTCTACCTCTAACACCCCCCCTCCTAAATCTTCAGCCCCGCTTTCTGCCTCTGATCATTACAAGATCCCTGCCTCCACATCCTTTGACAATACAAATCTAGATCCAGGTCTAAAAGATTCAAACATGGAGATCGATGTAGCTCTTCCCTCACTATTCATCAAAAGCAAAGCATTGCAGAACAGAATCTACCGATACATATGGAAGAAGAACCAGAGAGTATAGATCTGGGGGATCTGGACATCCTCAGTCTAGAAACAGCATGCCGACAGAAAGAATTCAGCGAAATACCCCCCAGGAAAATTGAAAGTCTTGAAGTGGTCTTAGCTAGAGCACAACATCACAGATATATTGGTATTTAGGCAGGTAGCCCTTGGGATGGGAAAAATATACTGAAAGAATAAAAAAAACGAGGTCGCAAAACAGATTTGCAAAGAACCATTATAATTGGAGAAATGCTTGTGGAATCTAGAAGATTCCCCAAGCTGACCAAATTTTTCAAAACCCTTCCCCAATGTTCCTCATGAAGCTCATTTCATGGAATGTGCGAGGGCTCAATAGCCCTGCAAAACACATAATCTTAAAAAATATGATTCAGCAAGACAAGCCTTCCCTAGTCTATCTTCAAGAAACAAAGTGCAATAGCACTATACTAGAAAAGATCCTAAACAAAATCTGGTCAGGATGTCGTTCAGTCTCTGTGGATGCTTCAGGGGTGTCAAGAGGGCTAGCCATCATCTGGAACCCTCAAGTTCTCAATCTCCATGATTTTCACACCTCACATTTCGTCATTCCGACCACTTTCCACCTAATTGGGACGAAAATCCACGGACATCTCTCTAATGTATATTTCCCTCAAGATCTTCAAAATAAGTTGGATCTACTGGATACTCTAACAGCTCTTAATTCTGACAGAAGCTTTCCCCTCTGGATCTGCGGTGGGGATTTCAACACCATTACAACATTGGAGGAAAAAACAGGGGGGAGGTCGAAGCTGGATAGAGATAGCATTAGCTTCAGAGACTTCATACACAGAAATTAGCTAATGGATCTTCAGACTTCAAATGGCACGTACACATGGACTAATAAAAGGAGAGGACCACAGCACATAGCCTCCAGGCTGGACCGCTTCCTAATGTCAGACAACGCCATCCACCTAGGTGGGGACTTTAATGCCTCTATACTGCCCCAAATTGGCTCCAACCACTGGCCTATAATGCTACAATGGACGCGTCCAGGCTCCAAGTGCAATAGACCTTTTCGTTTCGAGGCCTTTTGGTTCTCACACCCCAATTTCAAAGATGTTGTCAAGGATGCATGGAAATCCTTCACCCCCCCTGAAGGAGCTAAGATGTTTCAGTTCCAACAAAAACTAAAACACCTCAAACAAGCTCTCAAATCTTGGAATCGCACATAGTTTGGCAAAATTTTTGAACATCAGAAAGCGCTGGAGCAACAAATGAAAACCTTACAACAGTGTATCATCTCGGAAGGAAGAACAGAAGATCATGCACAACAGGAGCAGGACCTCTTAGCCAAGATCGAGGCACGGCGGCATCAAGAAGAGATACTGTGGCGTCAAAAATCAAGGGTCATATGGCTTAAGGATGGCGAGAAGAATACCAAGTTCTTTCATAGATCCAGCATCCAAAGGCGTATGCACAACAATATCGCCTTCATTAACAATCGGCAAGGGGAACGATTGGACCAGCATGAAGAAATGGAACAGGAATTCAAAGAGTATTTTCAGGATATTCTTCGGGAGCCTCAAGGTTGTAGAAATCGGGCCATACGATCTATCACACAGCATATTCCAAAAATCATTACGGCAGATCACAACAGCAAAATTCTATAGCCTGTTCCACTGGAGGAAGTGGAAGGCGCCATGGCCCAACTCAAGGATGGCAAAGCACCGGGTCCGGATGGCTTCACAGCCAACTTTTTCCATGCTTTCTGGGAACTTATTAAAACAGAGGTCTGGGAGCTAGTGGAGGAATCGCGTACGATGCACTGGGTTCTCCCCTCACTGAATACGACCTTCATAGCACTTGTTCCAAAAATGGAAGAATCCAGTACACCTGACAAATTTCGGCCCATTGCGCTCTACAATGTTATATATAAGCTTATCTCTAAAGTCATAGCGAACAGGCTGAAACCTCTTCTCCCTCTACTCATCTCGCCGGAGTAGACAAGCTATGTAGAAGGACGCCAGATTCTGGATGGTATCATTCTCTCCCATGAAGTGATACACTCTCTCAAAATTCTAAAAAAACCAGGTATGATTTTAAAGTTAGATCTCTCAAAAGCTTTTGACAAACTTAGTTCGTCTTACATCAATCAAATGTTATTAGCATTCGGTTTCAATGCCACTTGGACCCGCTGGCTGATGAACCTTATCTCCTCTCCCAGTTTCTCCATTCTTCTCAATCGCTCTCCCTCTCTGCCCTTTCATCCCTCCCGAGGAATTCGTCAAGGCGATCCTCTTTCCTCGTTCCTCTTTGTCCTCATGGCCGAAGGCCTCAGCCGTCTTCTTCATGCTGCGATCTCCACTCACTCCCTTAAGGGCATATCCCTTCATGACCAATCCCCCATCTCTCATCAACAGTTCGTCGACGACAATATGCTCTTCGGTCATCCGTCTGTTCAAGAAGCCTCTGCCTTCAAATCCTTGCTTAATCTCTTTTCAGAAGCCTCTGGCACCTCCATCAATGCCTCCAAATCCCAGCTCTTCTTCTTCAATACTCCCATTATTACTCAACGAAATATAGCAAGAATTCTGGGCTTCCCAATCGCAGTGCTTCCCACGAAATATCTTGGAGCTCCCCTCCTAGACATTGCTATCAAAAATTCTTCCTGGCGAACCCTCCTTGACAAATTAGAAACCAGGCTTTCTTCTTGGACCTATCGGTCGCTCAACATTGCTAGCAGGCTAATCCTAATCAAATCTGTTCTCCAAGAAATGCCTTTATATTTATTCTCTATATTGGCAGCCCCTAAATGGGTTCTAAAAAAAATTCGTAATCTTCAAAGAAACTTTCTTTGGGGCTCCTCGGGACTCAACAAAAAATGGGCTCTGGTTAAATGGACTGAAGTCTGTCTTCCAAAGTTTGCAGGGGGTCTTGGTCTGAGGGATCCCCTTCACAGCAATAACACCATGGGACCCCGCATCTGGTGGAAATGGATCTCCAATTCTCATACTCCTTGGGCTCGCCTCTGGCATGCCAAATACGCAACTGGCAGTCCACAGGAGGCTCTTATTCGTTTCAGTTCGACTACCCCTAGCTCTTTGATTTGGAATGCAGCAAGGCAACACAGTGCCTTTATTCAAGTGCACAGCTTCTCGGAAATCCATTCAGGTACCTTGGCAAGATTTTGGGAAGATTCTTGGCAACAATCTCCCAAACTCGCCTCTCTCTTTCATAAACCCAAGTGGCAGGCCTCAATGCAGCACTATGATCAAATCCTAGTCCATCAGTTCTGGTAGCAACAAACCTCACAAGATTTTCAACTTTGGAGCTCTGCTGAAACCTGGCAAGCCAATTGGCAGGAGGAAATGTATTCAGAAATAGATCAATAACTCAAACTCAGAAAAATTAAAATCTCTGATCAAAAGGATAAAGTGTGTCGGGGATACACTCCCAAAGGTATGTTCACGACAAAGGAGGCATATCAACTGCTCTTTTAACCCATGCAAACAATCAAGGACCAGCTTTGGGATCAGATTTGGCAACCAGGAATTTGGCCCAAAGTCTCGACCTTCCTCTGGCTTTTAAGAAAACAACGAATCCTCACTTGGGACAATCTTCAAAAGCGAGGATTTACAGGGCCTTCCAGATGTCCAAATTGCAACCGACATACAGAGACCATCACACATCTCATGGATACCTGTCCTCTTGCGGATCAAATCTAGGAGAGAACCGTTCAGTGCAATAGAAGAACAGGTCGACGTGCGGGAGACATAGTAAACACCATCAGGAACTGGCCACGGAATCCATTCCAAAGTCTATTTCTAAACTCTCTCTGGAACCTCCTACCGGGCTTCAGAGCGTAACAACAGGATCTTCAAAGATCACAGTATGCCTCTTGATACTTTGTGGCTTCATCTTAAACAATACCTTCAAGAGACTCTAGCTCTAAGACATTGGCAAGATTCGGAAATGCCAGCATCTCTTCAGGAACGCCAAATTTTGAGTAATTGGAATCTGGATCTCACCCCTTCAGTTCATGTCAAGGCCACTTCTTCCATCCATCTGGATTCTCCCCTTTCCTGGTCTCCTCCTGCCACTCATTCTTATAAACTTAATTTCGACGGAGCTGCCAAGGGTAATCCTGGTCCTGCTGGGTATGGTGGCATTTTCAGAGATGCAGCAGGTTCGGCCTTGTACATTTACCATGGTTCGTTAGGCAGAGACTCTAACAATGCCGCTGAACTAGAAGGTATCTGGCAAGGTATGCGCATTGCGGAACAAGAAAATTTTCTCCCTCTTGAGTTCAAAGGGGACTCTCAAATATTAATAGAAGAAGCGATTCGAATTCAATCTGGTACCTCTGCAGCAAAGATCGCGTCAAGTTGGCGGCTTCTAAACAGAATGGAACAAATTGAAGATTGGCTCAGGACTCCCCGAAGCATTACCTTCAAGCACATTCGGCGAACAGCTAACAAGGTCGCTGACAGACTGGCCAATCAAGGTGTGGATCAGCATTTACCTTTCTTCTCTGGTCCTCTCAGTAATTCCAATGATATACAACTCCAACAAGACTGCACTCTCCTGGTGCACCAAGATCTTTCTCTCTCGGATGCTTGTCCTATCATCGAGGAAGCGCCTCCCTCATCTCATGAAATCTAATCAGCGGTGGTGGTGCGATGGGGTGTGCGGTGGTGCGTTGGTGGCATGTGGGCGGAGCCACCATCCCTTCTGCCATGCGGGGGCTGCCTTCTGCCCGTACACTACAATTGAGGTGAGGCCCCGCAGCAAATGCTGACCGTCGATTGTGGGTCAACATCTGATCTGCTGGTCAACTGCGGGGGTTCACCTTGTGTTAACTGCCAAGCGGTTTGACCCCCCGCTAACCGTCGATCACATTAAACCTGCCGCCGCTTTAATTCATCCGCGCAGTTGGAAATTACATTCCAACAGAAAGTCAGTTTTGGGTTCGGTAATGGGTAGCGACTGTAAGAATCCAGGAAAACTGGTTAGGTCTGATAAGGTCACTCAGTCAAGGTCTGTTCACAATCAAGTCATAGAAGTCAAATATCTCTTTGAGTCAGACAAGGTCACAGTTTTTATTGCTCTCTTGGTCAGCTTCCAGCAAGTATTGTCTGTCAATGACCTGCATTGTAATGTGAGAATGCCGCAACTTTGGGCTGGAACTATTGAGGCCTCTGCCTCTCTGTAATTATATTTTGTATCAATATAGAAGTAGCCCTATTCAGAAAAAAAAAAAAAAAAACAATGGTACACACTAAAAAAAGAGTTGGAACATAACTTTAAATAATACTATAATGTAAAATGATGAAGTTACATTAATTTCAATGACAATGCAATGCAAAACAATACTTTTCATTAATATTTATTGATGAAAATATACAATTAAATTTTTAATACCTTGATTTTAATAATAAAAAGATGAAAAATATTTAGATACAATAATTTTCACAACCACGTGAATTGATTCATTCAATTGCACGTGAATTCTTTCTTTCACTATTCAAGGCTCCAAAGGCCCCTCGAATTCCCTAAGTTGTCTCCATGAGCTCATGCGAATGTGTTCAGTCCGAGTTAACTAGTTTAGGCCTATGATATTCAAATATTCGAGATGGAAAATCCTGAATCTAGGACTTGCAGTGAATTTGTTTATTGATGGAGGCTAGCGTAGATCTGTAGCCCGTCTCGTTTGGGTATAAGCTCTAGAGTTGTGGCAATGGAATTGGATCTCGATTTTGGAAGAGAAGAGATATTTTGTCTCAAAATATTCAATATTTGGGTGATTGTTGGTCCAAAATCCCCCAGTGAGCTCCCTACTAAGTTGGGAAGCTACACCACTGTACTATGCCTGCACTTGAACGACAATCAGTTTGAGCGGAATCCCGGGGAACGAGGAAAGTTAGCGGAGTCTTTCTGAATCGAACATGTGAAATTTGTGTGCGATTTGGACAGATGTTCCACGCGTAAATTTAACCCATGCATCAATCTAACACTATTTACTTGCCACTCTTCTTCTCTTATTTGCTTCAGCACTTGTTCTAGCGTCGGGCGGTCGTCGTTCTGGAAGGAGTCCCGACGGATGTTGAGCATGAACATGGCGTTGATGAAGAAGTGACTGTCATTCTTTCAGAAGAGGGCGTGAGAACGACTCTCCCTAGGCAGCCTTTTTCTTATTTTTTCGTCGTGGATATACAGAGCGGCGATAGAATTGCTGGTCGGTCTCGTGGCGTGCGTTACGGTGAGCGCCATGGCTACATATTTCCATGGAGATTAAGCTTTTCAACTTCATATTTATTGCGTAGTCCATGTGGGATTATTCATTTGAAAATAGCGCGGATGGATTTAAAATTGACTTAGAAATGGCAAATGCGTTGGTATGTCTCCACTCTCTTCATTCTCTAACATTATTTTGGGGTACGCACTATTCTCACGAATATTTCTAGTTGTATTTATTATTTTAGATAAACATTAGCATAGATTTATTTAACGCAGGAAAGATTAAATTTCTTTTATTCTAAATTTATTTTAGAATATAAAAAATATCATATAATGTTTTATTTTTTAAATTACATTTTTTTTTAATGTTATAGAGATTATATAACATGTGTATTCAACTATTTTATTTTAATTCATATTAAAATATTTTATTCATAACTTATATTAGATATTTTACTTTATTGGACATTAAAATATTTTTTTTAACATTTTTTTCTCTATATAAATTTGATATCATGTATTACAATATTTTTGAAAAGCATAATGTTTAAATATCTTACCCACATATTTTTTTTTTTAACTTTTAATTACTTTACATGATATTAGGTCATATGGAAAACTAATTAAAAATGCATAACACACACACACACACACACACACACACACATATATATATATATATATATATATATATATATATATTCATTTTTATTCTATTCAGAGAATATTTTATTTTTATTTTGAGAGGGACAAACATATTTACAAGTTGTCTTAAGCAGAGCTCTACCAAAAACCTAGAAGGATCAAATCTAAAACTTGAAATAAATTTACACCTCAATTAATTCAATTTAGTGATTGGTAAATATGTGATTAATATAAATCTATGTGATATTTGTTTATTGTTTAAATTGTATATTTTGATATTTGATCATTATTAATATTTTATATTAAAAAATGAATTAGTTACACAGTTTCCTCTCATTAAAAAATAACTACTCTAAAATAGAGTAGTTAACATTTACACACACACATATTTTTTTTGTAAATTTCTTATTGCCTTACCATTTTCTATTTATAAAAAATGAGAGCAAGTTGCAATATATACACATTTGGTAACCTCAACCTGCTCGAAAGAAACCAGGTTTGTTGGCCACCTTAAAGCCTTAAACGCCATCCAGTACTGAAACAGTTTCTTTCATCTACTAGTCGCTATGTCCATTTTACTGTGAAAAGAAAAGTATAACTGAAAACACGAAAAGTAAAAGCGAGCCACAAAATTCATTGGAAACTTAGAAAATCATTGTTTAACCAGCTAAAGAGTCAATAGGCACTGGATCTTTGGCAGTAGTGAAGCTGTCGTTCGATTCTGTAGAAATAGAGAATGTTCATACTCAAATATATTAGTTAATAGGGATCTAAATATTGTATTTATTATTTGAAGAGTGAAAGTAAAATATCAACAACTAATTTAATTTCTTTGTTAATATATTTTTAATTTTTATTTTATATGGTTATTTAATTTTTGTTTGGCTAATATGAGCCAAAATTATTTTTATTATTTTTTTGAGGACTTGACATACTTACACATCTGCCTCATTCTAGAACATATGTGACATAACATCTCTAACATGATTCGAGAGGGATCAAATTTCTTATGTTGCAAACTTACTTATTTTAGAGTGAGAAAAACAATGTGTAATTTTTTACTATTTAAATTGCATATTTGAATGTTATAAAGATTACATGGCATGTGTATTGAGCCATTTTATAATAATTCATGTTAAAATATTTTAATCATGGTTGTTTTATCTGTGTAAAATTATATTATTTAAAATAGACATCTAAATATTGTATTTATTACTTGAGGAGTGAAAGTGAAATATCAATAACTAAGGTAAAAATTTTGTTAATAGACTTTTAATTGTTTATTTACATGGTTATTTAATTTTTGTTTTTTCTTTGGCCGATATGAGCTAAAATTATTTTTATTATCTTTTTGAGGACGTGACATACTTATACATGTCCCTCATACTGGATTGTAGAATGAGCCTCTCGGCTCAACCAAGAGGGATAAAATTTCTTACACTACAAACTTATTTCTAACGTGAGTTGTGTTGCAAACTTACTTATTTTCGAGTGCGAAAAACAATGCTAATTTTTGTTTTTTGTTTGGCCTTTGTAGACTTGTTTCTAACATGAACCCAAATCAAACTCTTATGTTGCAAACTTACTTATTTTAGAGTGCTAAAAGCAATGTTAATTTTTGTTTTTTGTTTGGTCCATATAAACTAAAATTATTTTTATTATCTTTTTAAGAACATGACATACTTACACATATCTCTTATTTTAGATTGTAAAATAAACCTTTCACTTCAATAAAATCAAATAAAATAAATTAACATGAACCTAAACACTTCATCTTCTTACTCTAGACAAGAAATTCAACATTTATTTAAGATTCCATCTACGAAGCTCTCACTTTCATTGCCATCGATTCCGTTGAAGCGTAAAGGTTCTAGCGAAACTAGAATGAGTAGATTGTTCAATATAAAACACGGACTTAAAGTCAAAGGAAGTTAAAAATTATGAAAACATTGATCAATATTATTTAACGAATATTAAATCTTTACGAAACTTATGCTCATGTTAAAGCCATCAGTTTAATGAGTGGAAAATTTTAACCCTTTTGTGAGTTTAATTTTGAGAGGGTAAAGTTTTGAGTTTTTTTTAGTTTAATTATTTATTTATATTTTTTGAAATTTTAATAATTGGTTTAATTTAAAAAAAAAAATTCTCAATCCCTTTTAGCTTTTATTGATGTATATTATATGAATGAGTTTTGGAATTAACCTCTATGAATATATATCTTACTATCGCAAATGTTTTGAATATGACTATATTTTCAAAGACTCTATATCTTTCTACTATATCTTTCTACTATCGCAAATGTCTTGAATATAATGATATTTTCAAAGACTTTTTGTTGTTTGTCTTTTGGTGCAATGTATATCAAATTCCAATCTATAATAAGGTTGGTATTCTCTATAGAGAGTAAATGACAAAATGATTAGCAAGATGAATATATAAATAAATAAACAATGTGAAATAATAGATATAATGTAGGAATAATGGAAAACAAAAGAAATGGACACAAGAGATAGGGAAGCAAGAATCCTCTTTATTGTTTGATGAAAAGAGTTACAAATCATCCAAAATACACTAAAGGGACTTGATAGAGTGAATGGGCTCTGTGACTCTCCTAAAGAAATGTCCTTTTTCCCTCTCTTTGCTAGAATGAACTCTCCTCGAAGAAGTCCTATGAGAGTTCTCAATAGTGAACTCTTTGAACACAAAAGAATGCTAATTGGCTCCCAATTCCACTAATATTTATAAGCTCTAATATATATAGGCTCAAACTCATGGCTTGGCTCCTTTTAGCTCCTTTATGAGATTTGATCTAGTGGGAGACAAAAGTTTTCCTTCGTAGGCTCCTTAATTCTAATTAAAGAGAGGAGTGATTTGAAATTGAGCTAGCTAGGCTTTTCTTGTGAGTAGAGGGTTTCTAATTTACATGGAAGTGGTGGATGGCTTGCCAAGTTTTTAATTTTTTGGATGTGTGTGGTTATCAAAGAAATAATTGCAATGGTCCATGCAAAAAAATTTAAGTAAATCTACATGATTTAATTTTTTAAATAGGAACCTTAGGAACCATTAGTTTTTCTAATTTGTGATGATTTCCACTATTCACGAGTACAGTCGCACATGTCATCCTTTAGCGTTGGGTGTTATTGGCTAGTTTAATTATATGTATGATTGTTTAGTGATAAATTTACACTCGTATGTGTCAGTGTAGGAACAAACATATACCCAAAATACATCATGTTCTATTTCCTAACAAAGAGTTTGGTTGAATGCTTGGGAGAGAGATCCTTGTTTGGAGAAGGATGAGGGGGTCCTTCATAAGAGATCATAGAACCTAGTGTTGATAGAATATATTTACAAAAATCCATATAGAGAAGGCATGTCCCATGCTTGTGATCATGAATTTGACTAATATGGTTACATTGGTACACAAGATTAGTCTTACTAAAAAGATGTTGGGAACATATTTTCTTTTGGCTGAAGTAGAGGTTATGTAACCATATCACAAAAAAAAGAGAAAACATAGATCAACGACTTGGAAATAAGCCACTTCAAGGGGGGAAACCTCCTTTTTCATCGCATAACTGAACAATTATTGGATGATTCAAATGACAAGGCCTTCTTGGTATATATAAAGTCTAAAGGGTCAAAATATAATTAGGTTCTACATATCAAAAATAATGTAAGGGCACACAATAAAAATAGTGAGCTTTTATGGGGCAAAATAATAACAATAGTGGGCTTCTATGGGGCAAAAAAATAACAATATGGGGGCTATACTTGTATTATAGGGACCTAACATGCCCATCTCCTTAAAAAAATTGGTTTCCTAAATTCTTGAGTATTTATTGATGCTTTTGTATAAATACTCATCCTCCCTTGTGGAATTTTCAGCAGGTGAGTTCTTCCACTTAATGAGATACTCTGAAATTGATTGATTCTGTAGCTATCATATTATTGTTTTCATGATTTATTCAATCTCCAATATGATCTTTCATTCCTCATCAAGTTTTGGAAATGTAGTTTGAACTAAAAACTTGGTACTTATAAACTTCTTCAAACATGAAACATGGAAAGCTAGGTGTATTAGTGAAGATGTAGGTAGCTCGTATTTGTAAGCCATAGTACCAATATTTTACAATGCCTTATAAGGGCCATAGTAATTGGATGATAATTTATTATCCTTCTTAACTTGCTTGAGTGACATTTGTTTGTAGTGTTGTAGTCATAAAAGTACCCAATCACCCAAATAAAAATTAATTTTGTTGCAATGTTGGTTGGCTTATTGCATCATTAAATTATGTGTTGAAAAATGTAGCAAGAAATTCTCAATTTGATTTTTCCTTGATTAAATTGAGAAAATTTGAATTTTCACATCAGCAGACAACTTGGATGATGTTAACTTGAGTGAAATGGCTTGTGTTACCCAATGTACTCATTAAATTCGAGTTGGAGGATTAAGAGTTCAATTTAGCATGTGTGATTCAATAATTTGTAACAATCAAGGTCAATTATCTAAGGTTGTTTCTAGTTAAACTAGTTCCAACTATTGGAAGAACTAGTGGAGGGTCAACTTGTGTAGCAGGACATTAGTCAAAATTAGTGATCATCTAGTTAACTGATCAATCACCCCAAAATATCTAGTGCACGTAGAGAATTCAAGTTACCTAGTTGAGATGGATATTCCAAGGCAGTGTAACATCATTTGTTGACTAGTTTTGAGTGTACAAGTGTTGCAAGCAGTCAGATGATCAACCCACTACAAGGAAAAGACCCTCTAGTAGATGTTTTTGAGGAACCCCTTATAAAATACCCCAGACATCCATTTCTAGCGGAGGTTACTAGAGGAGGTTGGCGGGCAGAGGGTTTTGCGGATGTTTTTTGCTCGATGTGCTTATCATCCAAAACTGCACCGGTGCGCTCAACAAGAGAAAGCACCAGTGCACACAAAACATTGGCACACTAGACACCGTGTGCTCTGTACACACCCGCCCAGTGCGTCGTCTTACTGTAGAGCACCGGTGCTTTACAACTCTTCCGCACCAGTGCGTCATAAAACACCGTGCCAAAACAAAAACTGCCCAGTGCGGTATTAAGAAACTGCACCCGGTGCGCCTGTAAAAACCCGCGTACTGAAACAGGGTTAAATAAAAAACATTACGGTAAAAAAACCACATTTTTCACTTTTCTTAGTGCTCTAGAGCTCTCAAACGCCAGTGCAATTTATCCTTGTCTGAGCCACCCTGACATCGACGCTCTCATTGCACCCATTGCATGCACTGCTGATGTGCATTGCCCACCAATCTCCAACTTGCATTTTGAAAAATGGTGGGCAAAGTTTCTTTTGCAAATTCTACAGTCAATATGCCTCCTCGACGGCTAAATGTGCAGGTATTTTTCTCGTTTTTCCATAGTTAATCCTTTTAGCGGATTATAATTTCAAATAACCTTAAAATTAATCATTTAAAAGAAAAACAAAATTGTCGCATGGTCTACTCGAGCCGTTTGAATCACACCGGTAAGAGGTGTTGCATGTAAAATTTATAGGCCGCACCACAACCGATGCTAACGGTATCCACACCGTTTCTAGGGTGGTACCAAAAGGCACACCACGTAATTTTAAAATAAAATAAAAAGTGTGGTGTGGTCATTTATTCGGCCGCACCGTTGACCATGTGGAATAGAAGCAATGTGGTGCATTGACAAAAATATACGCCCTGGTGTTTGTCAGCGCACTGCATTCAGCATTTTGACAAGGTCAAAAGTGCGGCCTAGTAAAAGACCGCACCGTTGACTATGTAATGAAGTTGGGAGGTTGGTGTGCTAACCCAACTATATGCGTCGGGGCATAGATTTTAGTCAGCACATCGCACTCCTGACACCGTACATAGTCAATGGTGCTCTAAAAAATTTCAGGTGCACCACCTACGGTGCGTTGAATGTCATCTAGGGCACTACCCCTGTGCACGACAAACAAAAGACACACCAAAACTTGTGCTTGACTATTTTTTTGTGGCGCACCGACTGTTTTTTTTTTCCAAAAAAAATTATGTATGTATATTCTTAAATACATGTCTCATTTAATAAAATAATTTTATTTAATATGTCAATCATTCAGAGAGAAGAGGGAGAACAACAACAACAACAGGCATAGTAGTATGACATGGTTCATCTGTGGGAGGCATGAGAGAGGGAGAAATATGTGTACCCTCGCCCTATTACAGCAGCTACCCAGGGGCTCCTAACGCAGGTAGGCCTCCTCAAGTTCTATGAGGAGGCTACTTCCCTAAAGGGCCATGGTGTGTTTTTGAGACATCTTATCCGTAGGTGGAATACCCACTGATAGGCTTTCCAGGTTGGTCCTAACT
The DNA here is from genome assembly GCA_034641835.2 of Pinus albicaulis. Lineage (NCBI taxonomy): Eukaryota > Viridiplantae > Streptophyta > Pinopsida > Pinales > Pinaceae > Pinus > Pinus albicaulis. Next base: position 526,405,758 of record CM076580.1, read on the forward strand.
AGTGGTACACGCCCACTGCAGAGGATATATATTCCATTACAGGGCTATCGAGGAGAGGGGTGGATTTTCCCTCGTTCCTAGAGGTTCCAACTGGCTGTGTAGCAGGGAGTCAGCTAGTGTACTCTCAGAGATACATTGGAGCAGATGTAATGTCTCCTTCAGAATTTCAGGTTGCTAGAAGTCAGTTACGTATTGGCGCATTTGGTAGTGAGGAGGTGAGGTGCCCCTCACTTTTGATTTCGACCATTTCACACAACACCAATGACGGGGTACGCATTAGTTGCTCGCTTCTATATTATGTTGATTTTTTAGTACATGAGCCACAACTTGTTAGGTGGTCTACCATTTTTTTTCAGTAGTTATGTACAGCCTTAGATAGATGTCTTGCTCATGGAAAAGGGAGGGTCAACATCCCTATTTCTTCAGAGTTTTATTTTTTATTTTTTGAGAGGTTTCCTGAGACGAGGCCTACTTTTGTTCTGCAGCCTCGTAGGCCGATGTTCGAGGCACAGATGCACATGTGGGTATAGATGTTTCCCAAGAGGGGAGACACTTTGTTTCCAGTGAGGATATCGCATGATGCACTGGAGTTGCTAGCCAGTGTTGAGAAGCTGCATCCCTTCATTATGGTCCCCTGTCCTTATGCTAGATTGGATTGGTGAGAGTGTGCCAACATCCTCTTCACAGATGATGAGCTGCTAGATGATAGAGGTAATATTATTGTTTTATTTAAATTTATTCTAATATGTTATTTAACTTGTTTTTATTAAATTGTGTAGTGAAATTGTCTAATTATTGTTGTGTACTTGTATATATTTTGCAGACATTAGGTCTTTTGATGGTAAGGACATGCCGGCACCACCACATGATCTAGGTGTGGATCCTGATGACGATCAGGGCATGCTAGATGTCGAGGATCATTAGGAGGCCGGTGCAAAGAGACTTGGTCCTGCTGGTGCGCTGGTACCGCCTTTTTCTAGGTGCGGTCGGCTTGATACTAGATATAGGATTGAGTTGGGCGACCAACTCGCTGCATTGATTGTTGAAGCGGGCATTAGGCACGCTCATATGAGAGACACACAGGCTGATGGTAGGCTATTATAGATGTGGAGAGGCATGTCGTGTGACATGTACAGCTTGATGCAACATGTCGTAGGAGCTACGACCTTAGCTACGTGGATGAGGAGGACCGTTGCACATTATAGGCGTGGTCAAGATGCAACACGTGATCGACAATCCACGACCAACGAGTCATCATCTCATGATCGTTCACCTTGTGTTGGGCCATATGAGCAGCCTCCACTAACATCTAGTAGTGGTCATCATGGAGATGAGGCTGGACCATCGGCCAGGTCCAGTCAGCAACATGCAGCATCCAGCAGTACTCATGATCATGAGCAGGCTGGACCATCGACCGTCGAGGTTGCACCATTGACTGAGCAGGCCTCGACTAGTATTTCTATTGATGTTGTACCACCAGCTGATCCATGACATTTATATTACAGTTGTATATTTTTAACATTATTTAGTTATATATATATATATATGGTGCATGTATTTTATGTTCATGTTGCAGTTGTACTTAATTTACATGTTGGTGATCATCATGATGTGTATATTGTTAGGTCATGTTAGATGTGTTCATTTAATGTGCAGCTTGCAGATAGATGTGTATGTGATAGCATGAGTTATTTGACATCAGATGTATATTTGATGTTTCTGTTGTGATGATGTTATACAATGCTAATTGTGTTTTGTTAGATGATCATGTTCACAATGATGTTAACGAATTTGAATGTGTTTTTTAATCGAATATGATGTTTGTACAATGGTTATCATGATCGTGATGTTTATTAATTAATTTAATATTAAATGACCATGATATTTATTAAATATTATGTCGTGATTGTAATTGAAATTTAAATTTTAATTGTATGTAAAATTCTGAAATTGTATTTGTATTTGTAATTGTAATTTTAACTGTATTTGTATGTAAAATTCTAAAATTGTAATTGTAATTCTAATCATAATTGTACGTGAAATTGTAAAATTGTACTTGTAATTGTAAATGTAATTCTAATTCTAATTCTAATTGTATGTAAAATATTTGTAAAATTTTAATTGTATTATTGTGAAATGATTTTATTAAAAATTTTAAAATTGTAAATTTGTAAATTTGTAAATAATTGTAAAATAATAAGTCTAGAATAATATGAATTTTAGTAACATAATAAAGTTTAGAAAATAATGAAAATAAATTCATGTACTTTAGAATTATCATTATTCTATTATGATCTTACATACAAAAAAAAGAACTTTATACAGTATGCCATTTCTAGCGGAGATTCCTGGTTTTTCGTCCGGTGTACTTATCATCATAACCCACACCAGTGTGTCTTAGTACTATAGTGCACCGGTGCTTCACAACTCTTCTGCATCAGTGCATCATAAAACATCACGCCAAAACATAAACCACGGTCTTACGAAACCACACCGGTGCACCTATAAAAACCCCACGCACCGGAACAGGGTTAAATAAAACCTCGTGCGAACCAGGTATGTGATTGAAATATATTTTCTAAGAAGGAAAATTTATTCTGTAAAGTGCAGTATTGGAGCATCATAGGGTTTAAATCGTGGGAAAGAATTTTTCTAAGGAGATGAGGGTTTGAAAAGACAAAAGTTCGAATTTCGGTTAAGAATTTTATAGCAGAGAAAATGAGTGATTGAAACAGAAAGACAGACGAAGACACTTACAGGGATGCAGACGGCTACAGAGCTCGATAGATTACAAAAGGAGAAAATATTTATGAAAAATATGAGAAGGGCGGCTAAGAAAGCTCGGTTGAGACCAGTAGAGAGCATTCAGTTGAGGCTCGCGATAGGGTTAAGAGGTCCCATGATGGAGAAAGGGATAGCAGAGTTGATGGCAGAGAAATTCCAGTCGATGCTCTGGCGACTAGCAAGGTGAAACGGTCCTTCGAAAGAAAGGAGTCCTATTCACTAAGAGATGTCAGAGAGAGATCAATTGAGTCTCTTGAATGGGCTAAGAGATCACATGAAGGTAAAAATTCTCATTCTTACAAGGATGGCAGGGAAAAATTAGATAGTAGATAAAGATCAATCGAGGCAGTCGATAAAGCAAAGAGGCACCATGATTGGAAGGATTCTCATTCCCTTAAGGACAGCAGAGAAAGATCAATTGATGTTGCTGATCGGGCTGGTAGGTCCCATGAAGGGAAATATTCTCTAGAATGCGCTTAAAAGCAGTTGGGAGTATCGGCCGAGATTCGGTTGGATTACATAAAATTTTATCGACAAAGCTGACATCGCATAAAATCACATCTTCGAATTTCAATTGAACCTTAATGGCATCTCTAACTTGTTTGAGCTGTGGTCCTATGGATAATGAGGAATATCACGTGGAAGGTACCCAAAAATCCAAATTTTTGAAAGTATAGGTGAATTAGCACTTATCAAAGAACGAAATGCCGAACAAAATGCGAACGAGATACACTTAAGGATTCCCTGGTTCCATTTGTTATTGAAAATGATGCTCTCTCCGGATGAAACCAGTAAAAATTATGCTTGTATTATAAATGGAAATCTAGTGACCATTTCTGTGGGAAGAAAAGCATAGATACCTGCAGCTACCATATTTCCACCTAAAAACTAGTTTCCCATGGGAAAATCTAATGTAATAGCCTATTTCGCAATGTATTTCCTATGCTCAACCCTCTACTAATTTTCTATGGGAAACCATTACCTTCATGCATGTGATAACTGCATCATCTACTCGAAAATCGGTCTTCTTCTGCTAACAAATGCATAATGAAGGACTCGTTGTCATTGCTCCTAGAACATTCAAGGTTAGTTTCTTGTAGAATAGAGATTGTATAAATTTTGTTAAGATCAAGATAGAAATCACAAAGGAGAAAAGAGGAAATTGGATGCCAAGATGGAGGAGGAACTTACAAATGAGAAGATCATGGGTCAGCAAGAAGATCATGGGGCACCTTTTTCTTGTTGTAGGTTATGGAAAGGTTCAAGTTTCTTTTTCTGAAAGAAGAAGAGGTGTAGTTTTGAAAAGAAATGGCCCAAATATTTTCACAGAAAAATGTACGTTTCCAACATGTCTAATTTTGGTGTACACACTTAAAAGTAATTTTGGTGCCTCAACTGCAAATCAGTGCCAATGTACAGATAACCACACCGGTGAGTTCTAGTTTCTGTGCGATGGTTCTTTTTAGTTACTACGTACCGGTTTTGTGTTACCAATGGATGCACTGGTGCAGTGCTATTAAGTGACGCACCGGTGATGAATAAACGAAAAAAAAATAAAAATGAAACTCTATTTTCTTTAAGTGAAAAAAAAGTCGGCAAATTGAAAAATGGGCGGAAAAATATTTTCAAAAATCTTATTTCATAAAACAATTCTTTAAATACTAAACACTTTCATTATTTCATTATTTTTACTAAAATTTTCAGCCAGAGATTTGCAGGAGACATACCTGGAGCGAGAGAGCATGGGAGCACTGTGAAGCTGTGAAATACGTTCAAACAAAATTATTCAAACAATCATAATTCCAACCTCTAGTGATTCAAACCCTGTAGCATATAATTTCAAATGATCTCGTGATTAAATTTGATTTTTTTTTAACTTTTTCTGCAGTTTTTTTAATTTTTCTGTAGTTTTATCCATTTTTACCCTAAACCCTTCATTTTTTTTTGTTTTTGCCCTTTTTTCTCCCTTATTCTGTGATTTCAGAATTAGGGCTTTTCATTTTAGATTGACATCCAACCCACGGGGTGACTTGCATAGTCAGATCCCAATCCATGTCAACCATTGCGTGAATTTTTGAAAAAAATGGATTTTTTTTATCGGTGCGCCCTGCGTAACATAGCGCACCATGCAAGTACTATGTAATAAAAAATTTAAAAGCAATTTATTTTTTTAATCAGTGCGCCATATATAAAATAGGGCACTAGTGCGCTATGTTATGAGGATAGCACCGTACGGTCTATTATACTGTTTTTGCAGTGCGTTTATAATACCCCCACGCACCGACGTCAGTGCATACATCATGAAAGGCACACCGGTTTCTTAAGATTTATTTTTTACCTGAAAAGTTGACAATTTATTTTTAAATATATTAATGAATGATATGGTACATGTTTCAGATTGATAAAGAAATGACTGACAAGAGATCAAGTAACAAAAATACTGATAACACATTAAGAAAAACAAAAAAGGAAATTTATTTGTAAATTCTTTACAAAAAATATTATTTTTGAACTATATGTAAGTTTAACTAATATGTATTGTTTACTGTGTATCACGCAGAGCCATAAAATGATGAAGCTTGATAAGATTATTTCTGATCTAGGACTAGAAAATCGTAAAAGCTTGATGGAAAAATTGCGAAAGGATGAATCATGTGAATGAAAAAATAATATTGATCCAATGTGAGTTTCTTTTTTTATTTTTCATTAATAATATACTTGAAATTATTAGATAACATGTGTCAAACAGTCTATTAATTCACATCTGTTTAATGTTCTACAAGGACCAACAACTCAGAAAAGGAATGTTGTTCTAAGAAAAGAAAAGAAATAGAACATGCAAATGAAAATGAATTGCTCTTTAGCTCATCTGGAGTGGTGCCAGAGGTTAACGACAGGGGGAAAAACTTTTACAGAAGTTTGAGTGATCTAGTGGAACGAGTGTATAGATGTTCTTTCCACTTACAATACACAAACCAATCCAATGATTCCAAGAATCAAATTTTATCTAAACTACAGGAAGAGTTTCCAGAGAATTGGTCAACGAGACATGTCAGACTTTTAATAGCAAAAACATACAACAACAAAAAGAAGGAATGAAAAAGTAATATTCCTTTAAATGTTTGTCTAGAATTATTTATAAATATCACTTTTTTTATATTTACTTTTCATATACCAATATAAAAATTAAATAGTTTATTTTCATGTTACATTTTCAGGAAGATTATGAAAATCTCAAAAGATGAATGAGATGATATCAGAAATATGCCGGTAGGAATGTCCAAAAAGGTGTACAAGGAGATGATCAAAGATATGGACAAAATTGCATCACAGGAGGAGCCATCTCAACAACAACATGCTTCAAATGTAATATGTAATCATTTAATTTTTTATCATTAGGTACAATAAATAAATAATTTAGCATTAAATATTAATTTTCAAGAATTTTCTTGCAGAAAAGAAAAGAAAATGGAACCCATTCAGCACATAAAACAGGACGACAAGGAAGAAAAGGGTTGATATCTAAGTTTGTGATTAATTGTTACTTCCTTATAACAACTTAACTAGATTTCATTTTTGTATTTTTTAAGTTGTTTTACAAAAATCATCATTGAATGTCTTCAAACAGGTTCTAACATACAAAGAAGAACTAGCAGACAAATTGATTGAAATTGGGTTAAATATGGGCTGTGAGTATATGTTGGCATATCAGAAATTAATTGTGGAATTTGTAAGCATATATCGATCTTGTTTTACTTAGCTCCATCTATAATTAATAGAACAAAATAATGTTTTATATTAAATCTATGAATTTTTATGGGCTATAAAACTTGCAGGAAACAGAGTATGGAACTGCGCCAACAGATGAAATTTTGAAAGATGGCATGGTACATGGTTTTGAAAGAATGTGTATAGTTTATAAGTCAGTTGTTGCTATGGTACGTCATTTTTCTTTGCGATTTACATTGATGTATATTATTTAATATTGCAATTTTCATTATTCTCACCAATGTATATACACTCATTTCATTTTATTGTTATGTTTGTATATGGAAGGTGAAGAAGAAGAAAACAATCAACACCGTGAACAAAACATTCCCGAAAATAACCCAAGTCATGGAAGTAGCTCTAGCAGTGACAGCAGTTCAAGAGAAAAATGATGATCACTATATTTGGATATCAAAGCAAAGCGTTGTATTTTTTGAAATATTTGTGTGTGAAATTAGACATTTTGTTTAATGTAATAGACATAGTGTCCCAATTGAAAGACAAACAGATGCCAATAACTGTCCCATTTTTTATGACAAAGACTGTCTTATATATATATATAATCAAATATGTTTTAATTTATTCTATTGCACTCTCCATTGTTGCTATTGCGTTCTCCATTGTCGCTCTCACATGCACTAATAAAAATTTAACTCATATGAATATTTTTATAAGATATATATGTGTCGAATTTTGATGAATAATGAATTTTAAAAAATCACAATAATTATGATATGATATAACAAATTAATCCAAACATCACATTCAAATGAATTAATAAAAAATTAATTAATATGAATATTGTTATAAGATGTGTAAAATTTTGATGAATAATGAATTTAGAAAAATCACAATAATTGCACTGTCACAGGTCGATGTTTCTAAAAAATACAAAATGAACACCAATGTGTGTCAGTTACTGTACACCGGTGTGTTTGTATGCTGCAGTGCACTGGTGCATTTCTACGACCTATGGGCACCACACAAATACCAAAACCAAGTAAAAATCTCGGTGCATTTGTGCGATACTGTGCACCGGTGATTTTATGTGAGATGACACACTGGTGCATTTGTATGACGTATGGGCACCACAAAAATACCAATACCAATTATAAATATAGGTGTTTTTATCTGATATGGTGCACCAGTGCATTTCTATAAGTCTACGTACCGGTGCGTTGAGATGACCTATGGGCACTGCACAAATCCCAAGATGAATTAATACGGCCTCGTGCGTTGTATCACCAAACACTGCACCTGGTGCGATTTTATACCTTGACAGCCCGATGCAGGAACCTTTGATTGCCCCGAGGCCACCGTCTAGATGACATGCACTAGTGCATTGAAACCTTAGTAGCGCACCAATGAGAAAAAACATCTGTAATAACCTCTCGCCACCTATTTTTTTTAGTTGTGTTGAATTTATGTTAAAATCTCTGTCAAAATCTCTGTAACCATAAACGAATGTTGTAGAAAATGATTTTTTTGACAATTTTGGCCAATTTTATAACACTAAAAACGTCCTTTATAACCTCCGCTAGAGGGTCTTTTCCTTGTAGTGACCTAAAGGAATTGTGCAATCAATTGGAGGAAAAATCCTAAAAAATAGGAGTTAATTCCTCAAGGACCGATGCAAGGAAATAGGAGCTCAAGCCAAGGCAGAATTTCACTAAGTTTAGGTCAGAGGCCTTTAATGAGCAGAGAGATAGGTTGTGCACTTGCAGGGTGAGATCAGTTGAGTAAAGTAATTGTAATCCATCTTTATTTTAGTTGATTAATGCAATATGCATTAGGGGTTTTAGCATATTTCTTCCCCGGATAAAAATATTTATTGCATGTGTATGATTTCTTCATGCATGCCTAAAATTTTTGTTGTAAATTGTGAAATAATGTCTAGAGAATAGTCAAGTAGATTTTTGTCTTGTGATTTATATTAAAACTTCATGAGCAGTTGAAATTATACAATATAATTTCTACATGGTATAGAATTTGGATTCATAGTCAGAACATTTAATTTTTGACAAATCTTTCTTCTTCCCCTGCTTCTAGTTTGGATTGGGATTTCTTTCATTTTCCATTATTTTCCTTTCCAACCAATTCAAATTTCTCTTCATCTTCGCCCTTGGATAAAGTCCCATCTCAAGTATTCCTCCTTATTTCCTCCTTTATAAAATCAGACCATAAGTGCTCCCAATTCGGTAGCTTCTCCCTCCCATTCACTGAATCTTGATAGTTGTGTCAGCTCTTGGGAAGGCCCAGAAGGTCTAGGCTTACCAAGTATTATTCAGGAAAATTAACACTGACGTCGCCAAATTCATCGCGACACTGCTTAGATACTGCAAAAATTGTTCCATTCTTTTGTGTCTTGATAATTCAAAGTCTGTCCATGAGTGCCATCTTCTTGTGGTCACTATTATTCTTGAAAAATTATGTCCACTCTTTCCACATCACAAAGGAAGTTTCCTTTGCATGGATATTTGAGACAATATGATCCCATACTTCCTCTAATATGATTCTCCTCGCTTTGGATACATGTTTCTTCCACTGAGAAGGGTTTTGGGCATCAGATGCTTGTGGTTTTGCAACATCTAACTTGATGTATTCTAGAAATCCATTATCATCCAATAATGCCTCCATGTGATCCTTCCATGCAACAAAATTAGAGTTTCCTTCAAATGCATACACTAGCCTTAGTCCATTGAATTCCATCTTCTCAGTTTTGAAGAAAAATTGGAACAATGATCTCCAAATTTGAGCCTCTCAGAAACAACTTCGAATTTATGGTTAGGATGAGGAATTGAGAGAGCCTCCTTCCACTAGTGATATAAATAGTAGGTAGGCATGACGAACACTGAGGGACACAGAGGAGTTCATTAGAGCTCCTAGAAATGAAAAGAGGCAACATAGAAAACCTAATAGATACCAAGCATTGGTAGCTCAGGTGGAAGAGCTTTCGAGTTTTCAGGAAGCCCTACAACACCAAGTATGGGTGGATAACATGGTAGAAGAGTATAGTTCTATCATGACGAATGATGTCTGGGAAGTTATACCTAAACCTGAGGATAGATCAATTGTAGGCTCAATATGGGTCTTCAAGATCAAGTACATTGCAGATGGCAGCTTGGAGAAGTACAAGGCTAGGTTCATGGAAAAGGGGTATGCACAGAAGGAAGCAATTGACTATGAGGAGACCTTCGCCCCTGTTTCTAGATACACCTCCATAAGATCTTTCATATCCCTAACAACTGAGATGTGATGGGAGATTCACCAGATGGATGTCAAGCTAACATCCTTGAACTAGGTGATATAAGAGGAGGTATGCATAGAACAACCTGAGGGCTTCGTGACCCATGAGAAGAGAAATCATGTATGCCGATTGAAGAAAGCCCTATATGGGCTCAAGAAGGCACCTAGACCTTTGTATGGTTGGATTGATAGCTACTTGTAGTAGTTGGGATTCATCGAGAGTGATGCAAATCCCAATATCTACTATGTGAGGGTAGAGAATGATCCACTAATTCTGGTATTATATGTAGATGATTTGTTTCTTACAAGATCATTTAGGCTTATAAAGGACTGCAAGAAGAATATTGAAGTAGAATTCGACATGAAGAATATGGGGTTAATTCACTATTTTATAGGGTTGGAAGTTTTATATAAAAATGGAGAGATCTCCCCTGGGAAAGGAATATATGCTATAGAAATTTTAAAAAGGTTCAGAATACAGGATTTCTGAACCATGGTGATGCCCATGATCACCAACTAGAGGAAAATAGATGCATCAGGGGACATGGAAGTCAACCCCACCTTGTACACATAACTTATTGTTTCACTCATGTATCAAGTCAACAGTAGGCCAGAAATTTGTTTGCTTTCAACACCATTTGTTAGGTCATGGTGGAACTGAAAAGGGTACATTGGGAAGAAACTAGGAAAATTCTCATATATGTGTGTGGAACAGTCAGATATCGGTTCAAATACACCCGAGGAGATGATGGCAGATTGAGCAGGTTCACTGATGCAAATTGGGCAGGGAGTTCAGCAAAACGAAAAATTACCTTCAGGTATTTTTTAAGTGTTGGATCAAGAATGATCTCTTAGTGTGGCAGCAAGAAGAATTCGGTAGCATTAAGCTCAGTGGAAGCATAATATATGGTAGTTAGCACAACAACATGCGAAACCATATGGCTTAGGAAGCTACTTGTGAGCTTGTTCAGAAAGAGGATGGAAGCGACCAATGTTTACTGTGATAATCATAATTGTATGAAAATCTCTAAGAATCCAGTATTTCATGATCAGTCGAAACACATATCTGTGTAATATCCCCAGTTTCTATGCTTTTATTAGACATTTGAACAATTCCAAAAGGGTATAGTGGACCCCAATGGAAAAGCAATGGTGTGGATTTATTTTATTATTTAAAGTTAATAAAATAAAATGGAAATTTATGTGTAAAGACTAGATTATGATTAGAGATCTGGAAACCAAATGCATGATGATGGATAAGGTTGTAAGACTTTTCCAGACTTCCAAAAATCCTTGGAAGAGATAAATTAAATACTAAAATTAGATTCGAGATAAAAATCTAAAAATTTTCCCCAGTAAAGAGGGAATTACTACGAAGAGGTGGAATAAAGATAGAAAGCAGAAAAGCTAGCTTTAAAAGTACCTTTGTAGAAGAAACAAAGGGAAAGCCTAGGCACACAGGAAACCAACATCATGAATTAACTAGACGCAGTTAAGGGAAACAAGCTGGGGAAAGAAAGCTTAAATAAGCTGATTCAGGATAGACAAAGGGTTGTCTATCATTGAAGGAAAGGATCTCTGCTCAAGGGTGAGCTGTGGAGAAAGAGCTTTAAGGCTGGGAGGCATCTAGTCTACCTTAAGTGGTATGCACAGTTAAATTATTTTGTTTAAATTATACTCTAGTATGTTGCAAGTTATTGAGAAAGTAAAGTAGTTATGTCAATAGAAACCTCTGCGTCTTAATATGTGTTTATACTGTGGAATTTAGATGAATTAGTAATGAATTATGGAGGTCTACATATTGAAAAGCTTTTACTATAATGAAACAGTCTGTTCTGTGTGGTTGTACAGAGATAACTCTGTAGAGGACCAACTTTCAGAATGTCTAAACCCAATATCAGGTTTAGATCTGAGGTTAGGTACCTCACAGGAAACTTATGTGTAGTTAATGAACCTACTTTAATGTTATTTCATCAAACTGTATATTGTATTCTGAAATAAAATCTAAACAGAAATAGATATGAATGACTAGTAAATAAAAGTACGTATAGTAACATATTCATGACTAATAAATCAAAGTACAGTACAGTAACAAATTTTTGTACTATAGTATAAATGCGTGATGAACAAATGGAAGAACAATATAGTAAGATATTTTCTGTGCCGTATATTACTAGAGAAGAACCATTATTTAAACAATTTTGAATAGAAATATACATAAGTATATAGTGATAATGTTTTCCTTTCTTTAAACTGGAAAAAGGAAAATTTTATATGAAATAACATTGCAAATTTGGATTTATTGATAACATTTCAATAGAATTGAAATAGTTATAAAAAAAATAATTAAACATATATAAGTAATACATTAATGTATTTCCATCCTTATAGATGTTCCAAGTTCACAAATAAATACTTTACAGTTTAACCAAAAGCATTTGCAATAAAAGTACGATGCAGGAACTCTGCCCCTATAAATAAAAACTGTATCATATTTCGGTAAACATATGCAAAGTGCATAAGAGAAAGCCCATTGCGCATCTGACAAACCTGTACATAAAAAGTTCTTATATTAGGAAAAGTACAAAAAAAATATGAATGTACACCACGTTCCAAGAGCAGCTAACGTATAGTCATACCTGCATAGGATAACACCCAAAGATTAGATCTGGAGAATTAATCTTGAAATAAAGGTTGTATAAAATAGAAATAAAATATCAAAGCGAGAGTTGAAAACGTATTACCTGAGGAAGTCTCAGATCCATACTATTATCTGTATCTAGGAAAGAGATTCAAGTTAATAGTTTGTTGGACATAAAGTTCAAATGGACAGATACATCATATTACTAAAAACACAGAAAGCGAGAATTAACTAGTATAGCTAAAATGACAGACTAGAAGACTAGTCATCCATGAAACATGACACCAACATAAGATCATTTCTGAGAAGTATCAAGTATAAATATTGACTGTGAACTTCACAAACGGTTCACATGAGCTTACCCAGAGTAGGTCCTCCAGCGTAGAAGTAACGGTAGAAGGTTGTTGAGGATGCCATCTACGTTTTAGGAACGCTATTAGTGAGTCTCACTTATAGAAGAATCTATTTAAATATAATTAAACTATCAGTAAGCTATATTGAAAGTTGAGAAAATATATAGAGAATACCTCGAAAATTTGGAACGAGCCAGACTAGAATTGTGTGAGTATAGTAGCGGAAAATTTATACAAGTATAAGAAAAACGAAATATTATGGGTAATGGAAAACTTAAATTGAATAAATTTCTCATGATGGTTTTGTAAGCTCTAAACCCAACAATAACAATGGAAATGAAGAGATGCCACACAGTAGGATTACTAAATACTACTAAGCTCATAATAGAACCAGCATAGGATGTTCATCATAATCCATTTTAAAAACTTATTGTAATAAAAAAAAATCGTAAAATAGGAAATCTGAAAGTGAATGTATAAACCGAACGTGAAGTATAGTGGAAGGCTCTTCCAGTGAAGTTAAATATTTCTTCACGGATAAAACCAGAAAATGCCTCAGAAGGAGGTAAATATGATACACGTTTCAGAAACCTCTAAGTTTTTGAGTATCGGATGTTCCAAGAATGAAATCATAACAATAATATTGCAAACAAAAAGAAAAAAATATTTTAACGAGGGAATAGTAAAATGAAAAACATAAATCACAATATCCTCGCTCGTAGTTCAAGAGATAGCTCACCATAATACGCAGTAAAGTAGCTTGGACTCTAGAAATGAAATACAACTGCGAGAGAAATAGGATTACATTAACCATACACACCTGTAACTCATCATTGAAAGGAGATTACGGTTTGTTACAGTCTGTCATAAGCATAAAGGAAGCGTATGAGTATACGAATAAAACAACTGATAAACTATGGGTAATAAACCAAAACGCTGCGATGAAAATAACGAATAATTATTCCAAAGCATGTATTACCTTGAGATAGCATGAATTTATTCGCGATGTACAGAATGCTATCGAAACCTTTGGCTCGCAAACTTATGATATTTCGTTCATATGCAAAGGCAAACCAATGACTAGGTTATGAAGAGTTGGGCGGGAACCAAATGAGAAGTGCCATAAGAGAAAATGAGACCATTTATGTAGAACGAAACCCTAATCCGAATGATAATCCCAGCCGTCCACGCGTTAGTGGATTAGCACTCATCCCTTGGATTAATGCTTTGGGAAGTGGACAGAGACTGCCATGTGACGAAGTACCATGAATTAAAGACAAAGAATCTAGAGGTAGGTCAAGTACCATGAGTTGGCATATGGATATACGGTGTACCATTTAAGTATTAATTCTTCGAAACTCTAAAACCATCGATCTTATAACATGGAAAATAAATTTGACAAATGAATAAATAAGGGCTATAGGTGTTATCGAGAATTAAATGAAATGGGAGAGACCATATTTAAAACTTGTTAATGTCATATCAATATTTAACATGCCAACTGGCAGTTTAACTGCAAGGAGAAATGTGGAAATAATAGGAAGGTTAATGTAATGTGAAAAAAAAAATATATGTTATATACTTTTAACCTAGTGAGACATTAATAAATCATATAAAGGGTTCGAGCTATATCTTCTCATTATTTCAAGTGGTTAATGAAGTATCAAGTTATATGTTCTAAACTTTGTAATGAATTATAAAGGTAGGTGTGACAAACTATAATTGTTAATTTCAATAAAAATGGGTGTGAAATTTGGAAGTGTTAATAATGGTTAGTGCAACTATTAAATCACATAATTTCCTATTCTCTTACAATGGAAAATGGGTAAGGACTAACTCCTCAACCCTAGAATCCCAATCATATGGGTATTGGTGAATTTTGTAAAGAGAGGGTTCTAGAAATAACATAAAAAGGAGGTAGTCAAGTCAACTATCAACCCAACATTAAATCAATAGGTGAAAAAAGGAAATGGTATCACAAGGTATTGTTGGTGGTGACGATATGTCGAAGTGTGATGAATACTCATCGATGTGAATAGGAATTAGTATAAAAAAAAGAAAAATTGATCTGAAATTAGAGATGTTACAAATGGTAACAGAGCCCATGTACAACACTGGGAAAAAATGTGTTCTCACACCAGAAAAATTATGTTGTTGTAAATTTTTGTTAAATTTAGTTTTCACTAATGTTTAATTTTATGTACAGTGAAATAGTGCTGAAACATACAGTTGCAAACCACGAGTGAAGGGGATGAGCTATATGTGGATCTGGGTGGTGGAGAAACCCCAACAGATCCAAATGATCCATTGATGGCTATGATGCATCGAATGGAAAGAGAAATGATGCAACTAAAAAACCACAATGAAAGGATATCCTTAGCCAATGAAGAGAAATACAGGTTAATAAGAAAATTTACTTCCCAGAACAGTCATGAAGGTGAAGGTTCTGGAAAAAGGAGAAGGGGAACTGTAAATCACTCAGAAGAGTCTGAGGAAGATGATTCCTCTAGACAATAGTATAGGAGGAACAAGGAATTAAAGGGTGATTTCCAAAAAATAAAGCCTCCCTCCTATGATGGAGAGAAGGAGGAAGATGCTAAAGTTTGGCTTCTAAACATGATAAAGTACTTCCAAGTTTATGAATATGAAAGTAAATTGAGAACCGGGCTTGCCATCTATCAATTGCAAGGAAAGGCTACCTTGTGGTGGGAGGAAACCAAGATTTTTCATGTCATAGATGAGAAAATTGTTACCTGGGAAGATTTCCAAATCAAATTCAAACATATATATCTAAATGAATGTTATTATGATGATAAAGAAAAAGAGTTTCATGAACTTAGGTTGGTAAAACTTACTATTGATGAATTTGTAACCAAATTCACCAACCTGCTTCGCTATGTACCTTATATAAAGGAAGAGAAGGAAAAGGTACAACGGTTCTTAAACTATCTACCTACTCTATAAAAGGATAAGATAGAGTTTGTTAATCCCAAGACCATGGATGAAGTGGTGCGCAAAGCAAAACTGTGTTACCAACAACTCAAAAGAAAAAACGAACAAGAAAAAAATTGGTTGAACAAAGAAAAGGGTGACTCCAGTGGGAAAAGAAAAAAACCAGCATACTTAAAGAACTTTGGGAGAAATCACCAAAAAAATAAGTTCACCAAAACTGGAGAAAATCAAACTGCTCAATCACAAACAAGGTCCAAACAGATTGATGGAAATAATAAGAGAGAAGGAACTGTTAAAATGAGAGAACCTCTAAAGTGTTGGGGTTGTGGAGAACCTCACTTATTGAGAGACTGTCCACACAGAAAAATTTAGACCATACAAGTGTTGAGAGAAGCAACTACTGTAAATGATGTGGCAAGAAACATCCCCAAAATCAGTTCTGCTCTAGAATATTGTTAAGTAGAGCACGAGTCCACTATGGTCGAAGTAAAAGGTATGATCGTTGAACAACCTGTTTCTGTTTTAATAGATCCAGGTGCTTCTTTAAGTTATATAAGTCCTCAAATGGTAGAAAAATGCAAATTAAAGTCAGACAAATTTCAGTAGTCATGGTTGGTTCAGTTAGCTATAGGAAGAAAAAGGGAAGTGACTCATAAATTTCCCGAGACAGCCATAAATCTGAATGGGTACAAAATTGAATTGAATCTGAATATTCTACCTTTAGGGTCCTATGATGTATTAGTAGGAATGTACTGGTTAGAAAAACAGAAATTCGTGTTAAACTAGTTAGACAAAATAATATATTTCATAAATGGGGAGGGAAAACTTGTGATAGTGAAAGGCAAACCTAAACCCATATCTGTGAGACAAATTTCAGCACTTCAATTGAAAATAATTATAAGAAATGGTTTCCAAGTGTATTATGTGCATGTAGAAGAACTAGGACAGCAACCCGAAGATGATCCTTTATAAAAACTACCAGTTATCAGAGAGTTTAAGGATGTGTTTCCAGATGAAATTCCTCATATGTCCCCTAAGAGAGAAATTGATTTCTCAATTGACATTGTGTCGGGAGCAACACCAATTTCTAGAGCCCCATACAGAATGAGTACCACAGAGTTGATGGATTTGAATATGCAACTACAAGAGTTGCTAGATAGAGGTTACATCAGACCAAGTGTATCCCCATGGGGAGCACCAGTGTTGTTTGTGAAAAATAAGGAAAGTACTTTCTGGATGTGTATAGATTATCTTCAATTGAATAAATAGACAATCAAGAGAAGATATCCTTTACCTAGGATAAATGATCTCATTGAACAAGTTAGAGGAGAAACAGTCTTTTCGAAAATCGATTTAAGGATAGCCTACCATAAACTGAGAATTAAAGATGAAGACATAAGTAAAACTGAATTTAGAACCAGATATGGACAATATGACTTTGTGGTCCTACCTTTTGGGTTGACTAATTCACCTTCTATTTTTATGTGCTTAATGAACATTGTCTTGAATAAGTACTTGGAAAAATTTATACTGGTATTTATTGATGTCATTCTGATTTATTCTAAGAATGAAGCTAAGCATAAATAACACCTTAGAATTTTTTTACAAACACTTATAGAAAACAAGTTGTATGCTAAGTTTAGAAAATTTGAATTTTTCAAAGATAAAAGATAAAATTCAGTACTTGGGTCATATAATTTCAAAGAAGGGATTAGCAGTAGACCCAGAAAAGATACAAGCTATAAGAGAGTGGCCTATACCTACTGATGCGTCTTCTATAAGATCCTTGATGGGAATTACAGAGAAAATGAGTTAAGTTTGAATGGACTGAAAAAATTCAAAGTAGCTTTGATCAGTTAAAACTGAAACGTACAACAACACCTATTTTAAAGATTGCTGATCCAAATCAGGAATTTGTAGTATTCATAAATGCTTGTGGAGAGGGATTAGGAGGAGTGATACTACAAGAAAACTTCTTTATAGCCTATGAATCAAGAAAACTCAAGAAACATGAACAGAATTATAGTGTTTATGATTTAGAACTGGCTATTGTAATATATGCTTTGAAGATGTGGAGACATTACCTTTTACGGAAAAATTTTATATTGATGAAAAATCACATCAGTTTAAAGTATTTATTCACACAAACTGACTTGAACGCTAGGCAAGCTAGATGGTTGTCCTTCCTTAGTGAGTTTGACATGGAGATAAAACATATTAACGGGAAGGAAAACAAGATTCCAGATTCATTAAGCAGAAATGCTTTGCAAAATGTGAGTAATGTTGGAAGTAGTGCTAGTTTTGATGTTGAAGGATTAGTACAGGAATTAATGGAACAAGACCAAAACTATGAAAAACTTTAGACACAAATTTTGAAAAAAGAGATGAAGGGGTATACACAAAATCAAAGTTGATTTATTTCTTGTAAGGACAGATTATACATTCCCAATGTGGACTCTTTAAAGGGAGAAATACTGGATGAGTGCCATAAGATACCCTATGTGGGACATCCCAAATACCAGAAATTAATTTCAACCTTAAGAAAGAACATTTTATGTCCTGGTATGAAAAAGGATGTAGAAAATTACTTGGCTAGATGTATAGAATGTCAACAGGTGAAGGTAGAACATCAGCATCCAGCTGGATTGCTGAATCCTTTACCCATTCCAGAATAGAAGTGGGAGACTAATTCCATGGAATTTATTACTGGTTTACCAAGGACTAAATACCAACATGACTCTATCATGGTAGTAGTGGATACCTTGACTAAAGCTGCACACTTCATACTTGTACCGGTACAGCTCAAGTAGCTAATGTATTTATGAAAGAGATTGTAAAATTTCATGGTATTCCTAAGATGATCATATCAGACAGAGATGCAAAGTTTACTACAGCTTTTTGGAGGAGTCTGTTTGGGGGCATGCGTACCAAATTAAATTTTAGTAATACTTACCATCCGCAAAATGATGGCAAAAATGAATGAAAAAACCTAATTTTAGATGACATGTTAAGGATGTATGTTATGGACAGACCAAAAAAGTGGGAAGATTTTCTACACTTCGCAGAATTTGCCTACAATAATAGCTACCAAGCTTCAATAAATATGGGCCCTTTTGAAGCACTTTATGGCAGAAAGTGCCATACCCCTCTAAGTTGGAGTCAACCAAAGGATAATTTAATACTTGGACCAGATGCTTTGCAGGAAATGGAAATAATTGTAAAGAAAATATAGCAAAATATCAAAACAGTACAAGACAGGTAGAAAAGTTATGCAAACAAAAAGAGAATTCACAGAGAACTCAGTGTGGGTGATCATGTTTACCTAAGGATTAAGCCTAAAAAGAGTACTTTTCACACTGGAAGCTATGCAAAAATAGCTCCACGTTACTATGGACCTTTTGAAGTACTGGAAAGGGTTGGACCAGTTGCATATAAGTTGGCTTTACCTAGTCACATAAAAGTTCATGATGTATTTCATGTTTCATTATTAAAAAATTATGTGCATGATCCTACTCATGTTATTGATTGGAATGTGATACAGGTGGAACCAGAAGAGGAATTCCTTCCAGATCCACTTCAAATCTTGGCACGGGAATAAATTGAGCTCCAGAACAGAATGGTGGCTAGTGTGAAAGTGAAGTGGAGGCACTTTGTACCCGAAGAGGCTACTTGGAAGTGAGAGGAAGAGATGATGGAAAAGTACCCATCACTATTTGAACAGTGATTTTATTTTTTGTCTTTACAACACCGAGGATGGTATTTTGTTTTTAGAGGGGGAATATGTAATATCCCTATTTTCTATGATTTTATTAAACATTTGAACAAGTCCAAAAGGGTATAGTGGACCCCAATGGAAAAAAAATGGTGTGGATTTATTTTATTATTTCAAGTTAATAAAATAAAATGAAAATTTATGTGCAAAGACTAGATTATGATTAGAAATTGGGAAACCAAATCCATGAGGATGGATAAGGTTGTAAGACTTTCCCAAACTTCCAAAAATCATTGGAAGAAATAAATTAAATACTAAAATAAGATTGGAGATAAAATTCTAAAACTTTTCCCCAGTAACGAGGGAATTACTTGGAATAGGTGGAATAAAGTTAGAAAGTAGAAAATCTAGCTTTAAAAGTACCTTTTTGGAAGAAACAAAGGGAAATTTTAGGCATAGAGGAAAGCAGCATCCTGAATTAACTAGACACAGTTAAGGGAAACAAGCTAGGGAAAGCAAGCTTAAATAAATTGATTCAGGATAGACAAAGGGTTGTCTATCACCGAAGGAAAGGATCTCTGCTCGGGGTTGAGCTGCGGAGAAAGAGCTCTAAGGTTGGGAGGCATCTAGTCTACCTTAAGTGGTATGCATAGTTAAATTAATTTGTATAAATTATACTCTAGTATGTTGTGATTTATTGAGAAAGTAAAGTAGTTATGTCAATAGGAACCTCTGCATCTAAATATGTGTTTATACTATGGAAGTTAGATGAATTAGTAATGAATTATGGAAGTTTGCACATTGAACAGATTTGACTATAATGAAATATTCTATTCTGTGTGGTTGTACAGACATAACTCTGTAGAGGACCAATTCTCGGAACGTCTAAACCCAATATCAGGTTTAGATCTTAGGTTAGGTACCTCATAGGAAACTTATGTGCAGTTAATGAACCTACTTTAATGTTATGTCATGAAACTGTATATTGTATTCTAAAATAAAATCTAAACATAAATAGATATGCATGACTAGTAAATAAAAGTACAGTATAGTACCATATGCGTGACTAATAAATCAAAGTAGAGTACAGTAACAAATTTTTGTACTATAGTATAAATGTGTGGTGAACAAATGGAAGAACAATATAGTAAGATATTTTCTGTACCATAGATTATCGGAGAAGAATAAACCATGATTTACAGAATTTTGAACAGAAATATACATAAGTATATAGTGATAATGTTTTCCTTTCTTATAACTAGAAAAAGGAAAATTTTATATGAAATAACATTGAAAATCTGGATTTATTGATAAAATTTCAATAGAATCGAAATAGTTATAAAAATAATAATTAAATAGCTGTAAGTGATACATTCATGTAGTTCCATCCTTATAGATGTTCCAAGTTCACAAATAAATACTTTACAGTTTAACCAGAAGTGTTTACAATAAAAGTACATTGCGGGAACTCTGCCCCTATAAATAAAAACAGTATCATATTTTTGTAAACATATGCAAAGTACATAAGAGAAAGACCATTGTGCATCTAACCAACATGTACATAAAGAGTTCCTATATTATGAAAACCACAGAAAAAGCATGAATGTACAACACGTTTTGAGAGCAGCTGACGTATAGTCATACCTGAATAGGGTAACACCCGAAGATTAGATCTGGAGAATTAATCTTGAAATAAAGGTTGTATAAAATATAAATAAAATGTCAAAGAAAGAGCTGAAAATGTATTACCTGAGGAAGTCTCAGATCCATACTATTATCTGTATCCAGAAAAGAGATTCAAGTAAATATTTTGCTGGACATAAAGTTCAAATGGACAGATACATCATATTTCTAAAAACACAGAAATAAAAAATTAACCAATATTGCTAAAATGACAGACTAGAAGACTAGTCATCCATGAAACTTGACACCAACATAAGATCATTTCTAAGAAGTATCAAGTATAAATATTGACTCCGAACTTCACAAACGGTTCACATGAGCTTACCCAGAGTAGGTCCTCCAGCGTAGAAGTAGCATCAGAAGGCTATTGAGGATGTCTTCTGCGTTTTAGGAATTCTATTAGTGAGTCTGACTTATAGAAGAAGCTATTTAAATACAATTAAACTATCAGTAAGATATATTGAAAGTTAATAAAATATATAGAGAAGACCTCGAAAAGTTGGAATGAGCAAGACTAGAACTGTCTAAGTATAGTTGCAGCAAATTTATACAAGTATAAGAAAAACCCAGTATTATGGTTAATGAAAAACTTAAATTGAACAAATTTCTCATGAGGGTTTTGTAAGTTCTCAACCGGGAAATAACAATAGAAATGAAGAGATGCCACACAGTAGGATTACCAAATACTACTGAGTTCATAATAGAACTAGCATAGGACATTCATCATAATCCATTTTAAAAACTTATTGTAATCGGCAAAAATTGTAAAATATGAAATCTGAAAGTGAATATATAAACCAAAAGTGAAGTACAATGGAAGCCTCTTCTAGTGAAGTTAAATATTTCTTCACGGACAAAACAAGAAAATGCCTCAGAAGGAGGTAAATATGATACACGTTTGAGAAACCTCTAAGTTTCTGAGTATCGAATGTTCCCAGAATGAAATCATAACAGTAATATTGTAAACAAAAAGAAAAAAATATTTTAACGAGGGCACAGAAAAATGAAAAACATAAATCACAATATCCTCGCTCGTAGTTCAAGAGATAGCTCTCCATAATACGCAGTAAAGTAGCTTGGACTCTAGAAATGAGATACGACTGCCGAAGAAATAGGATTACATTAACCATACACACCTGTAACTCATCATTGAAAGGAGATTACGGTTTGTTACAGTCTGTCATAAGCATAAAGGAAGCGTATGATTATACGAATAAAAAAAATTGACAAACCGTGGGTAATAAAACCAAAAGTTTCAATGAAAATAACAAATAATTATTCCAGAATGAGTAGTGTATTACCTTGAGACAGTATCAAGTTATTCACGGTGTACATAATGCTATCGAAACCTTTGTCTCACAAACTTATGATATTTATTTCATACGTAGAGTCAAAGCACTGAATAGGTTATCAAGAGCTAGGCGGGAACCAAATAAGAATTGCCATAAGAGAAAATGAGACCATTTATCCAGAATGGAACCCTAATCCGAATGATAATCCCAGTCTTCCACGCATTAGTGGATTAGCACTCATCCCTCAGATTAACACTTTGGGAAGTGGACAGAGACTGCCATGTGACAAATTACCACAAATTAAATACCAAAACATCTCGAGGTAGGTCAAGTACCGTGAGTTGGCGTATGGATATATGGTGGACCATTTAAGTATTAACTATTTGAAATTCTAAAACCATCGATCTTATAACATGGAAAATCATTCTGATAAATGAATAAATAAGGGCTATAACTGTTATCGGGAATTAAATGAAATGGGAGAGACCATATTTAAAACCTATTAACGTCATATCAGTAGTTAACGTTCCAACTTGGTAGTTTAACTGCAAGGAGAAATGTGGCAATACTACGAAGGTTAACGTAATGTGAAAAATATATATATGTTATATACCGTTAACCCAATGAGACATTAAAAAGTCATATAAAGGGTTCGAGCTATATGTTCTCATTATGTCAAGTGGTTAATGAAGTATAAAGGTAGATGTTCTAAACTTTTTAATGAATTATAAAGGTAGGTGTGACAAAATATAATTGTTAATTGCAATAAAAATGGATGTGAAATTTGTAAGTGTTAATAATAGTTAGTGAAACTATTAAATCACAAAAATTGCTATTCTCTTACCATGGAAAATGGGTAAGGACAAACTCCTCAACCCTTAATCCTATCTAAAAATGGTGAATTTTTGTAAAGGAAAAGCCCTAGCAACAACATGTAAAAGGAGGTAGCCAAAGTTGACTATCACCCTAAACAAGCAATTCAATAGGTGAAAACAGGAAATGGTATCACAAGGTATTGTTGATGGTGACAATACATCGAAGTGTGATGAATAGTCATCGATGTGAATAGGAATTAGTATTAAAAAAAAATGATGTGAAATTAGAGACGTTACAATATTAGATGTCACTTTATCAGATACTATTTGTAGTGTGGGGCAGTACAACTGCAGTATGTCCCCACAGGAGATCAGGTAGTGGATGTACTCACAAAGGATCTAGGGAGAGCTAAGGTCATTCAGATCAGGGAGAAGATGGGTATGGTTGAGTTCCCGTTTCAGTAGCAGATGGATCTTGAGTTACAACAACTATAGATAACAGAGAGTTACAGTGTAGTAGTAGTTGGTAGCAATACGCACGGTCAGCAGCAACACAGATGCAACAACATAGAGGGATATGTTATAGAGGCAGGGTGACACTTCACCTGGATGTATTACTAGAGAAAATTCATGGCTAAGAGGGAATTTTGATTTCTAGTAGCATCATATGTTCTATAAGTCTCAAATTTTGCATGGAATCTTAGACACATGTATTCCAAAGAACCTAGAAAGAATTTTGGAAAATTCTGCCTTGATTATGTTTTATGGAAACAATTAATTATTTTTAATGGGACCCTAAGTCTAAACTTAGGAAATTAAAATAATTAAAGGGTATTAATAAAACATGGTGTGAATCTTCTAGAAAAAGAAGGATATCAAGTCAAGTTAATCTTAGTTGTTGATTAACAAGTTAATCTCAGTTGTTGAAGTCTTAACAAGAATATTATAAGAAATACTTGATGGGGAATTTGGAAAACACATTGGGAAGATACCCAATTACCCAAGAAGATAAATTTCCTCACTCGCTAAAGTTCAGCAAGAGAAAATTGAGTAAGAGGGAGAGTTGCAGGTTGGAGAGAGAGGGAATCAACAAGAGTTGAGAGTACAGGATTAGACCAGAGGAAGCAGTGTAGAAGACGTACAACGTAGAGGTAGTGATGCAGTGGCAAGGACAGCGGAGAGGTTGTGACACTGGGACTATGCAGTCAATGCGCAAAGGCTGATGCAATGAGACGTAGAGAAGCTATAGGGCCTCTCCAGGGTCATAATTTCACTGTGGAGTGAGTGAGAAATTTTTTTGTAAATTTCTCACAGATATTCCTCTTCTATTTTAATCATAAATCTTCCTGAAAATCACATAATCAGTTGAGAAACGACGTGTTTCAAACTACTTAGTGTAGTTCATCATCAGGAGAATGGTGGTTGTGCTGATATACATCAATCAATTTTGAAAGTTTAATTAATTTATCTATTATAACTTGTGACTAAATTTATTGTTTAACTAACCTTAGTTATTAAAATTTCAACTTATTTAACTAAATCTTAAAATAATTCTAGATTTTATTATTTTTATTCATCTTGCTTGTTTTGATTTTTCTATTTTTAGTGTATACATATATTTTTTTAGTTTTAATTCTTTATTTATTTAAATTTTTATCTATTTATTTATTTTATTCAACTATATTGACTATAATATTTTATTTCATTATCGTTAAATTTCATTAATTTATAATTTCTTTTTTGACCCGACCATTGCATCTCTGAAATTTATTTATTGATGGATGTAGATCAACACAACCACCATTATCGTGATGATGAACTACACTAAGTAGTTTGAAACATGTCATTTCTCAACTGATTATGTGATTTTTCAGAAGATTTCTGATTAAACTAGATATGGATCATAGAAGCTTACAATCTCAAATTCCTCTTCTACTCTATTGGTTTTTTTTTTACAAGAGATTTTGCTAAAGAATAATACTAAAACCCTCATCTGTTGCACCCATTTTCCTACATTGGGTTTTTACAGAGAAAATTGTCCACAAATAACTCTGTCAATGTGTCTATACTTGTGCTAGCATTTTTCCTTTTATTTACTTTGCGAAGAATTTTTAATGTGAAGACTGTAGTGTATTTCATTTCAATATTTACCGTAGCATGCGATAAATAATTTTTTTAGTTAAACAAATAGGAGAAATATAATCAATTGTTGAAATAGGATTCTAGATAGCAGAATTTTCACACAAGACATTGTGGAGCACCCTATAGCAGCTCTGGGCATGGCTACCACCTTAACAACTCCAACATGTGAACACTCATCCCTTGCCAGCTATCCATCCAACAATAGTGGTTCACTTTCAAAGGATAATGATTACTATGGTCCCACAATTATTGCTTAAGGAAAGGATCCTGAGAAGCAACCTAACATGTTGAACCTTGATCCAAATTTTTATTTTTGTAGCTTGGGAGGTACTCCAAGCCTTGAGGATCAAGGGTTTGGAGGAAGGAGCTCCAGAAGTGGCCTTGTGGGCTTCAAACCCAAGCCTGGAGTTTTCACCCATCAATGTTTGGGAAGAAACCATGACAATATTTTGACATATGATGGATGAGGATGATATTAGATGACGAGACGAATCCAAGGCATCGAGAATTGTCCAATTCTGAGTTGTCCTTGTTGAGTTATGAATTTTTTATGATATAGTGTGGGCGTGTGACACAAAGTTAATTAGGTCGTCTTGATGTTTTAGTGACCTTATGAAAATTGGCAATCTCTCTTGGAGGAATTCATTGAAGCTCCACACAAAGGTATAAAAGGAGGAATTGTGTGAGGAAATATGGCACATCCTAATTACATCCTACATCATAGATTACCACTACATTTGAAGTGCAGATATGAGGTAAGATAGAGGAAACCACATATGAGTTTTGAGAATGGTTCTCTCTACATTTTGGTGCAGATTCCTCTGTGGAGAAGGTCACAACTTTGATGTAGCTAGGAAGGCTCTTAAGGAAAAATTTATGGGGAGTATTTGGTATGTCTCCCTTGCAGACCAGGCCACAGTAACAGAGGTAATTTGGGACGTGTTCTGTGCATGTTTTCTCTGTAAGTAATTTTGGTTCATGAGGTCACAGTAAGGTGTTTCTATAGATGTGTGTGGGGAAAACCTTTGAAAGGGTCGTAAGGGTTAGAGAAATCTCTTAACCGAGGTGTAGCTACCTCAAGGACATCATAGTTGGAAAAAACCTTTCTCCATGTGTTAGGGTTGTTTCATGAGTGCTGGTGTGGGCCAATTTGTGGTGTTTAATATGAGTTTGTTAAGTGTCTCAAGGAGATTCCCAAGGCATATAACAACACCTTGGATGCATAGGAAACACAAACAAAATAAAGAAGATAGATTGGAGAAGGATACATAGTGTTTTAGGGCAGTGGTTTGGGGTTGTTGTTGTGTTCCCTAACCAGTCCTATGAATGCAGAGATCGCAAGGAAAGGAGGAAGAAACCATTTATGGTTGCAGATGACTCCTTGGTGATAGTTGGATGTGAGGTGGATGGCAGACCTAGAATATGACAATTTTTGGTTGGTGTGTGAAATTTATGGTGTGGTATTATCTCAATACTATAGGAAACATATCCTTGTTATTATTATAGAGAGGGAAGAATTTGCAATGGTTATTTGGAGGAATAAAAACCGCCTTAGACTTGTCCCTAGGTTGAAACAAAAGGAGCCGCTTATAGTGAGAATAAAACTACAGCTAAAGAGGAGATATAGAGGCAAGGATCTATGTCTAATGGGGATTGATATAGCCCTAACTAGATTGCAGACTTTGTAGGAGTCATACATTAGCTCATGAGATGGATATAATGTCCTTGGAAAGGTAGATCTGAGGATTTTGTTAAAATCCATGTGGAAGGGTCTACATAGATGTTGGATTCCCTAACTAGGAGCAGATGCTAAAGTAGCATTGGTCACTCGTGGTATGTTGGAGGGAAGTTTGAGAGTGGACTAAGTGTTAATAGTGATTGGTAATTTATGATCAGTTGGAGGACAACATGATAGTGCCCAAGTTGAAGCCTAGTGTGCACCATCTTCATGGACCTAGGTGGTTTCTAGAGTGGCAGAATATGAGCTTAAGGGTTTGATTAACCAGGAGTAGTGTTAAGTGGTCGTAAAATTGTGTGCGGAGAAGGACATCTACAACAAATGATGGGAAATACTCCTATCTTGTGTTCATTGTGGGAGATGTACATCTTGCACTAATAGGTGGGAATCCTTCGTGCCCTATGTTGATCTTCATTGGAGCAACACAGGAAGACCATAGTGGGGTAAAGTCCCTGAGTAGATAAGGAGCAACAATAGGTATATTTAGAGTTGTTCACAAATGGAGTTGTTAATAACTCAACATGAGTCTTGATGTGTTGTGCCCTTAATGGAGTAAGCCACAACTAGAGAGCTGGGTGACAGTCATGTTTTAGTGGTCAGATGGACTTGGAGCATTGATAGAGGAAATAGCTGTAGATCAGGAGCCGAAGGATTGATCATAAACAGGGTATGACCAAGGAAGTTGTTAAGAACTCTACATTAGTTAGTCAGTTAGAGTATCTTGTTGAGGGCAGATTAGTTGTTGATGGAATGACACCAAGCCCTAGTTTTTTATTATTGTACTAGTGGATATATGAGGGACATTATTCCTGATACAGGAGCCCTAGAATTTTGTATTATATGTTGATTAATATAACAAAGTTGGGTTAAAAATTGTAAAAATTTGTCCACATTTTTTGCACTAGTAGATTTATTGTTGTTTATATTCCACTGTGCAAAGTATTTTTGTTGTGATATTTGGTTTGGTAGCATCAGCGATTTAATATTCTATCTTAGACACCACGGTTGTGGAAAAAAAATATGAAATCATAGCATATCTAAGATACTTTGAGGGATATTGAATCAAAGTGTAGCACAATGAGGCAACTCAAAGGGAGTTGTGGGTGTATATATCATGGAGTAGATGGTTCAGCTTGAATACATGCAGATTTGGTCTTGACGAGGCTACATGGTGAGATGGGTCGGGAGTTCTAGTGGATATTTGATGAACCCGGTACACTTTAGTATATTTTGTGGTGGTTTTCAAATCATGTGACTTCCTATGTATAGTCATGGATAGTTAGGAAAACTCGAGGATTTATTTGGGCAACAACAGAGTTGTGGTTGTAGATGACTCCTTTGTGATAGTTGGATATGAGGTGGATTGCGATTGTAGAATAGGACAATTTTGAGTAGGTGTGTGCAAGTTATGTTGTTTTATTATCTCAATATTGTAGGAAATGGATCCTTGGTATTATTGTAGACAGGGCAAAAGTTGTGTTGGTTAGCTTGAGGAGAAAAAAACACCTCATACTTGTCCCTAGGTTGCAGCAAAAGGAGAAACTTAAAGTGAGAAGGAAACCACAGTTGAAGAGGAGATATAGAGGCAAGGATCTAGGGCTAATGTGGAATGATATTAGCCCCTAACCATATTGCAGTAATTTGCAGCAATGACACATCATCTCATGAGATGGATATAGTGTCCTTGGAGAGATAGATTTGGGGAGTTTGTTAGCATCCATGTGTAAGCGTCTCCATAGATGTTGGATGCCCTAACTAGGAACAAATGCTACAACGGGATTGATCACTCATGGTATGTACGAGGGAAGTGTGAGAGTGTACCAAGTGTGAATAGTGATTGGGAATTTATGGTCCGTTGGAGGATAGCGTGATAGTGCTCAAGTTGGAGCCTAGTGGACACCATCGTCATGGACCTAGGTGGTTGTTAGAGTGGCAGAAAGATGAGATCAAAGGTTTTACTTAGCTAGGAGTAGTGTTGAGTGGCCCTATACTTGTGTGTGGAGAAGAAAATATACAATAGATAATGGGAAGTCCCTCCTAGCCCATGTTCATTGTGGAAGATGGACATATTGGGTGCTGATAGGTGGTAGTCATCTATGCCCTATGTTGGTCTTCATTGGAGCACATAGGAAGACCATAGTGGGTTGAAGTCCCCCGAGTATATGAGGAGTTTTGGTGAGAAGATTGATAGTTGTTCACAAACTGGAGTTGTGAACAATTCAACATGAGTCTCGATGTGTTGTGCCCTTGATGGAATTTGAGCATTGATCAAAAGGTTCAATGGCCGATGGAATTTGAACATTGATAGAGGAAAGAGCTATAGATCGGGAGTCTAAAGACTAGGCATGTACAAGGTACGACCAAGGCAACTATGAGGAGCTCTACATCAGCTATATGGCCAGAGTATCTTGTGGAAAGGAAAAATTTTAATGATGGAAAATTATCTCTGAAGTTTAAAACATTGGCGAATGTCACTAATCCCTAATAGGAAAACTATAAAATATTTATTGATATATTTGTAAAATTATTCAAATTTATAATGATTTTATATATATCCTTTATATAATGTTAGTAATTTTTAAGGTAAAATAATTTTATATTATAAAATCTGGGGCGAATTAATTTTTAGAAAAAAATGGAAATTGGAGAAACTTTTTTTTGGAAAAACCATGGAAAAATTAGCCCATCTGCAAATATTAGCGCCCTAAAATTTTCCCATGTCTTGTCGAGTGAAGATTGGTTGTTGGTGGGACTGACACCAAGCCCTCAATTTTGTATTCTTGTACTAGTATATATTTTAGGGCCATTATCCTTGGTACGAGAGCCATAGAATGTTGTATTATATTTTTATTAATATAACAATTTGGGTTAAAAAAATGTAAAAAATTGTCCATATTTTGTGCAGTAGTAGATTTAATGTGGTTTATTTTTCATTGTGGAAAGTAGTTTCATTGTTATCTTTGGTTTGGTAGCGTCTCGTGATTTAAGATTCTATCCCAAACACCAAGGTCGTGGAAAAACAACACCAAACAGGTTCTCCAACTCATCTTGGCTCATTTCTTCTTCATACTTTTTCTTGATTATGTCATGTCTCTCTATTTTCAACTCTATTTGGGAGGAAGGCTCCATCCTTTTGTTGTTCCCAAGCTATATGGATCTAATGACCTTACAATTGTCAACTTTTTTTGTTTTTTTTGGATCACACCAACCACCTTTTTGGCCACAATGATATAATCTATGTCAAAATTCTTGTAACAAAATGTTTTGTTACTTAAAAAAATATGTTATTAATAACATTAATAATTGTTACTTAATTAATTTATTAATTTTTTTCTTTTCCATGCTAGCTACCACTCCATCTTTTGTCCTTTGATTTAATTGTTTAACTTTATTAGTATTAATAATAACAATAATATATTATTATTTAATATCAATTACTTTTAATTATAACGATGGTGTTATTTAATCAATATTAACATGATTGAGAGATCATATTCCAACCTATAATGAGTTCCAATATTAAATACTAATGAAAAAGTTAAAAATAAAAATATTTTTTTAAAGAAATACAATAATGTAAATTTAAATGAATATTTATGGAAAATAAATTGTTAAAAATTAAATAATGATTTAAAATTTTATTTTCACAATCTAAAATCACTCATTTTTTATTTATGGTAAATACTTTATTTTTTTCTAGCCCACATTGTTTTCTTGTTAGATAAATATTCATTTGGGATCACTTACTATTAGATCATTAGTCATTAGTCAAGAACCTAACCCCAAGAACATCGAGGATAATTGACCTTATGACCTCCCATTAGCAAGGTGCTTTAACGATGGAAACTCGACCAATTAAACTAACCCTTAAGACTTATAGTAAGATATAAAATATGTCTCTCAACATATCAAATTAATTTATGAGATTCATTTATTTATAAATTTAATTGTTAAAAATTATAAAAATAAAAAATATTTTATTTTTTCATTGAATTTGAATTTGTAACTTAAAAAAAAGGTTACAACTTATAATAAATTCTATTTAAACATAAAAATAACATAAAGGGTTATAAATCAAAATAAAATAGCACATGTTATATGCTTTTTCTCAATAAACCTTATTTGTTAAGAAATATAAATACATTTGGTTGGAAATGGAAATTATGCATAAATATTTTATTTGTAATTTTATTTGTTCTTTAAAAAATTAATTATTAGATTTTTTTTATCTCTACTTTTTTCGAGCCTTGAAGAGGGAGTTTTTATGAATAAACGCGTGGTGTTGCTATGTGATCCCCCCTTTCCCCCTGTTGTTGCTAATCTGCTCATGGAGGAATTTGAATCTAAAGTTTTTTTCCTCGACTTAATACATACCAAAGCTTTGGAAGAGATTTGTGGATGACACCGTGTCATTTGGCCGAATGGTCGAGATAAGTTGGATCTCTTTCTCCAACGTCTTAATAATTATTCTAACTCCATAAATTTTACTATGGAATGTGAAATCGATGGAAGCCCTACCTTTGAAGTCCTTATTTCAAAGAAGGACGATGGATCATTATCACACCAAGTATTTTGGAAGAAAAATCACACTTAGCAAGTATCTTCACGCTAAGTCCCATCATTTCTATGCTCATAGCTAGGTGTTTTCAACACTTTAGCCACTTGTGCATTTATATTTTCTGATGAAAGTCCCCTTGAAGATGACGAAACTCATCTCCTCATGGTTTTCAAAAATAATGGTTATAATAAGCTTCAATGTCTTAGGGATTTCCTTAAAGCTCAGAGAGGATCCAAGATTTAAAAAACCCAATGATCATTTTTCTAGGGTGCATCTTCCTTTTATACAAGGGACAACTCACAAGATTGCAAGGATCCTAAGAAAGCACAAGCTTTGCTCAACCTTTAGGCCCCTAAACACCATTCAAAGATCTCAGAAAAGACCCTATGGGACCATAATAATATGGAAAGGCTTTTATGTAATCCCTTGTTCATGCTGAACACCCTATGTTGGTGAAAATGACGTTAATAAATCGATAGATTCGTGAACATGTGGTAGACATCGAAGATGGGAGTACCTACTCCACAACATTAGGAGAGCATGCAGAAAAAGATAAAACACCACATCCGCATTGAAGACGCTCGAGTCATTACTAAGATAGATCATTTCCATCACCATATATTTAGGGAAGCTATAGAGATTGAAAGGAGGCAAAGCAATCGAATAGAGACAATTGCTTGAAAATTAGTAGTTTTGGTTTGTTGCCATTTTTTTCTTAAGCTTATATATATATATATATATATATATATATATATATATATATATATATATATATATATATATATATATATTCTAACTTTACGTAGACGAAATATTTTTTTTCACTAGAATTCACCAAAAATCCAGAATATAATTTCAACATTTTTTGTTATTTAAAATAATGTTTTTGAATGCATAAAAGGATTCAACACCTCGAAAAACCTCTTGGGCACTTGAATTATGTAGATTAAAACAAATGTTAGGTCTAAGAATTTTTGTGGTCCATAATGTATATAAATGTCTCTCAAATTAATCACATCATTAATCAAATCCTAATGATGTGATTAATCCGAAAAGACATTTATCTAGTATTAAACAATTTAAACTCAAGTTTTTTAAAAAATTGATGTCGGATTTTGATTAAAATTAACGAGAAAAAATAGTGAAGAAGTTATCTTTCCATTTTTTCTCCTCACATCCCACCCACATGTTTTTCGAATCGGTGACCTTGTAGACAGAAAGTGCCTTAAGAGTGCACCCCATCATCGATTACTCTACACCACGTGGGCATTTCACCTATAAGTTAAACCCCACACACACACACATTCCTAATTTCTTAATTTTTATTATTTATTTGTATATTTATCTTGACCACTCATAAATGATAAATTACTTTGTTTTATTTATTATTGATTTATTTATTTAAATTAATCTACCAGTTAATAATTTTTTTATTTTAATTTATATATTATTTGTATTTAAGTTTGAGCATTTAATATTTTTATTTATTTTTGAGTTTTTAGAATTTAATTGTTTTCATTATTTAAAATTAACCCAAATATTATTTTTATTTTAGTGTTTTATTATTTATGTGTAAAGTTTGATGATTTATTATTTTTATGTTTTAGAATTAATGGTTTTGATTATTTAAGTTTGATTCAAATATTATTTTTATTATATTATATTGTTATATTGATTTTATTAATTGTTTTATTGTTTTAATTTTTTAGGTTTAACCTAAATATTAATTTTATTTTATTTTTTGATATTAATTTCATTAAAAATTTCTTTTTAATTAATTAATTTCCTTAATTCAATATTAACAACTATATTTTAACCATTATTTTTTTAATATTAAAATATTATTTATCTAGTCCAATCTAACCATTATATTATAATGGTTATTTTTTTTGTCTTATTATCAACTTAATGTCAAGATCCATCTTGGTTCATCATCTTATCTTAATGATGAATCACACTATTCCACAAAATTCTGATGATGTAATTTAAAAAATAAAAATAAAAATTACTTTTATAATATGAATCACATGATCCTATTTTCAATTAATAGATATTTTATTTATTCATTAAAAATAAACTAAAATTAGAAAATAAATTATTATTATAATTTAAAAATTTTAATTAATTTTTAAACTATATTATTATTAAAAAAATAATGAAATTTTTACCAAAAATGTCAAATTGCAAGAATGAGCATGTGCGTGGACACTTCTTCCTCCTATGGACAAGAAATTCAACATGTAACTGTACATGAATAGAGTGGTGAGACAAAGTACGGAACCATCTACTAAGCACTGACTTTCATTGCTATCGATTCAGAAATAAGGTCATGTTTCAGATCCAAACTTTAACCTTCATTGAACTTTATTAGAATGAGTGGATTGTTCAATATAAAACACGGACTTTAAGTCAAAGAAGTTAAAAAATTATGAAAACATTGATAAGATTATTTAACAAATATTAAATCTTTACGAAACATATGCTCGAGCTATGATTACTTTCTTACTTATGGTTTTTTAGATCTTTCTATCAAATCATATGGTTTTTAAATCTTTCTATCAAACAAAAATTGATTTGCTTATCAAAATTGAACTTCTCTCGACATATACGGGCAAACGTGTCTTTTTTCTCTCTTGGTGCACCTACGAGGCTACCACTATCCGTGTGTTGGCCCTTGAGCTCTACCTCACGCTACACGTTGTGGGTTCTCCTACACATCGTGCCCTGGAATTTGTGAACTTCTTCGAGGAGGGGAACAACCCCAGGGACAACAAAAGGACTGGTGCCATGGTCGAGAGATATTTCTCCTTTGGATATATAATTACAAATCTACTAGCTACTCCACTACTCGTTGTTCAATGGGTTTGAAATCCAGATTTTTTTTGTTGTAAGGTTAGGTAGTTTTTTGTTATTTTTTATTAATATTAGTTGGGCAAAAAATATACAAAGACTAGACGATCAACTTGTTCTCAGGAAAACTAGGTATTTCGCCATCAAAGTGCAAAGTATGTCAACCAAAACATAAAAAGTTTTAATAATCTCTGAGATCAACAACAGATACGCATACATAAAGAGTAATAGCCGCTAAAAATAAAGTAAAACATTTAATCATGAAATCCTTAATCTTCCTCGGACTCCACCAGTGCAGGGATCTTTGGCAATGGAACCTGACAACTCAATTTCAACTTGCTGCATGGACTTAATTTCGTTTCTCCAACCTTCCTAGCCTAACATACTCATGCAATTGTCTAAAGATTGATTTCCTGAATGTTCCTGTTAATATCTCGCCAAAATTAATTCCAACTTGATTCTGCCATCGACATGACTAATAATCCTTTGAAATCCAGATTTAAAAAGATAATAATTCAATGTATAATTTTGTTCTAACGAAATGGAAATCGCAATTCTTTTTCAAATCGACTTCAAATAGGATCGTCTTGAACACCGCTTTATGCAATGACCCCTCGTACACCTCACCTTCAATAAAAGAGAGAAAATTTAGAGTAATTTATCTCCAACTTATGAAAAATGTTTTCAGATAAGGATTTTGTAAGTATTCCCACTTCAAGCGGTGTCACTCTCTTCGCAGACAGTTCCGAGTGAGACGATTTTATTGTTGTATATTTTAAAGTTTTTCTGGTTTGTGAATAATTAATATTTATAATAATTAAGTTGTTTTAGTTTAATTTATTGGGAAAATATTCTTTATAATAATTAAGTGGTTTTAGTTTAATTTGTTGAGAATATTGCTTATGTTTTTTTTCCACTGGGATTTTGTTTTCATAAAATAATATAATCGATACTTATAATAATTAACTTGTTTTAGTTTAATTTATTAGAAAAAAAATATTTATAATAATTAAGTGGTTTTAGTTTAATTTGTTGGAAATATCGCTTTGTGATTTTTTTTCCACTGTGGTTTTGTTTTCGTAGTGTGATATAATTATCCATAAGGATAGATGTAGGGTTCTCTGTTCATCTTATAAATCAAAACACTTATCTGATTCCTAACAGTTAAGAAGAATTTAATTTGAAAGAGAATTTAAACATGATTCTAGGTTAATTCTAAGTAAAATCACAGTAACCAGCAAATGCTAAAACATAGTGACTAGCTGATGCTGAAACACGATACTAGCTGATGCTAAGAGGAGGAATACCTGGAAACGGTGAGATCCAAACCAGAATACCTGGACCCGTTATCCTCTTCTCCAGCTGATCGGACAGATTACAGAACCAAAATTTTCCTCCCAGCCAATTTAGAATTTAATCCTAAACCCAGAGGACGCCTCCTCTGCCCCCGTGCCCAGAATCCCGAGAACAGTGAGTCTCCTTTCCACCCTTGATAAATTTTACCACAACAACCTTCTCCAATTCATCACAACAGCCTTCTCCTTTCCTCACAATAGCCTTCTCCCTTTTCTCCCCCAACAAAAGACCCCTCTCTCCTTCATGTCCTCTTGGTTAAATAACAATTTACCCCACCGCCACAAC
Organism: Pinus albicaulis; assembly: GCA_034641835.2. Lineage (NCBI taxonomy): Eukaryota > Viridiplantae > Streptophyta > Pinopsida > Pinales > Pinaceae > Pinus > Pinus albicaulis. Next base: position 526,441,933 of record CM076580.1, read on the forward strand.
ACCATCCAGCTAACATCCCACCGCCACAACTCCATCGAGATAAGACGTCCATAAATGTAGAAATGAATGTTTTCAAAGAGGTTTCATTCGAATGATATGGTTTGCATTAATGAGATGTCCTTTGAATGTAATATGATAAGGTTGTATTAATGAGGGGTCATTCGAATAAGAGGATATGATTATATTAATGAGAGGTAACTCGAATGTAAGAGGATAAGATGTATAAGGTTGTATTAAACAGCTGTCATTTAAATGAAAAAGGATATGATTGTATTAATTTGAATGTATTTAATCGGGGTGCTTTTAATGTTTAATTAATTATTCTAATTATTCTTTTAAAGTTAGTTTTTCTTTATGTTGGTATATTATATTTAACTATTAGTTAAATATTAGGAAGTAGGAACTTAGGGTGTGGGTTGTTACATACTTCCTCCCTTCGGAAAACTTCATCCCGAAGTTAGGGTTTCATATACTCATATCAATGATTGTATTTTAGAGATTAGGGTGTTTGTAGAAGGCGGATTTTTAAGATTGACTTTCTGTTTGAATAAGTCTTTATCTGCAATTTAATTGTTACTTCCCATCTCAACCAAATCTTCAAACTATTCTAAAATCATCCTATCCTTCCTAATCTCTTCCACTCCCATCCTATCCGTCCTCTACAAGAATATGCCATGGTATCAGTTTTACTGATCCATTCATAGACCTTAAGGATATCAGCGTCGATTACGTCGACCAGATATGCTTGTAGGCATCCGGCAGTCATCATCACATGTCTAGGGGAGCGTGACTCGCACAGTCCTCCCATGACTCCAGGTATCGGAGGATAACCGGTGGGCAACACCTCCACCCCTCCCAATAGGACCAGGGTCAACACCCTATTTTGGAATCTCAGGAGTCTCAACTGTTCTGGGGATTCTGTCATCACGTATTTTGGTTCTGTAATCTGTATTCTGCAAAGCAATTACTTGTACACAATCTGCAATGTAAACACTCGTACGCACATTACAACACATGCATCTATATTGTTCATAACAAATTGTTACCCATATAACAATCTCTACACATTCCAAATATATTGTTATCAATGTAAACATTCGTACACACATTACAGCATATGCATCTATATTGTTCATATTCCTGCAATGATAATTTAAATGACATAAGGCATGTTGGTATCCCTGCACTAGTAAAGTCAAACAATAGCATATATTCGATATCACTAGAGTTTAAGTAACATCCGTTCTTTATGGTTATCCATGTACCAGCAAGTAAAATTCATTTTTAAGAGATAATTCAAAATAAAGTTTACAAATTCATGGATAGGCTACGACCATTCTCTATACATGACCAGTAAGCTGTGTGATTATGATTACAAAGCTGTAAGTTAGGCTAGTATTTGATTATGTCATACTCTTCATAGTTAATAAAATCAATGGGAATCAGTGAAGATAGTGATATGTTAATAAAGAGTATTGAACCTTTACCCTTAACTCCATATTAGTACAATACTATCATGCTTATTATGTAACATGGTGATAGATAAACCTCTATACTAAAAAGAGCTTTTATTACCGTTATAAAAGGTTAACCATGTGAATCCATTGAATAGTATAGCTTATATAATACTGATCTTATGAACATGTGGACTACTAGAATCTTATAACAAGCCCAAGTATCACTACTGGTCAAGTATGACTATTTCCATAATAAGTATACCATGTGAAATAGGTGAAGCAAGAAGATCTCTCTTATATATGAGTAGAAGTTATAGCAGATAGGATTCCACCTTTATCAAGCCTATGATTTCCATTACATCTATCCTTATTCATACTTAACTAGTGAATGGTACAGGTGTTACTAATAGTGATGGAAACAATCGAAATGTTAAAGCAGATACATGTATGGGCTTATTGATGTGGAAACACACAGATCAACTACATGTTAGGTTATGATAGGAACCCTATTCAGACAGACTAAGCTAGCATGCTATGAGGTTACGACTGGTGAGTCACTTAACTACTTAGATAGGGTGATATCTTAGGCATAATATGCGCCACTAACACCTTCTCTACTATGAAACTTACTTAAGTAATGATATATTAGTAAATGAATATGAGATACACGAGCTCAGTACAGATATGATACAGGTTTATTACAGAATCACTTAGAGCACTCGAAACCATGCTTTTATATGTAAGCTCTAATCCAAATAGATATGGTGCAATACTTAGTAAGCTATGAAGATCATATGGTTCAATGTCACCCATATATTGCACTCACTCTGATTATGGTTATACACTCCTTGTTATTACCAAATACATGTGTTGCTTAAGCTTATTGATCAATATTTATTATGAATACTTATTAATTATAACCATTGTTATAATCACAACTGTAATTAATAGAGTCAAGTAGATCACAGTTATTGTACTAGTAATAAGTAGATACGTATGTTATTATAATACCTATATTTTAGATAATGAGTGCCATTTGTGAGTATCCATCCTATCGCTTCCCTTTTGTTCCCATAGATATGGAACATAGTTAATCTCATAATGGTACTGGACAAATGGGAAGATAGTATAACCATCAAGTAATGGAAATGATTATGTTATCCCAACCTTATCATTTATATATATGTAGTAGTAAACCCATTATACTGTTATGATAAGCTCTATTATGAGAAAATCCCATGAAGTCATAATTACTATGTACTTAGTATCCATATATGCCTAACTACTCCTATATGAGCCCCGTGAATGTTCCCTTACCTCATCTATATGCATAGAGTCGTACAATCAATCTATGTAAGGTCTCTCTATATTTAACAATTTGATATAGATCCTATATACACCAAGGTCAACCAAACGTTTATATACATAGCAATTGCTATTAATTCCATGAAATACCAGAAACTCAGATTAGCCAATTTAGTTCTTTGATACAACAAGGCCTGCAAGGTAGCACAACCTCTAAAGAATACAGACTTGATTTTACATGATAAGGCTCCCATTTGTGTTAAACACAATGGTTAGCAAAATACAGGTTTTAGCATTTTTGGACAAGAGTCAAGTGGAAAGAGGCAGGATTTAGCATTTTTGGTTTTATAGATGTTTTATGACTAACAATGTACCTAAAATTTAATATAATACTCAAAAGAAAATGCTGAACCACCAAACAACATGCTGATTCAAGATAAATGTTTAATATACTAGTTACAGCCTTGGCATCTGTTATCCTAGACCTCATGATTCATGCGAATTGTTTCATGTTAAATTAAGATCTGAAGTAAAGAAAGAAAACTGAAAATGTCCAAACTCACCATTTACGAAATTTCCTCTACACATTCTGTGGCAAAAAAATGTAATCACGCCCTTCCATTAACGTGTCATGAAGCTCGGGCTCCACATTAGAGTCTTCACACTTGACATCCACAACTAAATCTGAATTGTTAATACTGGCAGGCATTTTTGGAGAAGTCAAAATAGTAGCCAAATGCTCATATGACTTTGGATGGTGCACAGTAGTGTCCTTTCTTGTGCTAGTCCAACCCTCACAAATATAATCTAACCCGTCTTTCCACCATCTGAAGTTTAGAAGGTAATATGTGTCACCCTCCTCCATGTTGGCTTCTGCAGCTTCTGTACTCTCCCCGATTACTGCTTTCTCTTCTTCCGGCGTCAATGCTGGGCGCTCCATTATACAATTTGAATGGGGAAATGCCATCCTCTATAACAAAATTCTCATTTATCGGATATGAAAACCTGTAATTTCTAACCCTGCAACAGCCAGAGGCTCCGAGCAGAAATTTTCCAAGGTTGTTGGAGACTATTTCCTGTACGTTTTTATTTATTTATTTTTTTTATTTTTTTTTATTTTATTTATTAACAAGTAACATTGTGGGGCATATATATACGCTATATATATATATATTAACCCAAATATCTATATATTAACCCAAATGTGTCTTAGAAGTCATAAACTTTGCATATTTTATGATCATAGGCCCCTACTCCTGATTCAACATTTCATTTTATATGACGCGTTATCATGTACAACTTCTACAGCCTGCAGTCTAGAATCTACTGAAAAGTCAACAATTAGTCATCAATCATTTTTTTTTTGGATGGACGCGTCACTGAAAATCTTCATTTCGCCTTGATTTTTAGAATTACAGATTGAGTAAAGGGCAGAGATAAAGAAATATCTAAATCCTTAATGTTGAAACTTTAGCTCTAAAGTCTAAACATATATAATTAATTCAATCTAGTAACGCCTAAGAACAGTGGCACTTGTTATAGCTTCCACCTTTGGTTTCTTGTTCACCTCAGACTTGAACCAGGACTTCTACCTTGTTATAACTTATAAGCTTATCTGACCTTACTTGGAAACTCGTATCCCATTCCTCTGGAAAACAGTGCTATACCTTCATTGGCCTATTCTCTTACTCCAAAAGGGCAACTTAGACTAAGCACGAAACCTATACTTTGGGCTGTATAAATCGCAGTAAATGGTTTATTTCCAGTTAGAGACTAGCGCAAGAAGCCCATTAATGGTAGATACTGAATACAAACTTAATTTCATTCAGCTGATATGGTTGAAAGACCAGATTTTAAGGGAAAATGCAAGACACAAACTGGAAGCATATTCAAGGCCTACCGAAACAGCGAAAGATATAATTAACTGACTGGAATGAATTTGTCCCATGTGCCTGTTTCATGTTGCCTTTGTGAAAAAAAAAAACAAGGCCAGCGTGGACCTCCCAAGCCCTGATGAGAATGTGAATATTTAAAAAGCATGAAGTGAACTTTGCTATCAAAATGCACATTTTGAGACAGTTTAGTCCACAAACAGCTCTGTGGACACTGCCCTCAATTTTTACAGAGGATATCCGTTTTCAATTCTCAAAAGTATCATAGGAACTAATTGTTTATAGTTATAGCATGAAACTCCAAAGAAATATACAGGAGAAAGTAGACTCAGCAGACTTTCCCCGGCATCCAAAGACTAGCTAACAACCATTTCTGGTCAAATGGTTGAGTTCAAAACTTCAAACCTCAAATAAAATCAACGTTCCCTAAATTCAACCAATTCTACCTCACAAGCTTTTGGTCGAGGCTATGGTCCGACCTCCATCCCATTATACATTTTGCAACGAAATATTAAATCATACATTATGCGTCCGAGCTTGGGATAAGTTTCCATCGTTAAAACAATAGGAATATGCCGACGAGTTGTCATGAGCTTTGACCGATCTAGCGCCACAACCCATCCAACCAAAATCATTAAGGCATTTTCTGGACGTCTCTGCAGTCATGGCATCTCAAGAAATGTACACAGGGAGCTGTTACGCACTCAAATTTAGTACACAGTCTTAATTTATCGAAGAAATGTATCTAGAACTCCAACCATAAATATTGCATGCATTAGTCCCGTCGATCACTTTACCGACTAAGGCTTCTCTGTCTGCCTTAACCATTGCAGAAAGTAGAAAATCGATTTCAGATGCGGATGCCACGATTATCTGTGGGTCGGGCTCAGTTTTATCTGTGAAAATTGGAAAAAAAAAATTGGTCTGCTCGAATATCTCGGTGAAATGCTGGCACCTTAATGTTTCTGTTTATAGTTAATTCGACAAATTCGGCACAAGGTCATACGTGCATAACCGGAACAGGTAATGCCTACTATAATACACCATATGATAACGTTTGACGTTACGAATTTATGTTATACATTAACGTCGGGCGTTATGTAATCTTTGTGGGCACCACCAGTTCATAGATGCCGGCTCCACTAATTAACACAAGTCAACTTCAAGCTCAAGATTGCTCCACACGTAACATTTTAATCCATATTTTAATCCATTTGAAATAGCACATATATACATAATTTTCGTTTATGAGTATACGTAACTGATCTAATTGATATTCATATTTTCATCTGAACGACACATACATATATTTAAACCGCATAATATAGATTTAAACCTGTTTCGGCATCCAAAATCCACGACATATTTCAGTGGTGGCATGACTTTAGCGTGGATTTACCTCCGCTATCCAACGAATTTCAGAATTTTGACAACAAACCCCATGAAACCCAGCTGGCAATCCGCTGTGCTACGAATTTTTTATTAACTTCTTCCTGCATTTGATTTTCTTTTAAAGTCGGGACGGTTTGTGAAATAGTTGGTTATCTCGTCAGTCAATCACGCGGAATGTCTCCTGTTCGAATGTAGATGGCTTCATTGAGCCTGAGAGGTTAGTGACAGATTTTGAGCCTGAGAGGTTAGTGACAGATTTAAATTTGAAGGGCTAGGCCCGTGCAGGTTCGAAAACTGCCATTACCATAGCGGAGTCAAATAGAGCATGCACAGTGCCGCAAATGTAAATAGTATGCTAAATATTGTATGCTGGTACAAACAAATTTCAGGTAAACCACATGCCAGGGATTCAGGCATAACTAGCTTGTCCTGAGGCCTTGCTTGAGGAATTTATTAATTAATAAATGATAAGCAGTACAGTGGTTTCATTGCAGCGTGAGATTATATGTAACATATGCCACATTTCACCAATATTAGGTTTCATTAAAAATGTCATTTTCTTTTGCTGCTTCCTGTTCCGATGTTACGTGTTCTCTTTCCTTCCTTAGGTCCTTGAATTCATTGTTCCTGATATCTGCCATGTTGTCCTTTGTTGTTGATTTCTGTAGTCCCTCTTTATTCCACTCTTGTGTCTCTTCACATACCATTCTCCCAGATTCTTTTTTTCGCCCCATTGTTAATTCCTTGCAAATGCTGGCACATTGAACTTATAATGATTAATATGTCATCAACATGTATGGAAATTTCAAAATGTTTTGTCACTCTCACACATAATTCTTCACTAAATAAGATGTACCGAATCATGCAATACGGTGTTAGATTTGTTTTGCCTCCAGTCAAGTTGGAGGTCCATTTGTGTCATCTCGACACATGGCTTTAATTGGAAGGAATTTGACAAAATAGCAACTATAGTTGACACTTAAATTGTGACTACTAAATGTTCAAGGTCAATATTGACATACCTTGTAAAATGATTTAAATATTTTCAAAATTGAAGTACCATGTACATGGCATGATGTCAAGACTCGAAAGCATTAATGCGAGTTTTACGTCTTCTGTATTAAATCTATTCTAAGCTGTGCTAATTTTCACTCGAACCTTGTTTTCATAATGTAGGGGAAACCAAGCCTAAGCACATGAATAACAGATAAATCTATTACAGTCAGTATTTAACTGGTATACAGATTACTTAGTTGTGTCCACTTCTAATTGTAGTTCTCCTTCTCATTTCCTTTAGTCATTTGATCAGCAGAAAGTTGAACTTATTTTGAATAAACTGAGGACCCTTTGTTGTGTATCGGAAGGTCCACCAAGGGACCAGTTTCCTCAGCTAGACTTGCCTGACAGGGCGTATAAAGACCCTCTTTTAGCCTAGTTTTGGTCTTTATGGTCATTTTTAGCTCTGCTCGGTGTGTTTCTCCTCTGCTGGTTGATTTTCTTGTGTGAAACAGACTAAAAGGTGGTTGCCTTGTCGCATCTAGAGCACCAATAAATGATTATTGGGCATATTTATATTTTTTGCACTTCCCAAGATTTTCCCTTTTTACCCTGATCCATGCCAAACTCTTGACTATTCTAACTTGCCATGTTTTTTTTTTTTTTTTTTTTGGTCCCGAGTCTAGTATTTATTCTAAAACTATTCAAAGTTTACAGTCTTACAGAAACTATGAGTTTATGGACATGATCTCCAATCAAGCTTAGTGTATTTTTGTTTGAAGGTATTGGCAGACGCTGCTAAATATATTTATATAGTGTGGATTCTAATTGTAATTACTGTTTACCTTTGATATTATTAATGTATAAAACATGTCATATGGTCCTATTATTAAGGTTCTTCATGTTCTCATGTCCACTGACTCCCATACCGTGTCCAGTGACAATTCTAAAAATTTCAGTGTGCCAACTGTTACTATTATGGTTTGTAATGACTTTTGTCAATTTAAGGAGTGGATTAGCTCTAATTTCTTTTGGTAACACAGTTACCGCATTCTGTTCTGATAAAATATTTTACTTGTGCATCTCTGGTCGCTGTGTGATAAAATATTTTACTTTTGCATCTCTGGTTGCCATCACAGCAGTAGGATGGACAAAGATAGCCATATTTCTACATTTCAGCAGCACAGTTTCTTATTAACGTCCTAAAAAAAAGCTTTTAATTTGTTAGCGGGGACTGTAATTTCTCTCCCTCTTTGCACATATGCCATATAACTACGTTCTATAATATCTGGATTTATCTCCTATAGAGAGAATACAATGAAGACAGCTGATGTAAGCAATTCAACCAAGGTGCTTCATCAATGTTACATTCCGCATTTTACAACCTAATATCTAGCAAAATATATAGAATTGCGACTGAAGATGTCCTCTGGCAGACCAGTTCCTTTCTTTTTGTGGTTATTTCCAAAGAGGGGTTTTATGTCGTATTTATTCTTTATTTATACTGACTTGGCAGGTACTTTTATTTGGCCATGCTAATCTTTCCAGCTAAATTATCAACATGTAATTATCAATCTAACAGGTCTGAGAGTTTGAACAAGGGCTCTGATACCATGTGTAAGGTCTCTGTTCATCTTATAAATCAAAACACTTATCTGATTCCTAACAGTTAAGAAGAATTTAATTTGAAAGAGAATTTAAACATGATTCTAGGTTAATTCTAAGTAAAATCACAGTAACCAGCAAATGCTAAAACACAGTGACTAGCTGATGCTGAAACACGATTCTAGTTGATGCTAAGAGGAGGAATACCTGGAAACGGTGAGATCCAAACCAGAATACCTGGACCCGTGATCCTCTTCTCCAGCTGATCGGACAGATTATAGAACCAAAATGTTCCTCCCAACCAATTTAGAATTTAATCCTAAACCCAGAGGATGCCTCCTCTACCCCCGTGCCCAGAATCCCGAGAACAGTGAGTCTCCTTTCCACCCTTGATAAATTTTACCACAACAACCTTCTCCAATTCATCACAACAGCCTTCTCCATTTCCTCACAATAGCCTTCTCCCTTTTCTCCCCCAACAAAAGACCCCTCCCTCCTTCATGTCCTCTTGGTTAAATAACAATTTACCCCACCACCACAACACCATCCAGCTAACATCCCACTGCCACAACTCCATCGAGATAAGACGTCCATAAATGTAGAAATGAATGTTTTCAAAGAGGTGTCATTCAAATGATATGGTTTGCATTAATGAGATGTCCTTTGAATGTAATATGATAAGGTTGTATTAATGAGGGGTCATTCGAATAAGAGGATATGATTATATTAATGAGAGGTAACTCGAATGTAAGAGGATAAGATGTATAAGGTTGTATTAAACAGCTGTCATTTAAATGAAAAAGGATATGATTGTATTAATTTGAATGTATTTAATCGGGGTGCTTTGAATGTTTGATTAATTATTCTAATTATTCTTTTAAAGTTAGTTTTTCTTTATGTTGGTATATTATATTTAACTATTAGTTAAATATTAGGAAGTAGGAACTTAGGGTGTGGGTTGTTACCAATAGATGCTTTCTCAATCCAATGCCTCAACTTTTATCAAGTTATAATTTTTCCATTAAAAGCTAAATTAACAAAGAACATAAAATTTCAGTAAAACCAACAAAATCTCAATATCCCTGCCGCTTATCTGTTCATCTTGATGTGAAAAGAAAATACCTTTCATAAGAATAACCTTCAATGGCTTCCCTTATTTTTGACCCTTCATTATGACGGTGCAAGTACTTGCTTATATATTGTTCTCGTGAAGTAATTGACTTCTCATACACTTGCTTTTGGAATTGCAGAAAAGTCAGGAGATTTCTGACCAGATCAAAAGCATTATCGAGGAGAGGAAGGAAAACATATCATCCTATGATTCATCGAACGACCTACTATCGTCAATCTTGAATGAGGAAGAGGATCTGATTGTAGATGTCATTCTAAGTCTTTTGTTCAGTGTCTTTGAAGCTACAACAAGAACATTGCTTTGGTAGTGAAGCTTTTATCTGAAAATCCACACACCATTCAAGAACTCAGGGCTAATATCTTCTACAATAGCGTATTTGTTTGACACTGGATAAACCAATTTCAATAGCTACTGGTACCACTATAACTAAATGAAATTCTACATAAAATAATCTCGGACGTCCACTGACATGGTGCAGGAAGAGCAAGAAGCAATAAGACAGAGCAAAGGAAATAACGAGAGTTTGTTCACCAAAAATGTAAGCAGCGACATTAATTTGATTCATCGACTTATGTCCGCATCTTTTCAAACAATAATGGCGACATCGTGTTCCCAAACCCATGTTCTTTTCTTTTTCCTAGGTTGTCAATGAGGTTTTGAGATTAGGCATTGGACGCCATGAATCGATTCCACCAACAACCTTGTGACAAAGAAGAAGAAATCATTACGAGAGGGGTATCTCTGATTCTCTAATGCAAATACAGACTTCAACATTTATTCATATTACCCTCATGGCTCGGACAAGTGCACTGCATGCATAATTAGTTTTTGTTTGGTATTTTAACATTTAATTACTTAATTTATATTATTTATTTATTTAAATAAAGCAATAAAATTATAGTTAGACTAAAATTAATTGAAATAAAAAAACAAATAAAAATTGGGTGACATGTGGACATAGATGCAATTTACGTGCCCCCATTTCTTGGAATCCGTTGCTTGGAGACCGTTTTACAAAGGACTCTTATCCTCTATCTAGTGGAGTGGTGCCATTGATATATCGTGCATGCCTGTGGCTTAGTGTTGCTTCCGCTTGTCATTCTCCAGATTTCATAGATTGCCTTACTGTGAATTCTTGTTGCTTTGTGCTACTTTCCCATCTCCTTCGAATTCATAGATAGCCTTAATCCATTTCATTATTTACAATGGAATTTCAGATTGAGATTTGGGCAATGAAGAATTATCAGGATCACGATCTAGCCATGAGCCCACTACTGCACTTCCCGGAGGAGTTGAAGAAGATCACAATTTTGTTTGGGCAGTCATATGACCAATGACATGAGGAGAAAAAGGTCGTCGAACCTGCAGCGGCAGACATTAAAGAAACGCCCAAGGATTACATGTTCTACGCCGACATTCTGGGCTTGACCAAGTCCGAAATTTAGGTTTATGTGGAAGAGGAGAAGGTGTTGGTGATAAAATTCCAGGGAAGCAAGAGGAACGTCGATGCAGTCGAGGATGAGGAGGGATACAAGTATCTGTGAATGGAAAGAAAGAGAAGCCCTATGTTTGCCAGCAAATTCATGCTGCCTAGGGATGCCAATGTCGAGGGAATTTCTGAATGGGGTTTTGACTGTTACTGTGCCTAGGATTCTGCCTGCAATGAAGTTTGAGACATGTCAAATTTTAATAACTGACGATATAAGAAGGTGTTTCAAGATGAACTGTAACCAGATGTTGTTCCATTTTTGTTCAATGGAAAGGGTTTTTCGTGTTGTATATGGTTTTATCAGTCTGTGGGAAGTCTAGTTTTATCGGCCACCCGTGTACGGTTTTCAAAGAAGATGGATTTGAACAAATACATGGGTTCGCTATGAAAGGGCTTAGAAAAAGCGACAAGAAAAAAGGATGGAAGCAATGGGAAACGCAACAAAGTAAGCGAAGAGAGCATAGCGTCTTGGGAATGATATCACTTACGTTATGCTCTGGTAAGAAACGTAGATCTATGTGATCACCTCATTCTGTTACTATAAAGTGTACATTTCCTTTTCATTGCTTATGCCTAAATGGATTTTGCTTCTTCCCTAACCGTCCAATTGCTTCTTCCTTAACTAGGTTATTCCCTTTGCGCTTAGAGAGGAAAAATCTAATCATTAGTTTCCCTTTTTCTCCTTCTATAAAACCATCACAGTTACAGTTATGCATGGTGTAGATGCATATTTTCCTTTCTAGTAAATGGAACTAGAAAAGGAAGACTCATTCGTAAATGGAGGAGAGTATAATAGTAATGCGCGAAAATGTTATTTTGGGTAAGTAGATACCAGAGCACATAGAAACCAGAGCACATCCAAAGGAATGAGACCACGTTCAAGGGGTGGAATGCTTGCAGACTTCATGTTCCTTTGGGAAGGGCGGCGATGAAACGATGTGTAGGCAGCTACAAAATCGTGAAGAGGTGGCCCTAGTTTCTGCTTGATCCTTGCACACGACTATCTTTTATGATACTAGAGTTGAGTTGCATTCTAATAGCCATGTGAAAAAAGACTTGATAGACATGTGACCTCCAAAAGCACTAGTGGCATAAACTTCAGACGTGTGGAAAGGGCCTCCAAAAGCACTAGCGGCATAAACTTTTCATATAAAGTAATTGCTAGCAATATATAAATCCTCTAGACTTTGGATAAAATGATATTGCCAATATTCGTGCCACGGGCCACGTGAACCGTGTAATACGAGGTAGGATGCTTTCCGACCCAAAAAATTTTCTTAAAATTTGGGTGAACGAAATTGGGAGCATTCAACTTTGGTTAAAATGGAGAAAACTAAAAAAAAAATGAATGAATGGATGAATTAATAGGTTGTCAAACGATCTAGTGATCTCTTTAGTCACCCTGATGATGGCAGGGACTAATAAGTAGATAATTTTAATCCTCTAGGAGTCTTTTTTGAAATGGTAAAATTTTGCGTTACTCTTTTTTTTTAATTTAATTATTTATTTATATTTCTGAAATTTTAATAATGAGCTTAATTAAAATGTCAATTTTTTTATGGACAATATTTCATGGTTAAAAAATTTATTAAGTTAAGTTTCTCCTTTTTCACTAAAATTTGGTGAAGTTAGGAAAGAGATTAGTATAGAGATAGGGTTTATACACATGAGGGTTTCTATAGTCCAAGGTCCTTTGACATGCTAATGAGGCACATGGGGGAGGGGCTCATCCCCTTTCTATCATAATATTACTTTGGGAGATTCCCATGTATTATAATCCTATATAACAACTAGCAGAGAATTCCATTAGGGCTAAAAGAAGGTGAAAAATGTAAGGCCTTCAGGAAACTTTGTGGATACATTAGACATGGCAACATGGTAGTCTAGAAGATCATAACAGGATTACCTAAAGCAACAATAGATCCCAATTTGAAGTTGAAATGAGCTAGATAGAAAAATACATTCAATTCATTATGATCATGCCCCCATAGGAAAATATTTGGGGTTTTAGCCCATGGAACGATTCTTAATAACCTGGATTCAAAACAAATGGAAGTCGAAGGTCCAAATGGAAATGGAACTAGGAACAAAGGGCTTCATTACAAAAATCTTTGCTAATTTAGAGGATGCAGTCAAATTTTCAAAAATGGTCCTTATTTATTTAACTCAGTTGACCAATATCTTCCATTCTCAATAGAAAGATTCAACCTACATAAGGAATATTTCAAGGCTACTAAGTCTAGATCTAACTCTTGTCTCTCCCTAAATAATTTTTGGAAGAAGAAACCCTAAAAGGAATTGAAAATTCTCTAGGGCACTTTTTCAAAGTATTGGAAGTCACTAAGTGGGGTTTCTACACCTCTTATACCCAGATCTATGTTTACATAGAAATTTCTCAACCCCTCCTAGCTTTTATTGACATATACTCTATTGATGAGCTTTGCAAGTAACCCCTAAATTACGAACACATCCCCTTCCAGTATCGCAGATGTCATGAATACAACACATCTTCAAGCACTTTAAGTTATATGTCTTTTGGTGCAATGGTGTACCAAAATCCAACCTATTATAAAGTTTTTCTTTGCATAGAGTTAACAATAAAATGATTAGCAAGGTGAATACATAAATAACCAATGAAAACAACTATATCTATCAAATAACATTAGAGATAATGCAAGAACAATGGAAAAGAAAGAAAATGAATACAAGAGGTAGGGAAGCAATAATTCACTTTTTTTCTTGACGAAAACTATTACAAATCATCCCATAAACACTAAAGTGTTTTGATAGAGTAAAGGGGCTCTATGACTCTCTTAAAGAAATGTATATTTTCCCTCTCTTTACAAGAATGATGTAATATTCCCAATTAGCTTTTAGCTAGTTGGAATATTATATGTTGCTTCTATTCATAGCCTAGATGAACAAGTGGGGTAGGGAGACCCTTAAATATCTTTAGTAGGAATAAATCACTTCCAATATGGATGTGGATTAGTTTAGATAGTAAAAATAAAGCCACCTTGGGTGTGAAAGGGGGCAATGCATGTTGACTGGGTCAAGATTGACCAAATCAATAGCGCTAGCAAAGAAGAAAGTCGAGCTAGTGGGGACAATGTAGTTTTGGAGGAGGATTATTTGCATGGAAGTAACCTCATAAATAAGTGGGGCCAAGGGTGAGGAAGCTCACCAAGAATATAAGGGAAGGGATGGTAGTCGTGAGATGCATTCAGGATATTGTTTATGTTTGAGTCTTATGACTTCTTGTTGCTTCAGTTTTTTATCTAAGTTTTATGATGTGTTTAGTACAAGGGCATTTCCAGGCATGAATCCCATACTCTACCTTTGAGGACTTGTGAAGGCCATCTAGGAGGGTTATTTTGAGCTTTATTTCCACCATATGGCATCGGGCCAAGAAGTCACCTTCAGCCACAGCACAGTCTCCTTGAGGAACTGCATTATTTTTCAGGGTGTTGCAGTGGAGGGTTGAGAAACCTTGTTTATGAGCTAGTTTCTTAGTTAAAGGAGCATCGTCTCACCCGGAAAGCTAGGGAGGAGAAGTTACAGCCATATATTTGTCATTTCTTCCATATTCCATTAGAGCTTCAGTGATACAGTGTGATTCAGCCACAGAGTTACAGTGTGCACTTTTTGCATCTTGTGTTTTCCAAGAAACCCTTGCCGGGATATCTTGGGATTGTGTTTGACAAACTAGCTCTCCATTTTTAGCTCCTTTTGATTAATATATCATTAGATCCATTTGTCTCCATTTTCCTATAGCAGTAACCCTCACTGGGACTACGCTGTCATGTATTATGGCATTTCTGTATTGCAACATCCTTTGGGATTATAGTGTTTCTAGGCTTTGGAGGCTTGTTTGCCAAGTTTGAGTGATTTGTTCCTCAAAAAATTTTATATTTTGCTACTATAATACATAATCTAATGGATATATGATATGCTCATGTTTTTTTCATCATTATTTTTTGTACATTTCAGTTTGGTGTTCAACATTGTTGTCTTTCCTAATTTGGAATATTACAATGGTATCAGAGCTCTAATCTTGGCTCAGCTTGTGGGGCAATACATCTATAGCAGTGTAGGAGAAAGAGATTCCAAAAATTCTTCTTCAGGCCATGCAAAACATTGCAAAGGATATCAAGGAGATGAGATTAGAAAGACAAAAGGAATCCCCTAGAGGGTTTCACCATGGGGAAAGCTCTAGCACTTCACATTTATGGTGGGAGAAATCAGTAGCACATCCTTCTTCACAACACTCCACCATGCCCACATTCCTATCATTGGAAGGTGAGGAGGGAGGACTATTGAGGGAAGAAACCCTTGGTGACTATTTTGTAGAATATGAATCTCAATCCTAGAGGTCAAAGGAGCATTTAAAATTTCAGGAGTTTTGTCAGATCAAGGATGGTAGGAGATCCTTCAATCACCATAAAAGTGGGGGGTACATGTAGAACTAAGATTTACATCGCAGTTTGGGAAAATTATTTTTTCCCTCTTATGATGGATCACCCAAGTGCACAATTAAGGCTTGGGTAGAGAATTTGGTTACTTACCTCCAACTCAACAAAGTTCCAGAAATGCAGGCTATTAAAACAACAGTGTTGCACCTAGAAGTGAAGCACGTGAATGGTGGTTTCGTGGCCTATCTACACTTGGGAATGCTAGTATCACTTCTTATTCAGACTTCACCTAGAGGTTGGTGGAAATATTTGATCCCAGGAATCCAGAAGCACATTTTGTGTCACTAACCAAGCTCAAGAAAATAGGATATTTAGAGACTTATATATCTGAGTTTCTAAAACTTTTAGTCATGGTATCTGACTTCGCTATGACTCGGAGAGTATGCATGTTCAGTGATGGAATGGTTGAACCATTGCATGGGTTGGTGAAATCTACTAGACCAACTATGCTCCAAGAAGCTATTGAGAGGTTTAGAGACCTACAACATGCTTTACCCAAGTCAAAATCCCCTTTTCAACAAAATATCTCCTCTCAAAAAAAGGAGTATCATGAGAATAAATCTCTTGATGATAATGCCCTGATAGATCTCAGGAAGAAGAAAAATTGTTTCACTTGTCGAGAAGCATGGGTACCAAACCACCAATGTGTTGCAGTTTAGGCACATTTTATTGAGATATTGTCTAATGAGGAGAAGGAGACCAGTGTTGTAGCAGTAGGAGGAGGTGCACCACCCACAGGAGAGGTAGTGGGAGCATTTGCTCCAATCGGAGGGACTCTTGTAGCTTTGCGGGGAGTTCACAAGTATCTAACTTTAGGGATTAGAGGCATTATTTTGGGACAAAGAGTTTCAATATTGGTAGACAATGGAGCTACCCATAACTTTATTGACACTCAATTGGTGTAGAGGAGGGGCATTCACCTAGAAGATTTTGAGGGTTTCTCGGTTTTGGTTCCAGGAGCTAGAACCATGTGGTGTGCCAAATATGTTCCAGCATTAACCATCACTATGGGAACCTACACATTGACAGACCAATTCTTTGTGGTTTATATTCCAGAGACCATTGCGATATTTGGTGTCCAGTGGTTAATCACTATAGGGAAGGTTACCGTAGACTCAGAAACACTAGAGATGGAATGGATAGAAAAAGGGAGTGGCAAAAACATTAGAAAATCAAAGGCACACACACATATCCACCCCAGATTGTCTCAACACATAGGATGCAGGCTGATTTGCGTAGAGGGGACATAGAGTGGGTAGTAGAACTCCGTATGTCAAAATCAGGGACAAAGATTCACCAGTACATCGTGATGTACAATCTATTTTGGACCAATATTCCACAGTATTTGGAGATATCCCACCGGGGAAACCTCCTGACCGAGGATTTGAGCACACTATTGAGTTGGAGTAGGGGATACAAGCAGTGATCACCACACCCTATAGGCATCCCAAAGCCTACAGGGATGATATTGAAAAGGCCATTCAGGAGCTTTTGGCATTAGGACACATTCGGCCTAGCACCAGTCCTTCTGCTTCTTCAGTGGTCTTAATGAAGAAGAAGGATGGCACATTGAGAATGTGCATTGATTATAGGGCCTTGAAAAAAAAACCATGAATAACGGATACCCAATTCCTAGGATTGATGAATTTATGGATGAATTAAGAGGATCCAAGTATTTTTCTGAGATTGATTTGAGATTGGGGTATCATCAAATCAGAGTGAGGGATCAATACATCCCCAAGACAGCATACCGATGCCACTATGGCCATTTTGAGTTCTTGGTGATGCCTGTTGGGATAACCAATACTCCTACAACATTCCAATCTTGCATGAACCACATTTTTCGTTGTCACTTGAGGAAGTTTGTATTGGTCTTCATTGATGAAATTCTTATTTACAGCCACACATGGGAGGATCATCTACAACATATAGAGGAAATATTATGCATTCTTGAAGAGCATAAATTCTATGCTAAGCTCTCCAAGTGTGAGTTTGGGCTCACAGAGATGCTCTATTTAGGCCACATCATTGGAGTAGATGGGGTGAGAGTTCATGAAGAGAAGATCTGTGCTATCAAATATTGGCTCGAGCCAAAGAATGTCACAGAACTTCGGGGGGTTGTAGGCATCCGTACCTATTACCGGAAGTTTGTTAAAGGGTTCTCTCAACTAGCAGCACCACTTACAGATCTAACTAAAAATGGAGCTTTCAGTTGGACAACTACAGCGCAGAGAGCTTTTAATAAGCTCAAAGAGGTGATGAGTAGCTGCCCAGTATTAGTTCTACCAGATTTTACCAAACCCATTGTGTTGGAATGTGATGCTTCGGGAGAAGGGATTGGAGCAGTGTTGATGCAAGGTGGACACCCCATAGCTTTTGAGAGTTGGAAGTTGTTGACACATGAGAAAATGTATCCCATATATGATAAGGAGATGTTGGATATTATTCATGCTTAGCCAAGTTTCGAGAATATTTGGTGGGTAACATATTCCAAGTGAAGACTGATCACAATAGTCTTCGGTTGTTTCTTGAGCAGAAGTAGCTTCAGGAGAGGCAGCATAAATGGGTGATTAAGATCTAATCATATGACTTTGACATAGAATATGTCAAGGGGAAGAGAAATGTAGTGGCAGATGCTCTATCTCGGAGGCCAACAACATTGTCCTTATTGAGCATGGATATAGATTGGAAGGCTCAGTCGCTAATGGAATATTCCAAAGAACACTTTTCATGTGAGTCCTAGATGGACAGGTGACGAATGAGAGGTTTAGAGAATTGGATGAGGTCATCTATTACCAAGATCAGGTCTTCTTGGCTAGATATTCTAAGCTCAAGAAGAAGATTTTATAGGCATCACATGATTCACCTCTTGCGGGGCATCAAGGATTCACCAACACATACCCGACTATTCAGTAGAGATTCTCATGGAAGGATATCAAGGAGGATGTGCTCCAACACATGAAGGAGTGCATAGTTTGCGAGTAGAACGGGAGCACAACCATCCTATAATATTATTGCAGCCACTCCCTATTCCGGATGAAAAATGGGAAAGGATTATATATTTTTAGTTGTTGATCGACTAAAAAATTATTCACATTTATTTGTTATTTCTGCACGATATACTACTTCACAGGTAGCCAATATTTTCTTTAAAGATGTTTTTAGACTCCATGGTCTCCCAAAGATCATAGTCAGTGATCGGGATATCCTTTTCAAGGGTGGCTTTTGGCAGGATCTTTTTTAGTTATTAGGTACTGAGTTGACACCAAGTACTAGCTATCACCGACAAACCGATGAACATATAGAAATAGTAAACAAGTGGTTGGAACGCTACTTTCGGAACTATGTTTCTGGGAAACAAAGAGTATGGCTGTGCTAGCTCCATTTGGGGGAGTATTGCTACAACACAATCTTTCATATGTCCATTGGCATGACCCCATTTCGAGCTCTTTATGGGTATGATGCTCTATCATTTTCTGATGTGATTTTTGGAGCAATTAAGGCTCCTAGAGCAAAGGAGTGCATCCAGGAGAGTCAGGATATACTCCAGGCCCTCAAGGATAGCATTGCTACAACAAAAAACCAATAGAAGATATATGCAAATCGTGGTTGGATAGAGAGGCAGTTTGAGGTGGATGATTTTTTATATCTTCGTCTTAAACCATACAGACAGCCTACACTTAAGGAGAAGGGGGCTGAGAATCTTAAACCTCGTTTCTATGGACCATACAGGGTGATATATCGTGTTGGAGAAGTAGCATATGAGTTGGAGCTTCCTATTGGGAGCAAGATCCATAAAATTTATCATGTCTAATGCCTCAAGAAGGAAATTGGACAACATGTGATTGCTACCATGTACCTCCCACCTATTCATGATGAAGGCCAACTAGTTTTGTAACCAAAATCTATCTTGGATACTCAGGAGATGCAGCTAAGGAGCAGGGTGATTAGAGAGTATCTGATTCGATGCAGAAATATATCAGATGAGGATGCCACTTTGGAAGGAGAGAATATTTTGCAGCATCCATCTTTACTGTTTCTTGAGAACAAGCAACATTTGGGAGGGGAGGACTGTAGTATTCCCAATTATCTTTTAGCTAGTTGGAATATTATATGCCGCTTCTATTCATAGTCTAGATGAATAAGTGGGGTAGGGAGACCCTTAAATCTATTTAGTTGGAATAAATCACTTCCAATATGGATATGGATCAGTTTATATAGTCAAAATAAAGCCACCTTTGGTGTGAAAGGGGGCAATGCATGTAGATTGGGTCAAGATTGGCCAAATCAACAACGCTTCCAAATAAGAGAGTGGAGCTAGTGGAGACAACGCAGTTTTGGAAGAGGAGTATTTTCATGGAGGTAACCTCATAAATGAGTGGGGAAAAGGGTGAGGAAGTTCACCAAGGATATAAGGGAAGGGATGGTAGCCATGAGAGGCATCCATAATATTGTTCATGTTTGAGTCTTATGACTTCTTGCATGCTTCAATTCTTTAGCTGAGTTTGTTGTACTGTTTGGTACTAGGGCATTTCCAGGTGGGAATCCCATACTCTACCTTTGAGGACTTGAGAAGGCCATCTAGGAGGGTTATTATGAGCTTCATTTCCACCATTTGGCATTGGGCCAAGTAGACACCTTCAGCCACAGTGCAGTCTCCTCGAGGAACTGCATTATTTTGCAGGGTGTTGCAGTGGAGGGTTGAGAAACCCTGTTTATGAGCTATTTTCCTAGTGAAAGGAGCAGCCTTTCACCGAAGAAACTAGGGAGGATAAGTTAAAGCCATATATTTTTCATTTCATCCATATTCCAGTAGATCTTTAGTGATGTAGCATGATTCAGCCATAGAGTTGCAGTCTGCACTTTTTACATCTTGTGTTTTTCAAGAAACCCTTGTTAGGTTATCTTAGGATTGTGTTTGAGATACTAGTTCTCCATTTTCAAATCCTTTTGAGTAATATATTATTAGATCCATTTGTTTCCATTTTCTTGTAGCAGTTTCCCTCACTGGGACTGCGCTATCATGTATTCCAACATTTCTGTATTGTATCATCCTTTTTGATTCTAGTGTTTCTGGGCTTTGGAGGGTTGTTTTCCTAGTTTGAGTGATTTATTCCTCAACACATTGTATATTTTGCTGCTATAATACATAATCTAATGGATCTATTACTTTCTCATATGTTTTGCATCATTATTTGATGTACATTTCAGTTGGTGTTCACTATTGTTTTCTTTCTTAATTCGGAATATTACAAATGATCTCTTAAAAAATAATTCCTATGAGAGCTCTCAATGGTGAGTTGTTTGAACACAAACAAATGCTAATTGGCTTGAAAATTTGGTAGCATAACTTTGCATTGTATTCTCTCTTATTTTGGTCCTAATTTCATTGATATTTATAGTCTCAAACCCATCCCTTGTCTCCTTTTACCTCATTTATGATATTTGATCTAGTGCTCAACAAAATGTGTCATTTGGAGGCTCCTTAATATTAATTCAAGAGTGGAATGGCTCAAAATTGAGCTAGCTAGGTTTTTCATGTTAGTAGAGGGTTACTCATGTGCAGTGAAGTGGTGTATGGATCATTGAGGTATCACTTTCACGAATGCATGTGGCTATCAAAGAAACAATAACAATGATCCATGAAAAAATGTTGAAGTAACTCTACTCGATTTAATTTTTTAAATAAGAACCTTAGGAACCTTTAGTTTTTCCAATTCATGATGCTTTCCATTATTCACTAGTACACTTGCACATGTATTTCTTTAGTTTTGAGTGTTCTTGACTAGTGTAATTACTAATTGGGTGTATTATTTTTCAGTGATAATAGTTTCACCTATATGTATGAGTTTAGGATCAAACATATATCCAAAATACATCATGACTTCTTGTATGATGAAGAATATTGTTGACTGGTTAGGAGAGAGATCCTTCTTTAGAGAGGGATGAGGGGGTCTCTCATATGATATCCTATTGTTGATAGAAGATATTTACAAAAATACATATGAGGCATTCATTTCCCATTCCCGTGATCATGAATTTGACTAATATGGTTACATTGGTACATAAGACAAATATTATCAAAACATGTTGAGAATATAATTTCTTTTGGCTGAAGCAGATGACTTCTTTTCCATCAAGGGCGTCTATAAAAAAATATAATAAGGATAATGTGTGTGCCAGATATACTAGGTGAAATTTAGTCTTGATGGCACGACTATCTATGGTGTTGTCTGGGTAGATGGGCCTTTGACCAAATTGAGAAACTATAATTATCGCAAAGTACAACACTTCTTGATGTGAAATATTGTTGACATCAAGCATCGAGGGTGTCAGTGAAATTAATGGGAAATGATAACTCCCATCAACATACCCTAGGTCAAGATTAAATGGAAGTGATTATCAAGGAACTACTTATTTCTAGGAAAATGATAGTTGACGTCAACAGGAAGGAAGATGAAACCTTTTGTAAAAGAGGTTTTTTGGGAAAATCTACTTGAAACATGAAACAAGTAAAGAACCATGGATGGGTGAGAAAATTATGATGGTTGAGGTTAAAAAAATGACATGGATACTAGAAACTTCCCAAATTTTGAGCATGTGTGTGGGTGGAAACATTCAAAACAAGCTAAAATAGGTAAGCCCTTTGAGTCAAGAGGACATCCATGGGAGTGATAGATGGTTTCTTTGACTGGGTTTAGTGGTTCAGATACAACATGAGGTTGAGAAATGATGGAAGGACTTGACATTAAATTAATATTGAGTGGAAAATATATGTTGATTTTTCTCTAGCCAAGGGATACTACCTTCTGTCGCACGTAATAAACATAAAAAAAAGTGAGGTTCTTGCTTCCAAAAAGAATCTTTGTACGCTTTCCAAAAGAATGTGAAAGTGGTTTGGAATGTACAAAAATGGAGATGGGTGCCCCAATATGTGGTGATCTACATAATGTTGCAGGGGAGAGACGAAAAAGGGTAGGGGCTTTAAAGTCTTGTCTCGATGTGAGGAAAATGAATGGGGGTGATCATGCAAATGGCCTACTACATTATGGAGGTGTAAAAGGCCAAGTGAAAACATGGTGATGCATTTATGATGATCAATTATATGGGTGCCTCAGAACTTAAATGGTTTCTAAGTAGTGATTCAATGTAGAAATAACTCAAAATTTGTAGTTTCTAGAGAAATCACATTGAAATCAATAGACACAAATTTATTTTACTAAATTCCGCAGAAGGAAAACTAATAATAGAAACACATGCAATCATTTAATCACAATGAACATAGTTTTTAATGGGAAACCCAATTGGGAAAAACCCCTCCTCAATTTGTATTATATCATATGAGAACATTGATAAATTAAAATCACTTATTTAGTTCATGAGGTTCAATTTTCACAACAGTTTTGATCTCCTCATGAGTCTGCTATGGACAACACCTAACTAAAATAGGCCTCCTACTTCCTCCTAGTTCCTTACACAATTATTTCTTCTAAATAATAGGGAAGCGCTTATTTCCTTGTGAAATTCATGAGGAAATTATCTCACCTACTCCCTGCAAACACTATACAGTCACTAGTATACAATAATTATTACAATATGCATTTTCTCTCCAAATTCACTAGGAAATTTGAATTGCATGCACGACTAGGGGTATTTTTACTAAACTGACTAGTTAACTAAGATTTAATTGAGTTTACAACAATTACAACTACTCAATTGAATTCATACTGACTCTATTCTAAACTAGAGCTCAAACAACTGACTTTCACTAAAGATAGTGACCTCTAGATAGCTAGATCTTAGCCACCAACTTGCACATAACTCTACTTATAGCCCACAAAATCGAATTACCTGACTTAACTGAGTCATTTGGCCATTTAAATCCTGATAAATGCTTGATAACTCATCTTGTTGAAGTCAAAATTAAAATTTCTTAATTTTACTAAGGCACAAGTCAAATGGAGCCTTTTATTGCTACCATTTAGCACTCCCTCTTAGGAAGAAAAGGATTATGAAAAACCCTAATCATGCTCTTGTGGAACCTGAACTTGCCTCTTGAAAAAGAATTTTCCAAAATGTATGCATATTTCTCCTCTGTAGGAATGTATGTAACATAAAAACCCTCCTCTGCACACAACCTCTCAGGCGATGGTACCCTATGTCTATATGCTTGGAGATATCATGAAACATTGAATTTTCAAAGAGCTTTATTCAACTTTTATTGTCACAGTGGATCAATCTAGGCTCCATCCCCTGACTAAAGATACCATCAAGGATCTTCCTCATCCAAATATCATCACATGTTTCTTTGCTAGATGCCATATACTCATCCTTGGCTAAGCTAAGTGATACATATCTATATGTCTTGTTGAACCAAGAAGCTATTATGTACCCAACAATGAAGACTACTCCTAATTTTCTCTTCCTATCTGAGGGACTCCCTGCACAATATACATTTGTGAAGCCTTGGATCTTCACTCCATCAATATTCCTATACCATAATCCAAATTCTACTGTATATCTCAAAACGTGTTTTGCTACTTTCCATTGAAGCTTAGTAGGCTCCACCATGATTTGATTAAAATGATTCACTGCAAAAAAAATATTGGGCCTTGTGCTAACCAAGTATATCAAGTACCCACCAACTATCTGTAGACAGTGTCATCTACTACCTCCTTTGTAGAAGCATCTTCTTTCCTCTAGTTAGTACGTATAGGATTATCCATGGATTTTCAATCCTGCACATGGAATCTCTAAAAGATTTTAGAGGCGTACTTCTCTAGTCCAACAAATATCTCTCCATCTCCCTTCCTCACCTCCAAGCCAAGGAATTAGTTTATCAAACCCATATTTTTCATCTTGAAATCTCTTGCAAGGTACCCCTTCAAAGACTGGATAAACCTATCATATCCTGCCAGTATCAAATCATCCACATTTAGAACTAGGATGAGCATACTACCATCTACCATAATGTATTAGATATTGGCATCTAATTCACTCTTAGTGAAGCCAATTCCACTGAGCTAATAATCTATGCAAGTGTACCGAGGATAAGGTGCCTTCTTGAGACCATAGAGGTATATCTTGAGTCTACACATATGTGTCTCCCTGCTAAAGTTCTCCAATTCCTTCGGTTTCTCAATGTATATCTCTTCGTCAACCACTCTATTGAGGAAGGTAGTATTAACATCCATTTGGTGGATCCTCCACCCTATCTATGCTACCAATGCAAGTATGGTCATGATAGATGAGTATCTCTCCATAGGGGGAAATTTCTCCTCATAATCAATCCCCTCAACATGTGAAAATCCTTTGGCCACAAATATGGCCTTATATTTCTCAACACTGCCATCAACTACATGATTCACCTTATAGAACCACCTAGAACCAACAACTGACTTGTTATTAGGTCTCGACACCAGCTCCCAAACATTGTTCTTCATGATGGAGTTATACTCCTCCACCATGGAATCTACCCACAGTTGATGGGAAACAACCTCTTCAAAAGAAGATGGCCAAAAATAAATCAATTTTGACATGAGTTCCATATATCCAATATCTCTCTCTAGTGATCTCCTCTTTCTACATAAGGAGCTAGGAGATCCAACCTACTCTTGAGCTTCCTACACCAATATTTCAACCATCCTGGCCCTCTTCCTCCATTCTATGGAAGGCACTATGTAAGTGAGTTCCTCCACTCGACATGTTCTCTGATCCTCCAAATTTGGTTGCTCCACATCATCCTCCTAGAGTTTCCTCTTACCTTTATGCAATATATCACTCTATGGATCTAACTTTGGCTCCTCCTTTGGAGATAGAATCTCCTCCTTTGGTAGTGTGCTCAGATCTCACTCTAGAGAGATACTCAAGGATCCATACTCATAAAATATAACATCCCTCCTCATAAAAGTCATTGCGAGTGAGGGCATGTACACCCAGTAAATATGAGGCGTCTCAGTACAACCCACAAAGATCCCCCTCTTTGTAGTGGGGTCCAAAATTTTCCTACTATCTTTGGAGATATGACAATATACTATGGATGCAAAAATGTGAAAGAGGGAGACATTTGGCTTCCACCCAGAAAATTTCTCTTCAAGTGTAATCATTCAAATTTTTTTTGGGGGGACCTATTCTGCAAGTAAACAACTGTATTGCAAGATTTTTCCTAGGGATAGTGACAATCCCTTGTCATACATCATTTCTCTAACAATTCCTACAATACTTCTATTTTTCCTCTCTGCAACCCCATTTTTAGTGGGTTGTGGGGTGCAATCAACTCCCTTATAATACCCTCCTTGGCACATAATTATTTTAATGAATTAGACACATACTCCCCTCCATTTTCACTTCTTAGGGACTTAATTTTCTTTCTAGTACAATTTTCAACAAAGGCCTTAAATTCAAAAAAAAATGAATAAACCTCATCTTTATTCTTCATGAAATAGATCCAACATTTGCGAGAAAAATAATCAATGAAGATCACATAATACTTATGTTTTGCAGTTGTGACTATTGAAAATGATCCACACAAGTTTGAGTGAAGTCGCTTCAAGGTGGCTCCAACTCTACTATCTTGACCATGGAAGGAGGATTTAACATATTTTCCAAGAGTGCATCCCTTGAAAACATCGTGTTAATCAAGGGTGTATTTTATAAGTCGAGTGGAGATCTTCTACATTATTTCCAAAGCTCCATGGTGTAGTTGTCTAATGTGCCTATGCCAGATCTCTCCAACATCTCAGCCCTAAGCATTTTTTGTGTTGCTACTGAATGAAATGCATGCATCCACATCTATATTGTAAATGTTTTTAACCTAAACACTAGTTTGTTTTACTTTCCTAGTAGAAACATGCCTCAGATAAGTCTACCCTTTACATAACACCACATCATATCCTTTGTCTTCAAGTACAACTACAAAAAGTAGATTTTTCTTCAGCCCGAGCACATACATTACATTCTTTAGATTTAGTTGGGAGATTGACTCCCTCATAAAGGTGATAGTTCCAATCCCTTTGGCACTGTATCTCCCATCATTTCCTGTAGGTTTTAACCATGTACATAAATTATCAGCTAATGAACTCTTAAAATAGAAAATAAAAAATATCGAGAGCATAAAACATAAAATAAATATACACAAATATTTTCCCCTAGATCCCAAAACTGAGACTACCATCTTGATTTTTCAGTATATTCCTTTCAATGTTACAACACATACATATACATGCCAAAGAATTCATAAACTCTGATCCATTAACCCTGGATTAAAACATAGTCGTAGTTCCCTTGACCGGATCTAAAAAATACCATGGGTAGAAAACCATCATGCCCAAAACCATGTGCAAACCCATGCATAAAACCATAGGCTCGTTTGTCAACCTAATATAGGGTCCAAAAAAAAATTTCAGGGAACTGCCCCGAACCCCGTGCAGGGGGGATACCATCCCCTTGCAAATCCCCCCTATTATGCTCGACAAAATCATAGGGGGACTAGCTGCTTAAAGCTAGTCATGGAAAGAATATAACACACAACCAACATTCTCCCACTTGTTCTTTTCTTTCCAAAGGGGGCCACATGAAAGCTTATTCACTGGTCCAAACCTGCAATACCCATTATTTCTCTATACCAAGAGAACTTCTTAGTGCTCACAGACTTCATCAATGCATCTGTAACATTCTTCAAACTATCCACCTTTACCAACAACACCTTTTTGTCCTTAACCATATCTCTCACAAAGTGATATTGAACATAAATGCACTTTTTCTTTGAATGATAAACAGGTTTCTTAGCTAAGAAAAATGTACTTTTACTGTCATAGTGTATCCTTATAACTCGCCGCACAAACCCCATATTTCAACACACTCTCTAGAACAAAAATTCGTCCTTACTTACATGAGTGGATGCCATGTATTCAACCTCTGTAGTTTAAAGATACACTATAGAATGTCTTCTTCTCATACAAATAGGTTAAACACATACCCACTTGTAGATCTTCTCTGATCTAGATCACCAGCTCAGTCTGCATCAACAAAGCCACTAATATCCAAAACTCTGTCCAAACCTGGTATTCCTTTGTAGCACAAACCATAATCATAGTGCCACGGAAATGCCTGAAAACCCACTTTACTTCTATCCAATGCTCCTTTCGTAGTTTTTACATAAACCTAATAAATACTCCCACTGCATGTGCAATGGCTAGTCTAGTAAAAACCATTGCATATATCATTCTACCCACTTCACTTGCATATGGAACATGAGACATGTCCTCTTATTCTTCTTGTGTTTTGGGACACTGTTCAATAGATAACTTTACACCTACAGGAATAGGAACCTTCACCAGTTTACTATCTTACATATTGAACCTCTAGAATATTGTCTCAACATACTTCCTTTGGTTTAACCAGAGCTTCCTATTTTCCCGATCCCATTTAATTTCTATGCCCAAAATATAGTTTGTAGCACCAAGATCCTTCATGTTGAAATTGGAGAAAAATTGGGTCTTCAAATCCTAGATAATTTCTCTCTCATTTCCAACTAGCAACATATCATCCACATACAAGATCAAATAAATAACACAATCACCAATTAATTTAAAATACACACAGTGATCCTCTTCACTTCTGGTGAAGCCAAGTCCTTGTATATATGTATCAAAATTTTGATACCACATCCTTGGTGACTATTTTAACCCATATAGAGACTTTTTTAACCTTCATACCAGTTCTTTCTTACCCTTCATCGCAAAGCCTTCAGGTTGATTCATGTATATTTCCTCTTCCATGTCCCTGAATAAATTATGTCTTCACATCCATCTGTTCTACCTTAAAATCATATGTAGCAGCAATAGATAAAAGTAATATAATAGAAGTTACCTTGGAAACATGAGAGAAAATATCACCAAAATCAATTTCTGACACATGTGAATAACTTTTTTCTACCAACTGAGCTTTGTATTTCTCCACCTTGCCATCTACATTCATATTCTTATTAAACACCCATTTTCTTCCAATGGGTTTCCTTGCAGCTGACAATTCCACCAAATCCAATGCCTCATTTTTGTGAAAGGATGCCATTACATCAACCATGGCCTCCTTCCAGATTTTTCCATCCTCTGAATCCACTACCTCCCTGACAATTCTGGGATCATCATCAGTGATAGATAAAGAAAATTTTGAATAGAAACCAGATGGGCTATACCTTTTTGGCTTCCTCCTTTCTTGAATTGATCTTCTCACAGCTGGAGTTTATGGCTCTTCCTCTTCTGAATCTAGTTCTGTCGTAGAGTATGATTCTTCATCTGTTAGCTTAAACTCTATCTTCTAAGTTTCCTTCGGTAGGACTTCATGTTTAGCAACATATTTCACCTCTCTAAACACCACATCTTGATTGTACACAACTTTCCTTGTTTTTGGGTTCTAAAACTTATAACATTTTAAACCATCCTTATACCCAATAAAGATGCACCTTTAAGATTTATTTTCCAACTTGGTGATTTTATCCTTTGGAACATGTACATATGCATCACATACAAATACCCTTATATGTGAAAGAGAGGGTCTCTTATGAATCCATACCTCACATGGATTCTTATCCTCCAAAGTTGATGAAGGTGATTTGTTAACCAGGTAACATGCAATTTCCACTGCCTCTGCCCATAATTATTGTCCTAACCTGACACCACTGAACATGCTTCTTTCCTTTTCCATCAATGTCATGTTCATTCTTTCTGCAACTCTATTTTTCCAAGGCATGTATGGAGTAGTATTCTACCATGCTATACAACACTTCTTACAAAACTCTCAAATTCCTTCTTGGAGAACCCTCCACCATTATCTGTCCTCAACACCTTTATCTTCTTCTTTGTCTAGTTTTTCACCAGAGCCTTAAATTATTTAAACATGTCAAAATATTCCCATTTCTTCCTAAGGAAATATATCCATGTATTCCTTGACAATTCATCTATAAGTGTAAAATAGGACATAGATTTACATATTGATGGAACCAACACAGGTCCAAACACATCACTATGCACAAGCTCTAATATCTTGTTCCCCCTCTTAGCACCAGAAGGGAAATTCACCCGATTATGCTTCCCATATACACAATTTTCATAGAAATCAAAATCCAGAGATCATTTAGACATACCTTCTACCATACCATTACCATGCAGTATTAAAAGGCCCTTCTCTCCAATATGTCAAAGCCTTTAATGCCATAACATGGTATTTTCTCCGAAGACCACTACGTTTCTTCTCCACTTTTAGGAACCACAGAATTGTTGCACCCATTAATAACAATGTTACCCAGAAGCTTGTATAGAGTTCCAATCTGAACTCCCCGCATCAATATCAGTGCTCCCTAAAACATCTTTCAGGTATCTTTCTTGAACACTGTTTTTACACCTACCTCATCCATTTTTCTTACAGAAATCAAATTTATGGCCAATGCAAGAATATGTAGAACACCAGGAAGTGTTCTAATCCTTCCACCTTGAAACTTTAGCTTCAATTTTCCGTGTCTAAAAATTCTGGACTTCCTATCATCCCCTAAGAATTCATCACCACCATTATACTTCTCATACTCTTAGAACCACTCCCTGTGAGGAGTGAAGTGAAAGGATGCACCTGATTCAATTAACCATGCATCATGATCTACATGTGTATTTGAAGAAGAATCCAAATACACATCCCCACCTTCATTAGAGGTAGCTTTCACCTCTACAGAAGGAGAATCATCAGATCCCTTTCCTTTCTTATGAGATTTAGATATACGGTCCTTTTTGAAGTTCCCTTCCTTTCTGCATTTCCATTACACCTTTACATATTTTCCTGGAGATTTATATATCCCTCTAGATTTACATCTCCCACTAGTGAACTTATTTGTTTTATTTTCTGGGCCGTCCTCGTACAAAAAAGGTATCTCCATTCTGACCCTCAATATTTTTCCATTTCATTTCCGTCGACAACAAGGCTGAGACAATTTCATCAAACTTCAAGGTAGGTGTATTGCTACTTATTACAACAACCAGACTGTCCCATGAATCTTGTAGAGAAAAAAGAAAACTAATGAACTTATCTCCATTTGATATTTTAATATCAATAGATAATGATTGAATTTCCACCGAATTAGAAGCGTTCATATGCTCTGTCACGGAGTCTCCATCCTTCATCCTCAGGTTATACAAATTTTACCACTGGAAAAATGTATTCACTAGAGAATTTGATTAGTACAAAGTCCCTAACTTGTCCCAAAAAATTTTGTCATAGCTTCCCCTGATACATTCAAAAATACCGAATATGAGATACACAACCATATCATGCTCTTTCCCTTCTGATCCAACATTTCCCAGTCTTAATTTGACATTGGTGTTGATTCAATACCCATTTCTACCATGATCGATTGATTTTATCCACTAGGAGATCCTCCAATCCATTAACCCTTGATTAGAACATAATTGTAGTTCCCTTGACATTATCTACAAAATACCATGGGAAGAAAAACATCCTGCCCAAAACCATGTGCAAACCCATGCAAAAAACCATAGGTAGGTCCACCCACGTAATATAGGGTCCAAAAAAAAATCTAGGACAGTGCCCCAAACTCTATTCAGGGGGGCTACTGCCCCCTATAAACCCCACAACAGGGAGGGTTGTGCCCCCCCTGTTGCATCTGGCACAAGCATAGGGAGACTAGTCGAGCCCCTCTTACTCCCTGCTTCTCGCCTGAAGCTATTTGTGGAAATAATATAACATGCACCCAACATCTCCAAGCTATATGAGTAATTATAAGTATTTCTCCTCTAATATGCTAAAGAATTCCTTACT
Source organism: Pinus albicaulis (assembly GCA_034641835.2). Classification (NCBI taxonomy): domain Eukaryota; kingdom Viridiplantae; phylum Streptophyta; class Pinopsida; order Pinales; family Pinaceae; genus Pinus; species Pinus albicaulis. Next base: position 526,473,495 of record CM076580.1, read on the forward strand.
TTTTATCATATGAAATGAAGCACTAGATTCTAAGTACCACAAACTACCTTGAATAGTTCTTTCCATGCACACAATGAGGGTGAAATCCAAATCGAATTGTGATGTGTGGGAATCTTGTCCTGCTATTTTTGTAGGCTTCTTACTAGATTTCTTATGTGGACACTTGGTTTCGTAATTTCCATACTCATGGAAGTGAAATCATTTAATTTTATCAAGTTATTTCTTCTTCCCATCGATCTAGTTGGATTATGCATTTGGGCCTCATTTCCTTTGGACTTATTTCCTTTTCTAGTGAAAGAAAAGTATTCTTCCTCATGAGTTCTAGATGAGACTCCATCTCTAGTGTTTCTTCTAATCTCCTCCCACACCAAGTTAGAGAAAATTTCTCCCAATATGGGATCTTGTCTCTTCCATTAATTAAATCCTGCCAGATCTTCTAATAATTTGGAATACCAAGGAGTGCTAGTCTCACAAGTTAAAATGGTGGCACATTTATCTGACCTGAGTGAATATCGATAGGTATTGAACAATAGTTTCATTTTTACTCATTCAAATGCTCCTAATATTATATTTCAATTCCAGCTTCTTGGAATCACTACCACTTTTGAACAACTCTATGAGGGTTTTCAACATTGCATAATTAGTCTCCTTTCCATGCAAATTCGAAACCACAATTTCTCTTACTCCCTCTAGAATAATCCTCCTAGATTTTGTTGTATCTTTCTTCCATAGAGCCAGTTGTTGTGCATTTGATGTTGTTGGTTTTTGATTATCTATTTTTGTGTACTCTAATACTCCTTTTTCATTCATCACAAATTCCATTTTGTATTTCCAAACATATACATTCTAAGTTCCCTCCAATGCATACTCAAGCCTTAATCCATTGAAATACATTGTTCCTGCACTAAAGAGATACATGCACCAAAAATATGTTTTTCGAAATTTCTTTGAGAGATGATCAGGAACTTTTTTTCTATGTACTTTTCATGAATTTATCTGATACCATATAGAATAACTGAAAATTTTTAGTTTCTAGAGAAATCATATTGAAATCAATAGACACAAATTTCTTCTACTAAATTATGTGGAATGAAAACTGAGAATAGAAACACGTGCACTCATTTAATCACAATGAAATCAATTTTTACTGGGGATCCTATCTAGGAAAAACCCATCCTTTTTTATTATTATAACAGATGAGAAAAATTATCAATTACAATGACTTATTCAATGCTTGAATCTCATTCTGCCCTACAATTTTGATCTCCTCCTAAGTTTTCTCTAGCCAACATTAAGCCATAATAAGCCTCCCACTTCCTCCTTTCTCCTTGTGCAATTCCTAATCATAAAGAATAGGTAATCTCCTATTTCCTTATGTAATTCCTGAGGAAATTAGCTCACCTACTTCCTACAAACACTGTACACTCACTAGTATACAATAATGATTACAATATCCCTTTTCTCACCAACTTCACTATGCCATTTGAATTGCATGCATGAGTAGGGCTATTTTTAGTAAATTAATTAGTTAACCGAGAGTTAGCTTAGTTTACAGCATTTACAACTACTCAAATAGACTCATACTAACTCTATTCTAGGCTAGAGCTTAGATAACTAACTTTAACTAAAGATAACACCTTTAGATAACTATATCCTAGCCACCAAATTGAACACAAATCTACTTCTAGCCCAAAAACTCAAATTGAATGACTTAACTAAGTGATTTGGTCGTGTCACTCCTACTAACTTCCTGAGAAATCATCCTACCCGAAATTCAAATTTATTCATTTGACTAAGGCACAAGCCAAATGAAGCCATTTCTTGCTACAATTTAAGAGTCAATAAAAAGTAATGTGGTTGTTTTTAAAGTTATGCAAAGGAAAAATTACAAAGTGAGAGGTGATGATCATATATTCCAGTAATGCAATTGGTATTATGATATGGGGTGATCCATGGAGGTAAGAAACTATAAAAACTGGTAGATGTTTACCTTGTACAAGAGGAAGGCTGTAGTAAGCATGGTCTAGGGGTGGGGCCCTTATGGTGAACTTGGGGGAATATACTGGGTTATGCATTCTTATATACGGTGGAAGCTTCTCATGGAAATGAGGGGCTATACCTTGATTTTTATGTCATTATCTTATGTCTGGGTGTTATGTTGGGTAATGATAATGATAATGAAAATGACAATACCACATATATAATACATAATGATAATGCATATGTGATCAAACAAAATGAAAATAAGGTGAACTTGATGATGATCTTGAGCATTGTGAGGGCCACAAAACACGATATCATAATAGGTACTATAGCACCAATGGAGGTGGAAAAACGTAGATAAACTAGGTACATGTTTTACTATATGGTGTTATCTTCACAATGGACGAAACAATCTTGACACCATGGAACAATAAGCAAACGAATTGCATCATTTCTCTTATGGATAAATAAATATAATAGATATGTTCATTCCATTTCTTGTGATCAATAATTGGGGTTGGAAGTATCTCCCATCTGAGCTCAGTTGATGGATTGGTTGAAAATTCTTATTATTGTGCAAGTGTCATGGGAATCGTGTTAGAGGTGTCTTCTTCACTTGAAATGACCAAGGAGTTCAATACCTCAAGGGTAAGGTCAATATGGTGAATAAAGTAGATTGCGCAGAAGCCTTGTTGTGATGTGAGCTCATACCTTGATCTGGTTGAAGAATTTAGTGTGGTAAGAGTATTCTCGTCATGGGCTAGAGTGGGCAAGTAAGATTTAGAGTCACTAAATTTGGGTGATTTTTTCAATATGTTATGAGAAATTGGAAGATATGTGTGAGGTGAGTGGTCTTAGCAAAAAGGCGAAAATGGAATTCTTCAAATTGATTGACCAAAGTGGTGATATAATCAATAATTTTTAGTCCATCAATTACTTCCTGAGTTGGTGGAAAAGTAGGTATGACCATTAAGGTGTGACTTAAGGCTTTAAAAACATCATGATATCATGAGATATCAGGGAAATAATGGGTGTAGTTTCTATTAAGCACATATATGGTGAATTAATGGTTGGTTCACAAACCTTGGTTACACAAGATATTTGTTTTTCCTCCTCGTGGAGGGAGGAAGTAATGCAGGTTTTATGGGGGCATGAAGAATTACCTTCAAATAATAAAATGTTGGGAATTTATTGGTAGGGTGGACCAACATGTCGCAATGGTAACATGGGGGGTTTACCATAGGGGACATTGTGGCTCAGGGGTATTTCTTATTTTTCTTTATCCCTTCATTTTTCTGGTTCTGTATAATTTCCTTGTGTTGGTCGGTGTTCCCAAAGGTAAAGGGTCCTCTATAGGTGGGGCCACTCTAATATATCTAACATGATAAACCACTGACATATCCAACATGGTAACGGGTTTTAAATACTAGATGGACAATTCCAAAGTCTTATTGAGCAAGATCGTTTTGGCCATAACTTGTTGTGAGATGAAACTAGGAAAGGGGTAAAGGAAGGGAGTTTTAGTAATAACATATGGTAAAAAGGGTGTATCACTTGTTAAATCCATCTCCAATTATATGGCTTTGGATTTATTATCTTGAGAGGATTCACCAAAAGATGTGGTTACTATGCATATAAGCATCGTCGTAGGAGAAGACATGACTGGTGAGTCTCTTGGGTAGGTACTAGGGAGTATGAAATCTTTATAAGTTCCAGGCCTAACTTTCGTAACAGAGTGAACTAGTTCTTATTAGGATCCCACAAATGAAAAAAAAAAAAATCAAGGGAGGAAGAGGCCCTCAAATCATAGTGTGTTAATTGGTCGATAGTTACGATCTTTCCATTATGAAGAAAAATCATAGTACAGAAGATTGAAGAAGAAACAACCTTCATGCCCTACATGTAACTTATTTTGAAAAAAATGTTGTAATCCAAAGGGGCATACAAGAAATCAATATTAATGAGAACTGTTTTACCATTGGAACATTCCAAAAGAGTCTTACCGATTTTGAAGGGTGACCATCATATGCCCTCAAGGTGATGGAGGAAGTTACAAGTTTTAGGGAGCCTAGTTTCTTCCATATTGTCTTTGAGATGATACATGTGGATTCTCCCTCATCAATGTTCCATCAATTAATGGTGACTTATGGAAATGATAATTTGAAAAAGTGGCTAACAATGGGGGTCATAGTTCTAATTTATATAAATGAAAGGTCGTTAGGAGAGAATTAGAAGGGCCTATCACACGTAGTGTAGAGAGAAAATATTTCCTTTGAGTTGGACATGTTTGAAGAACTTCCAATGTTGACATGGTAGCAGGGGATTGTGCAATGATTTAGGTGGCCACCTGCCTATCCCACTTGGGGCCCCACCATTGTTTCTTTTAGTTTTTCAGTTTCAACACAACTTACTATTTTTAGCAATTTTTTGGGTCCTGAACTTCTAGAGCCGTTTTGAGGCCCTAAACGATGTTTTTTTGGAAAATCGGGAGCACCATAAGTCCTTGTATTGATGTTTCTGACACTGAAATTTTTATTCCTCGGATAGATCTTTCTAGCAAGGTATGGTGAATGTAAAATGAAGATCATATGCCAAAGTTACATCCCCGGGAAGTTGAGACACCAGTTTACCCAAAGAGGGCCCATAGTTTTGGTGCTTCATCTCCTAGGGTTAGGGTTTTGGAAGTTTAGGGTTTTCGATTATTTCTAAATAATAAATAGGCCCTCAAGCGTCATTGTAACACAGTTTAGAGGCCTGTAGTTGCCACATATCTTCGTAGAGATAAGCTACCAGTGCCCTAGCTAGTTTATTCCCATTCTGTCTGTAAGCAAATTTTAGTTCTTTGATATTAATGAAATGAAGTGTTATCTCTGCTGCATATTTTTACTTATGGCTATATGTGTATTCTGTTGCATTCCTACATAAATCCAGACCAGTGGTATCAAAGAGGTCTGATTTTTCTCGATCCTTCTTTGCATGTCCGCAACAAGGTCGGGGTATAAGGAGTTAGGGCTCAATCTAGTTGAACCTTTGCAAGATCAGCTTCGCAAACCCCAACGACAGCCCATGGGTGACGAAAATAAATATGAAGGAGCAGGATATCCTATCAAAATATTTCTCAAGGAGGCCCTCGAAAAATAAAGGAACGCAATCATGGATAACTTTTCCCAGATCCTTCAACGACTACCCACCAGCATTGCATCTACATCCAATAGCCACTCTGGAGGCGCGAGTCCCTTTAAGGTACAATTAAACTTTGAAATTACCATATTTGAGGGTAAAATATATCTCAATACCGTAGATATATGGTTGAATCTATTAGAAGGATATTTCTCGGTTAACGACTTTTCCGACTAGGGGAAGATTATTTTTGCACTCCTCAAAGCTACCCCCCATGTCAAGGACTGGTAGGAAACCTACTGTGAGAAAAAGGATGAGATATAACCCTCTCTTTTCTCAGTCATACCCACTTGGAATTATTTCTGAGATGCCATCAAGGAACAATACTATCCCATGGGGAGCTATGAGGAAAATTACATATAATGGATTACGCTGCGGTAACAAAGGGATCAAGATGTGCATGAGCTGACGAATCTATTCCATACCCTGTGAAAAAATTTGGGTATCAAAGATTTAGAGAAAAATTTGGGGTTAAAGTATCATAGTTTTCTACATAGATTCATTCAGGAGGAAATGGAGTTCCTCGACATATTCTCGCTTGGTACGACATACCAGTATGCTGCCAAGATTGAGCAAAAATTCAAACAGAAGAAGTGAGACTTTGGATATGCGAATGAAAAGCAAGGGAAAGGTACACCCAAAATGCATAACAAAGGACAAATCTAAGCCATGGCAGCAAAAGACAACCTGCCAAAACCACAAGCAAAGAAAAACACTCCGAAGCCAGAGAAGGACACGGGAAAGTCGTGTGAGTTCCATAAGAGTTCTACTCACAACATAAGTGAATGTCGGGCCAAGCATTCGTTGGTGGCCGAGATGAGGGCTTGTGAATCAGATGCATGCTCTGACTCTGAATCAGAACCTGACAAGGGGAATGATAAAGGGAAATAAATTATTTATACAGAGCCCAATGCCATTATTGCTACTGTGAAGATCTAGAAGGAGGAACTGGAAGATTTAGAGGAGGAGGAGCATCTCTTCCACTCCCAGATGTGGGTAAAGGTTTCCTCGCTACAGTTCATTGTCGACAATGGGAACCAAAAGAACCTCATTTCCACAGATGCTGTGAAGCATTTGGGCTTGCCGACCACACCACACCCACAAGCATACACCATCAGGTGTCTTCAACAATGACAGGATATTTGTGTCAGCCAACAGTGCCACCTTCCCTACAGCATCAAGTCCTTCATGGAGGAGGTATTATGTGACATTGATCCTCTTGATGTTTCTACTATATTATTATGCCAACCATACTTATTGAAGCAATATGTTGTGTATGAGTCCCGGCCTCAGGCTGTTATTATTACTTTGGGAAATAAGCTGTATAGGATACTAGAGGTACCACCACTTACCGCTATCTCTTTGGTTACTTCAAAACAATGTAGTAAGCTCATTTCCAAAACCAAGAAATTTGTTTTCCTAATGATCTGACCCTAGGGCAAGAAGAAGACTATGTCCACGACCTCTAGACAGGGCTCCTATGCGTGACAACGACAAATGGACAAGTTTGTGGAGGAGTACAGGGACATCGTAACCTCACCCATAGGGGTGCCTACGCACTGCCAGTTCAAGCACCCCATTGATCTGATCCCAAGTGCGCCAATACCTAATGTACCGATCTATCAACACTTTATTCTGGAGAACGATGAAATCAAGAGGCAGATTCAGGATCTACTGTAGAAAGGTCACATTTTTCCAAGTTCATCGCCCTGTGGGAGCTCGATCGTGTTGCTACAGAAGAAGGATGGGACTTCAAGACTCTGTATTGACTATCGAGCATTGAACAATATCACTTTTCAGAATAGGTACCTGATCCCACAGATTGATGACCTTCTAGACCAACTCAAGGGGGGGGGGGGATTTCAGCAAGATCGACTTTAAGTTTGGGTATCACTAGGTACCAATTGAACCCTCCGGTCTGTGGAAGATTGCCTTCAAAGCCAAGATGGGCCTTTTCGAATGGCTAGTCATGCCTTTCGAGTTGACCAATGCTCCCACAACCTTCATGAGGTTGATGGATGACATCTTGTGGCCATTCACCAACTCATTTGTAGTGGTGTACTTAGATTTCATTCTGAACTTCAGCCAAACTTGGGAAGAACACCTCCACCACATCTGAAAAATCCTCCAAACATTGCGGCAACACAATTTGTGTGCCTATTTGGAGAAGTGCACTTTTGGCATGACCCAGGTTCAATATCTGGGATACATTATTGATGAAAGGGGTGTGCATGTGGATCCAACCAAGATCCAAGTCATTCGGGATTGACCAGCCCCAACCACTCTAACAGATCTTCACAACTTTTTGGGTCTTGCTAATTTTTACCGTAGGTTTGTATTGGGATTCTCTCATATCACTTGGCCCTTAAGTAAAGTCACCAAGGGAGGAGTGAAAGAAAAACTATTTTGGTTGGAATCTCAACAGAAGGCATTCGTAGAATTGAAACATCGCCTATGTTCTATCCCAATGCTCACATTACCAGACTTGTAACAACCATTTGAGATCGATACAGATGCCTCTGACTATGCTATTGGGGCATTTCTTACTCAACAGGGGCATCCAGTGTCATATCACAGTGAGACATTATCCGACACAGTTTGCAAGTATCCCACTTATGAAAAAGAAATGTATTCCATTTTGTAGGCTTGTCGATAATGGAAGCATTGAATTTTGGGGAAGGAAACAATCATCCACACAGACCACAGACCCATGTAGTTCATACAGACACAAGGGAAGCTGCAAAATGATTTCCATCAGAAGTGGTCCACATATCTGCAACAGTTTCATTTGAACATCAAGTACAAGAAGGGTAGCACCAATAATGTTTCTGACTGCCTCAGTCGACCACTGATCATGGCACTAAACACCGTGCTCAACTCTTGTGAGCATGAGACTTTTGATTGGCTGCTTCTCTACAAGAGCAATCCAAAATTTGGCCTCACATACAAGGCACCCTTGGGGGGTATGCAAGTTCCAAATTTTCAACTCCAAGATGCATTTCTATGTCGCCTGGGACACCTTTGTGTTCCTTTAAGTGAGTGTGCCAAGATGATATGGGAAGCACACTATAGTTGAGTCACTAGGAATTTTGGGGTTGAGAAAATAGTGGTAGTACTGCAAAAGTATTTCTATTGGTTGAACCTTCGACAGGATGTCAGGAAGTACATTAGATCTTGCATTGCTTATGCCATTACAAAATCAAAAATCAAGAAGCAAGGCCTATATACTCCACTACCGACCCCTAGTCGACCTTGGGAATCCATATCCATGGATTACATGTCGGGCTTTCCTTCTACTAAGCATGGAAATGACTGTGTTTTCGTGGTCATCGAAAGATTCTTAAATATGGCCATCATGGCAGCCTGCAAGAAGAATATCATAGAAAATACCACTGCTAAACTCTTCTTTGAACGAGTGTGGGTGCACTTTTGGATCCCACATTATATCATATCAGAACAGGATAGTAGGTTCCTCAACACATTTTGGTCTAACCTCTGGTCAATTCTGGACACCAAGCTCACGAAGTCCACAACTTTCCATCCCCAAACTGATGGCCAGACAAAGGTTTTCAATAGGATGATTGTACACATTCTGTGCATGTAAAATTAAAAGCATCCACGCACATGGGTTGAAAGCCTCCCCTATGTACAACACAGCTATAACTAGGCTCTTCATAGCTCAACCAGCCACAACCCCTTTCAAGTGGGCTTGGGATTCCAGCCACTATGTCCCATTGACGTAGCCATGCCATTTGCGGCTACTTAGGATGATTCGGCTAATGTCCAGTCTCAAGCTGAAAAAGCGAACAACTTCATCAAGTGCATTCAACACATACGCCAATAGGTTCATAACATATTGGACAGAGCCAATGCTAAGTACAAGCAACGATATGATCAACATCATATGCCACACAACTTCTAGGTGGGCGAAAAAGTGTGGCTACATTTGCAGAAGGAGCATGTCACTGAACCCCACTACAAGCTTTGCCCACTCCAATACAGGCCATACACCATCACCAAGGTTGTAGGGAGCAATGCCTTCGAGCTCAGTGTTCCACCATTCCTTGGTCTGCACCCAGTATTCAATGTGGACTACCTTCGTCCCTACTTCCCACCTCTACTCGACACCTCTCACATTGCAGAACAACTCACACCAACAGAGTTAAACCCAGACTGCATGGAACAGGGCACCACAGATTGTATCATGGACATGCAAATAAATAACACTCATCAATAGAAGATCCAACTATATCGGGTTGTCAAAGTTGGCCAACTCCTGCACCAAGGAAAGTGGTTCATCGAGGACCAAGTTCAACAGAAGTTTCCTCATCTCATGGAGGAAATCAATGCAATGGACACCATTTCTTCCTAAGGGGGGAGGAATGATCCAATTGGATATTGGTGGCCACCCGCATATTCCACTTGGGGCCCCACCATTGTCTCTTTCAATTTTCAGTTTCGTCACAACTTACTATTTTTAGCAATTTTTCGGGTCTTGAACTTCCGAAGCCATTTTGAGGCCCTAAACGACGTTTTTTGGGAAAGGCAGGAGAAACATGGGCCTATGGATCAATGTTTCTCACACCAAAAGTTTTAGTCCTTGGATAGATATTTCTATAGGTATGGTGCATGTCAAACGGAGATTGTATGCCAAAGTTACGTCCCTGAGAAGTTGAGACACCAATTTACGCAAACGAGGCACATACTTTTGACACTTCATCTCCTAGGGTTATGGTTTTGGATGTTTATGGCTTTCCATTGTTTTTAAATAATAAATAGGCCCTCGAGATTCATTGTAACACAATTCATAGGCCTGTAGGCGCCACATCTCTTATCATAGATAAGCTACCAACACCCTAGCTAGTTTATTCCCATTCTATCTATAAGAATATTTCAATTCTTTGATATTAATGAAATGAAGTGTTTTTTCCACTACATATTTTTATTTATGGTTATATGTGTATTCTGTTGCGTTCCTACATAAATCTAGGTCATGCAAGGTTTTCAACAATATTGTAACTATGTGTTGCCTTTGCATTCTGTGATGTGCACCTTAATGGTCCTTTGGTCAACCTAGAAATAAGGTCATGGGAGGCCATGGGATTGTTAAAAGTGATTTTGTAGTAGAAGAAATTATCTATGTTAATGATGGATTAGGTTTAGGAGGAGAACCATAGTCACTGTGATGATTTTGTAATATAATATCTATAACATTCATGTAAATGTCCTTAGTAGCAAGATCTAGTTTATTTGCATCTTTGTAGAATAATTGGGTTATGTGGAAAGACCTAAAATTCTTAATGAAATTGTGGCGAATCATGAAGTGATTAAATCCCTCCAAACCACCTAAAAAGAAGGTATTATTATTAATATTGATTTATCCAAAGGTCTTCACCAACCGAGATGTTCTTTTCTTAACCATATTCTTTCACTTTTGGCTTCTTCGAAATATGGTTGTCATGGATCTACTCTGTCATTTCAATATATTTTTTTCACTAATAATCAATAGCTTCCCTTATTCCACCTTTAATACTTTTGGAGGCATAAGGCAAGGTGATCCTCTTTCGTCCTTCCTCATTTTTCTAGCAATTGAAGGACTTGGATGAGTAATCAAAACAATGGTGGCTAAAAAAAAAATCCATGGACAAAAGTCCCCACTTTCCATCAATAAATTTTCAATGACATTATGTTAATGGGAATCCCCATGACCAAAAAAGCATCAATATTCAAATCTATCTTGTAATAATTCATCGAAGCCTCAAGAATAGATATCAATATACACAAATATGAAAATTTCTTGTTTAATACCCCACCTTCCATCTCGGATAATATCACCACTAGTAGAAAATGATGAAACTAGTGACTAGCTGACTAAAAAATATAGTCACCACAATTATTTCAAGTGAATTAGTACTAAATTTGAGCAATTTTAAGTGACCTCACTAAAAATGACTAACTTAAACGACTAATTTAGTATAGGGATAAAATATATCACTAGATAGTAAGTGACTAAATGAAAAGCGACTAACTTAAATGACAAATTTAGTCTAGGATTAAAATATATGACTAGATAATAAATAACTAAACTAAAAGTGACTAACTTAAATGACTAATTTAGTTTAGGATTAAAATATATGAATAGATAATAAGTGAAAAAATTAATAAAGATTAACGTAAATGAATATTATAGTCCAAGAATAAATATATGACCAAATAACAAGTATAACAAGTATATGAATTAGTCATTTATGTTAGTAAATTTTAATTGTGGACACACTATCTGTTATGGGTTTTTTTTGGCATTATTACATACCATGGTTGATTATTGCACTAGATTCATAGAGAATGATTTTATTAATTTGAGTTCAAAGTTTGTTGTTTTATACATGGTCAATTGATAAAAATATAGAATTATACTCTAAAGCCATATTATTCTTTAGGTACATGCATTACAAAAATGTTCATGAATTATAATAATGCATTCACATTATTAGAATGTGCACACACCATTATTAGAAAAACATACATACTAACAATTATTGTGGCTCTTTAATTATGTAGAATAACTTGCCATTGCACCCATATGCAAGTTGAAGTTTTAATATCCCTTAGAGAGTATTTATGCGGTTGTTTGGGGGGTAACTAGAAGATTTGTTTAGGGCCTAAGTCCCTATTTTCTCCTTCCCTTGAGATAATAAATTCCCCAAGACCCATTCTTATCATGAAAACCATACCCATGGTGACAAATATCCCCCATAGAGGTCAAGTATCCCCTAGAGATGTTTTGTGTAGTAATTAAAACACTTGTTCAAGATGATTTATCATGGGAAGATTCAAATATGACTCAAGCACCTTATGATACTTCCTTGACCATGTTAAGGCCCCAAGTGGCATACATGGTGAAAAAATACTCCTAATTATATTAATGCCAAAATTAAAGGTCCCAAGACCCAAATATATCACACAAAACCTTCAAACAGCACCCATATCACACCTAAAGAATAGATATATCTTAGATCTTATATGTGTGGTGGTTTGAGGCCTTATTCATGTCCCTTGAACTAAAGAAGTTTTGTTTAGGGACTAAGTATCTTGTTTTCCTTCCATATCCATGGTAGAGGCCATAAAATCCATCCTTATTATGTAAAACATACTATTTTCCCCATATTTCCATTCTAATGTAATTATATTCATGGACATTTTTAAACACACACATGGTAAACACATAAAAATAGGGAAAATAGGCATGATTTGCTTTTATATTAACCATAGATGTCTATTTATATTACATTGATGTGACTCTTGGATTCAACATTCCAAGGTCACTTGGAATCCTTTTATCCATTCGGCTTCCACACCTGCCCATAGAGGATTAGGTGTCCAAAATCCCCCCCCCCCCCCCCCCTAAATCCGAAGTGGTATGTGTGAGTCCAAGAAGAGAGTTGTAATACAAATCTGCAAAGTATGCATGGCAGCACTTAGGCTAAATCAAATCTCTGAAATGTTGGCATAAAGAGGTAGTTTAAGGATGACCACCAACACTGGAACGCTTATTGCATTTCCTGGAACTCTTCCAAATCTGGCAAGAAGCTAAGGGCTTATTCTAGAGGAAGTGTACCTCATATTTGAAGAGGGAGACCTTTAACCTAGAAGAAGGGAGGCTACAACCCGTGATGGTTTAAGGATGACCACCAACACTAGAATGAAATACTTATTTCAGTTCCTCGAACTCTTCCGAATCTGGCAAGAAGCTGAGGGCTTTTGCTACAGGACGTGTCCCTCACATTTGAAGAGGGAGACCTTGAACATATAAGAAGGGAGGTCTACAACCTATGATGGTTTAAGGATGACCATCAACACTGGAATGCCTAATGAATTTCCAAGAACTCTACCAAAGCTGGCAAGAAGCTGTGCTTAACAGAGGAAGTGCTCGATTTCTTTGAAGAGGAAGTACATCACCTACATAGATGGTTTACAGCCGTCCACCAAACAAAGAAATGTTATTGGGAATTTTGTCCCTCCTGACTATAAATATGAATCGGGAATGAAAAGTCAGGCTCATGCCGTTGTTAATTAAGGTCTCTAGCTACAACTCTAAATCTAAAATGAGAGATTGTGGCTCAGGCTTGCTTGATATGGCTTCGAAGCTTGTAGATGACCACCATTTCCCCCGTTGTCAGATACAAGGTGAGATGATGGCAAAAAATAGACTCCAAGATTGTTCAATATTCTAGAACAAGTTCCAACATATGACTTAAACATCTTCTTGGTTATTGATGCCCTTTGCCAAGAAGTGATCCATCCAAGATGAACCTTTGTTTTTGCAAGAGGCTTGTTTCTGAAGCATATGTGTGAAGAATGGGTGTGTAGACCACAATGATTGCATGGGTGAACATTGAAATAGTGATATTTCATATGGCCAACTCGATCACAAAGGTTGGAATTCTTACAATCATTGTTGTTGTGGAAGAGGAGCATGATCTGGAACAGCTGAAGGTGAATTGTCATAAAGAAATCTAGCACTTTGAAATTTGATAGGCTTGGATTAGTCCAAAATATGAAAGGACAACTCCTTGTCATATCCAAGACCTGTTCTGTGCTTGTTGTGGACAAGCTCTTCCCACGGTCTGATGATGGGCTTGGGAGGTAGAACTCAAGCTTCTGCATCTGCATACAAATCTGTTGTTGAACTAGGAACTGAATGTGAATCAGTCACAACATTATTTACTTGCTAATTGTGGGAGTCTCTTTCAATGTTCTAAACAAAAACATGTTTAGAATGATTATTCTTTTACTGAAGCTCATCTTGTTGAAGATGAGACTCAGGCTGCAAAAAATCTATCTTTTCTTGTGCATTATGTAGATAGCTATGGATGTCAAAAAGAGTCTCTTTACCGATTTTGATTGTGCCGTCAGCAATGGATATGATTAGAGTTCTCAATAACTCTAATATTCTTTCAAGTTTAGCCATTTGTTTTTTAAATGATAAACTGATGAGGGAAAACATACCCACTTGTAATTTTATCACATTAAAGGATAAAAGAAGATTTCAGGTCTACGAGAAGCCCACCACACAATGAATGTAGTCACTAGTGAAAACTTTGATTTACAACAATCAAATGGAAATGTGTTAACCTAGAAATTTGATTACCCTCCACAATATAATGTCGAATTTGTAGGCTATATTTTGGCTAGCATGCTGAGATATGGAATTTTATAAGTCAAATTCTAAGAATATCTCATCATATGAAGCCTCTACTTTTGTGCATATATGGACAATGTACATACCATTTATGTTTCTTGAATAAATTTTAATGGAGCCATGACTCACTGATAGATATAATGATACTTCCGGAAGTTCAACACTTCAGTCACTGTGAACTATCACACATATATAAATAGCTACTACAACGGTCGGCACAGGAGATCCGAACTTTGCAGGAGATTTCAATTTGCAGGAGAATGCACAGTCATAAACTGACCATTTCAAAACACAAATTATCTAGTCCACATTAACATGAAATGACTATTCCACCATTCAATCAATGCATCAAATGACAAATTCATTGTTGAATAAACTTCACGATGAGCTTGAATGTGTAATTATGATGGAGCTCATGGTACACGAATATTATGTGCCTTCTCTCATTTACTTATTAATCTTATGTGGTGCTTCCACCCTTAGGCTCCAACCTCTTATTCCACTTGGCCTTCCTCACTCTTCTTTGGAGGACTTTACTGTGTTGATCTACGCCTTTCGGTTAAATTGAAATTGGAAGGGACCCAATTTCATGGGGTAAGTTATGGTTGTAGTGGAGTGTGGGGGGGACAGTGAGCAGTGGGAGGCCGAGGGAGGGTTGAGGGGAAGTGGTAGGACCGAGGGAGGAAGAGGTTTTATGGGAGGGGAGATCACGGGAGGTCGAGGGAATATGAGATGGGGAGGGAAGGTGATTTGGCAGGAGGGAAGGCGGGCCAACGTGAGGGAGGCAGGTGAGTGGAGAGAGGAGATGAGGAATCAGGGAGGAGGGACCAATGTGAAGGGAGAATCATTATTGTGGAAGCTGACATGGGAGGAGGGAGCATGGAGCACAGAGAAACCCGCGACTGTGGGAGATGAGAGGGCAGGTAAGCGGTCATGGAGGGAGGTGAGCCGAGGCACAGGGGAAGATAAATATGTAAGAGTCTGGGGGAAAGATTTAATAAGGAGTTGTAATATGAGAGTGCTATATATTGGAAAGATTTAATGAGGAGCAGTGGGAGCGATTTTGAAAACATGAAATACAGGAGGATGGGGATTTCTAATAAAGTTAAACAATGCACAAATATTAAAAGAGTAGGTTTGATTATTCAACGTACGTATTCCCACCATATAGCCAATAGTTTGCTTTCAAATATTCAAATCTTAGCTTGAGCCTCTAGCCATCAAGCTTCTCGGATAATAAAGATGTAGCAAAACCCTTTGCATTCTATCATGATTTTAATTTCTCTTTCTCTATCAAGCCCCCAAATGCTAATGTTTTGTGAAAATTTTACATTTTTAAAAATATGCTTCTGCAATGAAAGAGGAGTTATGATTCCATTGGATATGTTACAACAAAGATATATAACACTGGAACAATGGTGAAACTCTATGACAAAACATTGTAAAATACGTCGAGTGTTTGACAGAATCTTGCAATAGGATGAATGTATGACAACCTCTGCGATAGCTAAAATAGTGTGAAAATGGCACAAAATGACAGAATCTTGCAATAGGATGAATGTATGAAAACCTCTAGGATAACTAAAACAGTGCGCAAATGGAAAAAAACCTAATAGTCATGTCAGATAAGTAACTGTAGAAACCACAACATTTAAAATAACTAATTCATTTATCAACCAGGCCTTTATGAAGTTGATGAGACTAAAAATAAGCGTAGACGTGTTACTGACAAAGCCTGACCCACTTACATAACATGCTCTAGCAGAAAATTGAAACAGTTACGGGCTCTGGCCATGGAAAAGCAGAGCACAAATTGACAAAAATGCAGATTGAACTTCATTATGACCAGTGAGGGTGCTTAAGATAGGCCACAAAGCCAGTGGCTCAAATCAGAGTAGGGAAGGAGAATGCCTGCTCTGATACCATGTTAAACACACGCATGGTAAACAAATAAAAATAGGGAAAATAGGCATGAGTTGCTTTATTATTAACCATACAGGTCTATTTATATTATATTGATGTGACACTTGGATTCCACATTCCAAGGTCACTTGGAATCCTTTTGTCCATTCAGGTTTGACACCTACCCATAGAGGATTAGGTGTCCAATAGACATTAAATATGAGAAAGATTTGTCTTAGGCATAAGGCCCTTTTTCATTCCTTGGCCAAGATATAAGACCTAACTCCCATATATGATGTGGAAAACCCATAATGGATCCCTTATCCTATATGGAGGCCTAAAATCCCTCAAAGATGATTTATATTGTTCTTTATGCTCTTTTACATGCAGTGTGAGCCAAAGAAGTTTCATTTTGGGATTGAGGCCATTGTTTTCATCCCTTTTCAATAGTACAAGCCTAGGACCCATTCTTACTATTTAAAACTTACCAATGGCACTAAATATCCCCCATAGATGCATAATATCCCCTATAGAGGTTATGTGTTGTTCTTTGAGAACTACTTCCAAAGCTTAATCATCAAAGATTCATATAAGGCCTAATCCACTTATGGCGTTCATATTTTGAGCAAGCCTACACCTGTAAGCATCATATATGATTTTAAAGCCTCCTAATTTCATTAAGGTCTAATGATGAGGCTGCATGACCCAATAATAGTGTGCAAAAACTTTGAATGGTAGACACATATCTTCTAGAGGCCAATGAATATCCCTTGAATACAATTTATGTGGTGGTTTAAAGATTTCTTAATGGCCACTGATTATTTAAGACTTAAGTCCCTTTTATTTAATGTCCTTCTTTGAACATATTAAAGTCCATGGGACTCATTCTTATTATGAAAAACATACTAAATGCCCATATTCCTAGCTAGAGGTATTTTTCATGGAAATTGAGCATAAGAGAGAATAATTTAGGGACTAAGGCCCCTTTTTTCCTCTCCTAACCATAACATATATACTAACTCTGATATGTGGTGAGAAATAATCCTATGGTGCCCATATACAAACTTAAGACTAAAGATTCATTAAAGAAGACTACGTGGTTTTTAAGGCCTAATGCCCTTGTTTACCTCCCCTACCCATGGTACATTCCTTAAATCCTATACATGGTGTGAAAAAATTCCTAATGTAATTAATATCCCATATATTCCTAAGATTATTTAGAGAGTATATGTGGTTGTTCAAAGGAAAACTCATGGCCCTTGAGCATGAGAAGCTTCATTTTAGAAATAAATTCCTTTTTATCCTTTCATCATACTAATTTCTATCAGGAAAAAAATAATAATGGTGCCAATATTCATAGTCTAATGCCCTTTTCATGTCCATTGGTAAAGGCCTTGAAAGTGATTCTTAGTGTGAAAAATGTGGTAATGTTGTGCAAATATTAGTAAAGATAAAATCCACAATATAAATTCCTCCATTGGTCATAACCTCTCATAATGCTAAGTCTGGGAAATTTGTCACATTGTGATAGGTGGAATCTTAATCCAAAAAAAATAAAAAATTCATACCTTAGGAGGGGGAATGTTATCATACCTTTTTATGTGTATATTAAAACAAGAAAAAACCACATAATTCTAATTTTGATTCTTTTAATTTTTCTCAATACATGAGAAAATATGACCACATAAACAACTAAAACTTCATGAAGTTTATACTCGTGACACACATAAATATCACTTCATAAGACTACTAATTATGTTTGTAAGTTTTACATATTAAAAAATTTATATACAACGCAATTTCTTATATATTTATATTGAATTTTTAATGTAATACTATATATAATTTTTTTCTTTAAATATTATTATTAACATTTAATTTTATATTTTTATTTAGATTAATTCCAATTCCTGCCTTCGAAAAAATCCACCCTTTACCCCTATCCTCCCAATTATTTCCTACAAAAAAATTCACCCTTCACCCTTTCAAGCCCTCAACCCCATGTCATTCCACAAAGTTGGAGCAGTAGGAGGGTTGTCTCGGTTGGTTTTGGTCTTCTAGCCTTGCGAAGAAAGTATTTCTGATGTGAAAGATTCAATATTTGGGCGATTTTTGGTCTCATAGAATACTAAGGTTGCGGCGTATGCACATAATGGGCAGGTTGAAGAGGCATTGAAGTTTTTTAAGAAAATTCCTGAAACAAATGTGGTCTCTTGAAATGTTATGATAGTAGGATATGCATAGAGAGGGTCTGTTGATGATGCCATGGAGTTTTTTGTATAAAATCCAAAAATCCAAAATGAGAAGTGGTTTCTTGGACATCTATGACTGTAATATGCACCTAAAATGGGAATTATGATAAGGCTTTGGAACTCTTTGAACATATGCGAGAAAAATATTTGGTCTCATGGAACATGATGGTTTCTAGATATGTGCAGAATGGGTTAGTTGATGTGTCTTTCAAGTTTTTTAAGAAAATTCCTCAACGATATGTGGTCTCATGGAATACCACGATTTCAGGTTATGCACAAAATGGGTATTTTGACAAGGCTCTAAAACTCTTTCAAAAGATGCAATTGAAAAAATTAAAACCCAATGCAAAAACCTTCCCATGAATTTTTCTACCTTGTGCCAATTTGGAGCTCTCAAGTTTGACAAAGATCTCCATCAAGATATAGTTAAAAGCCGATTTGAGTCTGATGTATTTTTTGGGAGTGCCTGCATATAAATGTATGAAAAATCTACCAGCATAGGTGATGCAAGTAAAGTTTTTGATAGAATTTATACAAGAAATGTGGCCTCTTGGAATGCAATGATTGCAACATATGTCATGCACGGATGTGACAAGAAGGCCCTCAACCTCTTTGAAAAAAATGTAACACTCTAACACAAAGTTGAGCCAGGTCAGATTCATTGGCATTCTCTCTGCATGTTTCCACATAGGCCTATTCAATGAAGGTCGGGGATACTTCAATTCCATGAGCACATATTACCACATTACACCAACAATGGAGCACTATTTTTGTATGGTTCACCTTCTTGGTCAAACTGAGTGCCTAGATGAAGCACATGAATTTATCAATAAAATTCTCATAGAACCTAACATTGTTGTGTAGAAGTCTTTGTTGGGTGCTTGCAGAGAATGTGCCAATGTTGAGCTACGAGATAAAGTGGCATAACACCTTTATAAAGTTGGTTCGCCTTTCTAAATTGAACCCTATGATTACTGGATCATGTGCTATGATCAAACATTTATGGTGCAACTGTTTGGTGGAATGATATTGAAATAGTATGAAAAATATTGAAACCAAAAAGAGGCTTGGATGCAGCTGGATTAGGATGAATAAGTAGATGTATAATTTTCTTATGGGAGAAAGGTTATATCTCTATCAAATAAAATTTATGCAGATTTGGAAATATTTTTTGGGATGATGAAAGGTAGAAGGATATGCTTCTCACATGATTTTCACTAATGTTGTGAAGGAGCAGCTAAAGAAAAATATTATTGTCAACACGGTGGGAAGCCACAATTTTTCAATTCGTCTTTTAAACACAACCCTGGGACACCTATCTGGGTCATCATAAACTTTTATTATGTGGTGATTTCCACTCTACCATATTGCAGAGAAAATTTTAGTGTTAGTGTACCAATCATTTCCAAAATTTCAAAGCTCAACAATGCTATTGTGGTGATTAATGGAAATAGTAAGTGAACTATGACTTCCTCATATGCATAATTTTTCCTTGTTAGATAATGTTCATCTCATATAATATTTTGGATATGGTGAGATGAATGTAACAAACCAGTATATACTGTGTGTATCTAACAATCGTTGATTCATATCTAGTAATCCAAGTGCCTGGCAAATATGTGGTGTATGTCATAGTAGCTTACTCCTTTAAGCTAAAGAATCAAATGGGAATAAACAATGTTTGCAATGAATTCCATTGGTTTCGTTAATGCATAATTAAAAAATATTTTCATAAACCACAAATCGATTGGTGAGATCAATCTGAAATGATTCATTCAACCAAAAATACTCCATTTTTCCAATTTTTTAAAATTTTGGTAGATGGAAGAAAAAATTGAGATTTTTTTCTTCAGGTTTTCTAGTTCTTTCTTTTTTATTGTTCAACTATTTTTTTTTGAATTGGATTTTAGATCATCATTGACTTTTTCCAAATTTATTGTCCTTCAACACTATTGTTAAGTGTAGTTAATTTCAAATTATTTTGAATGAATTTTAGATGCCTGTGGATTTTATGGACACTATTTCTTTATTGATTTCTATGGAATTGTTGAAGTTTTGGACCCTTTCGTAGATAGATTTTGTAAATTGAAAAAATATTCATGGTACTTAAGTCAATATCTACCATCCTACCATATTCTGGAAATTGTTGAAATTACATGGAAAATGGTTGTTAGAATGAATTCTTAACGCAAGTGTATGAAAATAGATCACTCTAGCTGCACATGATAAACATCCCTAACAAAAAATATGGTTGTCTAACTTCTTTAGATCTACAATAGATGGTTGAAACAAATGCAACAAAAACCCAGATCTATAAAGTAAAAGAAGCTAAAAAGTAAAAATAAATAAGAGTTTCTCCAAATATCCAATGGACATGACAAGATATATAAAGAAATTTATATGTATTAACACCCAGAAAGGGAACAAAGAATGACGTTAACAGTCCCCCTAAATGGGATGGGTTCTTGGCTATCCTAAAAACTTTAGATCCAAAAGTTTTCTCTCTCAATGGTGTATAAAATCCAAGACGTGTTGAACTCAATGGGAGCTCAATAGGAAAAATGATAATAAAAAATATCAGAGTATGACAATGACAAAGGATCAAATTCTGACCATGATAAAAGGATCAAAGGTAAATAATGAATGGAAAACCCTCATATTGATAACAAAATATTGAGTTATCCTTGATAATGGTGCATAATAAAATATTATTAACCAACATCTAGATCTAACTGCTTGGAATATTTTATTATATTTTGCTGGAGGGAAAAGGAATTTAAATTTGTTAAATTCCTTTATTTAGAAATAATAAAAAAATAAATGATTTATTTATCATTTCAAGGATGGGGTTAAGGAATAATTTAACAAATAATGACTTATTTTACTATTCCTAAATGATTTAGTCAAATTTAACAAGGAATATTAATTAAATAATGATTTAATTAATTATTCCTAGAGAATAATAAGATAAATAATGATTTATCAAATTATTTCTCATTAATTGGCTTAAATATAGCTAGGAATAGTATTTAAACAATGGTTAATTAATTATTCCTAGAGGAAAATCAAATAAATAAGGATTTATTTAATTATTCCTCATAGGGTTTCCTGTTTGGACTAGAAATAACTTAATAAACTATGGTTTACTAAATTATTTCTTATAGTGAAAGAAATTTTACTATGGTAAAACTGGTCTTACATGGTGTATTTTGATTCATCTAATTGTAAAAGGTTAAATGACCAAAAATTGGTGTAACAGATTTCCCCCCAACGTGTGAGCATAAGGAGCTAATCGTATGACTAAAGTACGTTGTAAGAACACAATCACTAGACACCAAAGCGGATTCATAGAGAGAGAGATACATAGATTGAGTGAAGTTAGAGAGGACAATAACCTGAGTGGGTGAGACCTACAAATGATATAATTCTACTTTAATGTTTGGGTACCTATTCTCATTGAGGCGAGGGAGGCATACCTATGCCCTTCGAGATAACAAAGTACAAAGAATAATGGTGCGCCTAGTCAAATGAGACTGAGCTAAAGTACATGATATGTTGGCCTAAAAATGGGCCAACCAACAATATAAAGGAACCCACATACATACTACGTCTGGGACAAAAAACATGACTAAATACAGTAATATATGAGTACATGAGATATAATAAGAACCAAAGAAGCCCTCATAAACATGAAAGAGCTCTGAAAATATGAATGGATCATCTGAGTGATACATGCATGATATCAACATTGCAAGTGGCTAGAACCAAACCCATAAAATTTGCTGATCTACATCTGAGGTTTTAGCATAAAATAAGGTCATTCGGGCATGTGGGGGGCTACCTGAAGGGCCACCCCCTCATGAGGTCTGAAACATCCCACATGCACCTAGGAATCACTGGATCAATCCACTAGATCACTTAACTATCAAGTATACAAACCTCGATCATGTTGAAGTGGAGCCAATGATAAAAAATAAAGTCAAAGGGTGATAACGAGTCCCTTTTCCTGATTCGAGGCACCGAACAATAATGGAAGTTGGAACCACAATACATCACCCTCTAGACCTGTATTTTAGACTTAATGTGTTGATGTCGATAGAAGGAGGTCCACCATGGGTGCAGCAATGAGGAATCCTCAACTAAGGTAGGAGAGATCATAGTAGAGCAATTGATGGACTAACACCAGGGATGATGATGGAATGTGGGATATTGAGTAGAAAATAGACGAATTCCCTTGTCAGAGCATATAAAGCATGGATGGCCTTACAACGACTGACTTGACTCCTAAGGGGATAAGGGACAGTGGGACTACAGGAAAAAATGGGCTACACAAGATAGGGACAAGGCATAAATGGATGGAATATTGTAACAGAAGGCAAAGGGACTCATGGCAAACTCCATGAATGCAATGATGACTCAACTTAGATGCTTTGATCAAGGGAAACTTGATGATGCTACCACATAGAATAGGCCCATTGGTGACCATAAAAAAATGAGAAAAATATGGTTACTCATGAAGAAAATCGACACACATGTCAACAAGTATGAAGGTGAAGTGATTCCCCAAGTACAAGTGGCGCAAGTGTAAAAATTCGATTTTGAGAGGCAACAAAGTGACCCTTGGAAAAAAGGCTTCCGAGTGAAGTATTGAATCACCAAAAAAAAGGATACCCATTTCAGAGCTTGGTGAAATCTTTCCAATGGTGTTGACGATTCATCAAATGGAGCTATGGTTTGGTCACAATTGGGGAAAGAAAAAGCATGGTTTCTCTTTTAATAGGGCGATTTACCTCCAATTTGGTTCATTTTCTAGTGGAGCCGTGGTGAACATGGAGAGGAGGAGAAGGCCCTAAATCTTTTGGTGTTCTTAGTGGACAAACTAACTGTTGGAATCGAGATCCTTCAGTTACAGGTAGGTGGCATAACCATACTCTTCAATTTCAGTGGTTTAGAATTTTAGATTAGCTGCCCAGAGCTCGGGAACAACACACTGCCCTTCCTCATGGTCAACTCTCACTTCCTGGGCCTCGTTTTACAAGATGGGTTTCATTTTTTAGAGGGAAAAACTATGATCTCACAGCTACAAGGCTAGGAAAATGTGAGACACTAAAATTTTTCATTTTGTCCTACTTTTGGCTAGGAACTGGGACTTGATGGTTTTGATGCATTTTTTCTTCCTTTGAATAAAAAATATGGTGGGTTTCTGCAGGTATGGAAGAGTTGAAGATCAACTGGAGAGAAATATATTTAGATGCACTTCGTTCCGAGATCCAGGGGGATCAGGTGGTCAAAGGTGCACTGGCGAGGTATGGGGTTCTCAAGTTGGTTGAAAACCAGTTGATGATGGCAGGGGAGCCCCTGATATCTAGGGTAGTGAGCTACTGGGACCTAGACTTAGAGTTCTTTGTAGTGCAGGGGCACTAGAGCGAGATAACTATTCATGACATCTATTTCCTAACCGGTCTCCTGCCACTAGGGATGGTGGGAAATATCTAGCCAGTATTACCGCGGGGGAAAAATATATCTAAGTTCGTGGAATGCCATTGCCGACCAGATGTCTATTTCAAGGGCATGGCTATATCGATTGGATATATAGAGATGCTAGAAACTCGGTCTGTCATCGTAGTAGTGTTGTAGATCCTAGGTAACCAAGCGTTCCACCACATCACTAGAGGGTAGATGATGTTTGTTGAGACTGTGTTGAGCGGGACCTACTATGGGTGAGCCCAGATAATTCTGGCATCATTGAAACAAATTTTTTTGCTATGCAAGCGAAAAGTGAACCATGAATGTGATTTTGGTACAGTGTTGTTCTCCTTCTTCTTCAATAATATCCCTACACTTCGACCTCATGTATAGATCTAGGGTGGAGGCCCACGAGAGCCCAAGATGTGCCACTAGGGGTAGCTACTGCAAAGAGGAGGCGGGGGATTGGATGAGTGTTCCAGCTGATTTCTTTGCACATTGGGACCAGATGCTGCTATATATAGATGACTATACATACAGTGGAATGAACTATCAGGGGGACCTGGACTTGCCACTTCCGCCCAGTCGAGCATGGGGACCAGATGGTAAGTGAAAAGTTATTATATTTTATGGTGCATTTAAGGTTTTTAGAATTATGTATATGGTATTGATTCATTACTTTTGGTATGCAGATATAACACCAATGAAACCGACCGGGTATATGGGACAACCCGTAGCGCCAGGGGCTGTAGAGTCTAGCACAGTTAGATGAGTTGATTGAGCAGATTTAGAGGCACTACTGGAGGATCTCCACTACAGATGCGATTTTTTGATGAACGGGGTATCAAAGCGAGGCTAACGTGAACTACATGACCATTAACTTGAGGCATGTGTTGGTCTACCCTCGGAGTGGCGAGGTGTCATGCGGCACATGGCAATGGCCGGGTAGGGTATGCAGGAATTGTGGGTTGTAGGAGACGATCCATTAGCTCGGGACCCTCTAGATAGTGATCAGATGTAGGGGCACGTGGTGTCCCCAGTTTTGATTTTAGCAACATGCTATGGGCATGTCGGATGTATTAGAGTAGAGGACTCCAAAACATTTATGATTTTGTGGACACATATTATGGATATGCATCTTTTTATGTATGATGAGTATATGGTTTGCATATGGTTTTCCATTTGTTTATTATTAATTTCTTGTGTTAAATGTATGTGATAAGTGCCAGTCTAGAATATTGTTTGAAATGCTATCTACATAGTGATTCTAGGCTCTAGGTACATGCCTAAATGTAATGGTTTCAAATTCACACACTAATAATTTCTCTTGTAAATATCTTCTAAAAAGGACATTGTTATGTACACAATATATGTTGTTCAAGTGCATGAAAAGCAACAGGGAATCTAAACGAACATGAAGATGAAGGATGCAATGTTCAATGGCATCGACTAACAAACCTATCACTGCATCATATTTGGCCTGATTATTATTGGAAGATTTAATGCATACATCGTTCGAGAGGACTAAATAATGCATGGGGGTAAAGATGGCCCAGGCTACCGAGGCTAGATTCTACGAGTAGCAACTTGCACCATCGGCATAGCCAATATACGGTGTGGATGATGGATCCATTTGAAAGGCGGCAGAAGAAAACAAATGATATGATAAACAATGCAAGCTACCTAAATGCATGATAGAAATAAAACATGCACCTCGATGAGAGATTCTATGGGTAAAATTTCTTAAGGAAGAGTGCATTGCGAGGATTAGGAAGGAGTTGGCCTTCAAAATACTCTAGAGGATATGCTCCCTTGCCCAAGTCCTTACTAATGATGTAAGGTCCTAGCCATAATGAGTCAAACTTCCCATGACCAAGGACATCATGAGCTTAGTCATACACTAGAACAAGATCACCTCCGTGAAAGGTATGAGGGTGGAATTTTAAGTCATATTGAGCTTTGGTTCACTTCTTAGCCGCTTCAATGGTTTGAAAGGCAACACGATGGTCTTTGGAAGCACGCTCAAGCATGATAACTCTTTGTTCTAAAGGTTGGGTGTCAGGGAGAAGTTCGACGGCTAAGTGAAGGGAGGGTATTTCAAACTCGATTGGTAAGACTGCCTCCTCGCTAAAAACAAGGTGGAAAGGAGTAAACTCAGCGGTAGTTTTAATAGAAGTTCTATAGGCCGATAAAGAACAGAAGAGCATAAGGTTCCAGTTGGTTTTGTGCTTCTTCACCATTCGTTGAAGCATAGTTTTAAGGATTTTATTGACCACTTCAACTTGACCATTACCTTAGGGGTAATAGGATGATGAATATTGGTGCTCAAATCCAAATAGAGAGGATAGCTCATGCCATATCTCATCTTCCAAATGTTGGACATGGTTGAAGATCAAATGTTTCAGAACACTGAATTGAGCGATAGCATGGTTAAAGAAAAAGACAACTGTAGTAGTTGCCATGTTATTGAATGTTGGCATGGCCTCAACCCATTTGGTGAAATAGTCAACTGCCACAATGATATACTTGTGGTTACCAATAGATGGAGGTCGACACTCCATAAATTCAATGGCCTAGTTACATAAGGGACCAACTGAGATGACATGATGGAGGGGAGTAGGAGGAGGTCATGTTTTTGGGGCGAAAAGTTGGTAGTTGGAACATTGTTTGATTGCTTCAATGCAATCACCAAAGAGATAAGGCAAAAAATACCCAGCACACACGACTTTTGGGGTAGTAGCCAAAACAAAGAGGTTGCGACCACAAGAACCACTATGGTAGGCATTAAGGACTTGCTAAGCTTTAGCATGCGTGAGACAATGACGGAGGAGGGAATCAACACCACGATGATAGAGATCATCACCAATGAGAAGATAGTAGGGGGGACTGGTGTCATATACCTCGTCGAGGATCACGATCAAGATGGGAAGAAAAATTTTGGGTTCATAGGTAGGTAATGATTTCACCATATCATGGGTCATCCAAAGTAATTTGGAAACAAGTGTTCAACAGGTAAATCATCATTAACTGATGGATCTTGTGTACTAGTAGGAATTCAGAAATAAGCTTAGCAGGGGTTAAACCTTTCTTACTCTTGGGTGTGACAATTAATTCAAGATTGAACTCATGAAGGATAAAAATCCAACGAGCATACTTCCCATTGATGATCTGTCTACTCAATAGGAAAGCCATAGGGTTGGAATTGGTCACGACCCTTGGTGGAAAGCGTAATGATATAATGACAAATTTTTTGGACTGAGAACACAATGACCAACGCCAACTTCTCTTCATGCGAGTAGAACATAGGGGGACCTACAAGGCTCTTACTGACATAATAGATAACATGTTCATTTCCGTTGTCATATTCATATATAAGGACACCAATGACCGAATGGGTGGAAGCTAAGATGTATAGGATGAAATCCCTCTCAAAGTTAGGAGGACTAATCAAGGGAGAAGAAGTGAGAGCATGTTTCAGGGCATCAAAAGATTATTGAGCATGATAATCCCAAATGAATGGAATGTTAGATCAAATGAGTCTTAGAAACCCATGCACAGTGGTGGCATAGTCAGGGATGAACTGACGAAGGAAGCTAGCTTTGCTTTGGAGGCTTTGTAACTGGCGCAAGGTACGAGGAATAGGAAGCTGAAGCATGGCTTAAAATTTGAGGGGGTCAAGTGTTATACCATATTTGGACACTATGAATCCAAAAATAAGGCCGACAAGAATGTAAAATCATGAAGGTGTTGCGCCTGATGCCTAGAACGAGAAGTAAGGTCGTTGAGGTAGGAAACGATAATATGAGCCAAATCATGGAAGTAGTATGAAATGGCCCGCTGGAAGGTAGCTCTGACATTATTTAGGCTGAACGGCATGACCCTATAAGCAAAAGTTTCCCATGGACTAATGAATGCAATTTTTAACTGATCAGTACAACGGGTAACTATTCGGTTGTATATGGAGAAACCATCCATAAAGGATAGATCCTCATGCCTCACACACTCATCTATGATCTAGTTGATGAAAGGTGTGGGAAAGTTGTCCTTAGGAAAATCTTTGTTCATGTCGCGAAAGTCATTGCAGACACGGATGGCATTAGGGGAATTTTGAGGTCTAAAATGGGCCTCCTAAGGAAAATGTATAATCAAAATTCACTTTATGAGAACCAATCACATTTTAGGGGATGAAATCATCCCTAATGGTTGAGGTGGCAGTGCTTGAGTTAAAGGTACTTACTTGTTACATTCTCAATAGTGGATAAAAAATCATGGTTAACCATGATAGTGCTCTAAGTATTTTTAAATTCATAAAGTAAAGTACTAATAATAAATGTCATTTAACACTTTTTGAATAAAATATTCTTATTGTCATTTCATATTTTTTGAAAGAAACAATGCATATCCTTACATAATCTTCGTGTCTTTACACATTTTTCAGTAAATATTATATTTGTATATTTTCATATATTTATTTTTAAGTTATATATTCATCTCATTTTATTTAATATTGTAATTTAAAATTAATTATAAGTTAATATATGTGCATATATATTATACATATGAAATCAAAATAAATAAAAATGTAACCTTGTAATTTTATGATAAATCAAATCTATGAATAATATTATTATAAAATTTATAACAATACAAACATATTAGAATTAATGAAAAAAGTTGTATTGGTTTTGTATGATGAAAAAATGTACATTAGTTTTGTATGTTAAAAATAGGTATATTGGTTCAACATAGTTTGGCAAAAACAAAGTATAAAATTTCAATGTATATAAATCTTATATTATACTTATAAATATAAATTAAATCTATTTCAATGCTTGTTTTCTTTATTTTTAAATACAACTAAATTAATTTCATTATGATTATATCTATATATATATATATATATTTCTAAATTGGACTACTCTATTAATATAAACATAGTATAGAGGTCGAAGCATGCCTTCGAAATTGCTATGCTAGCCAATTCCAAAGGCAACAGAGTTCAAAAAGACAAAAAAATAACTACCCCAGATGGGGAAACCAATCCAAAAAATGTTGCCCTTGATAGGGAAACCAACTTTAACCAGAAAATACATAATAACAGAGTTTGCCAAATTATTCAGGAAATACATAATAATACAGAAATTAATCAAAACCGAGAGAGGAAACCTCTCATTGCTGTGGCTGCCTATCATGCTAGGTGTCATGTGGCTGTGGTGAGGGCTCTTCCATGATCACACACCTGTAATCATCTAAAGAATCATCATCTTTATTCGAGTGTTGGGCAGTGGGTTCTGGCATGGTAGCGGTGCACACAAGGTTGGCATTGCCCTTCCTCTTTTCACCCACCAAGCATTCAAGACTTTCACTTCCGCTTCCTTCACTGCTGGAGGAGTGCGCTTCTGGTTTGACCAACAGAGCTTCAGATTTCTGAGAGTGTTATGGAGGTGCTAGAGAGATTGTGGATTTCCTGGGTCTCTTTCTAGAACCTGACCCAGTAGAGCTCGACGGTGCCTCCTAGAAGCTGATAATGATGGTGGCTATAACTTGAGGTCTATCCAGGGAGTAGTCATAGTGGAAATGAGATGAATTGTTTTCAAGAGGTGAGGAGTGACTGTCAAAGTGAATGGAGATGGGAAGGTGTGAGGATTGGCCCCTACCTCTACCAAGATGGCAACGCGTTCTATGCCTTCGTGGCATGCTGGAGCAGGAGTGAGCAAGATGGAGGCTAGAAAAGGTAGTGAGGTCGAGTAAGTGGTGAGGTCGATGTGCTGATTCTGCAAGACAATATGATAGTAGGTGTGAATAGGCATTGGGGCTAACAGGAGGTGGAGGTTGCAATGCGTCTTCGACAGCGAGGGGGAACTCGAAGCAGAGACAATAGAGAAACGAAGGTGGCATGAAGAGAATGACAATAATGGAGGGAGTGGCACCATGAAGAAGAGCTCAGGGCTACGGACCAGACAGACATTAAGGTGAAGGGCAGAAGTAGTTATGTCGAACTGAGGTGAGTAGCTTGACCAGTTAAGAGTTGCAGGACAAGCCCCATGCATGGTCATGTCACTAGGCCATGTGTCACACGATAGGCTTGCCACCTCCCATCCTTGTTCAAACATCCGCATTCGGAGATATTAATATTATATATTATTATACATAATATTACGAAATATAATCTAAATGATATAGAATATATATTATATTATTTTTTATATTATATATTATTTTTTCTTATGTTATAAATCAAATGAATTCAATATGTAATATAAAAAAGATACATAAAATAATATATTACATTTATGATATTATTTATTTTATTTTTATATAGTATATTAATTACATGTTATTATATAGTTTAAATAATATGAATTTTAATTAACAATATATTATATAATTAAGAATTTATGAATATATATATATACATATATAATTTATTTTAAATTATTTAAGTACAAAGGACAAATGCATTAGTTGTTCAATGCTAATGACACTTTATTGAAAAGCTCATTCTTATTTATAGCCACATCAATACAATTTTTCTATTAATTCTATTATGGTACACTTTTTCAATTGAATTTAACCATGGTTACATGGATTGTGGTGTGAAAAGTAAAAAGAAAATTCATAAATATTATTTTATTGGTTTAGCTATTATTTTATTATTTCCTTAGGAGGCCCATTTTAGACCTTAAAATTCCCCTACTATGCCTTGTTTCTTGAGAACGAGAACCAGGTTAGAGACCCAAGTGGTGTATTCAATTGGATAGATAAATCCAGCCTACTTGAGCTTGTCAATTTCGGCTTTAATGGACTCTCGTCTAGAAGAATTAACAGGTCTAAACTTTTGACGGACAATATTTCCATCAGGCCATGTATCGATATGGTGTTCAACAATGGCATGATCAAGTCCGAGCATCTCTAAATAGAACTAGGTGAAAACATTGTGTAATTCCTTGAATAGCTTAGTGTAAGCCTCAATTTATTCTGGGGTGCAATGTGCCCCCAAGAAAATGTTTTCTTCTATCCATGTTAATTTTAATGGTAGGAGACATATCGTCATATTTCCTTCTTCTTTTTTGAAAGCATCTGCAAGAATGGGATCTCTAAACCAATCAACCTCATTGGATATGAAGTCTTTAGACTCCACAACATACTAGTCATGGGATTGATGCAGAAGGGAGTACACACGATGGTGCATATTATCTGAGGGAAAGTCTGGGGTGGTCATTACTTCCATAATGTTTTCATCGGAGTGAAATATTGGGGGAATGGCAGAAGAAACACAACATGATGCGGCGGGGCTACCTGACATATCATCATGAAAGATATGGTTCACATACGCATCACTACAGAGGGTAGAAGAAGAGCTAGCAGATGAAAGTTCTATCGATGTTGAGCCCAAGGTGATCGCCGAACGAGTTTTAGTCGAAACAAAAGGGAATTCCCCAGAGGGGTTTTCCACCAAGGATCTCATGGATGATGAAAGATAGCGGATAGTGGCCAAAGGTTCCATCATCTAAAAATCGGGTGCAGGTATCACTATGGGTGAAGAAATTTCCTCTGGTTTTTTTGAAGCAAAACTCATGAGTAGAGGAGTAGAGGATCCAATACGTTCAGCCTTGATTCAGCAGACAGCCTCAAGGGTGTTGCGAAAATCATTGGGATGGGGACAAAGGTGAGAATAATGGCCATAATTATCACACAAAGCACCAGGGTGATTTGTGTGCAATGATTTGACTTTATTTACTGAATCGGGTAAGGTAGCATGGACCTCCGGGATATCGTATTCCATAAATGACTACTAATATAGGTTTGAGAGCAGGAAGTTTCAGACAATTTTGGTAGCATGCCAAACAACATCACAAAACCGCACGCAGTGGTGGCTACCAAGGCTTAAGAGGAGCAAGAGTTACTTAATGCCTTATCCTTAGGTTCCTTATTTTTGCTTTTGGCACCTCACCGAATGCTTTCACAAAAAGAGTAGATTTCGGTGAGGTATCAAGCACCAAGCAGAGGTAGGAGTCGTGGCGACCGGTTGGACTGGGGTCAAAGTGGTATAAGGTTTGAGTTGACCAGGCAGGGTTTTGTCTGGGGCATCGATGTACCATACTAGGATCCCCATGGTCAAATTGGGAAGGCTCAACGTAGCCATAATAGGCACCGAAAATAATCCAAAGGGGAGAGCTAAAATGGTATCTGACCGAAGGAGTAATGGCCTGGTGGAATGGCTCCCAACTAGTTAAGGCTAGGGGGAACCATTCTTGCTTGAAAAGGAGTGGAAGAGACACCAACAGAGGGAGAAGGTTCTTGAAAAGAAAGCCCTACAGGCTCCGTCGAGTGACCACCAATAGGTTACAGAGGCGTAGGCTACTGGGTGGTTGAACCACCACTATGGGTTACTCCAAGAAAATTGCGTCGTGCTAACATTCGACGCAGATGGGGTCAATGAGAAAGAGGGGGAGACCAATAGAAGAGTACCAAGTAAGGTGGAAGATGAAGACTCCATGTGAAACACCGGTAAGAGGTGCAAGTACTTTTTTATGGGCCACCTAAGCTATGATAAGACTTTAGGGAGGTCCGAGATCAATTCATAATATGTCAACCGATCAATGGTAATGATACTTGTTATGGGGAAAGAACATATTAGGGTGGAGTTTTGGGAGTGACACAACAAACATCTTATAAGGCATGACACTCCAAGAGGATATTGTAATCCAAGGGGGCATCAATGACTTCAATGTCAACACAAACAGTCTTGCCTACAAGAGTGACAGGACAATTTTGGTACATGCGAAGGGGTTGAGAAGGGTGACTATCCCAAGCATGAAAGGTAATGGTGGATGGGGCTAAGTCGGGTGATCCGAGTTTATTCCAAACAGAGGTGAACATCATGTAGGTGGATTCTCCCTCGTCAATGATACATCAGGATACATTGGCATTACGAATCTTGATTGGTATTTGGAAGGCGACGGATGAAGGTAAGGGGGGATGTTATGACTTGTCAACATCAAAGATGATCAAATAATCATCTGAAGGATCCACAATGCCCAAATCAGACAATAGTTCTTTTCGTTGTGAAGGGCATGACAAGAGGACTTCCAGCGTTGACATGGCTACAGGAGATTGTGCCAAGTCATGTACTATGCTGTGGGCGGTGGGTGGATTTGCGTAAGCAACAAGCATGTAATGGTCCTCTGGAGATCTTGGGAATAACCTCACCCCATGGCTGAGGGATATCTGTACATTAGGCATCAAAATGGACTCGTTGAAACTTTAGCCTGGGACTCTGCTGCGTACTTGCCGTATGGATTTGCGACTGGCACGACCAAGTTTGAAGGTTGACATCAGTGATATTGACCTCTTTAGAATTCATCATGAGAATCTAGTATTCAGGGGTACCAGAATATGAAGGTTGAGGGGCGGTCTGACCTTGAGGGGGTTTGGCAGCCACATATCCTTGCTGAGGGAAAGGATTGGTGAAAACAACTGGTTGATCTGGTGCAGTATTTGGAGGAGCCGAAGCTATGG
The DNA here is from genome assembly GCA_034641835.2 of Pinus albicaulis. Lineage (NCBI taxonomy): Eukaryota > Viridiplantae > Streptophyta > Pinopsida > Pinales > Pinaceae > Pinus > Pinus albicaulis. The sequence goes on from CM076580.1 coordinate 526,507,002, forward strand.
CTTGTTGTCCTCTAGATGTTGTGGGTGCTTCCCACAACTGGTGCATCTAGGGTAAAAGGGAAAATAATGAGTATAATGGCCATGGAAACCACAAAAATAACAAGGCTTGTTTGTATGAAGAGGCCTATTCTGCTTGGGCTAATTGTCATGTTTATAGTTACTAGTGTTAGGTTGGTTCCCTTGGGGTGTGTTTGGTTGGTTACCTTGCTGCCCTTGGTTACCATGCATGGGTCGATTTTGGTTGCCTTTCCTCCTTTTCTTGGAATTATGAGGATTAGTGGCATGCTACTGCGCATACACCTGACTCTGAGGAGGAGGTGGCTACTACAGTGGAGGTTGAGAAGGCATGGGAGGCTGGAGTGATGATGTCGGAGGAGTTGGAGCACTGGGCTGCAGATAAGGATAGAAATGAGGTTGAGAAACAATGCGGTAAACAGGTTGAGAAACAGTAGGCCCTAGCATCGATGGATGCAATGGGGAAAATGTGCTTTGTCCTAGATACATGCTTCCAGGAGGGGGATAAGTGTTAGAGGAGTTGGCCCCTCACTGAGGGAAACCATAACCCATGGGAGAATGATTATACGGATGTGAAAGCGATCCATCGATACCGTTGAGGTCATGAGATTCCCTTGGTGCATTGGCACCACCAAGTCTTGGAAGATTTGTTAAACGGTATAAACATAACTGTATTAGGTGTAGATCAAGTCATATTTCAATGCCATTTGGATAGCTTCTTCCTCTTTCTAAGGAAAGTGAGATGCAACATATTTACCAATATAATGTAAAATATTTCTGAGAAAAAAATCCATATAGACACTGACATCGAATGTAGGAGCTTGACATAAGCTCCTCCTTCTATGCCATTCTTAGACATTGTCAGAAATGCGGGTGGCAGAAGTTTGACGGAATACAACCAATAACTTAGTACCAGTATCATATGGAGAGGTAGCTGGAAGTAGGACATAAATGCTTTAGAAAGAGTTGCAAAAGTGGAATGTGAGGCATAGGCCTAGTCGACATACCACTTTGCAGCGTCTCCAGTGAGAATACGCTGGAATAACCAAATATAGATGGAGTCATCAGTGATATAATTGGACGAACACCACATGTGAAAGGATCGGACATGATTAGTAGGGTTCTCTCCAGTGTTTCCTTCAAACTTACTAATGTTGGAAGGAAGCTTTGTTGGCATAACAGGCCAACCTAGATTGTGGTGTATACAGTCATTAATTAACTGGCTGAAATTGGAAAGGTTTACACCTACCATAAAAGGTAGCAAAGGAGTAGCCGGAACAGTTCCCGTAGTGGTTCCACTAGTAGCATCTATAGAATTAGGGTCTGGGCTAACACTGGCTTGAGGACCAACACTTGCATTGGCACCTGACATGGTGACTGAATGAGGTGGAGGAGAACCGTGTTCAGAATCATAGGGAGGATTCGATGGACCAAAATTAGAGTCAGTATGGGGACTCGACGGAGGACTAACTCAGACTCTACACTTTGTAGTAAGTATTTCTAACAGAAACTGAGGATGAAGGCATAGGATTCTCTAAGATAAGCACCTTGGGGGCGTAATGATGGAAAGACATAGATACCCAAATAATATGGAAGAGTAATAAACAAAATCTTAGGGGGGCAGATAAATTAATTATGATGTTTATGTCTTGGCTTAGTGGTGTAAGCCAATCAATTTCCGCTTTAGGTGTGTGTGTGTCTGTGAAAATCATGTGTTAATTTTAATTAAGCCCAAATGGTTGTGTATAAAGAAAAATAAAATTTTTTGAATAATTGTAAATAAAATGGAAACGATAGTAAAATAAACAGCTAAAGATGCATAAATTTGACCCAAAAATTAGGGTTCCCAAACAACTGTTCTAAAAGGCAGGCGAAATTTACTCAAAACACACAAGATGCCCAAAATATCTAAGGTCTAAGGGATAGGGATCTAATGATTCAGATCTACTAGAAAAGGTGCAGAAAACAACAAGAAACCAGAGCGAAAACTGTTGCGAAAAAGGAGGTGAAAGGTTAAAACCCTAAGGGAAACAAGGGGAACCCTACGGGAGACACCAAAAAAAACTCAAGAGCGGGTTTTGGATGGAATAATAAATAATCTAGAAGGATCTTAAAGAAGGATAGATCAAACCCTAAACAATGGATGAAAACGCTGCAAAATCGCATACTACCTACTCAGCTAAACCCCTCCTAAAAAGGTGGAAGTGTACTGAAACCCTAATTGGATTTTTCCTACTTCAAGGAGACAAACTGAGAATATCTAGGCCTAAAACGGGCTAAGACAGAGGTCAGACAACCCTTACCAGTGCTTGGAGCAAACCCTGAATGTCATAAGAAGAATCTCATAAAAAGCTGCAACTTGCAGGCACTGACCTATTAGCTATTGAAATCGCAGTTTCTGGCTCCACAGGTGCGACCTGAGCCTAAACTCACAAGTTCTAGGATGAAAGTGTGAGTTTCAGTTCTAGGAGTCTAGGGTGGTAGGTTGTGGAAAAAATTGTCGTCTCTGGTGTGATTGATACGTATTACCTGCAGAAAACACCCAAAAACACTCAGAAGTTAGAATTTTTACTGTTTTAGGACATAAAAGGTAAAAATCAACATTCAGAGTCTAAAAATATCTCAAGAAAAACCCTAGTTAGTAAAGCAGCTAATCAGACAGGAATCTGAATAAAACCCAATGCAGTCACCAATTGTTAGGATGAATTCTTAACGCAAGTGTACAAAAAGATATCACCTTAGCTACACATGAAAAATAGCCCTAACAACAAAGATGGTTGTCTAACTTCTTTAGATATGCAATAGATGGTTAAAAAAAATGCAAAAAAAACCCAAATATATGTAGTAAAAGCAGCTAAGCAGTAAAATGAAATAAGAGTTTCTCCAAATATCCTATCCAATGGAAAAGACAAGATATATAAATAATCTATATGTATTAGCACTTGGGAAGAGAACAAAGAATGATGTCATCAGCCCCACTCAATGGAATGGGTTCTTGGCTGTCCTGAATTCTTTAGATCCAGAAGTTTCTCTCTCTCAATGGTGTATAAAACCCAAGATGTGTTGAACTCAATGGGAGCTCAATAAGAAAAATGATAATAAAAGAAATCAAAGTATGACAATGACAAAGGATCAAAGTATGACCATGATAAAAGGATCCAATGTCAATAATGAATGGAAAACCCTCTTATTTATAAAAAACTATTTTGTTATCCTAGATAATGGTGCATAATAAAATATTATTAACCAAGATCTAGATCTAACTGCTTGGCATATTTTACCATATTTTGTTGGAGGGAAAAGTAATTTAAATTGGTTAAATCCCTTTATTTAGAAATAATAAACAAATAAATGACTTATTTATCATTTCAAGGATGGGGTTAAGGAATAATTTAACAAATAATGATTTATTTTATTATTCCTAAATTATTTAGTCAAATTTAACGAGGAATATTAATTAAATAATGAATTAATTAATTATTTCTAGAAAATAATAAAATAAATAATGATTTATCTAATTATTTCTCATTAATTGGGTTAAATATGACTAGGAATATTATTTAAACAATGGTTTAATTAATTATTGCTAGAGGAAGATGGAGTAAATAAGGATTTATTTAATTATTCCTCACGAGGTTTCTTGTTTGGACAAGAAAAAAATTAATAAACTATGGTTTATTAAATTATTTCTTATAGTGAAAGCAATTTTACTATGGTAAAATTTGTCTTGCATGGCATATTTCGATCCATATAATTGTAAATGGTTAGATGACCAAAAATTGGTGTAACAATGGTATTTTCTAGGACACAAAAGAGTGTAAGATGGGATAAAAAGTGGTGTTATACAAAACCCTTAAATTGTTAAAACATGGAGTGGTATTCCCCATTTCCATTGAGGATAGCAGGCATCAACAAAGCACCTGTAAATGCCTTGGGACATCCCCTGGAGATAGTGGAACATCTCAGGGATCGCAATCTTTCTATCTCTTACATCCTAATGATGCCTTGAGACTTATATGTTTCCTCTCCCTAGAGTGGAGGCATGCAAGAAATGCACGGGACATGTCCCTACGGACTACTGAAATGCAATGACATGTTGTGGCTATGATACTAATAATAGTGCATAAATTAAAACACTTGAATTCCTTAAGGTAAATCCTCATAGGTATACACATTTCAAAAGAGGATATTTTTTAAATAATTTCTCCCAATATACGAGAAGTAAATATTCAGTTTTCCATACATATTCAATAGCTATTGGACAAATTACATGACACTAAACTGACAGGGATGATAAAAAAATAGCATTACTGCCTTTGCAAGAGTTTCAATCATGAATCTCAAAAATGTCTGGATTCTTTTCCAAAGAAATGTTTAAGAATAAAATTATTTTCCAATCATGAATCCCTAAAAGGTCCAATTTTTCTACCAATGGCTGTATTAGCAATTTCCTTTCTGAATTGGGGCTTACCCCACTTGGATTTTCACTAGGTATGCCCTTTTAGGATTATTTTTATCTTGAATTCCCAATCCTCAAAGAATATTGGTCCTCTTCAACCACTCTTGTCTTGGATACCTATCCAATCCTTAAAGAGCATCAACCCACTTCCTATTTTTTATTTTCTCTCATAAAGGAAATCACAAATTTTTATTCAATCCTCCATTCACCATTCCTCCTCCATGCCCTTCACTTATATGTAGGGTTGTTAGTCTTGGCCTAGTGCATGAGACATGATGACGAGAATACAAATTTTATGTTTATCATTACTCCCTATCAACCAGAGAGGAGATCCCTATTCCCACTTGATTTAGGGTATAGATCCTTTCTCCTTCACAAATAATAAGGATACTTCATACTCCCTCTAAAATATAAACTATATTCTTCAAGTCAACCATTTGCGGATATAGAGAAACAAAGTCCATATATTTTTGAGAGGAAGGAGCATTTATTACTTTCAGTGATGATTGGAAATGTCTAAATGCCTCTTTTCGAATATCATTTTTTCCCCAAAGATTTTCCCTAGCGTCATTCTTGATTTTCTGGATTCAATTTTGAATACGATTCATGGAAGTCTACCTATCGAAATACCTATTTTTAATATTGTCTTGCTAATTTACTTTCTTTCCCTTTTGTATATGTATGATCACTTTCTAATTTTAAATTCCACATCCTAACAAAGATAACGAGATAGTGATCGAAGCCCAATAGTGCCATTATTGGTGCACTCTAAACAATTTAGACAATGCACACAATTCTTAAATATTTGATGTTGACATATGGATTTTCTTATTGTTTAGGGGTGCTTTAAAATTTACATTGATATCTAGTCTTAATGGAAATTTTTTCTAAATACATAGTGGTTAATGTGCTCACACACTAATGCTATTTATCTCGGTTGGTTAGTTATAATTACACACTTCAAAATATTACAAATACACTGTTTGGGTCACAATTCTATGGTTACAAACTACCCAACTATAAATGGTTATAAATTTATGATGAATGGATGAAATTTGAATGTTACAAATATTTAAGTGTTCTGAATTCAACTTTTTTTTCTTCATTTTCCTTAGTAGCAACGAAATTTTGAATATTTCCTTCATTTATCATCGCAAACACATACTTGTTTTTTGTTCCAGCCATAGTTAATACTATTGGCATATGATATCTTAATTGTGGAATGGTATCTTAATGATGATAATGAACTCTCAATCTCTAATTCTCATGAATACAAAGAATGTATGATCTAATTCCTTAATTTTATGGACACAATTTATTATTCATTTCCTATTTTTATTGTTCCACTGTATATATGCTTCACTGGAATCCCATGTTATATGGTTAATTGAGAAAGTTTTATATTTCATTTTTCAAGTATAATCTCGTTGCATGAATAAGCATAGTTTTCTAATTAAAATCATTCAAAAATTGTTCTTAATTCATGTTTTGTTTGAATATTTGCACACTTATCCTTGGCCTTTTACTTTGAGAGTGAGTAGTGTCAAATCACTAGTATTCATTAAGGAAATTCCCTTCATTACTCAATGACCTAGCTTAGCACGATATTTAAGGATTCCCCCCTTTGCAAGGATATCATTCTTGTAGTATAAAGAGTGAGAGAAGGCCACCAAGGTGACATTGGGTGGCCTTTTTAGGCATTCTAGGTGGGGTTAAGACATTTTTCTATGAGAGTGTTTGAGTGGCGACACAATTTCGAAAATTCTTACAAGAAAATTTGTTTCCCTTATTTCCATCACCTAAACTACCTCCAATAAAATCATGTGATTTTAATAACAACTAATTTTGATAAATAATAAATTCAATAAAATATTAAAAACAAGATTATTATTATTATTTTTATTTTGTGTATGAAATGGATTCTATCCACTACCACAATCACCTCCCAATGTACCCACATTTCCTCACATGTGGAACACTAACCTAATCGAAGTTCAAACCAATAACATCATAAGAAATTCATTAACGACACATTATATCATCAACTGATCTACACCATGGGGAAAATTAAAACTAACTTTTAATATTAAATAATATAGCCATTTTATTTTATTTGAAAATCAATTTTAATATCTAATTTGAGGAAACAGGGTAAAATAAAGTTTAATGAGAAAAATATTAAGAAAAATAAATTTTAGTTTGTGAAATGTTATGAAAAATTTTTATTATAATCCACGAAGTCTAAAAATGCTAAAATATTTAGGCTCTAGATGTGCCAAAATCATCTCAAATAAAACTCTTTTGCAAGTGAGATTAATAATTGTCTCCCATTTACATAATTATGTGAGCCATCCTTTGGTTATCTTCCCCAGCCTGCCTAGATTTTTCACTTCAAATTGTTGGGATTGGAAAGTAGTTTTCACTCTCTTTTGTTAATCTTTTTAGCAATTAAGTTTTCTTGCTTTATTTTTGAGATCTTCCACTATTATTTTTAACTATGGATTGGAATTGGATTAATGGAAAAAAATTATTAAACTGTAAAGAGGTAAATTTTGGGTTTTGGGTGTTCATGATAAACCTTAAGGTTTATAGCGCATAGATCATCATTAATAATTGGCATTTTTTTACAGCTTGCCACCATTTCTGCGATGGTAGCATCGATACAGATCTTTGTGGTGGGGCTAGATTTTTGGTGGATCTGTGTGTTTGGTTCCTCGAAAGGCTAGTTCCTCAAGAATTCAGTTTAGGAATTTTATTTAGAGTTGGAACTGGCCAAGATATTCCCTCCTTTAGGTGGCAATGTCTGCTAACCAACAACAACAAATTTCTACACGTAAGAAATTTTTTGGTACAACACATGCAAACTAATTTTATGAGGAACTCCAGCAAGTGAGAAATTGAAGTCAAATCATTCTCTGTGCAAGTATGGCAGATCATTCTCCCTATGATCTCTTGCTCTTTGGATGGTCACACATGAATGGGTAGGTGACTCGTCACTGCTCTAATCTTATTTGTTTATATTCTTTTGTTTTTACTTTAAGTCCTTCTGTTATGATTTTGTTTCAACATTCTACCTAAGCCCTTAATCTTCACAGATTCTATGCAAATATGAGGTAGAATTGGTCATGACATGGGTAAACTTTGTAAAATTAGACAATTAAATACGATGTTGCTGCAACACAAATTTTGGTTGTTTCATGGATCTAACTTTGTATATGATGTGAACTATTTGTTGTTGGAGGGATTGTCTTCATGGATTTAATTTTGTATCTGATGTGATCTATTTTTTGTTGGAGGGATTTTATTTTATTTATTTATAATTGGTTCTTCCAATTATGAATCAATTCGATGGAGACAATGTGAGGATAAGGAAAGGAAAAATAAGATATAATTTAAGAGCGAGTTGGAGCATGAGAGCTATTTGAACCAATTAATTAAGCAGGAAATGATTGAATTATTTGTGTGCATATTCACATGAAAACATAAGCTTAGCTCCTATATTCACAAATGAGAAAGAAATGGACTCTTCAAGTGAGATATTATAATCATGATTAGATGGATTATAGGCATTAATATATTTGTCAACCTATTAATTATCAAGCGGATTAACTAGAATTTCTTTTTATTAAAACCCCAATTTAGTTTGACCTAGAATGGTATTTCAAATAAATTTAATGTTGATTAGGTATTGAATAAAGGAATAAGTTGTCGAGAGAGAATTCCCTCCTTCCTTAATAACCAACCAGATAGATAGATAAAGAATGAGGCTCATGATCAAGGATAAGCTCCTTGTATCATGCGTTATACTTAATTATCACAGGGAATCAGCTCTGTGCCTACCTTGTACCCTGGCCAATCTATGGTGCTTTACTCCATGATGTTGGTAATAATTGTATCTTATTTCCTTTCCCTCGATGAAACACTTCCTCCAACTGAATCAAAAATAGATTTATCAAAAAGAAAAAGGAAAATGAGAATATTTTCAAATATATCTGGTCCACCCAAATTTTGTGCCGACCCCAACGGTGGTGGTCACTTAGAGAAAGGTGGTGGCCAAAGAAATGGTAAATTTGGAATTGAAAGAAGCGAGAGTTTTCGTACGAAGGTTGGAAAAGTTGATCTTCACACCAAGTAGGTGAGGGGGAGACTTCACATTTCCATCTGATCCAATGCCGCCTACACTGGCTATAGAGGGAGCTACCCCATAGACAATATTCATAGAAAGAGGTAGCTTTTACATCATGTGAAAATAGGTAATCTCCAAATGGTCTAGATATTCTAAATATGTTTACACTTATCATAATTATATACAATAAGGACATTAGATTGATTTTTATTTTTAATTATTTCATTGTGCACAACTAATGAGAAGTGGTCAATACAAGTAGAAAAATGGAAAAAAAATTAGACTATGGATTCAAAATGCGCATTACACATGTGTCAAGTTGAAAATATATATTGAAGGGTGGTTTTGGAATGGATCCCATTAATGTATAGTGCAATAGTTGTCCAATTTATTTGTTGATAATATATCTATATATATATATAATTTTGGAAATGTGAAATGGAGTCTTTTGATGTATATTATAGTTTTCAATATTTCTTGGAATAAAGGTTGTCCTCCTAGAACTGAAGAAATAGGTAGCTAAAATGTTAGGCTCTGACTATGAGATTAGAATGGAGGACAAATATCTAGTGAAGGAGTTTCATCAATCATTTTCATTATATGCCAATATAGTGCACATGATCCACTATTGATAGGCTGACCCACATGCACATCTAGGCCACACTTGGTAGAATGATGACCTCGACTATCAAGGGTGTATATTTTTGTTTGGAATTAAATATTTAAATATAGAGTGTTATTTGAATATCAATCCTCTACCATAACAGGTTACTCTGAATTTCGAAAAACATATGAAAATGTAAGTTTTCATTATTTTAAGAAGGCACGAAGATGAAAATATTTATATTTGTGCTTGAATATGACATTTTCCAATAGCTCAAAGGGGAGGTTATGAAGCCTATAAGAGCATTACAACCTTTTACCCATTTTATCCTTTGTGTGGACTGAAATTTCCATGGACTTCATTGTGGGGTTATTGAAAGTAGGAAACAATTTATTGTGTTAGTTTTAATTTCCTTTCTAAAAATTCTCGCTTTTGTGCCTTACAACACCCATTCAAGGCCTCCATTTTAGAACATATCTTCATGGAAAATATTTCAAAACTTAATGGCATGCCCAAACCAATTGCGACTAGTCGTGTCTCCACCTTCACTAGAAACTTATTGTAGGAATTATTTTAGCTTCAAAGTATTGATTTGAATCTCAACATGACGTATCACTTCAAAACATATGGTCAGAAAAAAGAATTCAACAAGTGTTTGGAAGCTTATTTATATTGTTTTTCCGTGGATTGATATATCTAATGGATCTAGTGGTTATCCTTGAATGAATGGTGGTAGAATACCACCTATCATTGTGGTACTCAAATGACCCCCTTTGAGGTAGTCCATGGACACAATTCCTCATCATTGATCTCTTACCTACCATGCTTCTCTAAGCTTTAGGAGGTGGACAAAACCTTGGTATCTCAGGTTAACATTCCTTGTACCCTCAAGGATAACTTGTTGTGGCCCCCCAAAAAATGAAACAACATGTTGAATAACATGAGTTTGAATTTCACTTTGAATAAGGGGATAAGGTGTTCCTACATCTCCAACTCTATAAGAAAATATCAAATGTATTTTCTTGGTGGCTTAAAACTTGGATTTTCCAATCCATTTTGTGTTCCATCCATTTTTCCATGTGTCTTGCTTCAAGAAAGTGGTTGGGTCCAATTGCAAATTTGAATCTAGCCTTATAAAACTGGATGATAATGGTTCCATTTGGTTGCATCTCAAGGCCTTTCTAGACAAACGCAAGTGTTGTCTTCTCCAGTGCACTATCTTGTAAGTCTTGATCTAATGGAAGGATACACATCCCAGAGATGCTACATGGTAACCAATAGAGATTTTTTGCAATTTTTTTCTTTTCTAGCTTTGAGGACAACACTTTTTTGTAAGGAGGAGGTCATGGTGGGGTCCCACCCTAACTCTCCTTGCTAGGAGAATAAGTTTTTACTTAATATATTAGGCCCACAAGGTATTAGAGTGTGAAATAATTAAATGTAAGATGACCTTGTTAAATAAGGTCCACTAGTATATTACATTAAGCTGACCTTGTTAGAGAAGGTCAACTAGATAAGAACATTAATTTGGTTCTCTACATGTATGAGGTCATCCCTTCCTATCCATTCTCAAAAGAATTCAAGTAAGGTTGTAGTGATGAATATGTTCTTTGCATGTTGATAAATTAATTTGTATTAATGTGATCATTAGATGGTCCCTTGGTTAGGGAACATGATGGAATGGTTAAGGAATATAATGGACCTATGCATCTTGGTTTCTCTGTTTTGATCAAATGATTTCTCTACTAGTCTCCAAGGTAGATTCATATAGCTTTCTTGTAAATCTCTTATGGCTACACCCGAGGACATTGGTACAAATATGAGTGAGGAAAACAGCTAGAAGACTCGTTGGTGCATACATCCTAAGCCATGGTGAAAATATCACCATAAAATAAGCATAGAATTATGTTGGAGCCCCGAGATTCACCAACCCAATATGATTCTTTTTCTCCTCACAATTTTGCAGTTTGGTATATTATGGGCATAAGGTTGTGCACATTAATTTTGTATAAATTGGGTACATCTATTTTCCATGTTATTTTGTTTCTTGCAACACAATACAAAATTTATTTAATAATATATATGCCATGTGTGCACTTTTACATAATTTTGATTGAACCCATATAAATGAATTTAGTAGAGACATATGTTTCTTGAAGGAAATCAACGATCATGTTTGTTTCTGATTGTTTTACTATTTTTTTCATCTTTTGGATGTTGATGTCGGTTTCATATCTTCCAGATTGTCTATATTCTTTAGTCATTTTGTTTTTAATCTGAATGAAACTAGTATTTTCTATTATTCAGCTAAGAACCAAAGGAATAAAGCACCCAATTAATGTTACTAGTGTACTATGTAGAGAACCTAATTAATGTTATTATTTGCAATATGTATGAATGTTGTTTGTATTAATTTCTAGGACTCTAATTTGTCTCTCCTGCCAAGGTGCTCAAGCCTGGAGGTGTTTATATGTTGGTATGTAATTATTTCCCTCATTTTTGAAAAATTATATCTTCTTCTAAAATTTGAAAGCTAATTATGAGGATTCTTTGAACATTAGTTTGTTGCATATTACATATGGTGATCCTCCTTTCTGAGTTGTTTATCAGTGGAGTGGAATGTTGGATTTTTTTAGAATATTCAATTTGCTGTGTTGAATGCTAAATTTATATGCTCAATGTTGGTTTCTAATCTATTCTGTGCAGACTTTTGTGTTCTTTTTTTTTCACCTAGTCTCTAGTTTCTATCTATCTTTTTAATCTAACCATTGAATCACCATGCCTGAAAAAGACATTGAGATTTTATCAGAGGAGGATACATTAACATATCATACTAAATTTTATCCCAATGTGATGAATGAATATGTAGAAGAGAAATAATCCTAGTCAACCCAAGATTAAATACAATAATGGGTAAAAATTGACGCTCATTGGGTGGATATCAACTTATGTTGTTATACAAGAGAAGTGGTAGGATGTGCCTTAAATTGTCTAGTAAGGAAAATTTATTCATAACCTATTTTTGTTGAGTTTTATAAATTTTAAGATGTAGCTTATGTGACAATGTCTAAATATTCTAATTGTCTTCCCTATACTCCATTATTTCTTGTCTAAGGAATCAAGATAGCTAACATGTTACAAACCACACAGAAGCAACTTTAGTCTAAGTCTTTGACAAAAAAATATATTATAAAAATAAATGACTGGAACCAATTGCATAAAAATGAGAAATAATATAAAATAATCTTATTAATGTCCTATAGAGGACCAAGAAATAGTTCAATGGTACTAGATAATACAACCAGTTTCCTATAGATTATGGGAGTGTCCATAGAAATATTATATGCTAAAAATCTAGCAAAAAATGAAAGATACATTAAAGAAGACACATGAAATATTTATTGTTGGTACTTTAGCCATTTGATTCTAGGTTGACACCTACATTGAGATTGGTGCTGATTAGGGTCATGTTGATGTTGATTCTTTACAAGCATTGAAAATTTAGTGTGTATCTTTTGGCTTTATTTCCTTGTACTCAACTAAATCAGCTTGAGTATGGCCCTAATTTTCCTAAAAATTCATGGTTAATATTGTTACCTTTTAATATTTTATATAATTTGGCTTGTGAGCTCATGAAATCTGTGAAAATCCTCACAAAAATAATTTAGCTATTGTTTATTTTTAATATTTTTTTGAAGCTCTCTTGATGACTTATTATATACAAAGAGAGGATTTTTGACCTTGTTTCAATTTATCATATTTTTTTCTCTCAAATTTCAATTCTTGTATCTCAATTTTCTTTTGATAAACATCGCCCTTCAAACTTTTTTCTTATTGCATCTCTAGTTTAATTGACTTTATTCATCTTTTTTAATTTGGAATGACTAGGTTAGGTCACTTCTACAATCATATTTTTTTTCTGGAGAAATAATTCCTCACTTTTAGAGTGGGGAATTTGGTATTTTGTCAATGCCCCTAATACTTCCCACCCTCTCCATATTCCATGATGGAAGGTGGTATTAACTGCTAGTTGAAATGGCGACTATTAACCTTGTAGGACACAAAGGGAATGAATCCCACAATCTCTCTAGACATTAATCCTTAGTAAAAAATATTAAACCACCTGATCTATCCATTTATGCTCTCTAACATTATTTTATGTTGTGACTCCATGGTTAAATCTAGCTTTAAGGTTATCAACATCAGTGGATATGGGCATTAGTGTCTTTCAATATTTAATAATTATTTTCAAGATTTTTTTATTTTTGCAATATTTTCTTAATATATTATGGCTACTATCTAGAGGCCCTTAAAATTTTTATGAACACTCTCCAGTCTCCTCCTAATCAATATCTTGTTCAATGGATTACCTCCATATTTACAGTGCCCCCATTAGCTAGGGGCACTAAGAGATAGTTTGATGACATCAATGCTTCTAACTCTAGAAAAATGAGGACTAGAGGGACCAATACCCCTCCTCGGGAACCTAAAATATGTCACCAGACCATATACCTTACCATAAATCACATAATATTACTTATACATCAGTAGCAAGTTATATTGGCTAGGAAATGGTGCATAAGAGGCTTCAAATATTCCCCTAGTTTTTCTTTAAAGCATCATCTTATCTTGAGTTTCCTTCATTCGACCTCTAATGTTTTGAGATGTATATCTAGTGTATGATGGAATAGTCCCTATATCCTTTCCCTATGCACATCTCCCTCCTGTCTTGGCTTCCTGCCCTTGAATCTAAGGGTTTTTTTGTGTTTTCACTTATAGATTTCATGTTTCTACATTACTTCTTATTCTTTATATAGGATAATTTTTAGTACTGCTCCTTTGTATTGAAATCATTGTACTCAATAGTCCAATTGACCTACTTATGTTTTTTTTAATTGAAAAATAACATAATAATCTTATCTTATGTTATCTTATCAGTGTCTTTAGTCCTTTAGTTCAACCATGTCTGGGTTGACAAGTCTTGTTAGTGAGTATTTCTCTACATTTTTTACACAAGTACAAGTATGATCACCTGGGTTAGAATCAATGTAATTTTACACAGGAACCTAAGTTATGTGAGAATTGAATCCAATATTATGTATGCTTTGGGTAGTCATTCTTCTAGGAAATATTGTATTTCCAACCTTTCCTGCACCAATTTGGGCTCTCCTCCAATGGTTAGCACTGTATAATAAATCACACCCCTTCACTACCATAATACAATGCCTTTATTAGTGGCTCCCATATCATTCCACCTTTTTACTTTATAGCACAATTCACAAGACTATACGTTGTTCCATCAAAGCTCCTTGTTTGGATGGAAATCAATAAGGTTATGCTCATATCACACCTTTCTTCCTAGTTGGATTTCCCTGATAAAGGTGAAGCATAGGAAATGAATAAAATATAGGTATTTTCCTATATGATCATAATCGAAATATCAAGAATATATTATTTCACCCTCTTGATTAGTGAGAATACATGTAACCCACTATGACCCATGTCTCATAGTGTTTTCCTACATGTATGAGTGGAAGAAAATTGTATTTGGATCTACTTATGACTGTTATAACTTGGATGGATCTTATTATTTGGGTTTTATTTCATCCTGGGAAATATGTAAGTATAACTAATGAATGACTTTAATAGATATTGATTTTTACGTCTATATTCTTGTTTTCGTACTTTTTGGTTCCCTTATATTTAGGGCCACCTCTCATAGTTGTTTCATGCTCTACCTATTTTTTCATGTGCGTGTTTTATCTTCCATCTTACTTTTTGATATTTAGCATGAAAAATCTATTCATCTTCTACATACTTAACAAATTCTGATTCCCAACATAACAATAATCGACAAAGAATTATTTATTATATTTTTTCTTTGATCAATGCAATTGTTGGCTACCTTGAAGATATTGGTGAGGATGCTGGAGTTTCATCAGACAAAAATCTAAATTGTGTGCCTCTTTTTTTTTTATCTTAGCCCAAATATACATAAATTATATCTCTAGAGAAAATTTTTGTGCATCCTTCAATGGTTGGCATGTTGGATGCTTCTACAGAGGATGCTATTGAACATAATGGATGGTAAGAGCCAGAACACGTAACACATTATGACATTTTCTAATATGTATTGAAATGAATTTTAGCCTTTAAAATATATTTTTTATTTTCTTGTTGAAACATAAAGTGCTTCCTTATTTCAATTAATCTTTGTTCTACTGATGGGACATTTTTTTCATATACATTTTTAGTTTAATATTGTTTTTGTTTCTTGCAAAATTATATGCATGTGTCCAGCATTATTATAATTTTATCTATTACGTATCAACCCTATTTTAATGGGTCATTGTGTGTGGAGGCCTCTACAATGGGTCATGTGTTAAGGAAAAGAAATATTCTAGTGGAGAATTCAATTTAGCATTGACAAGAGTTCATTGTGGAGAAACTTGTATTTGGGTATGAAGATAAAATTTCAGGTTTGAAGCTTGATTTTGGAAAAAAAATAAGGGTTGATTTGCACCCAAGGTCATCATGATTTCATTTCAGATTTAGTACTTTTTGGTTGGTACAAATATTATACTATTATATTGGGATAATGCTAGTTTTTGATGCGCTAAAAAAGAGGCAAGTTTACCTTCTTCTTTGTTGTTTACGTGATCAAATTTTAAAAGTATTATTCAAAGTTCATTATTCAATAAAAACCCATTTTCTTTTGCTTTCTATCCTGAAATTGGTATCTTTAATATTCACTTGGATGAATTATGATCACTTTATGTGCATCGATAATGAAAAGAAGAAAACAAATATATTAAGGCTAGTGGGTTGATTGTAAGAGAGTGTTAATTACTATGGTTTGTGGAAAATATGGATCAGTGTTAAGATCTAGCGATATTGGGGTTGTCTTGGTTTTCGAAATATATATTTTTCAAGTGGGTACATTTAGTCTGATACATTGAAGGGGTGTAAATGACATAATTCTAGAAACAATTCAAAAATTTCATTTGTTTTTCATATCTGATATTTTTGGTGGGTATGTGGAGATAGTATGCGAAAAAGGATATTATAGATCCCAACTAGTTAAGAATGCACTCCTTTTTATTTTTTGGAATCACAAAGGAAAGGAAAGGCCAGGATGAAACCAATCAATCATTATGTTAGTAGGATATTTACTCCCTTTGGACCCTAAGGATCATGACATATTGGGGTATGCTATCCACCTACATGTATGGGTAAACATAGGATTTTTTTTTCTTTTATGATGCAATTTTCCAGCCAACTTTCATACATTATTTATTATATGTTGTCTTTTTCTTTCCATTTTTATTTACAAGTTAACTACAACCTCATATTTTTAGCATGTAGTTTAGTTAGCATGATTGTGCCTAATATTTTCCTGAATATTGAATGCTAAGTTTCTAACGCTAGTAAAAAATGATAAAATTAATGACTAGGTGACTAAAAATGTTAGTCACCACAATTATTTCAAGTGAATTACTACTCAATTTGAGAATTTTTATGTGACCGAACTAAAAATGACTAACTTAAATGACTAATTTAGTCTTGGAATAAAATATACAACTAGATAATAAGTGATTGAACATAAAGTGACTAACTTAAACAACTAATTTAGCTAGGGATAAAATATATGACTAGATAATAAGTGACTAAAGTAAAAGCAACTAACTTAAATGACTAATTTAGTCTAGGATTAAAATATATGACTAGATAATAAGTGAAAAAATTAATATTGATTAATGTAAGTTACTATTATAGTCCAAGAATAAAAGTATGGCCAAATAACAAGTATAACAAGTATATGAATTAGTCATTTATGCCAGTAATTTTTAATTGTGTCACTCCATATATGGAAAATTTCAATTTTGGTTCCAAAGTGTTACATTTCACTATAGGTGTCTCTGAATCTGTTTGTAGTGTTAAAATTTAGAGACAAAGGGGTCTCTGAATTTACAATGTTAAAATTATGAATACCCTTTTGTCTCTAAAGTTTAACAGTGCATGTATCATCTATCAAATTTACAGTAGTGCTTTCATTATAATTTTAGTAAAGGTTATAATATTAATTATATAGCCAAATTTATATTTATATTTATATTTAATATTTGGCCATAAAGTTTAATTTTTAAACTTCATTGATTTATGTTAAAAGTGTGATTTTTTTTAAATCTAAGTTTAAATCTTCATATTTACATTTAATTAGATAAATATAAAATTTCTTATGTTAAATATGTGAGTTCATTTAAATCTAGTATTAATTCACCATATTTACATTTGATAAATACTAAATAGATAAATATGTATGAAAATTTATTAATTTAAGTATCAAACTTAATTAATTTTTTAATGATGTATGAACCTTTGTTTTTTTGTAAGTAAATGTTATATTCATGTAGGAAAAAAGGAGTATAGATAGCTAGTTACAAAATAGGTGGTCTCACCTTGACTGGGTTTATCGACAAAAAATTGCACCAGATGCAAAAAAATACAAAAGAGGGACTAGGGACATTGTCCATAAACAGTTGGGCCAGAGGCAATTAAACACATATAAAACATAAATAACACCAAATAGCATACTAGTCGTCAAATGTGACGGATGCAAGGTTGTTCGGGATTGTTCCTAGATGCGATGGAGGATAGAAGCCACACTGACCGTGCCCTTCAAAGTGCACCAACCAAGCCTCCAACTTTTCTACTTTCTCAGTGAGTTAATTTTGGCCTCACCAAGCCACTACCCGTCTCTCCTGGACTTGGCATTGTAAATAGTGTATTCAGTCCAATGTTTCCATCTACTTTACATGCTCCTTGCGACATAATCTCTCAGTTGTGTCCACTCTTTTCATCAGGCGGTTGATAAGTGCACGACAGTTCTCTAGGAAACAATGTTGTATAACCTACCCCTCATTTACCTCAAATCAATAAAACCCATGATTCCCCTTGCCACCATGACCTCCTATGCCCCAACGACTCTACTTTTGAACCCTCAAATCCATAGCTCCGTTATCCCCTCGCTTACCTCTACCATCCCCCTGCTTACTTTGATTATATTTGATTAATAATCAAAGTAGTGAATCTCTTTTTGCAAAAGAGATCCCCTCAAGTCATGAATAGTAGGGACTTTGAAGCCCTTTCCTATAGCTATAATAGAGTCTTGCATAGCTTGGTAATAAGGTGAGCGAGAAACAATATTAAATGGGATATATGAATCATACCACCATCTAGAAATGTATTGAAAAGAATATTCTTTGCATAGTTACAAGACATGCCATATAACCCTCGATGATGGAGAGCTTGACCTTCACATTTTTGTTTGACAACTTAGTTTTCATTATGGGGGAGATGGTGAAGGGGGTTTATTAACATATATGGAAGCACTAATGAGCCCTATTTTTAGAGGAAATAATGGGAAGAAGACTCCTTTTGGAAGCCTGATGACTTTGTTACATTGACAAAGGAAACCAAATATGTAATATGATAGCCAATGTCTCCATAATTCCATTTCTCTATCGAGATTTATTCGTTGAATACTCATAATTTCCCTTAACCCGACATGGTTCTAGGTTTATGTACCCAAGCTCATGAAATGGAAAAGAGACTAGATAAAAACCCCTACAATGTCAAAATATTAGAGCTCGAAGGTGTGACCGTGGATTAGAGACAAGATCAAAACTCCTGCAACATCACTATCTTGGAGCTTGAAGGCGTGACCTGTGATAATGAGAGGGTTTTAAAGTTTAGCATCGTGGGATTTGGCCTCGACAGAAAAATATTTCCTTTCACTTTCAACTACACCAATTTAGACTCCCTCGACTTGTTGGCAAATTGTTTGACTCGTGAGATACCGATGAAGCTCTAATAAATGGCCTATGCAATCTAATTCCCTTGTCGTGAATCCTCTGCACTTATCTAAATGTCAAATATATCCATGATAATAGGATCACGGGAAAAGGTGGTGGACTTTGGACATTCAAAGACTAGATCCAAAGGTAGCTTTGGCCCTTGTGTACCTTGATCTTGAATACTTCAGAAGGAAACAACTGACAGAGAAATTTGATGGGTATTCTTTTGGAGTAGTGTTACTGGAGTCCTTTTGTGCAAGGAAAAATCTTATTCTTGTTTTTCCCAGTGAAAAATTCAATATATAAGAGTGGGAAATGCACTGGTAGAAAAAGGCAAAGCTTGAAAAAATCATTGACCCTCACCTTGTTGGGACCATCAACTCCGGTTCTCTGAAAATGTTTAGGGATACTACCGAAAAGTTCTTGGAAGAGATGGGCTTCGACAAGCTTTACACATGAGATGTTCTATGGAACTTGGAATATGCATTTCAACTCCAAGAGATATCCATTCAAAATGATCTAGATGAGAATAGCACAGATCATATTGCAGATGTTCCTTTGTGCTACCCAGATCCTGAGCATTTTGGTACAAGTTCAATATGACTTCAAGTCTTGTATGAAAGTTCTCAATTTATATATTTCATTAATGAACTGTGGCATTTTCGATTTCTCAACAGCCCATGGAGGGATATTTGTGATAATTTACCTATTGTTTGGAACATGTTCTCCTTCTATGGATATGAAAAATATTGGATCCATACCTTGGTGCAACAATTCCTTAGCTCAGGATGTTTGCACAGGATTCAGGGAAAAGTGAATACACAACACTAGTGGCTTTGGTTTGGGAGGAGAGCTAAAATTATGTAGAAGATATTGAGGGCACATGCATTATGTTCCTTTTGGCTACCGAGATCCTGAGACTTTTTATACTAGCGTTATTGGATGAGGTGTTGGTGGAAGTGACGATGATTTAGAAGATGCAAACACAAGCATTGTGTTCTCACAATTGGTGAATCCTAATGGGAGGTGATAAAAAAAACGACTGCTTTGCCATGTTCCAAATTTACCAAATTAGTACATGTAGAAAAAACATTGGTGAATGTGAAATGGTTAGGTTTGGTACTTGTTTTTGTGTATCACATTAAAAATTCAGTGCCTCCTTATAAAATCATCTCCTCGTATAATCTCCCACCAACACAGAAGATTTCACCACATTTGGTTTAGAAGTTTAGTTAGGTAGGTAGGATTCCCCTATCTCCCATCTCCCTATAGAGTAATTTGGTCAGCATATTATTAAAACAATGATAATTTGGTTTACTCTCTCCAACTTTGTAGTGCTTTCCATTCCTCTCAATCTCATCTGTTTCCTTGGTCTGTTAAGGGACAAGGTCAAAAACATTAGGATGTTTTTGTAACAAACAAGGGTATTTCCAGGACACAATCAGGTGGAGCAAGAGTATAATCACAAAATTTCTCATGAATGTGGGACACTCAAACTTAAGCTTTTCTGTAGCAGTCATGAGGTGCAGTGTGGTTATTGAGACTGATGTAGGTGGCCATTATCCAAAATTTCTTAACTTGTGTAAGAATGACAGGGATGAGCCTAAAACTAGAGATTGAATATATAGGCATTTGTTTTAATTGCAATAGACATTTTCATCAATAAATGTAAAGAAATGACTAACAAATACTAGAAATTAATAAATAGAGAAGAAATGGAAACAAGCAACAATACCTACAAAATTGTTACATTGAGACACAAAGAATAAGAAAATATTTTTCACAAATAGAGACCAACGAAACTATCATCTTAGCCCCTAACCCCTTAAACACTAATTCCAAACCCCTAACCCATTTAGTCCCCTAAACCTATAAATCCCTAACCCATTTAACCCCTAAACCCTAAACCTCTAAACTCTTAACCCCTAACCCCTAAACCCTTAACCCCTAACCCATTTAACTCCTTAAACCCCTAAATCCCTAGAACGCTAACCCATTTAACCCCCGAAACCCACCTCTAAACCCTTAACCCCTAACCCCTTAAACCCTAATTCCTGACCCCTAACCCATTTAACCCCCTAAACCCTTAAAACCCTAACCCATTTAGCCCCCTAGACCCTAACAACATTAACCCCTAACCCATAAACCTTAAAATCCTTAAATTATAAATCCCCTAACCCCGTAGACCTATAAATCCCTAACCCATTTAACCCCCTAAACCTTAAACCTCTAACCCCTTAACCCATAACCCCTTAAAAACTAATTCCCAACCCCTAACCCATTTAACCCCCTAAAATGTAAACCTCGAAACCTCTAACCCATTTAACCCTTAAACCCTAAACCTCTAAACGCTTAACCCCTAACCCCTAAACCCCTAACCCATTTTACCCCCTAAACCATAAACCTATAAACCCTTAACCCCTAACCTGTTAAACCTGAATTACAGACCCCTAACCCATTTAAACTATAAACCCCTAATCCATTTAACCCCCTACCCTAATGCCATTAATGAATAACCCCTAACCCATAAAATCCTTCACTACTAAATCCCTCAACCCCCTAAACCTCTAAAACCCTAACCCATTTAACCCCCTAAACCCTAAACCTCTAACCCCTTAACCTCTAACCTCTTAACCCCTTAACCCCTAACCCCTAACCCCCAACATCCTTAAATTATAAATCCCCTAACCCACTAAACCTCTAAGCCCCTAACCCATTTAACCCCCTAAACCCTAAACCTCTAATGATTAACCCCTAACCCCTTAAACCCTAATTCCCAACACCTAACCCATTTAACCCCCTAAACCCTAAAACCCTAACCCATTTAACCCCATAAACCCATAAAACCCTAACCCATTTAACCCCTAAACCCTAACCCCATTAACCCCTAACGTCCCCTAGCCTCTAAAATCCTTAACTGCTAAATCCCCTAACTCGCTAAAACTCTAAACCCCTAACCTATTTAACCCCCTAAACCCTAAACATCTAACCCCTAATTCCCAACCCCTAACCCATTTAACCCCCTATACCCTTAAAGCCCTAAACCCAAACCTCTAAACCGTTAACCCTTAAACCCTAATTCCCAACCCCTAACCCATTTAACCCCCTAAACCCCTAAAACCTTAACCCATTTATTTTAAACAATTGTTGACATTGCAAGGAATCATGGAGTGTGCTCAACAACCATCAAAACAACAATGGGTATGCTATTAAAAATGATATTTGGAGGGAATTATATAAAAAATGATGTTTGGAAAAATGGAGGGAGGGAGTATTCATTTTTTGTTTAAATTTTGGCCCTCGAGTTAAAATAAAATTTCTCCCACCCAGCATGGAGTGAGAGCATGGAAGAAGTCGTCAGCAAGGAGTTTTGAGGGTTTGCAGGTGCGGGTAATAGAAAGATATAGATAAAATGTGCAGAGGAGGATGGGGACAGTGACAACCGTTAGGAAGGTGAATGGAGTAGCAGACGGATTGGAAAAGCACATGATGAGAGAGAAAGATGCAGGAAAGTTTTGTAGCCTGAAAAATAAAGGGACATGGAGGGAACTCGTAGGTCAAGTAGGCAGAAGGGTGATTGCGTGAGGAAAATCCACGAGCTGGAAGAGTAAGAAGGGTGGATGCACAACAAGTAAGGAACATCAGTTGAGGAAATGACAGTGGATTGAGGTAAATGATGGTAGCGTTAAGCAAGAGAGAGCACAAAGATCTGAACACAGGCCAAAGGAGAAAAAAGGGATGCAACAACAAATGCGAAATGAGGGAAATGATAGCTAAAAAGCTTGACGAGGAGATGGATGTGGAAGAATGGAGATTCAATGGCAGAGGAGACAACAATGAAGAGAGAAAAGAAAAATAAGCAAGGTGCAACAAGAAAAAATTCAATAGAAAAAAAAAGCGGGCAGAGAGGGTTTGAAGTCCTTTTAAAAAAAATTGAAAATGATTTTTCCAAGAATTTGAAGAAATTTTCACTCTAATTGATTCAAAATTTTATCTCTGTTAAACCCAAAAAAAAATCCGGAAAATAACAAGGTTGGCCATGGGATAATGTGGCATGATAGATGAAACCATGTTTTATGTTCCTGCAAATGACAATGCTATGGCATGTTTCATTTTTTCTCTGCTAGTTTAGAACACAATTGGTGGGAAGGAACATATCAAGTTTATTGAAGAATGCTTAGCTACTGTTGTTGGATCAGCATTGAAGTTTCTAGAATTTTGCTTAGGATTTGAACAAGTATGTACTTCTTATCCAAAATGTGTTTTAATTTCATATCTATGGTTCAAACTGAAAATTTTGTACGATGGATATTTTCTTTTAGATTGTTGTAGTTATACCTTTAGCAATACCAATTTTTTGCTACAAACACACTAATGTGACGATATGAAGTGGAAAAAGTTTAATACTGGTCAATTTACACCATGATTTGGGCTAACATCACTTTCTACTTATTTAGTTCTTGATTTCTGCATGTTAGATATAGCCCACAACACCTTTCCATTCTTTAAGAGCTATGATTTTACACTAATCAACAACAATTGTTATAGAAGTTCTTTGATTGTTAAAATAAAAGTAATCTTTCCAAGGTGGACTTTTGGAAGTATCTGTAAATGGGTATTATATATGTACCTTACCAATATTTGATAATATATGCTATTATTAGTGCAAGTGAAATACCAAAGCCTCTCAGATCATCAAGAAAATATGGTTTTGTAAGGTCCTTGTATTATAATGAATTTCCACTGTGTTGTCCACATGCTTATATTGCAACTATGAAAGTTTAGTCCCAATTGTTAGGCCTTGGCGTTGATTCTATCTGAAGCAGCTCCTCTTGTTATAGGGCTTTGACACATGCTTACCATTCAACATAGTAGTGTATGATAAACTTTGTATTCATAAACAAATGAATAATGATGACTCAGAAATGGCACTAAATGAATGAAAAAAACCACTATTCTATGGGGATGTGTCCCTTAGGGTGGGAGGGGGCACCTCCATGCTTCACATGTTCCCAAGGTTTCTTTTTCTTGTAGGATGCTTCAAGAAACATTTTTCCACATATCTCTTCTGGGAAGTGCTGTGAAACATAGATGGAAATGCATTTTTCCAAAAAGGTTTTTTATTTTTCCCTTTTTTGGGACAATTGAAGAAACATTTCTCTACATATCTCTGTGGGAACCAAAAATGGAAAATTTTCCCTAATGTGAAGGATGCATTTTCCAAAAGGAGGATTTAAAGCTTTTCCCTATTAAAAAATGATCTTTTGGATGACTCTTTTGGATGTCTCTTAGAAAAAATGAGTTCCCAATTTTTATTGTGGCCCAAATGCTTCTACTTTCTTTTTTGACCATCCCTATACGTGCAACCAAGACTAGGATTCCTTGTATTCCTTCTCCAAGTGACTCTTTATTCACATTGTGTTCACTCTTTCCAATGTCATTGCAACCCTCCCCTAGTCCAATATACCATCATTTCGAGATGAGTCAATGATCCACACTGTACTTTTGACTAATCAATGCTCATTAAATTGTACTTTGTCAATTTTGGATTTTTGGCCATGTTATTAGAACCCCATTGTCGAGGTTCCTAGTGTAGTCAATGTTCTTTATCAACATTGTGTTCACTCTTTCGAATGCAAGTAAAAGCCATACCTAATCCAATATACCATCATTTCGACATGAGTAGTTGATCCACATGGTAATTTTGACTAATAAATACTCATTAAATTGTGCTTTGTTAATTTTGGATCTTTGGTGATGTTATTAGAACCTCATTGTCGAGGTTCTTAGTGTGCTTGATGTTCAAGGTGATAAAAGGTTATAGATCTTTTGCCACTTTTAGTGGTATGTAGAAGTAATTGATTGATTTATAGTAATAAAAGTTTGTTCCAATTATATATTGTGCAAGCTTTTAAAAGCTAAAATAAATCTCTATCACTTTTCAGATAATATCATTGGATTGTTTACATATATAATCACAAAATATAGCAATAAGTGAGACAAAAAACTAGATATGGAAGGCAACAACCCCCACAAAATTATTATTCGTATACTCTTGGTTTTCTAGCACTTGTGGAATAAGTTGGAGAGCCTCCTTGGAGAGCTTGTCTGCTAGGGTATTGAGTTCATGGTATATATGGCCACAAGAGAACCAATCCAACTTGTTGTAGACTTGTTTGATACCTTGCAAAATGTGAGCCAAATGAGGGGCCACTATGCTGACTTTGTCACAGACTCAATCCACAACAAGTTTTGAATCCCCCAAAATATTTAGTTTTTTGACATCTTTTTGGTTGACCACATTAACAAGAGCTTAGAGAGTTGAAAATTCAACTCTCATGTTTGTGCCCATACTTGGAGCATATTTGATATGCAAAAAATGAGCAAGGTTTTCATATTTCTTTCCACAATGATTTTATTTCATTGCTTTGATCTTTGATGTTGTGTCATCAATTAAAGATTCCATTCCTCCATTAACAGGACTGCCTACATACAAACCTCCACTTTCAGGTTCTATTTCTTTAAGTGGTTCACGCCCAATGAATTTCTACTCATCGATGCTAGTTGGGTCATATGGTAACATTTCATCTACTTTTCATCATCCTTTAAAGAAAAAAACCAACATATCAAATGATTCACGCTCATTAACAAGAAAAAATAAACTAGCTACAATCCATTCTAGTGAGATGCTGGATATATTGAAACCATTCCCATAGGCTTCAGAAACCACTTTGGCTCCAATTAAAGTTATGGATGGCAAGACAAACTCCTTGCTAGAATCTCTTGGCAATCAATCAAGTTCTATTATAGTTGCATTTTTCAACAACGAAGATAATTGTAGTTTACATTTTTCCATCAGTCCCCCATCTGAAGTATTGACTATAGATAAAGAATATGGAGTTAAATTGTCACCAGTGAACATGCCTACTGTGAAAACATGTGATCTTTCTGATGGTACGGTTTCAATTTGTTCTGTAGTTTTTGTACTTGAGTCTAGAGTAGATCATCATACTAGTAAAAAGCAGAAAAAGATATCAAAAAAACAAGCAGGTATTTCAACAAATGAATGTTCAAATAAGATGATAAAATCTGAGCACAAGCCTAAAAAGCAGCGAATGCAACATGTGTCATTGGTAGGAAGCTCTTCAACTATGGAAAGGGAGTCAAAAGGATAGGTGGTTGCATAGGAGTCTAAACTTAGTGGTTCTCACAGGCAGGTGGAGGAGTTACTTTTGAGTGAGACTTCATCATCTACCTCAACAACTCCTTTAATGACAACCCTACAGAAGACAATTAAAGTTGTTGATGGAGGGGCTAATTCTAACCTAGCTACAGAAACAGTTCCACATTCTTCACTACCAGAGGTTGATTTCGTAGCCCATCCTTGTGGTTCATTTAGCAATCCCACAAAATGTGAAAAGATACTATTGCCAAAGAATTCATTAGGAAACATGGTTAATGTTGTGGACACTCCCTCGTTAAGGATATCAGGAGTTTCATCATCTGTAGATGAGATCACCGAAAGGGATATTTCTAGGGGAACCTTGCAACCTTTACAAGATTCAAAATCTGTAAGTGAATTGATCATTGCTGATATGTCTTCATCTTTGGGAAGCTTTGGCGAGGGATATGAAGGAAAGACAGAAAATTCTGGGCCAGTTATAGAGTTTTCTACAAAGGATGCTGGAGTAGTAAAGAAAACAACAAAAGATATGAAGTTTGATAACAATAATGTTCTTGTAGGAACATTGAAAAGCTCACCATGCAGTGAGGATGGTATTAAATCAGATTCAAAACTTAGAAATGTGAAGAATAGACAATCTGAATCAACAAGCGATAATGCTAGACAAAGCTGCAACAACAATTTTGTTAATTCTGTAATTGGAGAGAAGCAAGATCTTGGAAATGTTCTCCATCCTGAGCATGGGACTGTTGTGGTTTTTGATTCCCCATCTGAGTTGTCAAGTTCACCTGATGTTGACATAAACAAAGAGCTGGCTTATTTTTCCAATTTTGTCATTGGAAAAGAAAAATCTAGTTTGCGTGCTGGGGAGAGCAAAATCAATGGAATGCATGAGAGTAGGTTGGCATCTCAACTGGCTATACATGACAATGACACAGTGGATGTTGATCAAAATCTGCTCAAAGAGAAAAAGGGTGAAGTGTTAGTTGTATCTGAGCAGTCAACAACAAATACAGGCAAGGTGTCTGAATGGGAATTACAATAAGAAGCTACAACGGTCCTCCCTAAAGTTGATATGGCTATTTTGGAGTAAAAACTAGGTTTTCTGTCTAGTAACAAATTTGTTGACTACAAACAATCTTCTAGATATAGAAATAAAGATAGGGTTAACCATGATAGTGCTAAAGTACTTGGGGAAGGTTCAACTGACAATGTGAAGGAAATTGCCACACAAGATAAGGGTCAAGTATCCACCACTAATAGTGATATTTGTGAAATGTCTGCTCAACTTCAGGTGTCATCTTTGCCTGCTGAAAGTGAAGGCAAGCAGGATTTAGTAGCTAGATTGACAGAAAAGGAGAATAAAAGTTCTTCCAATGTTTTTGCAAAGAATAATGTTTCAAATATTGGTGATGTAGCCAAGGTAGTAGTTGTCAACAAGAAGAATAAAAATAGGTATTTTTCCAGTAAGGAAAATGTTGCAGTTCCCATTGGGATTTATATAATGCTTATAAGGTTCAAGAGGAGAAGCAAGAAGATGTGAACCTTCCAGAACCATCCAAATAATAACCGATGACATCAAGAGTAAGACTTCTTCAAAGGAGCCTGAGAAGCAAGTCTTGGAAGAAGTGGATGACTGGGAAGATGCAGCCGAGCTTTCAACTCTTATGAATCGAGTAGCTATATTAGTTACTGAATGTTCAGGAGAGAGAAAGTACTCCGGAGATTTTTTGTTGACAATCAAGGATTAGTGCAAAGATCTACCAAATCATTTTGAAATTTGTCTAGAAATTATTGAATTACTTGGAAATTCCCAAGCACTTGCAAGTCATGTAGGAGAGGCTGATGCATTAGAAAGCACTACAAGAGGACTTGACAAGAAATTGAGTGGGAATTATCTACTTGAACGTCGTGGGAGAAATATGGCCAGTTTGGATGATGATAGATGGGCCAAGCGGGTGGATGATTTTGCTGATGGCTCTGATATGTGGATGGATGTGGATATTAGTGGTTCCTCTGATGTGTTTCGACTTGGCCAAGGTTATAATACTGGCTTTACAAGAAAGTATGAATGTCATCCTTTCTAGAGGGCCTTATGTGAAAGAACCACTTCCACAAGTTGGACTGGTGAGAAATAATTCAGATGTTGATAGGTGGCAACATGTTTCTGGTTCGTAGAAGGTTTGATTCCTCCTCCATAGCCTTATCTGCCCATAGTTCATATATCAAAGAACCGATATGAAGTGGGCAAGGTTTCTGATGAGGATTGGTTGAAACAAAGACAAATTAATTCCATCCTTAATAAATTAACACCCTAAAACTTTGAGAAAATTTTTGAACATGTCAAAGAAGTGAACATTGACTCTGCATCATGTCTTCATGGTATAATATTCAAATATTTGACAAAGCCTTGATGGAGCTGGCTTTTTGTGAAATGTATGCAAAATTTAGTTTTTAGCATGCTGCAGGAATACCTGAATTTTATGAAGATAATGAGAAGGTTGTTTTCAAGCAAGTTCTTTTGAACAAATTCCAGGAAGAATTTGAAAAAGATGAAAGAGAAGAGGTCGAGGCTGAGAAAGTAGAAGAGCATGGTTAAAAAATCCTTTTAGCAGAAGAAAGACGAGAGAAGAAGGCTGCAACACGACGACAAATGCTAGGAAATATAAGGTTTATTAGTGAGCTTTATAAAGAAAGTATGTTGACTGAAAGAATTAAGCAAGCACACACCAAGAAATTAATTGGTGAATTTCAGCATCCAGAGGAGGAAAATGTTGAAGCTTTGTGCAAACTGATGAGCACTATTGGTCATATGATTGACCATTCAAAGGCCAAGGAACATATTTATGCTTACTTCGATAGGATGACAAAAATGTCCAATAACCAAGGGCTTCCCTCTAGGTTGAGGTTCATGTTGAAGGATCTGATTGATATGAGGAGGAATGGATGGAAACAAAGGAAGAAAGTTGACAGCCCCAAGAAAATAGAGGAAGTGCATCGGGATGCTGTGAAAGAACTACATGGACAGGGAGGCCACTCTCGAGGTACCAATATGGGACATTCAGGTTGGAGACTTGTGACGCCACTTGATCATGGTGGGAGAGGACCTGCGATGCCACCTTACATGGCAGGTGCACATACGGGTTCACTTCCACATATGGGTGGGATTAAAGGGCCACAACCCCATATGGGACCACGTGACCGTGGATTTGCTAGTCAAGATGCTTGGATTGTGGATAGGGCTCAATTTGAAAATTATTCTATGCCAAGCCCTTCAACACACAGGGCTTCTGATGATGGCCACTTGACTCTTGGTCCTAAGGGAGGTCTTGGCAAGGGAACAAGAGGGAGGGTTCAGCCTCTGCCATATGCTAAGAGTGCTCTAGCAGATATTCCACCATGTTAGCCATCGGTATTTTTTACATATTAGGTGATGACTATCCATATCCGAGCTTTCTAGAAGCCGAATTCCATGTGTCAATCATTATCTAGAAAACCCTCATAAAATTTTTCGCCCTTTCACTTCGCTCCGCCCATGTCAAAGTTAAAAACCCATTATTACTATCTTTTCTAGCTTTAAACCCACTGTCTGCCCATCACCCTAAAAGAAAATCCAAGTTTGTTTCAAAAGCCTCCCTAAGTTAGAAGTGCTTTAAGACATTTCACCCTTAATAAATCATAAAAGCCAAAAGCCTCATCTGAACAGACCTTACCATGACTCCACCTCTTACTTTGCAAATGAAATTGACAAACAGCCCTAAGTCACGCCACTCACATCCCCTAGATCTCAGCACTGCATAAACCCCAATCTCAAGCTGACTATTAGGTTTTTCACAGTGTTCTATGGTTTCTACAAAGGCAGGAAATATAACTTCATCTCAGGAGGAAATGTTTGAATTTACAGTTAGAGGAACAGATGCTTCTAAATGTAACTTGAGCCCGAGACATGCCTGCAAAACAGAAAGCTACTCATCCAGACTTTACAGTTCTTTCCATCATGAAAATCACAGAAAGACACCACTGTCACAGCAAACTGGCAAATGGTCATGGCCCAGAACCTCCTTCATTTACAAGCAGAGGGTTGGAGCGCCTCCTTCATCCACAAGCAGAGGGCGCTGGCCAGTATTGACTTTGAAGATTGCAAAAGTCCAGGTTTGACTTGAACTGAAACAAATGAAACAAGGACTCCAAGTTTTATGAATGTGACCGATGATCATAACAGGAATATAGTTGAAACATGCTAGCTCAAAGGAAAGGAGAGTCTGGTTTGATAAAGAAGGATCAAATGGAATAGATGCTGACAACAAATGCCATTACACAGGCAGAAGGAAAGTTCTTGTTTTCTCAAAAGACACTGACCTCCATAATTACAGAGATTATCCTTCAAATGGTTTGTCATGAGATGACCAAAACACATGATGATATTTTAGTCACCCTTAGATCAGTACAGAGGAACAGTGTCACTGTGGCTAAGGTTTCTTCTGAAATACAGTGATGCTTGCAAGTAAAGATGCTAAGATTGATGTTTTTCAAGTGGTTTACTTACCATCACATTCAGAGAAAGGCTGTGTCAAACAGAGTTGTCAAAAAACCTTCAGATACCTTACCTGATGAAGAGCCTCCTCCATATATGAGCAGATGGCCAAAGCCATTGCAGGTTGTTGAAAACTGATGGGTCTAAAAAGTGCAGAGAAAGGACACAAAGAAATTGAATAAAAGTCATTGCACAGGTAAATGATAGTGCTTATGATACAAAAGTATTGATTTTCCTATTCAAAATAAGAATGTCTGTCAAACTGTACCTACAGTAGAAAGGAGACAATATTGAACATATGCATGCATTGATACCACAAGGAGCAGTTTCTTTAAAGGCAATGGTTAAACAGTAATCCACTATCCCTTGCCCAGAAAGTCTGAAGGAGCACCTTTTGAGTAAAAAGTAAAGTATAGTGTGAAAGCATGCAACCTAAAGAAGGCACTACAGTCCAGGGAGAAGCTTGTAAATCACCTGAAAGCAGGGATTGACACCATGCACAAAAAGAGCTTTTGCCAAAGCCTGCTCATAATATAGCCATCAGCAGATTTGAACAGGTTTTCTGAAAATGAGTTTTATTAGGTCTGGGCAGCACTCAAAACCCATGAAGCACTTCACTATTGCAAATTCAATCAAAAGACATCTACAGGGCTCTGCCAAACCAAGCACAAGTAGCAGGAGGCATTTCTGCAAAGCAAGGAGCAGTCAGGTCATTTTATCCCAAGTCATCATCTAAAGCTTGGCAAGCATAAGAGAAAAGGCATACTCCACAAGTAGCAGGAGGCATTTCTGCAAAGCAAGGAGCAGTCAGGTCATTTTGCCACAGGGGTCCTTCCAAGTCAGTCTACAGGTTCATCAAGTACAGGTATGATCTGGCCTATTTTCAGTTTCTGAAAAAGATTTTAAGACAAGTTTAGGCATGTTCATCATAAAAGGAAGGAGTGCCATATCAGTGCATTTTGAGTGAAAGAGTCAGAAAACAAATTTGAAAGACACTCGGCTTTTAAGTCATTTTCAAGGAAAATCCTTGTCACTTTGTAGCAACTGAAAAAGACATTTTGAATTTCGAAAATCAAAGAGCTTAAATCTATCTTCTCACCAAGTGGCAAAAGCACTCTATAGACTCTTTGATATATTATGTAAAGCAAAGGTCACATTTTTAAAAAAGGGACCCGAAAAGATCGGCCCTAAACAGAGTCACTATTCAAAGTTTATATACATGTTCAATGACAAGGCCACAGTTTGAAAACAAAACAGATTTGAAAACCAACGTTAATTTGCAAAGTTCAAAACCGTTGAAGATTAGATGTGAAATGACTTAAGGTTGAAGTGTGAGAGTGGCAATTTCATTTTCAAAACCTAAAGTCAAAACCCGTGCCTCCCCAGCACCAAAGCACGTTTTTTCCGGTCGATTTGTAGATTATAGCACCGTTTGAAGCCGAGCGACGCGCCTGGGTTTTTGCGCGACGCGCTTGGCGCAAATTTTACACAGTCTCCTTTGTTGGCGCGACGCGCCTGTACATTGGCGCGACGCGCCTGTACAGGCCGCCGACCGCTCGACAGGTCGACCCGATAGGCCACCCAAGGTTTTTTTGCACGACGTGCTGGCTGCAAAAGAGTGCCGCGCAAGTTTTGGAGGGTTCAGGTGCTACTCAAGCTTCCCTCCAAAGGATTTCTCCTCAAAATTCAAAAGGTATTTCGACTCCTACCTCGAAAATCTCGAAAACCGAAGTTAAACTCTGTGTGCCGTGGTTTGAAACTATGCATTGTTGAAAAGGCCTTGACCATTTTGGAAAAGAGAAACCCTTGCAGCCTCTGCTCAAACTTTGGAGCTTTTAAAACTCTGTTTCCTCCGCTCTGAAACATGATTTTGACTGTATATCCACAACAAGGTTAACTCTAAAAATGAGCATGTTTTTGTTTAAGTGAAATAGCATACACAGAGAACAGTAAATTTTAATAGGAAAAAGGGTTCTGGGTCAAGCAGAAGTATAGATTGAAGCTCCGGAGGAAGCTTGTTCACCTTATTCATAAAAATACAGTATTCAATGATTATTAGTTGGCTGCCTTGTATTGTTCAAAACTTATTGACAAATTTTCCATCCATTCAAGCAAAGGTTTTCATAATATCACCAGAGGGCTATGTTCATGAAGGACCATTGATTATTTGGACAAGAGAAAACTCATATAACCTCTGTCTAAAAGCTTTGTAGTCTCCTAAAAAGCTCTGTCATTTTTGCTCCAATAATGTGTATTGACATTCTAAGCATATGTGTGGTGGTTTGCTTGAGATGCAAATAGTGGAAAGTAGGCACACCTATACAGGGCAGAATTGTTAAATGACTATAAGCCTTCTTGAGCAAGGAGCGAGGTGTGTTGGTTGGCATCTAAGACTTCAAAAAACAGAGTAATTATTGGCATTTTCTCACAGCACACTATTTTAGCAGATTGCCTTTCATTCACTGTATTTTCCCACTATGAATTTGTTGGCAAAGAGTTTCCAAAGATGAACAGCATATTGAAGGACAGAGTTGTTGGTGATTAAATTTAAACATTGGAGGCAGAGGTACAAAAGTGGTGTTTGATTTCTTAAAACTTCACAAGTGAAAGGGTGTGTTTCCTAAAGCACTGTGCATTGATTTTACACCTAACTTGGGTCTGCCTTTTGTAGAAACCATATTTTATCAGGCAGAGAAATTGTTGACAGAGATACTCTAAAGGTGAATAGGGCCACTTCTAAAGGACAGGTGGTTGATGATTGCAGTTTTACATTGAAGACAGAGATGTAGCTATGATTGCTTAACACTCTATACAGGAAATTGACACAGGAGTTTGTCCCATCTTCACACAGGGTACCATATTAGAAATTTTGCCTGGATGAAGTGCATCCAGAGGTGAAGGGTTGTTTTTTAAGGAGTGCAGAGGTGGTTTATTCAAAGAAAAATTGTTGCATTTCATCCAAACCACATTGTCTAAACTGTCCAAACAGTCTAGTGACTAGTTTCAATCCAGCAGAACATTTTTCATACAGTGAAGGCAGTCTGCCTCTTCCAAAGCTTGTTCAAGTCAGAATGCCTCCGAAGCAAGATCACAGGAGCGGTCCACATAAGAGATATGAGCCTATCTCCATAGAAGAAATCAATGCTCACCCATCTGTGCTTTTCAATTTCCATGAAGTAGGTTGTCTTGATTTTTGCCAGAGGATAGAAGAAGTCAAGAGTTTTTCACCACTTACACATTTGTGCGCTTTGAGATTCAAGGACAAGCACTTCCAGTTAGCGGGTCTTGATTTCAAAATCTCCCCAAGGTATGTATCCAAGGCTACCAAGATCCCGTATCATGGTGAAAAGTGGTTTAAACAAGCTCATCTTGATCTAGAAGATTATAAACCTTTTATCAAGCCTGAACATAGGGAAACCATCACTGCTATTTTTCCTTTTTCCTATCTTCTTGACAGTTATGCTCCGCTGATGAAAGCCATAATGAGGTATTTCACTTGTGAAGGGAGGTTTAACCAAATTTATGCCTATCATGTCCGCTTGTTGATGCATTTTACCAGAAGCAGACAGCTAAACCTTCCATACTTTTTGTCCAAAAGCATAGAGAAAATGGCAGCTACTGTCCAAAAGAAGGCTCCACCTCAGCAAATCCCTTCTCTCTTTCATCATTCCTTGATCAAGATTATCTTCTTACACCAGCTGGAGAAAAAAGGGGTTTCATGGGATTCATTCATTAGCCATGCAAATTTCGCCACTGTCCCTCCTGTTCATGTGTCTCCTACTCAGCCTGTCCATCACCCAGTGCCTATGTCTAGTAGGCCTGCACCTAAAAAACTCAAAATGACCACTGGGCAGCCAAGTCTACAAGGAGAAGGAGAAGGCAGTGAACCACAGGGAGAAAAAGAAGGCAATGAACAGCAGCAGTTGGAGGTTGATGAACAACAGCAGGTACAGGAAGAGGGACAGCAGCTAGAAGGCAGTGGACATCAGCAACTAGAGTTTGAAGAACAGCAGCAGCTACAGGTTGATGAACAGCAGCAGTTGGAGGTTGATGGACAGCAGCAGACATTAGTTGAGGAGCAGCAAGTTGGGCAGACAATTGAAGCACCTTTTGAGCCACAAACTGGACAGGATGTTGAGGAAGGACATCAAGCTGAAGCTGCCACCTTGACAGTGACCAAAACTGTTCCTAGAAAGAGGAAATTGCCCAAAAAGACAACTTCTAGCTTGCCAAGGAGAAAAGGCGCCAGATTAGCCTTCAAAGGCAAAAGCATAGTTGGAGAAAGTGCCAAGCATGGAGGTAAATCAGCTGTCATCCCTATCCCAAGCGATGACAGTGATAACGAGGCCCGCATCCTTGAAAACCTCCTCATTCACAGAGAGGGGAAAATTGAGGTGTTACAAGAAGATCTTCAAAGGGCGAGGAATTTCAACCATTTCTTGGAGGTTGAAAACAAACAAATGAAGTTTCATGCAGCTATCCATGAGGAAAGGGCGATCAAGTATAAGAAAGAGGCAGAAAAGGCGCAAGTAAGAATTGAAGAGCTCATTGGCGAGTTTGATGATGAAGAGGAGGAAGACCAGCCTAGGCGAAAGAGGCCTAGGACCATCGGGCTTAGAAAAGCCTTGGAGAAACAGAGGGCAGAAGAACAAGCTCATTTCGAAGCCTTTCCTCTCACTGCCCTCCTTGAGCAGGAAATTGAGGAAAACAAAGAAGCATGGCTTGAGAGGGCTAACCAGCATTTGGAAACAAAGCTTGAGAAGGCGAACAGGGACCTTGAGCTGCAGAGGAAGAGGACACACCACTTCCAAAAGCTAAATCAGTTTGCCCGGCGCAAACTAAAGGCAGCACAAGAAAAGCTGAAGAGGTCAAAGGAGAAGCGCCTAGCACGGAAGGAAGCAAAAAGAATATCAGCCCATGATATTTTGGCTTCAGCTTCGGAGCATGTTTCTATGGACCCTTGAGGGTCATGCATGCCAATTTTGGGCCTGTTTCGGCAACTTTTTGTTTTTTGGCATTTTTTGGGTTTTTGGCCAAAAACTCATAAATTCGCCATTTCAGTTTGATGAGTCGTCAAGGGAAGAGGATGATACCGATGGATGCCATAATTCCATGAGCAGGTCTCCAGCGATTTTCAGGGCATTTGAAGATCATTCGCCCCCTCAAATTGGCGAAAAACACCCTCTTTTTGCACATTCGGCCCGCCATATCAGCAGCCTGCTATTTTCTGGGTTTTTGCACACAGGTACAGTTTTGGATGACTTCCGGACCTCGGATTGAGTTGGTTCTAGTTGTGCCGGAAAGTAGACACAGAGAGCTTTCCAGCAAGCCCTCATGAGCCTCATTTCGACATCGGGAAGGCTGCCTATTGCATCCAGCAAGTCAGGGGACCTTTTTCAGGCATAAATATGAAGTATTTTTGTAATTTTTGAACTTCAAAAATCTGCTTTTCCCAAATGTGCGTTAAGATATTTTTATCATTGGGAAATGATGTAAAGTCAATATAATTTCCGTTTTTAGCAGTTTTTTAGATATTTTATGGGATATTTTGTGCCTTGGGCTTTGCAAAGCCTCAAGGACAAGTTTATATATTTTGACTTGGCCAATGGGATAGCTAGTTGCTCCATGAGGTTTTCCTCCCTCAAGCCTATTTATTCCATGGTTCTCATTGTAAATCAGAGGCTGAACTTGAGAGAAGAATTAATACATTGGTCATATGAGCTTTGAAGAATACACTTGAGTTATGATTTTTGGACTGCCTCTTGGATGCTTTTGGAATGATGAAGGATTGTTGATGGATTCCTTGACATGGTAGAATGGTATAGTGTCTCTTTATATGTTTTGTCTTCTAGTTCTCATTCATATTACATATTTCTTGCTGCTATAGATCAATAGAGATTGATTTTGAGATATGCCCATGGAGGCACCTCAAAATCCCTGAATCTTCATAGCTTGATGTTTTCTTCTCCCTTAGTTATGCTAAAGAATTCTTAGCTGCTCTTTAGTAACCTAAGGTATTGTTGCTAAGTTTTGTTCATAAGTTCTATGTATGTTGAGTAGGATGTATGGTTTTCCCTACCTACCTATTAGCTACCCATAGTTCTGTCCATAAAACTTTCTCTTTGACTGATTTGTTGATCATCTTGTTGAACCAAGGAGGCCTAGTCCCGATCTAGCCCTTTGCCTAAAACTATGAAATCTTGTTTGTCAAAATGCCCAATGACTTAGAGACTATGTTTAGGCGTTCCGGCGTAGTTTATGAGTTGTTATTTTGTCTTATATGTTTTCCCCAAAGTCTGATAGCCATTTCCCGAAGTTAGAGGGTCTTATACCTCTATGTATGGCTGGAATGTTTGATTTCTATGTATTAATTAGCTCATAGTTACACTTAGCATGATTAATGGCTTGCTATTACATGTTTATGTCTGCTATTAACTAGTTACACTTGAAATCCCTTGTCTTTCACCAACTTGTTGTTCATTCAATCCATTTTTCCCAGAGATCCCTTCTACCGTGAATCAAATCGGCCCTACAGCAGCTTTACATCATCACCTCATAGCTTCCTTGACCTGTTTGACCCCATAGCCCAATTTATCTACATCTTGTTATCCAGTTTATGTATTTGATCAGTTTCATCCCTCACAAACTTAAAAAAACCAGAAAAACTAAAAACATACTTCATAACTAGCCTAATATCAGAACACCGCAAGTAAAACACACCGACATCTTTTACACATATAGAGAGAGCCCTCTCTGAGTCCAGGAAGGCTAGGTCCTTGGGCTCCAAAGCTTGGTTTGATGTTACATCGTCATTTGGCTAGCCAATCGGCCAAATCACGTGACCCTAACATAATGGCGATCACGGTGGGACTTTGAGTTAGTGACAATCTAAGGACACCTTAGAACTCTAGAAGTCCCTTATTTTTAAGAATACTGTTTGATTGACTTATCCCACCGCTCTCTAACATAATGGCGATCACGGTGGGACACTGAGTAGTAAACAAGCTTAGTTTCCCTAATCTATAGAGACCTTTAAGAATACTATATGATTGACTTATCCCACTGCTCAGTAGCATAGTCACACTCACAGTAGGACCTTCCGAGTTAGTGGCAATCTAAGTACAACTTAGTAACTCCCGAAGTCTCAATCAAGCTTAGTAAACTTAGAGATTGTTTGAAGAGTAGAAAATAGCTCTTTCACCATCTTAGAAAAATGATGAGTCAGTTATAGAAATCTCTTCCAAACCTTGTAGGCACATAAAACTCAAAAAACCCCAAAAACACTCCCTTAGATTGGCTTTGACAATATTGGTGGTGGACCATACAAGTATACCTCAAAACAAACTGAAAATCCACCTGGCGACTCCACTAAACTTCTAGTAAGCCTTACTACTTTTCAAAACTCTAGGCTACTATCTGATAAACCTATCCCATCGCTCACTAACATAGCGGGAGATGGTGGGACACTGAGTACATAATAGTCCAGCAAACTCTTATAGACTCTTTGGTCCTTTAGGTATCATAAACAAGCAAGCAGTCCATAGATCCATTTAGAGTAAACTCTTTTTGTTCTCATCACCCTAGCAAAGTGTTGAAACAAGTCTAGGATACTTTAACAAACCATAGGCTGCACATAAAACTCAGAAAAACCTTAAAAAAATTTCCAGATTAGTTACTGGTGGTGGACCATAGCTACATCTCTAAAAAAACAACCAAGTTCCACCTGGCGACTCCACAACTCCCAATAGACCTAAAGACTCCACTGGAGGAAGAACCTAAAACATGACTGGTCATCCTAGAAAGAAAAAGCACTCAGGCCTTAGTTGGATTCAAGAAATTATTGTCTTTATCTATAACTATGTTCTATCCTACTTTGAGCCTGATAAGGAATACACCGATGAGATCTACATTGATCATTGGAAAGATCTCAAACCTCAAAAATCCAAGCCTCAAATCTCAGACCATGAGAAAGTTTGTACACCTATGCTTACCCCAGATTCACCTATGGAAAACCTAACAAAACATGAGCCTCATGCTACCTTTCCCACTCTGGATGAAACCTCAAACAGTCACGA
Source organism: Pinus albicaulis (assembly GCA_034641835.2). Lineage (NCBI taxonomy): Eukaryota > Viridiplantae > Streptophyta > Pinopsida > Pinales > Pinaceae > Pinus > Pinus albicaulis. The sequence goes on from CM076580.1 coordinate 526,545,855, forward strand.
ACCTCTTTTTACACTACCTATATCCACAAAGGTCCCAGAAAGATACAAGCCTCTGGTTTTACCTCCCATCTTACAAGCCCTTCCTGCAAATCTTCAAAATAAATTACCCAGGTTTGATGGAGAAAGCTCCAAAGTCACCGCTGAAGAGCATGCCCGAAAACTTGAGGATTTACTTGACCTTTATGACATAGAAGAAGATGATGTGCGTATTAGAATGTTTGCCTTATCATTACAAGGAAAAATTAAGAGTTGGTTTCAAGACCTTCCCGCTGCAAGCATTACCAATTTTCATCAGTTCACTCAAATCTTCCTAGATAGGTGGTTGGTCATGGGTAATAAAGTTCTCATCATAAAGGAGTACAATCAGTTAAAAAGACAACCAGGGGAAACAATACAAAACTTTTCAGCCAGGTTCAATAAAGTATACCATGCAATGCTTGCTAACCTAAAGCCACCCCTCGGATGTGTTCTCTTACATTACCCAGACTCTTTTGACCCAGAGATGGTTTTCCAGATAAAAAACAAAGATCCTTTGACCCTAGAAGAAATGCAAAGGATAGCAGTTGATGTAGAATTCAACATACTAAATAGGGAGGCACAACTAAGAACAATAGAGAAAGACAAAGCAAATCAAGAGAGACTAGTATCTTCAGAGGAAAAGTTGAAAAAATTGGAATGTATGCTTGGAAAACTAGAACATCTACTTAGGAAAAGAGAGAAATAGAAACACAAGGTTAACACTGCTTATTCAAACCAACCTACCCTTCTTCCTCAAGTTAAACACACTCAGCTATCACAAGACAAGAGTTATAAACAAAATATGCCTAATGGGAAAGTTGCAAATAAAAACATAGAGGAATGCTCTAAAGAAGCTATCAGCCATTTTGAAATCATAGATTCTGAAATGGAAGAAGAATCAAAACCTTTAGGTTCTCTACCCTTATGCTTTAAATCATTCCCTACTTTGAAAGAAAATTTTCTCCCTAAAGATCTCTCAGCAGTTATTCAGGAAAACCCTGCTCAAGCTAACTCTCACCTAAATCAAGAAGAGATGATTGAAGAAGAATTCAAATCTGAGATAGAAGATAAATCAAAACCTGTAGGGTCTCTACCTTTATGTTGGGAGTCATTTGAGTTCATAAAAGCAAACTGGCCCCCTAAGAATCTATCAGAAAAAACTCATGAATTACATGATAACTATCCTCAATATCACAAAGAATTGGTTGAAGATGAAAATAAGCAAGAAATGACAGAAAACCCACAGGATCTCTCTAAGGGCATAAGTGATGATTCATCATCTCTCAAAGGTGAAGCCCAAAAAGACATTCATCCTTCAAATCATATTTCCCAAGAGAAAGAAGATTATTTTAGAGAAATGAAAATGCCTCCCTTTCTAACTGAAGAGGAAATAGATCAACTTATAAACATACAAACAACCTCTGAAACTTCATATAACCAAAAGTTTTCTGATCTTTCTCCTGTTAATCTTGCATGTCATAAATCAGAAAATAGATGTGTAGATCAATCTGAAGAAAAGCAATCTGATAGTCCAATGTGCATGGTTGATAACATTTCTTATGTTAATGATTCTCCAAGGTTTGATCAATATGTTGATGATTGTGATTTCCAAATAGAAACTAACTTTGCAGAACACTCAGCTTTTGATTTTTGGGAGGAAACTCAGTTTCATAAACTTGAGAAAAGTGAGTAGCCATTACAGGTCATCTATGACACTGATGAGGAGAGCATTGAGATTTTAGAAGTAAGTGAAGAGTCTCGGACTCTTTGCTCTACTTCACTTCAGTCCATCAGAGATAACATTCACATAATTGGAAATCAACAGTTTTTCAGCTTTGATGACGAGGTTGAGGAAGATGGTGAAATTCTTGAGCATGTTGTAAATGAGAAGCCTTTTCCTGAAATGATTGAAGAAATCATTTTGGACATGGAATCTTCCTTAACTCCAGATCTGCAGCCACCAAGCTCCATTGACTTACAAATTGCATATGATGAAGTAGAGGTTGAGAAACAAATGAGAGTTGTCACACTATCCTTTGAAGATAATTTACTGTCAAAGTATATCCCTGCTCATCAACCTGATGACCTTCACACAATTTTCAGCCCGCCCTATCAAAACACATCAGCTTGGCAAGAGAATTACACTGCAATATATGATGAACATGTCATTTCAAGTAATCATGAGCAAGGGGAAGAGTTGTTGTACCAAGGGGGTCCCAAATATGGTCAAGTGGGAGAAAGAGTAATCCTGAATGAAACCTATATCTCAAATCCTCTAGATCATGTATTATTCCAAGATCCAGTTGTTGTTTTCCTTGAAAAGTCTAAAAGAGTAGTAGTTTCTATCATAAACAAGTTGCTACCAAGAATGAGAAAAGGCTTAAGTACTACTTTACAAAAACCTGCCAAATGGGAGTGGCCTTGTCATTATTTCTGCATCATGAAAGAACTAAACCAGAGTCACCCATGCAATCATCTACTTGACTGGTTACATTGGAAAGAAGAGTTCACCAAATGTGTATGTTGTGTACAGTTTAAATTAGGATAGGTAGACAACAGTGGAAAATAAGCTCAGCCTTGCGAGCATCTTTTCAGTTTTAGATTTTTTGAAGAAAAGTGAAAAAGCAGAATATACAAAAGCAGTAAACAATAGAAAAAGAGGGCAGTTTCTAAAAACAATGGTAAAGCCCCATGTTCCAAAAAATAGTCCTTTAGAAAGCGTGCAAGTCTAAATGCCGCTACTAGTACTTCAATGTCTTGTTCAGCTATCTAGCCTAATCATAGCTGAGCATGTTTAAATTTATTTGCTGATAAGTTAGTGAGTGCAAAGATAGTCAACATTGTGTAAGATTGACTTATCACAGAGCTTAGATTAGGGAGAGATTCTGGTTCCACATGCCTAAAACAAAACCAAAGAGAGAAGCGAGGGATGAAAAACACATTGTACATCTTAGCCCCGCTTGTCTAGTTTCCTTTTGTTGCAGAATAACATTTGTGTGCAGCTTGTCTTTTATGCCGCAAATGCATGACAAATCAGACTGCTTAATCCTGATTTGATCATTTTTGAATTTCATGTCGTAGATTAGAGAATGAAATCCTGTCAAACTGCTTAATCTTGACAGTCGATCTAGTTTTAGGTAGAGAAATGAAGGAGTTCATCAGCTTAATCTGAACTCCCGGCAGATATAAGAGTAGAAATAGGTAGGTTCATTTTGCAAAAAGAAAAAATATGCATTGTCAAAAGGCTGCTAGTTCAAATGCGCCAAAAAGAAGAAAAAATGTTAGGAAAGATAGTGGGGTAGGTAGAAGTATCATTGATGTTAACCATGCTGTCATTTTTCAGAAATAACATCAAGAGAAGGGTAAATTTTGCGCCAATGGATAAGGCACTGGTCTTCATAAGCCAAAGATCTGAATTCTGGACACCTCCTGACGAGGAGATGCCCTCCCCAAATGGAGCCACTGTTAGCCATCAATATTTTTTACATATTAGTGATGACTATATCTTCAGCTGAGTTTTCTAGAAACTGATTTCCTTATGTCAATATGTCATCCAGAAAACCCTCCCAAAACTTTTTTCGCCTTTCTACCTATTTAGTCCACCCCTGGCGAAATCAGAACCTCATACCCATTATTACTATCTTTCTATCTTTAACCCCTACCGTCCGCCCATCATCTCTAAAGAGCAAACTAAGTTCCGTTTAAAAAGCTCTATGTTAGGAAGTGGCGCCTTAAGACATTTCACCCTTGGCAATCATCAAAAAGCCAAAAAGCCTCCATCTGCAACAGACCTACCATGACTGACCTCTTACTTTGCAAATGAAATTGACAAATAGCCCTAAGTCGCGCCACTCATATCCCCTAGATCTCAGCACTGCATAAAGCCCAATCTCAAGCTGACTATTAGGTTTTTCACAGTGTTCTATGGTTTCTACAAAGGCAGGAAATATAACTTCATCTCAGGAGGAAATGCTTGATCTACAGTTAGAGGAACAGCTGCTTCTAAATGTAACTTGAGCCTGAGACATGCCTGCAAAACAGAAAGCTACTCATCCAGACTTTACAGTTCTTTCCATCATGAAAATCACAGAAAGACACCACTGTCACAGCAAACTGGCAAATGGTCATGGCCCAGAACCTCCTTCATTTACAAGCAGAGGGTTGGAGCGCCTCCTTCATCCACAAGCAGAGGGCGCTGGCCAGTATTGATTTTGAAGATTGCAAAAGTCCAGGTTTGACTTGAACTGAAACAAATGAAACAAGGACTCCAAGTTTTATGAATGTGACTGATGATCATAATAGGAATATAGTTGAAACATGCTAGCTCAAAGGAAAGGAGAGTCTGGTTTGATAAAGAAGGATCAAATGGAATAGATGCTGACAACAAATGCCATTACACAGGCAGAAGGAAAGTTCTTGTTTTCTCAAAAGACACTGACCTCCATAATTACAGAGATTATCCTTCAAATGGTTTGTCATGAGATGACCAAAACACATGATGATATTTTAGTCACCCTTAGAGCAGTACAGAGGAACAGTGTCACTGTGGCCAGGGTTTCTTCTGAAATACAGTGATGCTTGCAAGTAAAGATGCTAAGATTGAGGTTTTTCAAGTGGTTTACTTACCATCACATTCAGAGAAAGGCTGTGTCAAACAGAGTTGTCAAAAAGCCTTCAGATACCTTACCTGATGAAGAGCCTCCTCCATATATGAGCAGATGGCCAAAGCCATTGCAGGTTGTTGAAAACTGATGGGTCTAAAAAGTGCAGAGAAAGGACACAAAGAAATTAACAAAATACTACTATAAATGATATGCTTATGATACAAAAGTATTATTTTCTTATTCAAAATAAGAATGTTCAAAAAACCTATAGTAGAAAGGACATACTTGAACATATGCATGCATTATACTACCAAGGAGCAAGCCAGGAAGGCAATGGTTAAACAGTACTCCACTATCCCTTGCCCAGAAAGTCTGAAGAAGCTCCTTTTGAGTAAAAAGTAAAGTATAGTGTGAAAGCATGCAACCTAAAGAAGGCACTACAGTCCAGGGAGAAGCTTGTAAATCACCTGAAAGCAGGGATTGACACCATGAACAAAAAGAGCTTTTTCCAAAGCCTGCTCATCATATAGCCATCAGCAGATTAGGACAGGTTTTCTGAAAATGAGTTTTATTAGGTTTGGGCAACACTCAAAACCCATGAAGCACTTCACTATTGCAAATTCAATCAAAAGACATCTACAGGGCTCTGCCAAACCAAGCACAAGTAGCAGGAGGCATTTCTGCAAAGCAAGGAGCAGTCAGGTCATTTTATCCCAAGTCATCATCTAGTTTTGAAAAGCTTGGCAAGCATAAGAGAAAAGGCATACTCCACAAGTAGCAGGAGGCATTTTTGCAAAGCAGGGGAACAGTCAAGGCATTTTGCCACAAGGGTCCTTCCAAGTCAGTCTACAGGTTCATCAAGTACAGGTATGATCTGGCCTATTTTCAGTTTCTGAAAAAGATTTTAAGACAAGTTTAGGCATGTTCATCATAAAAGGAAGGAGTGCCATATCAATGCATTTTGAGTGAAAGAGTCAGAAAACAGATTTGAAAGACACTCGGCTTTTAAGTCATTTTCAAGGAAAATCCTTGTCACTTTGTAGCAGCTGGAAAAGACATTTTGAATTTCGAAAATCAAAGAGCTTAAATCTATCTTCTCACCAAGTGGCAAAAGCACTCTATAGACTCTTTGATATATTATGTAAAGCAAAGGTCACATTTTTAAAAAAGGGACCCGAAAGGATCGGCCCTAAACAGAGTCATTATTCAAAGTTTATATACATGTTCAATGACAAGGCCACAGTTTGAAAACAAAACAGATTTGAAAACCAACGTTAATTTGCAAAGTTCAAAACCGTTGAAGATTAGATGTGAAATGACTTAAGGTTGAAGTGTGAGAGTGGCAATTTCATTTTCAAAAACTAAAGTCAAAACCCGTGCCTCCCCAGCACCAAAGCACGTTTTTTCGGTCAGTTTGCAAATTATAGCACCGTTTGAAGCCGAGCGACGCGCCTGGCGCGAATTTTACACAGTCTCCTTTGTTGGCGCGACGCGCCTGTACATTGGCGCGACGCGCCTGTACAGGCCGCCCGATCGCTCGACAGGTCGACCCGACAGGCCACCCAAGGTTTTTTGGAGGGTTCAGGTGCTACTCAAGCTTCCCTCCAAAGGATTTCTCCTCAAAATTCAAAAGGTATTTCGACTCCTACCTCGAAAATCTCGAAAACCAAAGTTAAACTCTGTGTGCCGTGGTTTGAAACTATGCATTGTTGAAAAGGCCTTGACCATTTTGAAAAAGAGAAACCCGTGCAGCCTCTGCTCAAACTTTGGAGCTTTTAAAACCCTGTTGCCTCCGCTCTGAAACATGATTTTGACTGTATATCCACAACAAGGTTAACTCTAAAAATGAGCATGTTTTTGTTTAAGTGAAATAGCATACACAGAGAACAATAAATTTTAATGGGAAAAAGGGTTCTGGGTCAAGCAGAAGTATAGATTGAAGCTCCGGAGGAAGCTTGTTCACCTTATTCATAAAAATACAGTATTCAATGATTATTAGTTGGTTGCCTTGTATTGTTCAAAACTTATTGACAAAGTTGCCATCCATTCAAGCAAAGGTTTTCATAATATCACCAGAGGGCTACGTTCATGAAGGACCATTGATTGTTTGGACAAGAGAAAACTCATATAACCTCTGTCTAAAAGCTTTGTAGTCTCCTAAAAAGCTCTGTCATTTTTGCTCCAATACTGTGTATTGACATTCTAAGCATATGTGTGGTGGTTTGCTTGAGATGCAAATAGTGGAAAGTAGGCACACCTATACAGGGCAGAATTGTTAAATGACTATAAGCCTTCTTGAGCAAGGAGCAAGGTGTGTTGGTTGGCATCTAAGACTTCAAAAAACAGAGTAATTATTGGCATTTTCTCACAGCACACTATTTTAGCAGATTGCCTTTCATTCACTGTATTTTCCCACTGTGAATTTGTTGGCAAAGAGTTTCCAAAGATGAACAGCATATTGAAGGACAGAGTTGTTGGTGATTAAATTTAAACATTGGAGGCAGAGGTACAAAAGTGGTGTTTGATTTCTTAAACTTCACAAGTGAAAGGGTGTGTTTCCTAAAGCACTGTGCATTGATTTTACACCTAACTTGGGTCTGCCTTTTCTAGAAACCATATTTTATCAGGCAGAGAAATTGTTGACAGAGGTACTCTAAAGGTGAATAGGGCCACTTCTAAAGGACAAGTGGTTGATGATTGCAGTTTTACATTGAAGACAGAGATGTAGCTATGATTGCTTAACACTCTATACAGGAAATTGACACAGGAGTTTGTCCCATCTTCACACAGGGTACCATATTAGAAAGTTTGCCTGGCTGAAGTGCATCCAGAGGTGAAGGGCTGTTTTTTAAAGAGTGCAGAGGTGGTTTATTCAAAGAAAAATTGTTGCATTTCATCAAAACCACATTGTCTAAACTGTCCAAACAGTCTAGTGACTAGTGTCAATCCAGCAGAACATTCTTCATACAGTGAAGGCAGTTTGCCTCTTCCAAAGTTTGGTCAAATTCAGAATGCCTCCAAAGCGAGATCACAGGAGCGGTCCACATAAGAGATATGAGCCTATCTCCATAGAAGAAATCAATGCTCACCCATCAGTGCTTTTCAATTTCCATGAAGTAGGGTGTCTTGATTTCTGCCAGAGGATAGAAGAAGTCAAGAGTTTTTCGCCACTTACACATTTGTGCGCTTTGAGATTCAAGGACAAACACTTCCAGTTAGCGGGTCTTGATTTCAAAATCTCCCCAAGGTATGTATCCAAGGCTACCAGGATCCCGTATCATGGTGAAAATTGGTTTAAACAAGATCATCTTAATCTAGAGGATTATAAACCTTTCATCAAACCTGAACATAGGGAAACCGTCACTGCTATTTTCCCTTTTTCCTATCTTCTTGACAGTTATGCTCCACTGATGAAAGCCATAATGAGATATTTCACTTGTGAAGGGAGGTTTAACCAAATTTATTCCTATCATGTCCGCTTGTTGATGCATTTTACCAGAAGCAGGCAGCTAAACCTTCCATACTTTTTGTCCAAAAGCATAGAGAAAATGGCTTCTACTGTCCAAAAGAAAGCTCCACCTCAGCAAATCCCTTCTCTCTTTCATCATTCCTTGATCAAGATTATCTTCTTACACCAACTGGATAAAAAAGGGGTTTCATGGGATTCATTCATTAGCCATGCAGATTTCGCCACTGTCCCTCCTGTTCATGTGTCTCCTACTCAGCCTGTCCATCGCCCAGTGCCTATGTCTAGTAGGCCTGCACCTAAAAAACTCAAAATGACCACTGGGTAGCCAAGTCTACAAGGAGAAGGAGAAGGAGAAGTGTAAGAACCAGTGGGGAAAAGGAAGGCATGATATGACCAGTAGCAATGGAAGAAAAATGTTCGTAGCAGTAAGAGGGACAAAGGCAGGTCAGAAGAAGTGGACAATGTACAATTGGTTTGAAGAATGCTGAGCACACAGTAGCTGGATGAACAGCAGAGTATGAGGCTATGTGATAAGCAAGATACATCACGAGGAGCAAGCTGGGGCGACACCAGGCCACCTTTGGCTTCAAAACTGTATGTAGATGTTGAGGAAGGACAAGAAGTCGACGTCGTCACCTTGGACAACCAAAACTTCCATCTTAGAAAGAGAAATTGCCCAAAAAGACAATTTCTAGCTTGCCAAGGAGAAAGAGCGCTAGATTGGCCTTCAAAGGCAAAGGTGCAGTTGGAGGAAGTGCCAAGCATGGAGGTAAGTCAGCTGTCATCCCTATCCCAAGCGATGACAGTGACAATGAGGCATGCATCCTTGAAAACCTCCTCATTCACAAAGAAGGGCAAATTGAGGTGTTACAAGAAGATCTTCAAAGGGCGAGGAATTTCAACCATTTCTTGGAGGTTGAAAACAAACAAATGAAGTATCATGCAGCCATTCATGAGGCAAGGGCGATCAAGTATAAGAAAGAGGCAGAAAAGGCGCAATTAAGAATTGAAGAGCTCATTGGCGAGTTTGATGATGAAGAGGAGGAAGACCAGCCTAGGCGAAAGAGGCCTAGGACCATAGGGCTTAGAAGAGCCTTGGAGAAACAGAGAGCAGAAGAACAAGCTCATTTCGAAGCCTTTCCTCTCACTGCCCTCCTTAAGCAGGAAATTGAGGAAAACAAAGAAGCATGGCTTGAGAGAGCTAACCAGCATTTGGAATTAAAGCTTGAGAAGGCAAATAGGGATCTTGAGCTGCAGAGGAAGAGGACACACCACTTCCAAAAGCTAAATCAGTTTGCCCGGCGCAAACTAAAGGCAACACAAGAAAAGCTGAAGAGATTAAAGGGGAAGCGCCTAGCACGGAAGGAAGAAAAAAGCATATCAGCCCTTGATATTTTGGCCTCAGCTTCGGAGCATGTTTCTATGGACCCTTGAGGGTCATGCATGCCAATTTTGGGCCTGTTTCGGCAACTTTTTTTTTTTTGGCATTTTTGGGCTTTTGGCCAAAAACTCATAAATTCGCCATGTCAGTTTGATGAGTTGTCAAGGGAGGAGGATGATATCGATGGATGCCATAATTCCATGAGCAGGTCTCCAGCGATTTTCAGGGCATTTGAAGATCATTCGCCCCCTCAAATTGGCGAAAAACAACCTCATTTTGCACATTCTGCCCGCCATATCAGCAGTCTGCTATTTTCTGGGTTTTTTCACACAGGTACAGTTTTGGATGACTTCCGGACCTCGGATTGAGTTGGTTCCAGTTGCGCCGGAAAATAGACACAGAAAGCTTTCCAGCAAGCCCTCATGAGCCTCATTTCGACATTGGGAAGGCTGCCATTTGCATCCAGCAAGTCAGGGGACCTTTTTCAGGCATAAATATGAAGTATTTTTGTAATTTTTGAACTCCAAAAATCTGCTTTTCCCAAATGTGCGTTAGGCTATTTTTATCATGGGAAAATCATGTAAAGTCAATATAATTTCCGTTTTTAGTAGTTTTTTAGATATTTTATGGGATATTTGTGCCTTGGGCTTTGCAAAGCCTCAAGGACAAGTTTAGATATTTTGACTTGGCCAATGGGATAGCTAGTTGCTCCATGAGGTTTTCCTCCCTCAAGCCTATTTATTCCATGGTTCTCATTGTAAATCAAAGGCTGAACTTGAGAGAAGAATTAATACATTGGTCATATGAGCTTTGAAGAATACACTTGAGTTATGATTTTTGGACTGCCTCTTGGATGCTTTTGAGGAATGATGAAGGATTGTTGATGGACTCCTTGACATGGTAGAATGGTATAGTGTTTCTTTATATGTTTTTGTCTTCTAGTTTTCATTCATAATACATATTTCTTGCTGCTATAGATCAGTAGAGATTGATTTTGAGATATGCCCATGGAGGCACCTCAAAATCCCTGAATCTTCATAGCTTGATGTTTTCTTCTTCCTTAGTTATGCTAAAGAATTCTTAGTTGCTCTTTAGTAACTTAAGGTATTGTTGCCAAGTTTTATTCATAAGTTCTATGCATGTTGAGTAGGATGTATGGTTTGCCCTACCTACCTATTAGCTGCCCATAGTTCTGTCCATAAAACTTTCTCTTTGACTGATTTGTTGATCATCTTGTTGAACCAAGGAGGCCTAGTCCCGATCTAGCCCTTTGCCTAAAACTATGAAAGCTTGTTTGTCAAAGTGCCCAATGACTTAGAGACTATGTTTAGGCATTCCGGCGTAGTTTATGAGTTGTTAGTTTGTCTTATATGTTTTCCCCAAAGTCTGATAGTCATTTCCCGAAGTTAGAGGGCCTTATACCTCTATGTATGGCTGGAATGTTTGATTTCTGTGTATTAATTAGCTCATAGTTACACTTAGCATGATTAATGGCTTGCTATTACATGTTTATGTCTGCTATTAACTAGTTACACTTGAAATCCCTTGTCTTTCCCCAACTTGTTGTCCATTTAATCCATTTTGCCCAAAGATCCCTTCTACCGTGAATCAAATCGGCCCTACAGCAGCTTTACATCATCACCTCATAGCTTCCTTGACCTGTTTGACCCCATAGCCCAATTTATCTACATCTTGTTATCCAGTTTATGTATTTGATCAGTTTTATCCCTCACAAACTTAAAAACTTAAAAAACCAAAAACACACTTCATAACTAGCCTAATATCAGAACACCGCAAGTAAACACACCGACATCTTTTACACATATAGAGAGAGCCCTCTCTGAGTCCAGGAAGGCTAGGTCCTTGGGCTCCAAAGCTTGGTTTGATGTTACATCGTCATTTGGCTAGCCAATCGCCCAAATCACGGGACTCTAACACACCATCTACATCTTGAGTAATAGACGAGCAAGTGCAGGTCCAATTTCAGATTGCGGTTCTGACTAGATGCCAGTTGGTATGAGAGATGAAATTTTGACAAGGAATTATGCTGCATAAAAGCCTTTATTTGAAAAATCATGTGTCTAGGAAAGAAATGTTTTGGATAATGACATAAGAGATTTTAAGAATTCATACTCATCAGATTACAGAGGTGGGAAGACTGCAAATGTTGAATTTCAACTGTAAGAACATTCTTCTCAAAGAACTATGAGTTCACAATTCATTGAGCTTCAACTTAGGAAAAAGGCTGAATTGACAATCAAAGAATATTACAGGTGCATTCCTTTACAAATATTCCATGCATTTTCATTATGTATTTTAAAGAAGTTAACAAATTTCCCTGAATTTTTATTAATTCTGCATGACATACCATCCAGGGTGAGAGATTTGAAGGATGCAACTTTTTGTGTAGATGACCTTAAAGCACCATTTTTCCATTCAAATGTGGTTTCACTTTGGATATTATATTCTTTTTTAGGAAAGATGTTGAAATTGATCTTCTGGGAATCTACTTACACATTTATTCAAGTATGAGACTTTCTTGCTAGAACGGGGACAACTTACAATTTGGGGATTGTTGCAGCTCCTGGAATAGTATCTTGGTTTGGTACCTGACATGGATCTCATGTTTGACTGTAAGGATAGGCTCATGATTTTACTCAAAGGAAATCAATATTGAGTTGGAATTTTTTTCCGAATCAGAATAATTGTTGTAGTTCCCAAAGTTCGATGACTTTGTACAATCTGCACTAGTGAACTTACTTGAAGTGAATTCACCTAAATATCTTATTGATGATGTAGAAATTAGTGAGAGAGATAAAGAGGTCACAATGAAATTTATGGAGGAGAAAGAGATATAACACATATGCACACACACACTGAAAGTGGACACAATAAATGTTGAAAAAATTGGTGATATTTCATGTGATATTTGTTTGTCTCAAGCACATTGAAAATAGAGTTAGTGGGGTCTAGGACTACATTGATTCTTAAGGTATTTTAAGCTGTTGTGGTATAAATTTAAACATGGGAGACCGGTAGGCTTTAGCTTGTCTTTAGGGTTACCTTAAATTTGATATGTCAAAGTGACCTTGTTCCTTGGTAAGGAAATTATTTGGCTACATTTTTTTGTATCTGCAAACTAAGAAAACTTGACCAGTCCTCATATTCAGTGTAGGATCTAATTAGAAATTATTTAGGAAAGAAAAAGAGGAAATAGTTCCATTCTATTTAAATTATGAACATATTGGTATAAAGTCAAACATAATTTAAGGTATTTGTGTCATGTAGGAAAATTGAGAGTAGAAATAGTAATAAACTAATATCAACTAATGCACATTGAAATGTCCAAGAATAGTTTATGAAGGTAAGATGAGTTGATTAATGTCCACAAATCAGTAAAGGATAGATCAACAGGACTAGTAAATATAGCTAGTCAACAGTGGATTATGGGGGTTCCATGATGATAAACGAATAAAATAACATAAGAAATGGTGAATAGGTAATGTAAACAATAGAAATATAGGGTACACTATTCAACATCAATTTTCCAGAATTGAGATAGAGGTATGGATAAGTGAGGGAATATAGGCATCCATGTCATCAATTATCATTATGGAGGGGCTGATGCAGACTATCATAATGTTTTTTGAGGAGTGCCTAAGGGTGAGATGGCATAGTTGGATGAGCCTAGAAGGTTGGAATGGCGTATCAAAACTCTCCTAACATTTGAAGTAGAATAGAAGAATATATTGATGGATGTTTCACTACAAAATATAGGTTGAAGGGTAGTTATTGGTGGAAGCAAGGAGCAGGAATGATCTGGTGACCTTGTGGATGTCATACATCTATTGGTTAAGTAGGAAGATTTACATTGTCTCATAAATATGGCATCTCCCACTTACATGGATAGTGCATCTGCACTGTGCTTAATGCCCCACTGATGATGATATGTCAGAAAAAGGAAGTGGTGAACCTAATGGTGCAAGGTCTAGAAAGGTTTTGTTATGTGAATCAATTGTGGGTGATTACCCTGTGTATGTATAAATATTAGACATGTCTAAGTGGGATAGGAAATGGTGGTGGAAGTATACCCACTAGAATGAGAAGATAGGGAAGGATATTTCCCACGAATCTCATAATATATAGTAGTCTTCTTGGTCAACATCGAGAGTTTGATTTATTGAAAATTATGATGGTGTAATTATCATCTCTTTGTGCCAAGTGTATTGAAGCCTTTTTGTCTCATCGTCAAACAAGGTGTTGTGTTATGTATGATGTACATACAACATTTACCAGAAAAGACTGGAAGGAAGTGCAAGACTCCAAAGCGTTTTACCAGCAAGATGGAAGGAAACGAATGCTCCTTGAAAAGGTCTGGGCTCCCATACTCTAGGTATAATGACCCAACTACAATCAAGCTACACTCCATTGCCACTATTGGTCCAACACACTTCACTACTACTTCTCTGCTGCTGCCCTCACTATCTACAACCACTGCTTCTATCCATGCCGTCTCTCCTACTACAGACTATCTACTTTGCATGTTTCCTTTGATGCACTATACTGCTCTTACTATTTGATGCTACCTCTGTTGCTACTAATGTTGCTGATATCACTACTACACTGTTATCCATTTCTTTTCTATTTTTGTCTCTTTGTTGCAGCTTCCATCCACTGCTGCCATCACATGTACTGTCACAACTTCCATACATACTATCCCAACTGTCATAGAGGTGTTGTCATGGGATCATACATATCAATGTTATCATAGTCACACTGTTAAAGAAATTGTCCTATGGATATTTGCATATGGGTCCGCTGCATGCATAAGTAACTACTGTGTTCAACAATCATCAAGCTAATGATCTCAACCATGTAAAATACATTGAAATGGAGAGGAATGTCACTTACCCACTATAATTTGTGTCTAGGTCACCATTTTAAATTAACACACAACCATATATGTAGATCACTAAAATTTTATTGTCTTAAGGTAGCTACCATCACAAGAGCACTCTCAGAACAACAAGTTCATGCAAATACTCAATAATCTACTGATGCACATTCATGAGGTTACTGTCACGCTCAGCTCATTGTCTTATGTCACTGAGGTACTGTCATTACAAATTTCCTTCACCAATATACATATCCTCAGTACTATAAGTATTACATGCTTGTTTAACTAGGAAAATTCCCTTACTATACCTAATAATAAACCATTTTTGTGTTACAAGTTACAACAAGTAATGAATATTCTCATTGCTAGACTACTCAATGACTATATAAATGATGATATTTTGCCATTATTATCAGAAGATATTTGCCACTGGAATATATGTTGAGGATGAGGAATCAAATCACAGCCTCTTCACTATACATAAACCCTTATTCTGTCCAATAGCTACAATACTTCATCAATACCAACATTACTATGTGTATGATTCATAAATGGAAACTCACTGTTCGTTGTTAATTTTTGCCTCTATATTTCAAATTCTTCACTGCAATGCAAGCCTAGGGCTTATTGTTTCTAGTTGGATTTAATTCTCCTTAGTAGGCACATGGAACAAGAGTATATATATCCTTTATTGCAGATGAGAAACAATTCATATATACTTCACTGTGAATTAGAAATCACAACCATTCATACTAAAGTAAACATGCCATTGCAGAAATGAGACTAGGAAACGATAATAATCATGTAGCATGACTAGTGGATAAGAATTTTGATGCTTTAGAATAATTCAGAATGTGAGAGTCTCTACAAAATTTGAAGAAAAAAAATTCCTCCCTTTCAATCTCCTAAAGATGGAAAAATTGGCAAATCCTCTCCATGTGGTATGCGTTGATTTTCTTGATGTGGAAGTGGAGGGAACAAACCTTGAGCTACTTGAGAATATTACTGAGGCCATTTGAAAAATGAGACTGTTGAATAGCTACATAAAATGCTCATAACATGTCATCTTGGGACAAACAGTTTTAGGAGAGGATTCCAAGTGAGCCAAACTTAAATCATGTATATTTCATCCCTAACTGGCTTGTTGATCTCCTCATTCAGGTGGCAGAGGTGACCAAGGGGAAAAAAGAAGGTACTTCAAGGAAGGTACATGCTCAATAAAAATATCGATGTATTGAAGTAGTAAGAATGCCTCCAAAACCAAAAGTCTCTATGTCTATTCAAGCCTAGAGAAGCAATCCCCTTTGAGAATCAAAGAGATAAATATGTGTATCTATGATGTCAATTAATGCAGTCCTCTAGGGTGCCTTACTGTTTTCTTCTAACTATGTTGTTATTGATGTTGTTTCTATCACTACTGCACTGTTATCCACTGCTTGTCTATTGTTGTCTCTTTGTTGCAGCTTCCATCCACTGCTGTCATTGCATGTACTATCACAACTTCAATACATACTATCCCAGCTGTCATAGAGGTGTTTTCATGGGATCATACATATCAATGTTATCATAGTCACATTGTTAAAGAATTTGTCCTATGGATCTCTACATATGGTTCCTCTGCATGTATAAGTAACTACTATGTTCAACAGTCATCAAGCTAATGATCTCAACCATGTAAAACACATTGACATCATGCTTATATGCCTCCCATTGTCATACAACTTTCTCACAAGAATAATATTGTTATAATAGGAATTCAAGAAAAATGTAAATTTATGACCTCAAAGAATAAATTTGCAGCACATATCAACCACTTATATACTTCAAATTCTTGTTAAGAAATCATGCTCAAACAAAGGTATCAACCAGGTAATACATCAGTGTGGAGAGAACTGTCAGTTACCCACTATACTTTGTGTCTAGGCCACCATTTTAAATTAACACACAACCATATATGTAGATCACTGACATTTTATTGTCTCAAGGTAGCTACCATCACAAAACCTTTATTAGAACAACAAGGTCATGCAAATACTCCAACAATCTATTGTTTCACATTCATGGGGATTCTTGTCCATGCTTAGCAAAGCATGCTTATGTCAGATTTTGACTAGTGTCATTACAAATTTCTTTCACCAATCTACATGTATTCATGTATTTAGTAATATATGTATTTCATAATGCTTCTTTGAACTAGGAAAATTCCCTTACTTGTACCTAATAATAAACCATTATTGTGCTACAAGTTACAACAACTAATGAATATTCTCGTTGCTGGACTACTCAACTAATATATAAATATTGATATTTTTCCATTGTTATCACAAGATATTTTCCTGGAATAGATGTTGAGGATGAGGGACCAAATCACCATGACCTCTTCACTATACGAGAAACCCTTATTGTCCAATAGCTACAATACTTCATCGATACCAACATTCCTATGTGTATGATTCATAAATGGAAACTCACTGTTCGTTGTTAATTTTTGCCTCTATATTTCAAATTCTTCACTGCAATGCAAGCCTAGGGCTTATTGTTTCTAGTTGGATTTAATTCTCCTTAGTAGGCACATGGAACAAGAGTATATATATCCTTTATTGCAGATGAGAAACAATTCATATATACTTCACTGTGAATTAGAAATCACAACCATTCATACTAAAGTAAACATGCCATTGCAGAAATGAGACTAGGAAACGATAATAATCATGTAGCATGACTAGTGGATAAGAATTTTGATGCTTTAGAATAATTCAGAATGTGAGAGTCTCTACAAAATTTGAAGAAAAAAAATTCCTCCCTTTCAATCTCCTAAAGATGGAAAAATTGGCAAATCCTCTCCATGTGGTATGCGTTGATTTTCTTGATGTGGAAGTGGAGGGAACAAACCTTGAGCTACTTGAGAATATTACTGAGGCCATTTGAAAAATGAGACTGTTGAATAGCTACATAAAATGCTCATAACATGTCATCTTGGGACAAACAGTTTTAGGAGAGGATTCCAAGTGAGCCAAACTTAAATCATGTATATTTCATCCCTAACTGGCTTGTTGATCTCCTCATTCAGGTGGCAGAGGTGACCAAGGGGAAAAAAGAAGGTACTTCAAGGAAGGTACATGCTCAATAAAAATATCGATGTATTGAAGTAGTAAGAATGCCTCCAAAACCAAAAGTCTCTATGTCTATTCAAGCCTAGAGAAGCAATCCCCTTTGAGAATCAAAGAGATAAATATGTGTATCTATGATGTCAATTAATGCAGTCCTCTAGGGTGCCTTACTGTTTTCTTCTAACTATGTTGTTATTGATGTTGTTTCTATCACTACTGCACTGTTATCCACTGCTTGTCTATTGTTGTCTCTTTGTTGCAGCTTCCATCCACTGCTGTCATTGCATGTACTATCACAACTTCAATACATACTATCCCAGCTGTCATAGAGGTGTTTTCATGGGATCATACATATCAATGTTATCATAGTCACATTGTTAAAGAATTTGTCCTATGGATCTCTACATATGGTTCCTCTGCATGTATAAGTAACTACTATGTTCAACAGTCATCAAGCTAATGATCTCAACCATGTAAAACACATTGACATCATGCTTATATGCCTCCCATTGTCATACAACTTTCTCACAAGAATAATATTGTTATAATAGGAATTCAAGAAAAATGTAAATTTATGACCTCAAAGAATAAATTTGCAGCACATATCAACCACTTATATACTTCAAATTCTTGTTAAGAAATCATGCTCAAACAAAGGTATCAACCAGGTAATACATCAGTGTGGAGAGAACTGTCAGTTACCCACTATACTTTGTGTCCAGGCCACCATTTTAAATTAACACACAACCATATATGTAGATCACTGACATTTTATTGTCTCAAGGTAGCTGCCATCACAAGATCACTGTCAGAACAACAAGGTCATGCAAATACTCAACAATCTATTGTTTCACGTTCATGAGGTTACTGTCATGCTTAGGTCAATGTCTTATGTCACTGAGGTACTGTCATTACAAGTTTCTTTCACCAATCTACCTGTATTCAGTAATAGACGTATTTCATGCTTTTTGAACTAGAAAACTACCCTTAGTTTACCTAATAATAAACCCTTATTGTGTTACAAGTTACAAAAAGTAATGAATATTCTCATTATTGGAATACTCAACTACTATATAAATGACGATATTTTGCCACTATTATCACAAGATATTTTCCACTGGAATATATGTTGAGGATGAGGAATCAAATCACAACCTCTTCAATATATAGAAACTCTTATTTTTTCCAATAGCTACAATACTTCATCAATACCAACATTCCTCTGTGTATGATTCATAAATGGCAACTCACATTTCGCTGTTAATTTCTGCCTCTACATTTAAAATTCTTCACTGCAATGCAAGCCTAAGGCTTATTGTTTCTAGCCAGCTTTAATTCTCCTTGGCAGGCACATGGAATAAGAGTATATATTTCCTTTACCGAAGATGAGAAACAATTCACATATACTTCACTATGAATTAGCAATCACAACCATTCATACTGAAGTAAACATGCCATTACAGAAATGAGAATAGGCAACGACAATAATCATATAGCATGACTAATGGATCAAGAGTTTTATGCTTTAGAAGAATTCAAAATGTGAGAGTCTATAGAACATTTGAAGAAAGAAAATTCTCCCCTTTCAATATCCTAAATATGGAAAAATTAGCAGATCCTCTCCATGTGGTATGTGTTGATTATCTTGATGTGGAAGTGGTGGGAACAAACCTTTAGCTACTTGAGAATTTTCTTGAGGCCATTTGAACAATGAGACTGTTACATAGCTACATAAAATGATCATAACATGCCATCTTGGGACAAACAGTTTGAGGGGAGGATTCCAAGTGAGTTGAACTTAAATCATGTATATGTCATCCCTAAATAGCTTGTTGATCTCCTGATTCAGGTGGCAAAGGTGACCAAGGGCATACAAAAGGTACTTGAAGGAAGGGACATGCTCAATACAAATTTTGATGTATTGAAGGAGTAATAATGCCTCCAAATCCAGCAGTCTCTATGTCTATTCAAGCCTAGAGAAGTAATCCCCTTTGAGAATCAAAGAGCTAAATAAGTGTATCTATGTTGTCAAGTAATGTATTCCTCTAGGGTATAGATCATGTGAAGGAAACAAACAAGCCCATAAATGATCTTAAAGGATGGGCACAAAACTTGTTTTGGAAATTGGTATGTGGAATGAATTTTTTATAATGCTTCATATGTTGTAGCATGATAGACTAAAGTCTCTCCAAACATTCTCAATTAGATACAATTAGACAAGTACCCCATGCATTGATGCCAAAGACAAAGGTTTGTCCTTTATTTGAGTTTGTTTGGGGATTAAATTTTGCACACATTTCAATAATGAAGAATTAGGCTTTGATGAATTCTTGAGGATAATTTTCTAAGAGAAATCCCTTCATATTAGCAAGAGACATCTTTATGAGATGCAGTGGTCAAGTGAATTAAAGATATGGATACACACATTTTAATAAGCTTTAATGATTGCATCATT
This sequence comes from Pinus albicaulis, assembly GCA_034641835.2. NCBI lineage: Eukaryota > Viridiplantae > Streptophyta > Pinopsida > Pinales > Pinaceae > Pinus > Pinus albicaulis. The sequence goes on from CM076580.1 coordinate 526,565,789, forward strand.
TTTTTTCAAGTCAAAAATTTTGTTTGTTAGGAATCTGTTTTAGATGGAAATTCCCAAGAATAGTCATGAAGAAAGAATTTGTGAGCTGTGTCACTTTGCTGAGTTTGTATGAAGAAATAATTGTCGCTACACATACATATGGCCTAGATGTGAGCCTCATTATTTTCGGTTTTGCAGTTTTTTTATTTATTTAGAAACTTATATTCTGCATAATAGTAAAGTACACCACTTGAATAGAACAAGTTTGGAAATTAGCAAGTTATGATCTGTCAAAATGTTTTGTTTCAATTCACGGTCCTATTTGTGCTTATCATATGTTAAGGTTCTCATCTGGGATGTTGATACACAACCAAATAGTTAGGTTTCTCTTGGGGTAGTGGATTTTCCTCCAGATTTGGTTTGACTTCTTTCTCATTTCCTTCAAGAAATCATGCTTGTTTTAAAACATTGAAATGCCTTGACAGAAGTTCGAGCACCACGAGCATAGATTCTCCTAAAATGCAAGGCCTAGGGAAAAAATTACTCATGATTAGGGCATGGCCCAAGTTAGGTCATCAAGTAAGCCTATGTTGAGTGGTGATAATCCTTTGTGATCTTATGGGATGCCAACCAACCCTATGGCATGTCACAATACAAATTCAACCTCAGAAATAATGTGTAAATTGTAAATTGGGTGTCCAAGGTGCACATTAATGTTGATGCTTATGTTGCAAGAGGGAGAAAAAATGATGGTATGTGTAGCAGCTCCAATGGTATTAAAGTTAAGTGTGGAGGATTTACTGGTGGTAGGCCATCATTTATTAATGTGGATGAATTTGTGGCTAGACAGCAAGAATGCCGACAACCTGTAGCTTCAGTTGGTGGAGACCTGCAAAAACCTATTCAAACACTGCCACCTGAGGTTGAGAGTAGTGTTCATAAAAATACAAAATATGGAGAATTGAAGTCTCACCTTGAATATGAATTGAAGGAAACCAATGTTCAGTTGGAATTTTTTCTAAATCAGAAGACTTATTGCAGTTCCCACAGTTTGATGAATTTCTACAATCTGCACCAGTGAACTTACTAGAACTGAATTCATCTAAATCTGTTGTTTGTGATGCAAAACACAACGAGAGAGATACAGAGGTTGCAATCAAATTTATGGAAGAGAAAGAGATAGAGCACATATGCACACACACACACTGAAAGTGGACACAATAAATGTTGAAAAATTTGGTGATATTCCATGTGATGTTTGTTTGTCTCAAGCACACTAAAAATAATGTTAGTGGGGTCTAGGACTACATTGATTCTTGAGGTATTTTAAGCTACTGTGGTATAAAGTTAACCATGGGAGACAGGTAGTCTTGACCCTGTCTTTAGAGGTTCCTTACATTTGATATATCAAAGTGGCCTTATTTCTTGGTAAGGAAATTCTTTGGCTACATTTTGTTGTATCTGCAAACTAAGAAAACTTGATCAGTCCTCATATTTAGTGCAAGATCTAATTACAAATTATTTAAGAGAGAAAAAGAGGAAACAATGCCATTGTGTTGAAATTATGAATAGATTTTTACAAAGTCAAACTTAATTTAAGGCATTTGTGTCATGTAGGGAAATTGATAGTAGAAATAGTAATAAACTAATATCAACTAATGCACATTGAAATTTCCAAGAATAGTTTATGAAGGTAAGATGATTTGATTAATGTGCACAAATCACCAAAGGATAGATCAATAGGACCAATAAATATAGCCAGTCAACATTGGATTATGGGGGTGCCATGATGGTAAATGAATAAAATAACATAAGAAATGGTGAATAGGGAAGGTAAACCATAGAATAGAGGACACACTATTTAACATCAATTTTCAAGAATTGAGATAGAGGTAGAGATAAGTGAGGGAATACAAGCATCCCTCTCATCAATTATCATTATGGAGGGGTTGATGTAGACCCTCATAATGTTTTTTGAGGAGTTCCTAAGGGTGAGAGGACCTAGTTGGATGAGCATAGAAGGTTGGGATGGCATATCAAAGCTCTCCTAACATTTGAAGCAAAAGAGAAGAATCTAGTGATGGATGTTTCACTACAAAATCTAGGTTGAGGGGTAGTTACTGGTGGCAGCAAGGAGCAAGAATGATCTTGTGACCTTGTGGATGTGACACATCTATTGGTTGAGTATGAAGATTAACATTTTCTCATAAATACGATGTCTCCCACTTACATGGATAGTGCATCTGCATTGTGCTTAATGCCCCACTGATGAAGATATGTCAGAAAAAGGAAGTGGTGAACCTAGGGGTGCAAAGTCTAGAAAGTTTTTGTTATGTGAATAAATTATGGGTGATTTTCCTGTGGATGTATAAATATTAGACATATCTAAGTGGGATGTGAAATTGTGGTGGAAGCATACCCACTATAATGAGAAGATAGGGAATGATCTTCCCCATGAATCTCATAATATATACGAAATTTGAAGAAACATAATTCCTCCCTTTCAATCTCCTAAAGATAGAAAAATTAGCAGATCCTCTCCATGTGGTATGTTTTGATTTTCTTGATGTGGAAATGGTGGGAAAAAACCTTGAGCTACTTGAGAAGAGTCTTGACTCTTGATGCCATTTGAATAATGAGATTGTTGCACAGGTACATAAAATGCTCATAACATGTCATCTTGGGGCAAACAATTTGAGGGGAGGGTTCCAGGTGAGGCAAACTTAAATCATGTATATGTCATCCCTAACTGGCTTGTTGATATCCCCATTCAAGTTGCAAAGGTGGCCAAGTGCATAAAAAAATTTCCTGAAAGAAGGGACATGCTCAATACAAATTTCAATGCATTGAAGTAGTAATAATGCATCCAAAACCAATAGTCTTTATGTCTATTCAAGCCTAGAGAAGCAATCCCCTTTGAGAATCAAAGAGCTTAATAAGTGTTTCTATGATGTGAAGTAATGCAGACCTCTGGGGGGAAAATCGTGCGAAGGAAAAAAACAAGCCTGGAAATGCTCTTAAAGGATGGGCACCAAACTTGTTTTGGAAATTGGTATGTGGAATGACTTGTTTATAATGGTTCATATGTTGTAGCATGATAGACTAAAGTCTCTCCAAATATTCTCAATTAGTTACAATTAGACTAGTACCCCATGCATTGATCTCAAATACATATGTGTTCCCTTTATTTGAGTTTGCTCGGGGAATAAATTTTACACCCATTTCAATAATGAAGAACGAGGCTTTGATGGTTTCTTGAGGATAAGTTTCTAAGAGAAATCCCTTCATATTAGCAAGAGACATATTTACGAGATGCAGTGATCAAGTGAATCAAAGATATGGATACAAACATTTTAATGAGCTTTAATGATTCCATCATTTGTTTTCGAACCTTAAATTTTGTTTATTAGGAATCTATTTTAGATGGAAATGCCCAAGAATAGTGTATGAAGAAAGAATTTGTGAGGTGTGTCACTTTGTTGGGTTTGTGTGCGGAATACATTTACGCCCATTTTTTAACAATGGAAAACATGGGTTTGCTGATATATTGTGCCAAATACATTGGTAATTGCTACCAGTGAAGTTGTCAAACCAAGAGTTGCAGTAGCCGAACATATATCTCAAGTTGGCACGGTGCTTTATTATTTGTAGGCGTTTTTTTGGAAATTTCTGAAATTCTATATAATTTTTGAATTTCTGATGGTTTGGACTATTTAGATATTTCATTATAGGCAACCAGAAAGCTTTTAAGGTGATTAAAATCATAAAATTTTATTTCAAATTGAATTATGGGCATTGACAACCAATACCTTAGTGCTAAACCTTAGGCTCATGCTCATAGCTATTATCATTAATGAAAATGCATGACTTTAGTTTTAGATCCAAATTTCTATTCCTGTACATATCATACCATTTTTCTTTGTTATCCCATAGGGAGGTTGACTAAAGGAGAATGACAATGTTTATTAACTTAACATAATTGTTTATGTAGTTTAATGAAGAGGCACATTTTCCTTTTGTAAAGAAGTTCAAGACCATCATACACCATGGTGAGGTAAACAAAAAGTAGATTCCCTTTTATTTTCCATCCTTCTGTAGTTTTCCATTGAGATTAAAATATCATGAAAAAATGTAATTCTGATTTTGATGCCTTTTTTAATGTGATCAACAAATGTGGAAGTTGGGAATGAAATTTTTTCATTTTGTTGTTTTTCTTTATGTAAGGCTCAAGATCATCCAAACGAAATCGTAGAGGAAAAGGGAATAACATAGGAAAAATAAGAAAGAAAATTATAGACCTTGAAAGGGTTGATATTTAAGTATTTTTAATGATGTTTGTTGTAGGTTAACAAAATCAGAGAATTGCCACAAAATAGAAAAATTGTTGCTACACATACAGATGGCCTAGATGTGAGCCTCATTATTTTCGATTTTGTAGTTTTGTAATTGCTTTGGCGACTTATATTCTCCATATTAGTAAAGTACACTTGAATAGAACAAGTTTGGAAATCAACACGTCATGATTTGTCAAAATGTTCTATTTCAATTCACGGCCCTATCTGTGCTTATCCTGTGCTAAGGTCCTCATCTGGGATGTTGATACACAACTAAACATTCGGGTTTCTCTTGGGGTAGTGGATTCTCCTCCAGATTTGGTTTGGCTTATCTATCATTTCCTTCAAGAAATCATGCTTTTTTTAAAATCATGTCTGTTTTAAAACATTGAAATATCTTCTCACATCTTTTGTGCACCTAAACAATTTTAAACATTTTGGATGCAACCTCTAATTTGGAAAACAATTTTAGAAATATAGTTCACATGAGAGTTATGATCTAATTTCAAAAGCATGGATTCAATGTACATATCTATTCCTTTGGAATTAAAGTACATCATCTCACATGAGTTTAGGTGGAAGATTACATCCCCTCCTGTTTTTTCATATCTAGTTCAACATTGCAATTCCTGATATCAACACAGTAAATGTGAGGTGACATAGATGGACAATAGGTTTAGGAGTTTCATCACAGGAAAATGAAATATTTGATCCAGAATCAAGTGATTTCTACGTGTCTTAGATTTGCAAGTATTTTGATGTGCTAGATAAAAATTTTGGGGGCTATAATCACAAAGTGCAACCATACATGCAAGAGGGTTTTTCAGTTAGTGTCATTGTTTCAGTATCTATAGGTTTTCTTGTTGTTTCAAATAATATGTTTACTCCTATTTAAGGGAATGTGAAAAATCTTGAATTAGATTCCACTAAGAAGAAGCTCCCGTGCTTAGTGAAAATACCAAGGCACTTGGACAAAAAAATTAGAACTCAAATTTGACTTGCTCAGTTGCAATTGGATGAGAAAACCAAAAGCAGGGACTTCATCAAAGCAACCATATAGATGAAGTAGATGGCATTCTTATATATCTTTTCAAGTCTTTTAATTGAATATTCTTTATTTTTTTGAGCATCTATTACATCTACTTTAGTCTTTTGAAAATATTTTCTTCTTCTTACTCTTTGGTATATCTCATATGGGCTTTTGTACTCTTTGGTATATCTGAGATATTATATGTCATGACAATCAACATGATGCTTCAACCAAAAAGGTCTTTCTCGGTCAGCAAATCTTCCATGTGTCACACCCACAACCCTTAAAGACAGCTCATCACAAGTCAACACAAAAACGTCAATGCGGGAAACAACATAAAAGCTAACGCAACAGATTATGGCTTCGGTAAAATAGCCTAAATTTGCTCGATTTTAGTGCCTAGCGGTACAACCTCCTAAAATAAATATTTTGGAAACATTTTAAGGTCAAACGAGCAAGGGTTGACCATGGTCAATGTTGGTTAATGCTGCAGCAAAAATCCCTAAACAGATCCACAGAAAACAACAGCTTCTCTCCACACGTGTGAGGGGAAAAAGGCCTCCAAAGGCTATCGAACCAATTAGATCACAATGAGAGAACGTGTTATGAGTTGATGATGAAATGACCTCCAATTCTCTCCAATTGATATCCATCAATGAGGGTGTGTGACACATCTTATTAGGCATGTGAGCCTACATTACAAATCTGGCTGACCTTGCACATGTGGAAAATAAATTCAAAATAAATGTTCTGCTCATCCAAAAAAGATGATATTTAGATCAATCTTGCACCTCTACGAAAGAGGAATCCAACAAAAATATGAACATCATCATACAAGCAGTGTGACCTGGATTTTGGACCTAGTTTCCCAAAAGTTAACAAATGGTGATGAAAATTCTAATGGCCTCCAATAATCTCTGAACAGTTGACATAATTTTGGCTATTCTTGAAGTAGTTAACAAAGCTATATATGTTTAGAGGTTTTTATGTTTGGTTGGGAGACCATTTATTTAGGGAAATATATCAGGCTAGCTGTCATGAGCATGACATTTGTAGAAAATGGCATTGCAACCATTTTATTTCCGTTCAAATTGTATTTTATGATAGGATCCATCATTTATCATATAATACACTGGTTTATGTGCACAGTAAGAGTTGGAGTGTAGCTATTCCTGAACATTGTAAACATAGTATCCACATATATCAAGGTCATTGGTAATGCCTTGAGGTGCCAAATTTACTCTAAGGTTCATAGGTAGCTTGGTCATCTAATACATACATCCTCTCAATTATTTCCTTTCGGAAGTCAATAAATTAATGGCTTTTTAAATTTAAGAGCCTTCCATGAGCTCATTACTTGTGCAACAAAGAGCAATGAAACATTTACATTCTAGTTCACTTTTCTTGTAATTTAAGGTTGATGCACACAATAGGATTTAAAGCATTTTTTGATATCTACATATCGAGATGTTAACAACCCTTAATATCAAGGAAAATGATATTTTATCAATGTACCAAACATTTAATGTGTTGAATTTTCTTTATTTTTTTTCCATTTCATTTTTGTTTAAACATTCAAAACCAATAATATGAAGCATACAATGTCGGGGTTGAGAGGTTTATGAAGGAATATCCAACTGACAATTTCTTTGTTCATGTCACATCAAGCAGAGGGAAAGGAAATGCATTAATTTAGATCCTTGGCATGCCTATGATGGTCCACTTGTGTCCTTACCTGTTGTTGGGAGAAAGGTTTCTTATTTTACACAAGGTCACAAAGAACAGGTAATATGGTTGCTCACCAATTTTAATTCGCAATATTCTTTTGGGTACGAATGACTGAAAATAATGAATGCCTATCTCATTTCCATCATAAAATGTGACCCAAGTTTTTTGAAATTTTAATGTTACGTAATGAAACTGATTTTAAGTAGTTGCTTCAACAAATAAAGAGTTTTATGCTCATATATCCATTTATATGAATCTTCCAACTCAATTAATCTGCTGAATTCACAATGTCACAATGTATGTGGGTTCTCTGCATTTCATCCTTGCTTTGGTTATGAACACTTTTATTCATATCGTTATATATACAAGATTTAAAATTTAATAAAAACCTTATTAAATCCTAGGAATATGTGGAAAGATATGAAGTATATACTCAAATGAAATTGCAACATCTTAATGTTGTAAGACATTTTCAGTTTCATTATATGTGCTTTGTTTTAATTGCTAATTTGGTGATATATGTTTTGGTACTAGTTCCATTTGTGCAAGGAACTAAAAATTTATGATACTATGCCACAAGAGAAAAAATATTGTTATCTTGGTTCTAACCTCGACACACCCAGAAAGCAACCAAATAATTACTTTTGTAAAACGTTGATTGCAAGTAACACTAGCACCGATGACAGCGTTTATGTGCCATGTCACGCTGCAAAAAAAGTCTGTCCTCCATTTGTGCAGTTCTTAGTTTCCCATAGTTGTTTTATTTTTTATTTAATAGATAAGTGTTTAGAATTTTAGACCTCTTTTAAGAGAATACTGAATTCTTTGAAGGAACAAAAGGTAATGGTATTTTCCATATTTGTCTCCTATTAAGTTTTGTTATTGTTTTCTTTGGTTTTATTTGTTTTGGGCAGGATTTCACTCAGCAACCACATTCCTAGGAACTGAAAGCAAGGGATATTCATAACAATGAATGGAAATTTCAACATATTTTTCAGGGTAAGTTATAATAGTTATTTTAATGTTGTTTTGGAATAAAAGTGGATATTGAATATGTAATTATGTGTAGTTTCTTCTGGTACTCTTATATCAGTGCAATGCATTTTGGAATGTATATAGGTAGTGCATATATCAAATTTGTTGCCACATTTGAGGTCATACACGACAAATCTATTTTAAAATTCTTGTTAGTGGTGTTAGTAGCTACTCGTACACTCTAAAAAGTATCTGATATAACTAGTCCCAAATACTTTACCTTTGAATGTGGAGCCAACATGTTTAGTTTTTCTCTGGATATAATCTGTTAGCTTTTGGGAATTAGATTCCTTTTCCCCTGGAATAATAGGATGACAATTGAAGATTACTATATTGAAGCTATATTCTCGGTTAATATCATAATTAACAAATTTGTTTCTTATTCTTTTTTAGTTTCTTGTTGTAAGCTTGTGTCAACAATACTTTGCTCCACTCATTAGATTTCTATTGACCAATTTTATTTTTAAGTGACACTTCTTCTTAAAGATAACTGGAGGAAACGATACAACTAAAAAAGTGGAGCATCAGACATTTTTAGTAGAAATGTATAGTTTTGTTGTGTTTGATTATGTTGGATAAAATCAAAATTTCAATGTACCATAAGCATTGGAATTCAAAATATTGGGATATAAATGTATGCTTCTATTTGCATTTATTACTTTAGTGGAAGATATCATTTCATCAACAAATCATGTACACTGAGAACATGGTAGATACAAAATTTATTCTATGGTACTGATGTTTTATTTGCTTTGGTTATACAGGTCATCTGGCTAGATAGTGGCCACTATTACTCAACTGGAGAAAACTTGTTCGAGTTTCTTGTGTTTAAGGGTAAAACTGACATTAACAATATTCTTATGTTGAGGTATATATTTTATAAATCCTTTATAGTCAACTTTAGTTTATATTCTATTTTCCATCGACTTTCATGTCTTATACTCTGGATTGTATCATTTGTCTTTTCTTTTCAGGAAATGAACTCTATATTGATGGTAAGAAGCAAGAATTGAAGAAAGAGGAGAAAAATAACACTAGAGTGAAAAAATGAAAATTAAAGAGAGAGAGAAGAGAGCTGGCCTAGTGGCACATGTAAAGCCAATATTCCGCATAAGACACACACATAGATACTAATGTCAAGTCTTCAAAGTTGGTGAATTGACTTGCAATAGCTTGGTAGCACAATGATAATGTTTTGAAGTGATGAAACAATATTTCATGTGTAAATTTTAATCCAACCAATATTAAGTTGGAAACTCATATTGTAATACTTGACATTTTATATGATATAATTTATGTGGTTGGAATTATTTATATTTACCCTATATATTACTTAGTTTTCTAATTAAGATATGTAACTTTGTGCTTTCATATTAGATGAACACGTACATTGTATGACTTTTTAAATTTAGTTGCAAAATTATACTAATTAATTTATGTTGGTTAATAATGAACACAAAATGAATATAAAACTACTAAATCAATAGTTTATGTTTATTAATGATGAACACAAATAAAATGAATATATGACTAAATTAGTTTCTTATGATGGTTGTTAATGAAAGTAAATGAAATGAATATAAACTACTAAAGTAATCATTTATATAATGAATGTGAAACTACCAAAACAAGATAAATGACTACTGCAAATGATAAATTTGTGATTACAAATGACAACTAAATTTTTCATACATAGGACTATTAGTAGCTAATTTATAGTATCTTATAACACGATTAAAATTTAGTCATATTTATTTGGTCATTAATTTGTTTCAAATGATGACTAAAATTTGCATATATATGACTATTAGTGGCTAATTTACAGTATCTTATAACACGGCCAAAATTTTGGTCATATTTTTTCGGTCATTAATTGGTTTCAAACGATGACTAAAATTTGCATATATATGAATATTTGTAGCTAATTTACTCTATCTTATAACATTTTGGTCATATTTCTTTGGTCATTAATTGGTTTTCTCGGGTGATAATTTAGTAATATATTTTGTTATAAATTTGGTCATTAATTGTGATGATTAATGACCAAATCAATCATTAAATCAATGACCAAATCAATGACTAAATTAATTGCCAAATCAGTGACTAAATTAATGACCAAATCAATGATTAAATCAATGACTAAATTAATGACCAAATTAATGACCAAATATACTACTAGACAACAAAATTGAGACAACTAATTAATGACTAAGCTAAAAATTACTAAACGTTGGTCACATTATAAGATACTGTAAATTAGCTACTATTGGTCACCGACCAAAAAATAGTCGTTTATATGCAAATTTTAGTTATTTTTTTAGTAACTAATTAGCCATTTTGTACTAGTTTCAGGTTTTATTTTCTATGGTGACACTTTATTTTCTTTGTTTATAGAGGTGATCTAGCCACATGGTGGCCGTTATTTCTCCAATGAATAAAAATTGTTCGAGATTCTTGATTTTCTAGAGAAAAATGGTAGACATTTTTAATGTTGAGGTATATGTTGCATAAATATTTTATAGTTTAATTTTGTTTATAATATTCCAGCGTTCGTCACCTTTCATTCCTTATACTTTGTATTGTTTCTTATTTCATTTTTAGAAGAGGAACTAAATATTGTTAATAATAAGAAAAAATCGAAGAAAGAGGAGAATAATAACACTGGAGTGAAAAATGCAAAAAGAAAAAGAGAAGAGAATTTTTCTAGTGATACCCCTAGAGTCAATATTCCGCATGAGACACAAACATACAAATTGATGGTCAAACCTTTAGATTTGGTGAATTCACTTGCAATGCCTTGGCAACATGATGATAATGTTTTGAAGTGATGAAACAATATTTCATGTGCAAATTGTAGTCTCAACAATATTAAGTTGGAAACTCATATTGTAATACTTGACATTTTATATAATATAATTTATGTGGTTTACATTATTTATAGTTGCACTTGATATTATTTAGTATTGTAATTAACATATTTAATTTTTTATTTTTATATTAGAAGAACATGCACATTGTATGTCATTTTTTTTTAAATTTAATTTCAAAATCACACTAATTAATTTATGTCAATAAATTGCTCACATAAAATTAATCTAAAACTACTACATTAGTAGTTTACACTAATTAATGATGAACACACAGAAAATGAATATATGACTAAATTAGTCGTTTATAATGGTTATTAATTAAATTAAATGAAATGAATATAAACTACTAAATCAGTCGTTTATATAATGAATATGAAACTAAAAAAATGACTATCGCAAATGATAAATTTGTGACTATAAATAATGACTAAATTTTTCATATATACGACTAATAGTAGTTACTTTACAATATCTTATAAGACGAATGAAATGTAGTCATTATTCTTTGGTAATTAATTGCTTTCAAACGATGACCAAAATTTGCATATATATGACTATTAGTAGCTAATTTATAGTATCTTATAACACGACCAACATTTTGGTCATATTTCTTTGGTCATTAATTAGTTTTTTTAGGTGATCACATAGTAATATATTTTGTTGTATATTTGGTCATTAATTTTCGTAAGTAATGACTAAATTAATGGCCAAATATATGACTAAATATACTACTGAACAATAAAATTGAGACAATCAATTAATGACTAAGCTAAAAATTACTAAAAGTTGGTCGCATTATAAGATACTATAAATTAGCTACTATTGGTCACCGACTGAAAAATGGTTGTTTAAATGCAAATTTTAGTCGTTTTTTTAGTAACTAATTAGCTATTTTGTACTAGTTTTCACTAAAGTATTTGGTTATAATAAAAACACCCTTCCTTCCAAATATCTAGGTGCCTCTGTAATGACCAACTATCTCAAGAAAAAAACCTAGATAGACCTAATCCAAAAAATTATAAAGCGCTTTGGAAATTGGAATTTTCATTCTCTTAACATAGCATGTCACATGGTGGTACCCAAAGCCATTCTTCATGCTTTATTATATAACTTTCCTCAATCCTTTCTACTCACAAGAGAATTCTAAACCAAATCTAATCTTTATAGAGCTCCTTTCTCTAGGGGGAAGACTCTTGAGAAAAAAATGGGTTTTGGTCTCTTGGAAAAAAAAATCCTCCAAAAATTGAAAGGAGGACTAGGTTTGCAAGACCTAGAAATGATAAACATAGTCATAGGTGATAAGCTTTGGTAGCATTCGTTCCAAGGTGGCAGGTATTATGGCATCAATTATGAGAGTATAAATATAGTGGAAATGTTACTCATATGCAAGGGGTAAGAACGAGGTAATTTTCCTCAGGATTCTCTGTTTAGAATCTAGCTTGCAAAAGAAAACATTTAATATAACATTATTGTTTTTGGGAGGTGCATGAAAACAAGACTACTTTGTTTTGGGATGATTTATAGCATCAATTACCCAAGTTTATTTCCCAAACATATCTCCAAGGCCTTTATGTAGATATGAAGTCCATGCAACATGTGTTCATAGCTATCCTTCGAATGAAACCTTTGATGCAACAAGATGGAACAACTAGAAGCCCAAATATAAATGGTATTAAACACCATGTTAGGAACACTATACCAAGATGTAGGATATTCTTCAACAAAGATATATTTATCTCTAAATAATTGGATAAACTTAATTATATAATTATATATATATATATATATATATATATTTAATATATGAGAGTATACTTTTATAAATTATTATTATTATTTTATTAGTTAGGTAAAAAAAAAAATTCAAAAATATATATTGAAATTATAATTTAACTATAAAATTAAATTTATATAGTTTTATATTAATTTAATTATAATTGAGTAATAAATCAATTTTATTATAATAAAAGAAATCATAATAAGAAAACTAATATCCTCTTTATGTTATAAGGATTTGTGTTTAATATTACTCTTTTTCCACATCCTATTTACTTTTTAACATTTTTATCTAATATGAAACTTTTTTATAAAGATTTTACAATTTTATATATTAATTTGGTTTATAATATATTAAAAAATTTAATCTTATTAAATATTGATTTTTTTCCATGGTGAAATTTGTATTAATTGAAGAAAATTGAGATTCATGAAGAAAAGCATTGTCAATGTCAATTTCTTACTGGGGAGACATGACAATAACTAGAAAATAACTATCCCTATATAAAGGACAATGAAAGAAAAAGACGAAAATAAATTACAAATTATCAGTATAGAGTTCTGCTTTGAGATATATTGTCTAAAAAGAGTTACAACACAAGTAAGACATAGCAAAGACAATGAGGTGGAAATTATAAGGGCTCCAAATTCGAAATAACAATATAAATAGAAAACTTTAACTCTTCATGAGAACTGCTCTCCACCAAAGGAATGTCGAATTGTTGTTATTATTTAATGTTGATTTTCAACTTAACATTTTTTATATATTAATTTTTCTTATCTATTCCATTTATTTTTAGAAATAAATTAAAATTAGAAATTTAAATAACTTTATAATACTTATTTGTTTATAAATTTTATTATTAAAATATATAAAAATGTACATATTTTATTTTTGTTTAAATTTAAAAAACAAATACACCTTATTAATTCATGATAGTAATTAGGTGTGGTCCTTCATATTAAATTGCATAAAATTTAAGAAACTTAAGACATTAAAAATAAAGTTTTTTTTATTGCACTTTTTGTCCACATTTTTTCCACCCTATTAAAGAGGGATCCTGTTTGATGAAATGTGTTTTCATTGATGGAAACAAGGTGATGGAAACAAAGATTTTAATGGAGTCAAGAGGTAATACAAGTGTCAAATAAGGTCTCAGGGAGCATATTGATGGAACAACATGCTAACATGGTAGAAAAAGATGCAGAGGCTTTAGAGCCAACTATGGGTTAGTAGATCATCACAAATTGTTGTGAAAGTCACCTAGATGGATAGAGCTCTGAAATATATTTCCAACAATATATAAAAGTTCTAAAAATGTCACCTGGATCAAAATATAGAGCCATTCCAATTTCGACGACCCTAAGGCCTCCATAACAGAGTTAACAAAGGTTGGATGAGATTTGGCATACAACTAAAGTTGGTAGAAATGTTGAACTCAATGGAGATGGTATTAGAGCCTCTACGCAAAGCTCTGGGATGACATGGAGAGATAGTGCAGTAGTGGAAATCCTTCCCATATGTCAGAGGAGAAGACCATAGTATCGGTTGGCCCGGAAGGCTCACCCTAGAGTTTTCACCCTAGCATAATCACTTTAGATCCAAATTTTAAGCGACCGAGAGAGGAGGACTGGGATGATGTCTCCCGGTGGTAATAACCTAGAGGGTTCGCCTTGATGCTATCATTTTGGTGTACAAAGGGGTTGAGTTAGGCAATGAAGACCGAGCCATGGTAGAATAACGTGAACCAATGAATATTTGAGTGGGAGGACCACTTTGTAAGCTCAAGGCAAGTCCATCAGGAAAATCTCAAAGGTAAAACAGAGAATCTAGCACAAGGGAGAGCTGACCTAGAGGAAAATAAAGAAAAAGGCCAGTAAGGCCAAAAGAAAATTAACGAAGGAAAAGGCTACAAAACAAGAAAATTTGGGGACCTTTTCTCTCTTCTCCATGAAGACATGTGGCAGCTCATGATTGGATTGACAAACAACAGAGGATGATGTTAGCATTAACCAGTAGGAGGTAGAAACGTTGTAGGCATATTCAAATTTTTTGGGAAACCAACTGGCCCTTTTGATTTTGACATGTGTCATGAGTGAGAGGTTGAAATGTGGAAGGGGTGACGTCATCCCCGAGGGATTAACATGCAAGATTAAATTCTTGGCATTTGGTAGTGGCACCCAGTCATAGAGTATCAAGACATGATGGCAGTGGACAGAGCAAAAACCAATGAACAGAGGGTTGGGCAGACCCTAATGGCCAAATCATCTAATTGGATGGAGCCCTGAAAGTTCAATAGTGAGGCATAAGGGGATGTGTCAAGTTAAAGGGGGCTTTGGCCTTAGCGCTAGACATAGGTTCCATGCAATGATGGATGACCAAGGGTGCGAAAACAATAGAAAGTAGGGCCAACCCTGGATCTCAAGATTTTATAACTTTTAAGGAATTGAATTAAATAGGATATCTGGGATCAGGAGCTATGGGGGCTAAGTGCCCGTACCAGGCCTTATGCCACAAGGAGTGACTATGGGTGTGGTAGTTTAAAAGCACTGGGAGGTTCTTGGAAGTAGCTAAGCATTGTTCTTTGGTCACCTTGTGTAGAGATGTGACCAATGGTGTAGAGTCATTAATAAAAAGAAAAAGAGAAACATAGGGATTAAAAAGGGCTCAATGCCCAATATGTTAGGTTGTGGTCGCGAAGACCAGTCCTATGGCGAAAAATAGGTAAAGGGCTGAAATGAAAGGGGATTAAAGACAAAATTTCATAGCTTCTAGTTAAGAGCTAGTTTTGGTAAAGTCAAAATAGAACTTCATTTAAAAGTAGAAGGAATGCCACTAGAACCTATAACTTACAAGAATTAGCAGAAAAACATAGCTGAAGTGGAAAGAAAGGTATAGAATGTCATTTTAGCTTAGGGATGGAGCCCAGAACAACAAACACAATTCAAAAGACATAATAATAAGGGAAAAAGAAAAATTAAATATTTCATGCACAATCTCAAACCCAAATATTGCAAAAGAAAATATATAAAAGAAGGTTTGATCAAGAAGAATGTACTAGTTGATTTTGAGATAGATAATCTTATAAAGGAGCGAGTTTTTGGTATGGTGAAGTGGATTTTTTCACAGTAATCATAGATTGTTGTAGGAGATTTTTTGACAGGTGACAAGGATAAATTTTTTGCTAGAAAAACAGAGAAGGCATTCATGGTCCTTGTATGAAAATTGATGAGAGATGGAACAATGAGTGTCATAGAAAATTGTAGCTTGTTGATCAAGGTTTGGTGCTCCTTTAAATGGGTGCTAGAGAGTAAGTGGGGTTATATCTCCATTAAGTTGTTGTTGATAAACAGGGAAGTTGTAGCTTCCATCTGGTTGTAGCCAGAACTTTGTAATTGTAAGTTTTAACTTCTCCTATGAATGAATTTAAGAGTGATTCTAAAAGTTACGTTTGCTTGTGTTTTCCATTGTGATTGTTGAAATTAATATGTGTTATGGTTATTTAAATTTATTGTTGAATTATTTAATGATGTGCACAAAGTAAAATTAAATTTAAATCGGTAAATTTCTTATAATACTGATTGACCCCGCCCCCCCTCTTAGTATTTTCCTAGTTTGCAACAATTGGTATTAGAGCTGATTACTTCTAATCAATCTAAAAACTAGAAGAAAGATCAATGACCACGGAAAACTGGGAAGTAGGATTTACCAATAAGGAACCTATGTTAAATGGAACAGTCTATGTGTTCTAGAAAGTGAGGATGAGGATCTATATTCAATCACTTCGAGCTGATGTATGGGATGTTATGGAAAAAGAATATAGAAGACCTCCAACATTGATAACCAAATATCAAAATTTGAAGCTCTCATGCAATGTTAAAGAAATGCATTCCCTTCTTTGTGGCCTACTTGAAACAAATATTATCAATGTAATGGATTGTGCATCTACCAAATCTATCTGGAAGAATATGACCAACTAATATGAAGGAGACAACAAGGTAAAGAAAGCTAAACTCTAAGGTTTTAGGATGCAATTTGAATATTTAAACATGCATGATGATAAAAATATTACAAAATATATTTTAAGAGTTGATGAAGTTGTGAAAACCATAAGAGGGCTTGATGAGAAACTATATGAAGATGTGGTAATTTAAAAATTGTTAACATCTCTTCCTGAGAAGTTTAACCCTAAGGTGTGAGAAATTGAATAAATCCCAAATTTGAGCACTCACTGTAGATCAGATTTTTGGAATACTCATTGCCTATGAAATGAGAACTTCTAAAGGAAATTATATAGCTAAATAACCATCCTTCAAAGTAGAAAATAAGTGCAAGGATGAGCATGTTGACATATGACATGAATCAGATGAAGAAGAAGCTAAGTTTGTGAGGAAGACCAAGCAAGGATCAAACAAATACAACGATAGGTTTCCCTTTAAATTTTGTAATTGTGGAAAAGTTCGTCATTATGCATCAAAGTGTCCTGAGAGAAAAAATTATTATGAAGCCTAAAAAAAAGTTTAGTAAATTTTAGAAGGCTAAGAAGAGAGGCTTCTATGCTAAATATTATATCTCTTTTGAATGTGAGCCCAACCAATCCTTAGACGAGGATAGAGATGATGAGAGCCCTAAATAATTTATGCTAATGGCTATAGAAAATATACAAGTTGAGGCTATCACTTCTGATGATGAAGAGGGAGAATTCAATTTTCAAGGAGATTTGATAAGTGAACTTGAGGAAATAGAGAGACTGAGAAATAAAAATAAAATCTAGAAGGAATATATGACAAAAGAGAAAGCTAAGATTGTGGAGCCATTACTTGTGCAATTAGAAGAAGGAAAGAAAATCAAAGAAAAATTGAACCAGTAGTTTAATGAAAAACTTAAAGTATATGTGAGTTTGGAAGGAGAGATTTTATTACTAAGAAAGGAGCTGGAGAAGGAAAAAAACCAACTCAGCTTCAATAAATAATTCGGTAAAGGGACTGAAAATTTAAATGAGATATTATAGGCTCGATGGATTTCTGAATATCGAATTGGATTAGGATTTGATGCTAAGTCTAGTGCAGTAGATGAGTTAAAAGGTAAAAATTTTATTAACTTCATTCCAATAGAATAAGGATATATCCAACAACAAGATACAAGTACTCAGGAAAATAAAAATCAACAGAAGCAACAAAAGGAGCACTCTATCCATGCAAATTGATTTGCTCAAAATTATTCTTAGCACAAAAGTCAACCATATAGGTACAATGATATCTTCCTTGGATGTTATTTTACGTGCACAAATGATCTAGGTGGATATTGGTGGCCACCCACCTATTCCATGTAATATTCCAAATCTGGAACAACGTAGCAAGCCTGCTGAAATAACGCACTACTAGGAGATTGATGCACAAAAATGAGTTTACAGCCCTTGGATCCCTTATATTAGCAAATATGGGGTCTATATCCAAAAGGGGAGCAAAAACAAATCAAACTAGGTGTGGTAAACAAATCTCCCACCACCTAGTCTAGTTGGAAAACACCCTACTAGAGGGGCTATAGCTATGAACAACAAACTGCTTGAGAAATAACGCAGTCTTGGACAGTATGAGTAGGAGGCCATAAAATATAATTAAATTATGAGTATACAGCAAGAAATCAGAATTATAATGAAGCTCTTTCAATATACAGTAGAATACAGGAGACAATAGAGCAAGAAATCTTCAGAAAAGAGGGCTACAACACATGTATAAACTGAGAAATGGCTCAACAACGTTATTTTAAGGAGCTGCAATAGCTAAATATTACAACTTAGATCTAGGATAGATCTATGGACAAAACATCAGATCAATTTCAGATTTGGAAACTAGATAGTCTTATTTACAAGATCCCCTTGGGGTTTTAACCAAATCATGCATAAAAAAAAGTAAATCTGAGTCTTAAGTTGCAGATCTGTAAAATATTACAGAATTTTTTGAAGATGAATTTTCATTACAATAGATCAGATCTAAACATAACATGGATCAGTGAGCTAATCCATGGATCACCAAAGTGAAAGGAAAATCCCAACACTAGATATCTCTCATAAGAAAAGGGATCAAGACACCCTGCAGAACCTCTAATGAAAATAACGCAGTTCCTCAATGAAAAATGTGCTATAGCTTGAATAAAAATGGTGGCCTAATGCCAAGATACAAATCTAAAGCTCAAACAGTAGAGGCACTCTTATAGGAGGTTAATATACACACTCCATGAGAAGAGGCTCCAAAAACAAGCTAGATCTCTGCAGATCTAGAATCCCACTTGTTGCAGCTTACAAAGGCAAGAAAACCCTCATTGGATCTGTGCTACAGTTGAAAATAGAGCTTAGCCCAAAGCTTGATAGTGGATCAAATCAGAAAATACTCCTCCAAGAATTCTCAAGGGAAGAGGTGAAATCCCTACATAGGAACTCCAAGTGCTAAGCAACACAATTTTGCACTAAACAGCAGAGATAGTATTTCTCTAATTAGAAAAGATACTCATAAATATAATCAATCAACAACCTTTTCTTGCTGTCTTCCCCTTCCTTTTATTAGATGAGAGTATTCACAAACCCTAAACCACCTTGATGAGTTAGCTCCTTTCACATGAGGGGCCTCCTTCTAGAATTGCGTTGTCCCTTTATGAGGTACATTGAATCTAGACAGCGTTGTAGATTTGGTCAAGGTTGACGCAGTCTCACAGCTCAAACCCCTTTCACACCTACAAGTGATTTATTTACATGGATCTGATTTATCCTTGTTCACATGGGCATTGATTTATTCAGTATTTTCAGGATTTTTACATGTCCTCCTTTATTCATTTATTCATGCAATAGAAAGTAATACAAAAATGAATATTCCTATTAGCTTAGGGTAAGTAGGAATATTACAATCCTCCCCTTCAAAATGTTTCTTGTCCTAAAGCAACTGATAGGGTAAGAGCTATATTACTTCTCTTCCTCCATTGATGGCACCATCAATGATCAAGTCCTCATCATAAGCCAAGTGTTCATCAAGCCAATACATCATGAATTTTTCCTCCAAGATCAACATAATATGTGCATAGTCCATCCCACCAAGAGTGAAAATCTCAACAGAAATAAACATGGCTGGAGAAATGCTCCATTTAAAACATGTATCGTGAAGTACAGGTAGAAGTTCCAAACCATGTGGTACATACAAACTGCCCATCCTCTCACCATACAGCCCCATAAACAATACAACTATATCATCCAAGTATGGAAGCAAGACTACAAATATGTAAACAGAAATCTGAGCCTGAGGAGGTCGGTCAAAATCCCACATGTGATGCCAGCGCAGTGCACCTGTTGTATTCATTAGATCCAGGTGTGGCAATTGGTATTCCCACCACACATTTGCTGCATGTGTCACCTTAACATGGATGAATATTTTAAATAATTTTGGTGCCTTTTGGAAGCACCCATCATGAAAAGGAATCTCCCTTTGCACAACAAGGGCGTGGCCAAGTTCAAAATTTCTATGGGCCCTCAAAAAAATATGAGATCCACATGATCTCTCACCCCCTTTAGGAGTCATAGCATGAAAAAACATGGTAAAATGATGTGAAAAATCAAAAAATAAAAATTTCTTGACATGATCAGTCCTTTTACCATCATAGTTATTCATACACATGGAGTTGTGGATGAGCATTTTCCTCCTTCCAAGAAAAGGAAGAGCTGGTTGAGATGACTCTTGCAAAAATTCCATTGGATGCCCCAATCCTCCATAGCTACTGCACTCTTGAAAGTGCGGATGTAATTCCTCTCTCATGCCTTCCCAATCAAAGCTCCTCATGATCAGGGTATAGATCTTCATCGAATGCATATGGCTGAGAAAGAATTCTTCATGTGCCCCTTGTAGTATCTTCTACCTGAGCTTGGAAGCTCTAGCCAAGAAGACCCTACCATGATGATAGATGAATCCCCCTTGGACGAAGTAGCCCTCTTCTTGTTGCATGTCATCTAGTATCATACTGGTGTGGAGATATTTGGAATACTCTATAAGCAGTTGAGATTTCCAATATAGATCCACACTATCCAACAATGACAGTGCTGATGATACATCCATAGAAGTGCTTGTCATGTTGCTGATCTCCTTTTTGACATTTCTCATGCCAAATTTGTCTATTGGAAGGCTGATCCTCCCATTCTTCTCCTCCCAAAGCACAGATTCAAAAAAGAGAGAGGGTGATAGTGATGTAGGAAGATGATCCCCCTCATTCTTGGGTTGTTCCAAGCCCTCCAGTGATGCAACTTGGTCTCTCATTTCTCCAATCCCTCCTGGATCTAGATGTGGATCAACACTTTGTGAGGCCTCCCCCATAATATATGAATCTGATGGCATTCCAGGTGGCTTGCCACTAGATAGGTTTGTCCCTTGCAGCATCCTCATGAACATGAGAGAAGGGACTGTGAGATCCTTGCTTCCACTGCGCAAATCCATCTCTATTATTTGTGTGGAAGTAATAGGGGAGGGATAAGTGTGCATGCCTTGAATAATTTGTGGTTTCACACTCTTCAAGTCCACCAACTCCATCTGTAAAGATTTCCAATCAGTGGTCACCTTCCCCAAATTAATCAACCATTGGACACCCAGAATGATATTGGTGTTTGGTATGTCAACTACAAAAAAGTGATCCACCAAAGTGTAGGATCCCATAGTGACTGAAAGTGAGGGGACATATTGCATGCATTGCATGGTCCTATCTCCTGGGACCAAAATAGGGAATCCTTCAAAAGTATCAATGGGGATTTCTCTCCTTTAAACAATATGAGCATCAATAAAGTTGTGGATTGCCCCACTGTCAATCACCACATATACCCTCTAATTCATGACTGAACCTTGTACTCTTAGGGTCAAGTACTTAGGCACTCTTCTCAAAGATGTAAGAGTATGAATTATTGGAGCAAATGCTCCATCCCCATATCCGGATGGTTTTGGATCTTCCTTATCATTATCAGCGCTGTGACCCCTCCTGGGTTCATAATCTCCATATTCCTCCTCAAAATCTAAGAAGACTTCTATGTAGTGTGCTTTTCGAGTAGCACATCTGTGTCCCAGTGCCCATGATTCTTTGCAAGTGAAACACAGTTTCTTCTTTCTCAACTCCCTCCTGAGATCAATATCAAGAGGCTTCTTCAAAGAGCTCTCCTTGGAAGGAGCATCTTTTCCTTCCTTCCCCTTAGAAAAGTGAGGGGCCTTGCTCTGGAAAGTTTCCTTTGCTTTTGGCAAGGAATCTTGGAGGTATCCATCCCTCTCAATGGCATCATGCAAAGTGATGGGCTTGATAGATTTAACCAACCCATGCAAAGGTTCCTCCATGCCATCGATGAACATGTAAACCCTCCTTGCTATAGATAGATCAGGAACCATGACTGATAATCTCATAAACTCAGAGATATAAGCTTATGCATCCCCTGATTGCTTCATCTTTGCAAGGCTTATGAAGGGTGCTTCAGGATCCTTCCTGTCAAACCTCTCCACCAGTCTTCTAGTAAACTTAGAATAGGTAGTCACATTGATATGTCCCAATGTGGACAACCCATGGAACCACCAATTGTGTGCCTCGCCTTCAAAGTGCAGCACTGCAATCTTGATGGCTTCAATCTTAGAGACTTTGTTCAACTGAAAGTAAATATACATATTTTCTACCCATGCCTTGGCAGAACTGGAGGATGATCCATAAAACTTGGGCAAAAATAATCTGCCCATAGAGTGGTGTCTATCCTAGTTATGAAAAAACCCACCATATCTATACTGCTTACTTGGTCTTCTTCTGTCCTTGAGGTGACAGAACTCTTAGAAAATCAAGTGGCCTATGAATCTCTGATTTTGAGATTCATATTCCAAAAAATAATCTTCAAGGTAAGCTTGCTCTTGTGTTCCTTCATTCTCCACAGCCAAGAAAGTAGGCATAGTGGAGCGTTGTGAAGCTTGTGGGGCTCGTGGCAGGTTCACTGGTTGACCAGTTCTATGATGAGACATATCAGAGCTTTCTGCTAGATGAAATCTCCCAGGAGATTCCCTCATTCTGTCCACCCTCATCTCCTTGATCTCTCTGGCAAGATATTTCATGGCCGCCAACAGATTTCTTGCAAACTCTTCTCCTTCTTTATCACTTGTAGTCTCAGGGGCTTTACCCTTGTCTTGATCATCAGTAGTGTAATCATACTTCTTGTGACTTCTATTATGATACCTCTTATCCCTCTCAGTAAGAGGTTAATCTTCTTCAAAATGCAACATGGTTGTGGTGCTCCAAGGAAAGCACAGGCTCTGCCAAGAAAGGAGCTCTGATACCACTATAATATTCCAAATCTGGAACAACATAGCAAGCCTACTGAAATAACACAATCCTGGGAGATTGATGCATAGAAATTAGTTTGCAGCTCTTGTATCCCTTATATCAGCAGATTTGGGGTCTAGATCCAAAAGGGGAGCAAAAACAAATCAAACTAGGTGTGGTAAACAGATCTCCCACCACCTAGTCTAGATGAAAAACACCCTACAAGAGGGGCTGTAGCTATGCACAACAAATTGCTTCAGAAATAACGCAGTCTTGGATAGTATGAGTAGGAGGCCATAAAATATGATTAAATTATGAGTATAGAGCATAAAATCATAATTATAATGAAGCTCTTTCAATATACAGTAGAATACAAGAGACAATAGAGCAAGAAATCTTCAGAAAAGAGGGCTACAACACATGTATAAACTGAGAAATGGCTCAAAAACGTTATTTTAAGGAGTTACAGTAGTTGAATATTACAACTTGGATCTAGGAAAGATATGTGGACAAAACATCGGATCCATTTCAGACTTGGAAAACATATAGTCTTATTTACAAGATCCCCTTGGGGTTTTGACCAAATCATGCATAAACAAGAGTAGATCTGAGTCTTAAGTTGCAGATTTGTAAAATACTACAGAATTTTTTGAAGATGAATTTTCATTAGAATATATCCGATATAAACAGAACATGGATCAGCAAGCTAATCCATGGATCACCAAAGTGAAAGGCAAAGCCCAACACCAGAGATCTCTCATAAAAAATGGGATCAAAACACCCTGCAGAACCTCTAATGAAAATAATGCAGTTCCTCAATGAAAACTGCGCTGTAGCTTGAATAAAAATGGTGGCCTGATGCCAAGATAAAAATCTGAAGCTCAAACAGTAGAGGCACTCTTCCAGGAGGTTAAAAGACACTCTCCATGAGAAGAGGCTCCAAAAACAAGCTAGATCTCTGAATATCTAGAATCCCACTTGCTGCAGCTTACAAAGGCAAGAAAACCCTCACTGGATCTGTGCTACAATTGAAAGTAGAGCTTGGCCCAAAGCCTAATAGTGGATCAAATCAGCAAATACTCCTCCAAGAATCCTCAAGGGAAGAGGTGAAATCCCTGCATATGAACTCCAAGTGCTAAGAAACACAATTCTCCACTAAACAATAGAGAATAGTATTTGTCTAATCAGACAATATACTCATAAATATAATCAATCAACAACCTTCTCTTGCCACCTTCCCCTTCCTTTTATAATATGAGAGTCTTCACAAACCCTAGACCACCTTGATGAGTTAGCTCCTTTCACATGAGGGACCTCCTTCTAGAACTGTGCTATCCCTTTATGAGGTACATTTAATCTAGAAAACACTGTAGATTTGGTCAAGGTTGACTCAGTATCACAGCTCAAACCCCTTTCACACCTGCAAGTGATTTATTTACATGGCCCTGATTTATCTTTATTCACATGGGCATTGATTTATTCAGTCTTTTCAGGAGTTTTACATGTCCTCCTTTATTCATTTATTCATGCAACAGAAAGTAAAACAAAAATTAATATTCCTATTAGTTTAGGCTAAGTAGGAATATTACATTCCATTTGGACCCCCACCATTGGTTCTTTCAGTTTTTCAATTTCAGCACAACTTACTATTTTTAGTATTTTTTTTGGGTCCTTAACATCCAGAGCCGTTTTGAGGCCCTAAACGAAATTTTTTGGGAAAACCGGGAGCAACATGTAGTTTCCTTTGATGTTTCTCACATAAAAATTTGAATTCCTCACATAGATATTTATAATGAGGTATTGAGTGCATCAAACAGAGATCATATGCCAAATTACATCCCCGGGAAGTTGATGTACCAATTTACCCAAACGAGGCCCATAGTTTTGGTGATTCATCTCTTAGGGTTAGATTTTTAGAAGTTTATGGTTTTACATTTTTTCTCAACAATAAATAGGCCTTTGAGCCTCATTGTAACATAGTTCATAGGCCTGTAGCCGCCACATCACTTCTTAGAGATAAGCTACTAGCACCCTAGCTAGTTTATTTTCATTATGTATGTAAGTATATTTTATGTTATTTTATAATAATGAAATGAAGTTTTATTTTTGCTGCATGTCTATATTTATGTTTATTTCTTTATATTATTTCGTTCCTTCATAAATCCGGATCGATGAACATCACATAGTGCCTCATCTGTGAATGGCTTAATGTTGTACGGAAGGCGGCACTACTGGAAGACATGAATATATCTTCCTTGGTGAAGCCACCCAATGGTATATGACTGTGGGTGTGCTATGGTTGGGAGACTGAGCTGCTTCATGAATTATTCTGAAATGAGGTTCTTTTAGCTTCCGCTATTGACAAGGAATTGGAGTGGAGAACCCTTCACCCACATTTGCAAATGGAAGAGGTGCTCCCCCTCCTCTGGATCCTCGGGATGCTCCCTCTGGAGCTTGGTGGTGGAAACAATGGCACTGGGATCCAGATCAATGATATGCTTCCCTTTATCATCACCCTTGTATGGTTCTGACTCAAGATCAACACATGCATTTGATTCAGGTGCCTTTAGTTCAGCCACCAGCGACTGTTTGGCCTGACACTCGTTTTTGCTATGAGTGGGGTTGTTATGAAATTCACAACACTTCTCCGTGTCCTTATTTAGATTTTCGGTGTTGTTATAAGTCACCCTGATTTGGATTTTCCCCTTGTTCTAATGGTTCAGGGGCGCCTTTTCCTGGCTTCGGATTTGTGGATCCAAAGTCTTGCTTATTCTGCTTAATTTTCTACTCGATCTTGGCAGCATAGTGATATGCGGTGCTAAGCGAGGAAATGTCAAGGAAATCCATTTCCTCCTAAATGTATCTATGAAAAAATTTGCAGTACTTGAGAACCAAATGTCTCTCTGAATATTTAATACCCAGCTTTGTGTAGAGGGTATGGAACAGATTCATCATTTTGTGCACATTTTGATCCATTTGTTGCTGCACCATGGTCCATTGGATGCACTTGTCCTCATAGCTCCCCACATGATAATATTTATGCCTCCTCGAAATGAATTCCAAGTGGGTACGGCCAAGAATAGAGAGGGTTCCCTCCCATCCTTTTGCTCACAGTAGGATTTCCACCAGTCTTTGACATGGGGGATGACATTGAGGAGTGAAAAAGTAATATTTTCTTGGTCAGAGAAATCATGGACCGAGAATTACCCTTCCAGGAAATTAAACCGTATATCTATAATGTCTGCATCTTATTGCCTTCAAATACAGAAATGTCAAAGTTGACATGTACCTTGAAAGAAGTGGTGCTTCCAGAGTGGATGTTGGATTCATATGCGCCACCGCTGGGCAACCGTTGAAGGATCTGGGAAAAGCTATCCATCATCACGTTCCTGTATTTCTCAAGGGCCTACTCAAGAAATAATTTGATAGGATATACTTCTCCCTCATATGTATTTTCTTCTGCCATGGGAGGTCGTTAGGATTTGCGTGGCAGAACTTGCAAGGGTTCAGCCAAATCGAGCCCTAACTCCTTATACCCTAACCTCATTGGGGACATGCAAAGCAAAACAAAGAAACAATAGACCTCTCTTATAACACTAATCCAGATTTATGAAAGAATGAAATAATATATAGAAATAAACATAAACACAGAGATGTAGAGTAAATAAAACTTCATTTCATTAATATCAAATAACATAAATATGCTTACAAACATAACGAAAATAAACTAGTTAGGGCATTGGTAGCTTATCTTTGAGAAGATATGTGACAGCTATGCCTCTGAACTGTGTTAAAATGAGCCTTGAAGGCCCATTTATTGTTGAGAAATAATGTAAAACCCTAAACATCCAAAAACCTAACCCTAGGAGATGAAGTTCCAAAACTATGGGCCCGATTGGGTAAATTGGCACATCAACTTCACGGGGATGTAACTTTGGCATATGATATTAGTTTGATGCGCTCAATACCTCATTAGAAATATTTTTCTGAGGAATACAAATTTTTACATAATAAACACTAAAGGAAATTCCATGTTGCTTCGGGGTTTCCCAGAAAACATCGTTTAGTGCCTCAAAACGGCTCTGAAATTCCATGAACCGAAAAACTGCTAAAAATAGTAAGTTGTGCTTAAACTAAAAAAATGAAAGAAATGATTGTGGGGGTCCAAATGGAATAAGTGGGTGGCCACCAATATCCATTTGGATCACCAAATTATGGCCACAAAGCAACAAACTACAAAGTTAATATCTTCTAAAGACAACTCAAATCCAAGTGAAGAATTCAACAGAGAAGAAGCAGACCTAGGTATAATAATTTCTTTTCTCCCCTGAATTATCAAGTGCATTTTTTTAAATGACATAATTTTTGGTAGATATCTATCTATTTCAAGCTGAAATTAAATAACACATAGCTAGTTATTGAAAAAATTGGACAAAATCCCAAATTATGAAAAGAGATAGAAAAATCAGAGGAATGTGATATTGCATTGTATGCACATAATGGTGGAAGTCATTGGTATTTTGACAGTGGTTGTTCCAATCACATGAAAGTAGAAAAAATAAATTTTCTCACTTAGAACCAATTTCACAAAGGTAATGTTACTTTTGGTAACAATGCTCTAGGAAAAATAATTGCAAAAGGAGTAGTTAGTCTGTGAAATGGAAAAGGTAAAGAAAATAATTTTTTATATGTTGATGGGACGAAACATAGTCTGGTAAGTGTGTCTCAGATGTGTGATCAAATATTTTATGTGTTTTTTAAATCCAAAAACTATAAAATCAAGTCCAAAGGTATAGGTGAAATAATTGTTGAGGTTGTAAGGACATACAACAATGTCTATGTGCTGAAGGAGAAGATAGAAAAGTGTTGTTTGACCAAGATTGATGAGATTTGGTTATGGAAGAAAAATATTGGACATATGAACTTTGACCAAATTGTCAAGTTGAGCAAGAAAAACATTGTTAAATATTTTCCCAGGCTGTCAAAGCCAGAAAATATTATCTGAAAATCCTTCCAACTAGGAAGGCAAGCTCAAGTTCCTTTCAAAGAAAATGAGAACTCATCATCAAAGCCATTACAACTGGTACACATAAATTTTTGTGGACCATCTAGAACGTAGTCAACCACAGGTAAGTGATATTTTATGATATTTATTGATGATTTTAGTAGGATGATATGGGTTTCATTCCTTAGAGAGAAATATGAATCTTTTGATAAGTTTAAATAATTCAAAACTATGGATGAGAATGAAACTGATTTCAAAATAAAAAGCATAAGGTCATACAATGGAGGTGATTTCACTTGAAGGGAATTTGATGATTTCTGCAAATAAAATGGCATTAAAAGCAAATTTACCATAACAGAGACTACCCAAAAAAATGGTGTTGTAGAGAGAGAAAACAAGTCATTTGAACTGTTAGCCATAGTTATGATGGCATAAAATAATGTTCATCAAAGGTATTGGGTAGAGGCAATTCATACAACAGTGGCTATTCTCAAAAAGACTCATTTTCAACCCAACATTGAGAAAAATCCTTATGAGTCGTGGTGTGGTAGACTACCGACAGTAAAATATTTCAAGCAGCAGATGCTACATCAAGAGAACCAATGAAAATTTTGGAAAATTTAATGCCAGAGCTGATGAAGGAATTTTTCTTGGTTATTCAAAGAATAACAAAGGATACATGTGCAACAATAAAGTAAGAAAAATGATTGTTTACTGTATCGATGTGAAGGTAGATGAGAACAAAGAGAAAGAAGTTAAACAACTAAAAAAATCCAACGTTAATGACCCAAAATAAGCATTGTTGATGAGAATGATGAGGCAATTGCAGAAGAAAGTGACAAAGACCTCTCTAGTCCTCAACCCAGAGATACCCCAGGTGTTAT
The DNA here is from genome assembly GCA_034641835.2 of Pinus albicaulis. NCBI lineage: Eukaryota > Viridiplantae > Streptophyta > Pinopsida > Pinales > Pinaceae > Pinus > Pinus albicaulis. Next base: position 526,594,742 of record CM076580.1, read on the forward strand.
CACCCAAAAAATAATCACCTATCCATTTCTAACTTGGTGGATCGAAATACACCATGTAAGATTAATTTTACCATAATAAAATCACTTTCACCATAGGAAATAATTTTGTAAACCATTTTTAATAAATTATTTTTGTTTAAAAAAAAAACCATGAGAATAATTGAATGAATCATTATTTATTTAATTTTCTCTAGGAATAATTCTAAATAATCATTTGATAACTATTCCTTGTCACATTTGACTAAATCACCTTGAAATAATTAAATAAATAACCACTATTTATTTATTATTCCTTAATTTTATTTTTTGAATAATTGTTAAATCATTATTTAATAATTATTTCGAATTTACACCTTTCTTAATCCACTCAAAGTAATTAATAAATCATTTTATTTATTAATTTCTTCAAGCATTTTATAAATAAAGATATTTTACCATTTTAAATATCTTTACCCTATCCAAAAAATATAATAAAGTATTCCTAGCAGTTAGATTTGGATTTGGTCAATATTTTATTATTATTTTCCAATTCCTTGTTTAGCACAATACTTTGTTATAAATAAGAGGGTCTTCCATTCATTCTTCACCATGATCACTATCATTATCACCACTATCCTCTTCTCACATTTGAGGTCCCACATGAGTTCCATTTTTCTTTTTGAGTTTTCTATATATTGAGAGATAGAAAAATATTGTTGAAGCACAAGGGTATCAAAGGACCCATCCCATGGAGTGGGATTTGTAGATCCATGTTGTAAACCTCCTTCACTAGGTGTTTTCTAATAAAAATATTATTCATTTAAATTCTTCTTCTATTGGTTTATTGCATCAACTATTTCTTGTTGTTCTATTTTTTTGATCACATACGGCATTTTTGCTGCAAGGTTTTCTTATTTTTTCATTACAGATCTGAAGCATAAACAACCACATCTTGTTATTAGGGTGACTTGTGACCAATGACTTAAGTGAACTGTTTTTGGTAAAATTTCCCAAAATATTTACACTAACACCAAGGTATGTACAAAATCACCACCAAAATGATCAAATTATTGGTGAATTAAATTCTATAGTAAAAACATGAAGGAATCTAATCAATGCCCCTATGCAAGAAGATGTTTCGTTGTTGTCCATGTAAGAACCAAAATATGTTATTCAAGCTTGTAAAAATCAACCTTGGTTGAAGGAAATGAATGAATAATTGGACCATATAGAGAAAAATCCCAGGAGATTGTTCCAAGACCTTCCAATAAGAATGTCATTGGCATAATGTGGGTATTCTGAAATAAATTAAATGACCATGGATAATTGGTAAGGAACAAAGCTCGTTTGGTGTGAAAAGTCTATTCTCAAGTAGAGGGACTATATTATGATGAAACTCTTGCTCTTTTTTCCATATTAGAAGTAACAAAAAAAAAATTAGCGTCTTCTTGTTTTAAGAATTTTAAAATCTACCAAATGGATGTCAAATCTCCTTTCCTCGATGGAGAGCTACAGGAACAAGTTTATATAGAGAATCTGGAAGACTTTCAGATGGCAAAGAAGCCAAATTAAGTTTTTAGACTCAAGAAGGATTTGTATGGTCTCAAGAAAGCCCCTAGAGGTTGGTATTCCAAGCTAGAAAACTACCTGATCAAGTGTGGATTTAAAAGAGGAGAAGTTGACAATAATCTCTATGTCAAAATAATGAACAACAAACTCATTGTAGTGGTGGTATAAGTTGATGACATTATTCTTTCTAGTGACTCATATTTGCTGACCAATGTATTTGTAGTTGATATGAAGAACAAGTTTGAGATGTCCATGCTTTGAGAGCTATCATATTTTCTTGGATTGTAGATAGGAAAAACCCCTAAGGCTTTTTTATCTCTCAAGGAAAGTATCTCAAGGAAGTGCTACAGAAATTTGTCATGGAATAATGCTCGTTAGTAAGATTTCAAATGGTGATAGGTTTCAAACTTAGTAATATGGATGAATCTCCAGAAGTGGATTAGACCTTATATAGATCCATCATTGGCAACCTTTTATACTTGAAAACTTCAAGAACAAAAGTCATTCAAGTTGTTGCAATAGTTGCAAGATTTCAAGCAACTCCCAGATGAATAAATCTATTAGCAGCCAAAATAATTCTAATATATCTCAAATAAACAATGGATTATGGACTGTGGTACCCAAGATGTAATGATTTTTCATTTAGTGCTTATATAAATGTTGATTGGGAGGGTGATATAGTTGATCGAAAGAGCACAAATGGTGGTGCTCTCTTTCTTGGAGAAATTCTAGTTTCATGGTCGAGAAAGAAGCACGATTCCATTTCCTTATCTACAACTGAAGCAAAATATATTGTAACATATTACTTTTGTACTAAAATTATGTGGATGAAGAAAAATTTGCAAGACTTACAAGTGATTTATGATCATTCGATCCCTATTATTTGTGACAATGCAAGTGAAATCAACATGTCAAATAGTCCAATATCTCACTTTAATACCAATAATATCCCCATAAAGTATCATTTTATGAGGGGGAAAGTCCCAACCCAGATTGTGAAGATCGAGTATGTTCCCACAAAAGAAGAATTTGTTGATATATTTACAATGCCACTCCCTAGAGAATAGTTTGACTACTTGAGGAAAATATTGGGGGACATTCCTTTTGCCTTCCTCCACTAGCTCTTCCTTCAAGAGGAAGAAAGGAAGTTATTGCATTATCAACATATAAAAGTGAAGCTTCCAGGTCCACAAGGATCAACATGATAGAGGAATATTGGTTGACCAGAGAAGCACAGTGAAAGGGGGAGCATAGTGGTGTCTTTGCCATTAATGTAAAAGGGGGATAGATATAAAGAAATAAAACCAAAAGGGGGGAGTGAGGGAGTGATCTAGTGATCATGCACAACAAAACACAACAACAAAACCAACAATAGATAACAAAATAGTAGAAACTAGTAAAGATGATTTCATTTCAGGGACAGAAGGATTTAAAATACTTAAAAGAGTAAAATGTGTTTTGTTTTACTTTGGTGTTTCCATCTGTTATACGAGATTTACAATTGTGTACAAAAGTATCTCCCCTAGGTTGGTGGCTAACCTATAACAACAAAGTGACAAGGAACAAAATAATTTTCCTTAAATTAGATATATAACAGAGTGAGACCTACCTGGAACCTATCGCACACGTTGTTACTTATTTATCTTGGAAGATCCAATTACAGCTCTGATTGCCAAAATTAGAACCTACACAGTAAGATAACACAAGCCAAGAAAATATGAGATATATGCAACATAATATGAATACTCTATTCAATAGATCAACAGGGTATTTAAATACATGAAATAACAACATCAGATATAGGAAAACATAGAATTCTTTGCATTAGAATAAATAGAAGGAGATTACAACCATATGTAGCAGTTGATATTTTAGAAGAGCTCCTCCAAGTTGTTGAATTCTCCTTTCCTTGTCATAATATGCACCTCCAATCACCTGAATGCATGTGATAATAGCCACTCACTATAGAAGTATAAGGGAAGAATCTCTCCAAAATTCAACCATTCCTTCATTCTAACCTTTGCATATGCAAGATGATAAATATATAGGAGACTGGAGTAAGTTGGGAGTTCTTATCCAATTACAATTCTAAGGTTTTAGATCCACCTTTGATGGAGGGATAAGGTCAAAGGTTGAGTGGTGAAAACTCCAAAGTAGGGAAGGATAGGATATAAATGTTTAATCCAAGGTAAGTGATTAAGAAAACTTCTAGAAACTCCTATAAATTGAAGGTTTCAAAATCCCAATCATTATCCTGGATTTCTAGAACCAATACAGGTGAAAAGCAGAGCAACCTGCTGGTGACCAATATCGGGCACAGTGGAGAAACCTATAGATGGTCGCACCCCAGTAAGAATACAGAGAGTGTTTGTCTGAAAATTGGCTCAGATGATGCAGTTTAGGAATGAAACTCTAGGGGATGAAAGGAAAATTCTTAGGGATTTTTTCAAGATGATGACAAGGGGGAATAGGGTGTTTATTGATCACATTAGGAGGATCACTGATCGGATGTGAAAAAATGGCCTATAACATAATGCCCCACAAATCACAAAATTAGAGATAAGGAATGATGGATGAAGTCATTTACCTTGTGAAAGTAGATATCAAGGACAACCAGTGAGCTTTATCTGTTACAATAAATTTATCATGAAATATTGTCACTGAGGGTGGCATACCCATACTCAAATCATAAGATAACATAACATGTACAGTTATCAAAATATGTGTCCATAGATGCAACTAGTTGACCCATGACTAGATGATCATCTATATGATCACAACCATCATACATTGTGATCTTTATATACTTCCTTAAATCACAACCTGGATGGATGAAACTCGATCCAGGTTCTTCTATCTCATTAACACAACCAACTAATCTACGATTCTAACCATGTGAATCAATGAGATGGAGTCAAACATGGTAGACACCATTTGATTACCAACCAATGATGTAAGTCGTTAACAAAAATGAGAGAAACCATGAATGATGTTAATGGATATCAAGGTACAATGGTACAATTGGTATAGTGTGAGTGAAGGAGATGATGTAAAACACCACATAGAATATTTCAGTCAAATTTCATTGATTTAAACCTGACACCGAGAGTGAGGAAGCTTTCCATTGATGTATGCAAGCACCAAGGTACCAAAGGGGTGTTCCTAAGTCAACTTCATGGATGATGTATTTTTTCTGACAGGAAGTAACCCGTCGCAGGAGGGCCTTGATGTATCCCACATCAATGACATGAAATGGGTATCATGATTGAGACATAATGATCATAATGATGTTGATATGGAATTGGATCAGGGAATGTAGACATGAAATGAATGCTTGAAATTATTGTAGTGGATATCAACTAAATTAATTGTCTTGAACACCGACGACACTGAATGGAGTTGGCAGCACTGACCCAAAACCATAATGGAGGCTCAAAAAATGGTATGATGACCAATATACAAGAATATTACCCAAACCAATGGCCACACAGATGATGTGGAAAATTTTCTTGTTCAAGACCAACTCACTGCCATTAGAAAAATGAAATCCCCTGTTTTCCCAATTTCCCCAACCATACTAGTCAATACCTCTTTATTTTTAAACAAGCTTGAGGATGAATCCCTTCGAGTATGTTTAATGAACCCTGAGAAGGTGTGGTTCACTCTTTTCATGTTTGATAATTCCATCACTATTTTATGTTTTAATGAGTCTGATGGAGGTAAAAATAGACACCTTTTTCATGTTTAGAGAGTTTTAAAAAGAGGCAAAAAAGAAAACTCTAGATGTTTCTTTTCGTAAATAATCTCTTGAGTTTGAAAAGGTAGAAAAAAATACTCAAGAGAACCTCTTATCCATGTTTTACTAAGGTATTTATTTTCTGCATCTAGTCTATCTCAGTCCAAAAAAGGGTTAAACGTATGCTAAGTAGATGTCTTTTCATTTACTTTGATGGGTTTGAAAAGACGGGTGCTCAAAAATATTTTCATATTTTTGGAGTATGAAAATATCTGAAACAGGACTCCTCCTAGAGGAACGTGTGGTATAAATAGTAGCAACTAGTTCCGATCATGATGGAACTCGTCAAAGCACATAGAGTTCAAGAGGTTGGCTAACAATACCACCAATTTCAGCGGTGCCCCAGGAAAGGATAAAACCAATTGACATCGTATGATTGACCAAGAATATGGTGACGATGGAATTAAAAAACCAAGGCTCATATGGAAAAAATAGGTTAATTAAAATGGAAATCACAAGAATGGGATGAGAATGGTTTCATTTTTATAGAAGCTTGAAACATGGGAAACTATGCTTGAAATTGGTTTCATTTTTCACAAGCTTTAAACATGAGGAAAAAATATGCTTGAGAGTGGTTTCATTCTTAAACAAGCTTTAAAAAAAGACAAACCATGCTTGGAATAATTCTTCATGCCCCCAACATAATGACTCAATTTAAGTTACATGCCCCCAAACCTTAATTTCATTGACCTAATTAGTCTACTAGTTGTTAATAGGGGGAGGAAATGAAGGTTCATTTACGAGATCAAGTGAAATACTCGACTATAAATTTACGAGATATAATCAATGACTCATATTGAAATGGGATCTATTTCATTTTTTAACTATATTGTCACAAGAAAATAACTACGCTCAGGATACCATGTTTCATTTTTTAATGAGCTTGACACAAGAAAAGGAACTTTGCTAAAAAAACCTTGTTTCATTTTTTAACGAGTTTGACATAAGGAAAGGAACTCTAATCCAAGGCCTTGTTTCATTTTTTAATGAGCTTGACACAAGAAAAGGAAATCTACTTAGGTAACCTTGTTTCATTTTTTAAGGATCTTTACACAAGAAACTAAACTTTTCTCTGGGAACCTTGTTTCATGTTTTAACGAACTTGACACAAGAAAAGGAACCATGCTCGAATGACTTGATCATGACCTAAAAAAGGCCATGGATTGCAAGAGGTTATCATTATATGGGAAAAAAACACTCTGGAAGGGATACATATCAAGGTATTTAATGGAAATATCAAGCTCCAATGCCCCTAGTACATGACGCACTACATCACCCACTAGATCATCAGTAGACGCGAGCATGGAACAAGTTGCCACATAATTAACCTATGTAATGGGAGATATCGCTTGCATATAAGGACCATTTTGGGATGATGGTTAATTGGGAGTCATATTAGGACTAATGAATGAAAGTTGGTCAATGGTCACAATTCTGCCTTCATGCGGGAAACACATCACACAAAAGAGTGAAGAGACAAGAGATCCCATGAAATACACATAGTCACGTCGAAGAAGTAAATTAAAACCAAAAGAGCCTTGGAAAACCATCACATCGATATAGATATTATTTCCTCAAAAATTAATAGGAAAATTAGAAGGATCCCTAATGGTTGACGAGTTACTCTGTTAAAATCCAACATATTTTGGGTAACAAGCACAAGCTGTAGAGAGCCAAAATATTTCCAAATATTTCAGGACAAAATACTAATAGATGCGCTTTCATATATGATTATGGTAGGTATGAGAAAATTATAATAATGTACTATTATATGGAAGGGCAGATAAGGAGGAAGACAATATGCTTCCAGTCGACTCCAGTCAAATGAAGTGACCAAAACACTTGGAGGGGGTACCATAGGAATAGGAGAATTTTCCACTTGTGCAATGGAAATGGGAGAAACATTTCCTTGTTCCATAGGAATAGGAGTATTTCCCCCCAGTTTTTGGAATTTGAAGAGACAAGAAGAACCTGATTAGTATGAGGTTCACTATGTTGAGATTAAACAAGAATATCCTAGGTAAAAGGAAACACCAACACTAGGATGGAGCTCAGGTTATTTCTAGGTGTATGTCTATTTATAGATGTATGTGAAAATTCTATTTATAGATTGCATGTCTATTTAAAGATGCATGTCTACTATTATTATCGCTTAATATTAGTTGGAAAATAAACTATATTTTATTCTCAATGAGCACTTGGAAATAGTTAACTAAAGTGGCAAATCAGTTAGCTAAATGAATTTTGAGTTAAGTGGTTGGTTGGTGGGACACACAGGTTGACTTAGTTGTAACTGAGTGATTCGAAGGTGTAACAAAGTTGGAAGTGCAGTTGTGCAAGTTGTAAAGTATTTTAACTCAGTTTAGTGAGTTAAACTCCATTGTGCTAGTTGTAATTGAAGATACACTAGTGAGAGATCAAGTGAATTAATTAATAATTAATTCACAATTAGTGGTCTCACATGCAACTAAATATTTATTATTATTAATTTCATGCATGTCAGATCCAGTGGAGACCCAGTTGAGTTCTAGGTGAAAGGGAAGTAAACTATCAGTTGACATTATCTGGCTACAAACATGAAACCACACACACATTGGATGTTCCCATGAGGATTGTGCAGTCAAGTCAAGTAGGATTTCACTCATTCAGGGATTGCTATCAATTGGGATTGCGCAGTGGAGGCAGGTTGTCTGGAGACAGTAAATTGGCTAAGTAACTTGCCAATTTTTGTATGACAGTGTGAGAGAGTTAGCTCATGTAATGAAAGCTATTGGATTAGATATTTTTATGTAATTGCTTCATGATCCATGATATAGTACATATTAGAAGACAGGTGGGTTTTTAAATATAAGCTTTCCCCAATAAATTATCTGTGTTATGTGTGATTGATCTTTCTTCATGATATTGTGATTAGTGATTATGTTTTAAATTCTACAAATCTTTGTAGAAGCGATTCTATATTTAACAGTAGCATATTGTTAGATCAGGAGAATCCAAGATATACATGCATTTTGTATTAAATTTATACATGGTATCAGAGCACAGGAAATTGTAGTAGTGAAGTAGGAGTTGAGTTTGTTGGTGGAAAGAATTCGAAATTGCAAAAATAATTTCTTTGTGCTACAGATGATTCAAGATCAAAATGGCTTTCAATGGATTGAGGTTAGATTTTTCACTGAGGGAATCTTGAACTACATTTATTGGAAGGACAGGATGGAGGCAATGCTCGAAGACAATGGCTTGAAGGAATTCATTGACAATGATGCTCCTAAGCCTGCTTCATCAGATGTTGCCAATCTTGATGCATGGAAAAATAAAGTGGAAAAGGTGAGGATGATCCTGTTGGAGGGAGTACGAGACCACATTGTCTCAAGCCTCCATGGGAAAGCCACACCATATGCTTTGTTGAAGCCTTTGACAGATCTATTCCAAAGTAGTGGCAACTATAGGAAATTGGAACTCAAAGATAAACTTAGGAAGATCAAGATGGAAAATGGAGACAACATTCCATAGTATCTCACAAAGTTTGTCCAATGTCGGGATGAAATAGGGAGTGTGGGAATAAATTTTTCTAATGATGAATTGGTGAGCTTGGCTCTCTTGGGACTTCCTAAGAGTTGGCATAGTTATGAAGACTCTATCAATGGATGAGAAAAATTTCCAAATTGGGAACGATTGTGCTCGAATCTGGTTTAGGAGGAGTTCAGGGGGAACTCCAAAGATGGCTCTTCATCAAAGCATGATGATGAATATGATTGTGCTTTGGCTACCAAGGAAATGAAGGGGAAGGGGAAGAAATTCCATTCTAAATCTGAGTCTACAGGCAAGAAGCTAGATATTTTCAGGTGAAGTGTTTTCACTGTCACGAACATGGGCATCTTGCTACTAACTGTCCACAAAATAAGAAGAACAAGAAGGTTGCTATAGTTATAGCTGGTGAGGCCCTTGCCTCACAATTTGAGCTTGAATTCTCCTTCATCGCATGCATGGTTTCAAGTACATTGGGATTGGTGTGGTATTTGTATAGTGGCGCTTCCTTTCACATGAGGGGAGATAAGGAAATTTTCAGTGACTTGTAGGAGAAAGATCTCCAGATTCATATAGAGATGGGTGAAGGCAGATGGGAAGTATGTAAAGTCTCTTAGGATCGATACTGGTGGAGAATACGCCTCTAACGAATTCAAGAACTTCTGAAGAAAATAATGAATTTGAAGAGAACTCATAACACCTCATAACCCACAGCAAAATGGGGTCGCGGAGAGGAAGAACATAATGATCGTGGGTGTAGCATGAGTAATGTTGCATGATCAGGGCCTACCAATGCATTTGTGGGCAGAAACATTCAACTCTATGGTTTATGTGCAAAACCTTTGTCCTCATAGAGTACTTGCCATGAGTACACCTAAAGAATATTTCACTGGTAGGAAATTGGATGTTTCACACTTTAAGAGTTTTGGCTCATCTATTTATATGCATGTAACCAAGAATGCCAGGAAGAATTTGAAGCCGACTGTTGAAGTTGGGGATTTTGTGGGGTACACAGAAACACCCCATAATTATCGTGTGTATTTGTTTAATAGTAAGATGACTGCTGTGCGACGGGATATAAAATTCGATGAGGGAAAGCCATGTGATTGTCACTTGAGAGGGAGTTGGGCTTGCATGCGGAGGAGGAACTATTGGTTCCCAAATATGAGTATCTTGATGTGGATCAGCTACAGAAGGAGGTTCATGGAGTGGATGAGTCCACTAACGCATAGCCAACCATCAGAATTGGCAGAAGGTGTACCACAGAAGCTGATAGGTTGAGACTTGATGCTGCACAGAATGTAGGAGCCCCTACTTCACAGTGCAAACAAAGAGAACCTCCTGACTAATTTACAAGATACATGGCTCACATGAGCAAATGTATTGCGAATGAACCATCTTCATTTTAGGAAGAAGTTTAGGAGCCCACATGAGTAGATGCAATGGTGGAGGAGTATGAATCCATTATCAAAAATAATGCTTGGGAGATTGTTCCAAGGCCGATTGATAAATCCATGGTAGGTTTAAGATAGATCTACAAGCTAAAGCAAGCTGGTGATGGGAGTTTTGAGAAATAAAGGCCAGATTTGTGGCATGGGGCTTTTCACATATCGAGGGGATATATTATGAAGATACCTTTGCACATTTCGAAAGGTATTCTTCCATAAGATCCATCCTTGCTCTCTCAGCATAGATGGGCTAGCACATTCATCAGATGGACGTGAAAAATATGTTTCTCAATGGGATCATTGAGGGAAAGGTGTACATAAGGCATCCTGAAGGTTTCAAGATCTTCAATAGCGAGTCGCATGTGTGCTAACCCAAAAGAGTGCTATATGGGCTGAAGAAAGCACCCCATGCTTGGTACACTTGGATAGATAGCTATTTCACTGGACTAGGCTTCACAAAAGTGAAGCAAATGAAAAACTATACAAAATTGTGGTGGAGGGTAAGCTTTTAATCATTTTTCTTTATGTTGATGATTTAATATTGACTGGGGATGAGCAGCTGATACACTCATGCAAGGAGGATCTTGAAAGGGAGTTTGAGATGAAGGATATGGGCCTCCTTCATTATTTCCTTGGATTGCAAAATATATGGCAGCGAGATGGTGAAATTTTTGTGTCTCAAGGAAAATATGAAAGGGAGATATTGGGTGAGTTTCAAATAGAGGGATGAAAACCCATGGATACTCCTCTTCCAGTAAAATGGAGGAAAGAGGATGATACTTCTGGAGAGGTAGTGGATGCTATTGTCTGTTAACAGTTAGTGGGTTCGCTAATGTATCTAGTGAACACGAGACCAAACATTTTCTATGTGGTTAACCAACTGAGTCAAGCTATGGTTAAGCCTATGAAGCTCTTTTGGAAGGAAGATAAGCATGTCCTGAGATACCTAAGGGGTACATCAAAGTATGGTTTATGGTACAAACAGATGGATGGAGTGAACTTGCATGGCTTCATGAATGCAGATTGGGATAGAATTCCAATGGAAAGAAAGAGCACATCAGGGGGGATCTTTAGCATCAGCTCTACAATTTTTTATTGGTACAGCAGGAAGCAGAGATCTGTGGCACTCAGTTCAGTGGAAGCATAATACATGGCAGTGAGTCAAGCTACATGAGAGGCTATCTGGATGAGAAATATATTGGTTGGTTTTTTTGGTTCTCATTTAGATCCAACAATGATTCATTGTGATATTAAATTTTTCATTAAATTCTCGATTATTCTTATGTTTCATGATAGATCTAAGAATATAGGTATCTGGTACCATCATCTCAGAGATTGTGTGTAGAGGAGAATCATGTTTCTTCAGTACATTCCCACAGAATATCAGGATGTAGATATTCTGACGAAGGTGCTCACCAGGAGCAAACTCAAATACCATAGAGATAGGATTGCGGTGAAGGATAATCCCTTTCTTGTTGAGAGGGAGTGTTGAGATTTAACAAGAAGATCCTAGTCAAAATGAATCACCTACACTAGGATGAAGCTTAAACTCTTTTTACGTGTATGCCTATTTATAGATGTATGTGAAAATTCTATTCATAGATTGCATGTCTATTTATAGATGCATGTATATTATTATTATCCCTTAATATTAGTTGGAAAATAAACTATATTCTTTTCTCAATGAGCACTTGGAAATAGTTAACTGAAGTGGAAAATAAGTTAGCTAAAGGAATTTCTAGTTAAGTGCTTGGTTGATGGGACATGCAGGCTGACTTAGTTGTAACTGAGTGATTCGAAGTTGTAACAGAGTTGGAAGTGAAGTTGTGCAAGTTGTAAAGTAGTTTAACTCAGTTAAGTGAGTTAAACTCAGTTGTGCTAGTTGTAATTGAAGATACACTAGTGAGAGATCAAGTGAATTATTTATTAATTAATTCAAAATTAGTGGTCTCACATGGAAGTGAATATTTACTAATATTAACTGCATGCATGTCAGATGCAGTGGAGACCCAATTGAGTTCTAGGTGAAAGGGAAGTAAACTATTATTTATGACATTATCTGGTTGCACACACACAACCACACACACATTGGATGTTCCCATGAGGATTGCGCAGTCAATGCATGGAGGATTGCACTCATTCAAGGATTGCTATCCACTGGGATTGCACGGTGGAGACAGGTTGTCTGGAGACAGTAAATTGGCTAAGGAACTTGCCAATTTTTGTATGACAGTGTGAGATAGTTAGCTCATGTACTGAGAGCTCTTGGATTAGAGCTTTATATGTAATTGTTTCATGATCCATGTTATAATACATAATAGAATATATTGGGTTTTTTAGTTATAATCTTTCCTCAATAAATTATCTGTGTTATGTATGATTGATCTTTCTTCATGATATTGTGATTGGCGATTGTGTTTTAAATTCTGGAAATATTTTTAGAAGTGATTATGTATTTAACAGTCGAATATTGTTAGATAAGGAGAATCCAGGATATACATGCATTTTGTATTAAATTTCTACACACTCTCTATGGGAAAGGCATGATCAACTAAAGGTGGAATTGAGTCAACTATTTTCTCAACCAATGGTTGATTGGGAATGGACTCATGGGATTCATGTTCAGGGAGAGCGGGATTGACTAGAGATGGATTATGATCAATCACTTCATCAACTAGTGGAGGATTGGGAGAAAGCTTTTGGTAACCATCTAGAAGTTGTGGATGAGAAGATGTAAGGTTTTACAACACTTTTGAGGCTTCATCCATATAAGGAAAAAGGTTAATAGGATGATTTACTTCACATAAATTACAGGGAAATTTCATTTTACCCTTTTTCCCATGGAAATTATTATCACTAGTTGATGGTTTATCACCGGCACAATATTTGGAGGCTGATGACAAAGGATGATGTGAGCCTGTGGACCACACTTCTAATATCATGGGAATACCAAGATAATTTATAAAAGGTGATCACCCTTATATAACATGCAAGGGAATTTTACTTTGCAGGGCTGATTGGAAATTTCCTCCATACTATTTGCATCAGTAGAAATGGTTGCTTGGTTCCCACCTTGCTTATTTTTCTTCTTTAGTCCTCTTCTTCTTCTTCTTCTTCCTAGCTCCCTAGTTACTAGAATCAAGACTTTAACTAGGTGAAGGGGAAGAAAGGGATGAAGAAACAACATGTGAAGAAGAAAAGGGCCAACTTTAGGATCAAATTCAGGTTGATGTTGTTCAGGTGGAGGAGAACTTGGTTGAGAAGCAGTTTGGACATTCGAAACCATATGGGTCAAAAAATACCAAACTGACAAACCAATGGTAAATTTGGGAATGGACAACATTTCCATATAAGGAGCACCAATATTTCTTAAAGGAGGAAAAGGACTAGGATTCTTGTCAGAGGTTTCCTTGATTGGTAGACTCGGGAACTATTGCTATTAGTCTCAACCGAAGATCCAGTAAGGAGTTGTTCCATGGGGAGGACATTCTTCCATAGTCAATTAATTGATTTTAGAAATTAAAGACACAAAAAAAAAACAAAGAGGGGTAACTAGGCATAATGGTTTACTAAGAAACCATGAACTACAATATGCCTTGGTGAACGAAGGACTTAACGTGCGTGCAATAAATATGATTGAATGCTTTGTTTAGTGTATCATGATATACAATGCAGAATACTTAGTTACATATGCATGGATAGAAACCTATAAGGGACTCCCAAAATATACTCGATGGTACATGAGAGTTTAGTCTATAGTAGTGTTGGCTAATGTGTAACCGTTCGATGAGAGCATTCCCATATACTTTTCATGCATGGAGTGCCATCTGATATGCCCGAAGGTATGTCGAGAATGTTCTTATACACTTACGTACATGGAACCAGATTTCATCCCCGGGATGCAACGCTGGAAAATAATGACAACTCCTACCTTTAACAACATCGGAACATGTATCTAGCCTAGACTTCTAAATGTTTGTGTTAATGTTATAAATTATCCTTAGGTTGGTTCAATAAATTTTACTATTTATATTTGATTAAGTTACAGTTTTGGGTCTCAGCAAGAATGTCACCTGAATATCCTAAAATGAAAATCTAGCATGAGAAAATAGAAATATTTTCTCTTTCAATGAAAATATAACTAAGGGAAGAAACCATCAAGATGAAACACACAATATGCAGAAAACAAGATGCAATATACATTTTCCATTTCTATGCAACTTTTCCTATACTAATGCACAAATTTTCTTTTCACCACACTTGATTTTTGGAAATGAAAAAAAAAAGTAAGATGCAAATGTTTAATTATTGAGTCAGTTACACTTTTTAGATTGTTGATTGAAACAACAATTCATACAAGCGATAAGCAACCAAAAAAAATCAATTTTCAAGTGACCAAATGATAATAAAAAAGAAAGATTGATACCAATTCTTACCAAAGGAAAAATAAAATAAATGAAAACCAAATGGAAGTTTTCAAGAGACCACAATACACTCAAGACTCGTGGAATTTCAGTTGGAAGTAGGCTGATGAAAGGGATGCTAAAAAACCAAGGAATTTTTTTTGCAAAAATAGGGGCCAATGTGGGTTCAAGGAGGCACCAGTACTTTTCAACACTAGTACAGAGTGGGAATGAGTTAGGTGGAATGATCTGTCAAAGGCATTGGGGAAGCATTGGGCATAGGAAAGATAATTATAACACAAAAATTACAAAAAATGTTGAATGGAACCACTTCCTAGGTTTGTTCTTGGTTTTATGATACAAAAAAGGTTTGTCAAGGAGTTAATTAAACACAATGGACAAGGAAAACCACCAAGGGAATACTCTGTGCCCCATAGTAGTTTCTAATTTGTTATACGAGATTTACGATTGCAGACAAAAGTATCTCCCCTAGGTCGATGGCTAACCTAGAACAACAATGAGACAAGGAACCCAATTCTTTTCCTTAAAGTAGATAGATGACGGAGTGAGGCCTACATAGAACTTGTCACATGCTTCACTCCTTCTTTATCTTGGAAGTTCCAATTCTAGCTCTAAATTCCAAATTTAGAACTTGCACAATCAGATAACACAATCGAAAAAAATACATGATCTATGTAGTATCATCTAAATAATTTATTCAATATATAAACATGGTATTGAAATACATGAAATAGCAACATCACATATAGGAAAATAGAGAATTCTTTGCATTAATATAAATAGAAGTAGATTAAAACCGTGAGTAGCAGTTGATCTTGTAGAAGAGCTCCTCCAAGTTGTTGACTTATCCTTTCCTTTTCACAATATGCACCTACAATCACCCTAATGCATGAGATAATAACCACTAACTATAGCAACATAGGGCACAATCTCTCCAAAATCCAACCATTCCTTCATTCTAGCCTTTGCATATGCAAGATGGTAAATATATAGGAGAGTGGGGTAAGTTTGGAGTTCTTATCCAATTAGGATTCTAAGGTTTTAGATCCAGCTTTGATGGAGGGATAAGATAAATGATAAGTGGTGAAAACTCCAAAGTAGGGTAGGATAACATTTGAATGTTTACTCCAAGATAAGCGGTTGAAGCAACTTCTAGAAACTCTAGAAAGTGAAGTTTCTAGAAACTTGATCATTCTCCCAAATTTCTAGAATCGACGCAGGTGCAAAGGGGAGAAACCTTGTTGGCTCGAAGGGGTCCTGACCCAGGTTTGGATGTTCAAGGTTTGCCAAAAAACCCCTATACTACTGGCCCTTTCGGTAGTGACCTACTTGCTACTAATTTTGATCCTTCTTTTATTCATCAACCTGTACTGATCTTTCTTTTATGAACTTTGAGTAGGAAGGTAAATCATAGATTTACCTTCCTCCTTTTCCATATTGTAATATCCCTTAAAATTTTATCATAGTATGATCATCCACCTAGTCATTCACGCAGCATGACAACTGAATGCTTATAGATAATAGATCTTATTTCATATTTGACCACACTCTATTTGACTGTAGCTCCTTCATTCTAATATGCATACCTTTACAGTGATCCACACTCTATTCCTTGTCTCCTTTATGGTCCAAATATATTATGCTTGACCCTATCTTCTAGTCCTCATTACATTATAGAATTTATATTCCTACTTCTCAGCATGCATCTCAGGTTGACTGCATATTAATCCACACCACATATCCACACCTTTATCACAGATGAGTATTCCTTTGTCCAGGCTTCTTCACGTTGTAATCAACTCATAAAATTTTGCACTGAAACCCCTGTACATGTACTAAAAAATCTTCACTTTTAAGCTCTGTATAACCATAGATAAATCCACACTTTTTCCTCTATAAAAACCATAGATAAATCCGTAGTTTTTCATTTGTAAAAACCACAGAGAAATCTGCAAATTTTTTGTCTTCTGCATAGCAAATTATGGGATAATATAGTTGTTCCTACCAGTTAACAAGCCGGCCTATGTCAGTAGTTGTAGGTCGAATTTACTTGTTATTTGAAGGCCAACTTAAATAGAATATTTTCTAGCATTGATGAAGGTATATTTGAGCATCATTAAGCTTATCTCCATCGTTGAATGTGGGTTGTCTTTAAGCCATTATTTTAAGGTCTTGGAGCATTCTCTAGCTACTTCATATACATGACACTTGATTATATTTATGACCAGAAGACAACCCTAATATACATCAAGAAGAAGTCTATCTATAATAAAATCTTGCTCATGAAACCCATGAAGCAAGTACAATAAAAATATATTTTATTATCTTTGTCTTCTTCTTTTCATAAATACATAATTAAATACTCAATATGAAGACACATCCTAGTTACACTTTACAACAATCACCACATCCATAATATGCATTCAAGAGTGGGATGAGAAAGATTTAGAAGAAAAATATTTCTTGGAAATCAAAGAGAGCATGTTAGAAAAAAACATAAATTAAATTTGATTCCAATAATTCATTAGGACACTATACCACTCCATTTTTTCACATTTCTTGGTAGCAAATCCATATGATAAACTGGAATCTCCTATCTTGACATTCATGAAGGTACACTTTTCATGTTTGGATATGAGTTTAATTGATATCATGTTCCACAGTAGAATGCATTAGAAGCAATCTTACACTTGATGAATATTTTGTTTTCCAAATAAGAGTAGGCTAGTGTAGATGAATAAAAGAATAAACAAAATAGTAAAATGAAAAAATAATTCTAATTATGAAAAGAAATATTCTAGCATAGTTAGACATGAACTTCACTTGAAAACTAGGTGTTTAGCTGACAAAGTTCACAATAAGTTATGAATAATAATGTTAGCCTAATATTTCATGAACAATTCTACAAATCAATATTTTGTTCTATGCTTGTGTTGGTTGATGAGGGATTCTATAGAGACCATTTTTATAAAAAATCTTGTCCCATCATTCTCAAAGTCTTATCTACATCAAGATTGTGGCAAGAAAATGTATTCATATGGATAGAGTTTTACATGATGTGTTTTGGATCAAGAATATATGGTTTTAAGGTACTAAAATCAACTTGTTGTTCCATGGATTATTCAAATAAACATGTAAATTCATTTCAAAAGAGGAAGTCCCCTAATCCTTTAGCAAATTTCAGTGAGTTATTTTTCAATTTTTTTAAGACACTTCCTCATTATGGAACATAAGGTGATAATTGTTTTCATATTGTATCCTTGTTTCATTGCAGCATTCCCATTGGATTCAATTTTTCCTCTAGAATATTTCATGTTAGCATATTTATGTGCAATTTTTTTTCTCAATAAATGTGAAAATATATAATATAAGGAATTTATTACACTTAGAATACAAAGAGAAAGTAGAGAGCATAGGAAGAATCCTATGTCAAATGGGGTAAAAGTGGGATTTAGCTTGTAAATTACCGTGTGAAGCAATCCATGCCTATAATAATTGATGTATTTGAAAGGGCCAATGCAATTGGAAAATAATATATTTTAGAGCATAACAACACATTATTTATGAATCTAGTGAGCATGATAAACAAAACACTACTCCACTCTCTTCAATCCTATCCTATGGGGTATCTACCTTATACTAATTCCATTTAGGTTTCTAAACACTATCGTTTAGTTCCACTTGAGTTCACACTACAAATTTTTTTTGACCAACTGTTAATAGAGTAGATTGGTATGTTGTTTTCCATATGCACTTCTGTAGCTTTCAACCACATATTTCTTGTTTATCAGTTTCTCATATTGATCTACCTCCTTATATTCAAAGGATATAGATGATGAAGCCAACATGTATGTCAGTATAGAACATGTTCTTATCCCAAAAGGTGTTTCACAAGAAATTTGGAATTTGAGGCCAGGGATAACTCCAAGAATGAATTTTTGTGGTACCAATAAAAAAAAGTAGGATTGGTCTAAAAGGAAAGACACTTCTTGGTGTGATATATAGGTATGATATAAATAAATTTATAATTTGGCTAGCCATGGCATTCATATGTCACTTAGTGAATTTTTACAACATATAGACGGTATGGATCCGTCAAGTTATGTTTAAAAGCTTCAAAAGTATAGAAGAAGAGTCTACATTTCAAGATACTAAGTGTCGATCTAAATTTTTTGTCCAGCACTATAATACTTCATGTTCCTATAGAATATTTATAGGGACATGCAATCATGAGCATATTTAAAGCATAAGGGGAAACTATAATAGAAGTATGACATTTTTGTATATTTATTTTTTTCATTAAAAAATGGGAGCTATGTGATAATGAAATCTAAATTAGCCTTCATTTATAGTACACCTTTAGTCTTCTACATGTCTCACCCTATCATCAATTTATATGTCATTTCATATTGGGATTACAGTCACCCAACTATATTTTGATTTAATGCTTACCATTTTATCCTCTGATTTAAAAATAGTGATTCAATATGATTAAAAATTGTGCACATCATTTTCTATGGTTCAAATCACATAATGATTCAAATAAAAAATAAGTTGTTTCCCTCAACCACCCATTTTCAATAGTAAAACCTTGATTATCACTGGAGATTTACTTCCTTGTCATCTATGTGATATGTTAACATTATTACACATGATTCATGACATTTTGAGACCACCCATTTCTTTTCATCCATAACTCCTAAAAATATTCAACCATTTCACTTTCCCTCCAGCATTACAAATATTGAAAAAATTAAGGTAAAACAAACTTATATATCAAGGTATTATGAAGAGTGGAAAAATTATTAGGAGGGAGTCAAATGGGGCTAAATACATCATGGTAAATCCTAAAACAAAGAAATTATTTCAGGAATAACATAGTTACCGATCAAACAGGAAATATTACCTCAAAATGAGAACTGTAGCCCAAGAAAACTCAAAAAACATGAAAAAACAATCCAAGAACGAAAAGTGTGTCTTCCAAAACACACTTTTTTTCGGGTCAAAACTCAATTTTTTTTTTAATTATGCTAATACCAATTTTGTTCTTGAAAAAAGGATTGAAAAAAAACCCTCGAAACAGAAATTGTTGATGGCAGAATAACATCACCAATTTTGTGTGTGCCAAAAACAACCTGAAAATGAAAAGTGTTGATGCTGGAATAACATCGTCAATTTTTTGTGTGCAAAAAACACCTTGAAAACGAAAAGTGTTAATGTTGGAATAATGTCTTTTTCTTTTTGGGTAAATTATCAACAATTTTTAATAATGACATTAAAGGTAAATATCATGACTATAAAAAACCTTAAAATTTCAACGATAAACATGGAATTAAAGATCAAATATAAAGTCTTAAAATTCCAATGTTTTTTAGGCATGGTATTAAAGATAATCTATTATTGTGTCTCTGAAAAGCCTTAAAAATCCAAGCATGACCTTAAAGATAAAATATCACGTTTATGAAAATAATTCCAATGATTTTAGGCATGGTATTAAAGATAAAATATCACTTGTAAAAAAAAGGAAAAATACAAAAAAAAACAAAAACAAAAAAAACACACAAAATCAAAAATAAAATAAAAAAGGAAAAATTCAAAAAACACACAATTTAAAGAAAAATAATAAAATAACCCAAAACAATATATATATATATATATATATATATATATATATATATATATATATATAAGTTATAAAATAATAATAATAATAATAATAAACTCGATAATTAAATAAAATGATAAAATAAAAAAATTTAATTTAATTAAAATTTATAAAAAAGATAAAAATATTTAAAATTTGCAAATATAAATTCAAAAAACAAAAATTTAAACTTAAAAATTTCAAAAGTAAAATGAAAATTTACATAATAATTTAAATTAAATAGAAAGTATATAAATATATGAAGGATACATTTTTAGATTACAAAAAAACAAAAATATTTTTTTTTAAATTAAAAAAAACTTAAAAAAAATAAAAAATAAAAAAGAATTTAAATATTAAATTTAAAAAAATTAAGAATTAAAAAGAAAAATAAAATTATATATATAACCCAGATGAGGGTGTTAATGACTGATAGGATGGAGGCAGGCTGGCGGGATGGCACGTGGCATGGCCACATGGCCACCCGCTGGATGCATTTATGCAGCCTTGGGAGGATTAATATCCCTGGCCATCACCCTACGTGGCATTTATGCTGGTGGGGAGGCCGAGATAACCACCACTTCAATATGCTCTTGCTCATTCTTTCGCTCCTTCATTCCGACTTGGCCTCAGAGCTCTAGGCTTGGTCTCGTTGCAATTTGCAGATCGTCTGGGTTAGTTTGCTTCAGAACTAGATGCGCTCCGGAAGCAGAATGGCCTAGCATTCACACGTCTATTGGTAGGCGCTGCCTGCTGGGATACTGTGTTCATTTCGCCCCTTGTGTTCATTTTTCACATAGCCCTCTTTGTCCCCTGCATTCAGCTTTGCCGCCTAGTCTCTTTTCTCCATTTCCTCATATTGGGCCTTCGGTCTTCTCCGCCTGTTCCTCTCGTCTCACCGCTGCCATGCCGAGACTCAGGCATCGCTTGAGAAGCCGGAGGGGCAGCTCCAGAGCCCGCACTTCCTCCCGTCATCACTCTCCCTCCTCCAGTTTTCAGACCTCCTCGTCTCAGAGTCTCAGTGATAGTTCTCCCCCTTTGTGCAATCTACGTCGAAGAGGTCGTAGGCGGTGAGTTCCCTCCTCTCCCAGATGCGGTTCCTCTGTCTCTCTGCCTCTATTTGAATCCTGGCCTGCTGTCTCTGCTTCCCTCAGCAACCCCTCCACTGCCATCTTCCACTTCCAAAGTAGCTCCATTCGCCCCCTAATCATCGCCACGGTCTCGGTATCTTTCAAAGAAGCTCCTGAAGCTCTTCCTGATCCCTCGCCTCCCTCGCAACCCGTCAATTTGCCACCCCCTCCTTTAGCTGCGCATGTGTCTCAGCCCAGGCATAAAATTTCCACTCGCAAAGCTGGTGAATGCAATTCAAATATCCTTCAGGATGTTGAAATGCAGGTTGAGGGACGTGGAGTAAGCGTGACTGCAATTCAAACTGGACAGGGCCCTGACGATGAGGAGGGATGCTGGTGCCGAATTGAAGAGGAGACGCCCTCTGGTGACTATGGGCTCTAACGCTTCTATCCTTAGCCAAGTAATTATGTCCAGATTCTATGTCATTTTTTTTGTCACTGTTTACATTAAGTTTTGGTTCATCAATGCTGGATTCCTCTATCGAGGCAGCTCTAAAACGTTGTTCGAGTCGGTTTCCTCTTGTGGGCAGCTCAGTTTTTTGTTAAACTATGGTATGTCAAAGCTGGTTTCCTCTGTTGAGGCAGCTCTCAGATGGTTTTTCGGGCCGGTTTCCCCTAAAGGGCGGCTCAAGTTTTGTTATTTTGCTGACGATCCTTCGCCTCTGAAGGCACTATACTAGTTGTATTATATGTTTCACTAATAGAATTACACTTACTCAGAATATATATATATATATATATATATATATATATATATATATATATATATATATATATATATATATTAAATTTTATAAAATTCAAAATAAAATTAAAAATAAAATAGAAAGAACCAAAAATATTAAAAAAACAATAATAAAAAAATTAATTAAAATAAAAATAAAAATATGTTTGACCCTTCGCCTCTGGGTGGCAAGGTCGAGCTCCTTGCGCCACCGCCATTGCGGCCACAACGTGGTCCCCCTATGGCGGTGTAAAATTTAAACTTTTTATTAATTTTTTTAATTTGTTTTTTTTTTTAATTTCGTATATATATATATATATATATATATATATATATATATATATATATATATATATATATATATATATATATATATATATATATATATATATATTAAATTTTCTTTTTAAATTTTTAATGGTTTTTTTATTTAAACTTTTTATTGTTTTAAAATTTTATTTTAATGTTCTTTTTTAATTTTACATTTTTTTATATTTTTATTTTTTTATTTTTATTTTAATATTTTGATTATTTTAATTATTTTAATTATTTTACTTATTTTTTAATTTTTAATTTCAATTATTTTATTTTATCGTTTTCTTTGATTATGCTAGTTTTTTTTTTTTACTTAATTATTTTTTGGGTTAATTTTTATTTTTTCTTTAAATTATGAGGTTTTTTTAATTTTCCCTTTTTTATTTATTTTTTATTTATTTATTTATTTATTTTACAAGTTCTTTTTGAATTATTTTTACACTATTATTAGTTTTTTTTCATATTTTTTTATGTTATTTTTTTCACCTTTTTTGATTTTATTTTTATGTTTTATTACCGAAATGAAAATCACCACTCTAAACAAAAAGGATTGATGTTGCATCAACACTTTTCAAAATTAGCATCATAATCACTAACATGTTAAAACAAATGTTCATACTTGATAAATAAAAAAAATTTAAAGTGCCTAAAAAATCACTATTTTTCTAAATCGACATGACATTTAAAAGAAAAAATCAAAGAAAATTTAAAGTTCCAAAAATGTGGTAAAAAAAAAAACAAGTTATTATACATCACCACTTTTCAAAATCAACATGAAAATCATGACATTAAAAAAAAAAAAAAAAACCATAAGAAAATTTAAAGTGCCAAAACTATGCTCCAGAAAAAAAAGGGTGATTCTACATCACCACTTTTCAAAATTGGGTGTTTTTTTTGCTACCTCAAAAAAACGAGTATTAAGTAATTTTCCCGTTTGATGAGTAACCATGTTGAATCTAGATGAATTTCATTTTGTGAAAATTTGTAGGACTATAATGATAAATCTACTAAGGGATTTTATGAGAGATTTAATGAGAACATAACCCAAATATGAAATATTCCCCCTATTCTCTAAGGATTCCAAAGAAAATTCTACTGAACTACTATAATAGTGTGGATTTTGGTTTAAAGGAATGAGGGTTAACAAGTAAAAATTGAATAGATATTTTCTACCATCATAGAAAAACCATGATTGGAGCAAGCGGATTCCACTATCATGGTTAAATAAGGAATGGAGGTTAAATTTTTGGTTAATTTGTATAATTTAATTACTTTTGATGGAAGGTATGGAGTAAAATCCCTATATCATATGGATTTTGTTTTACACTTCTAGGGAAGATAATCAATCTTCCTTTTTCCCATGGAAGATTTTGGAAATATGGGAAAAAATCTAAACATATCATACTATTATAGAACATAGTCTATCTCATCGTGGAAAAATTAAGATACTTATTGTGGAAGAGTTCAAGAAGAAAAATTAGACATGGAACTACCTTTGGTTTTGGATTAGGTTCCAAGAACAATATTTTGCAGTTGAAAATCTTGATTCTCAAGAAAATGAAGGTTCCTCTAGAAAAATAAAATCCACGCCAACTAAGAGAAGGAAGAGGGTCATAATTGAGATACAAATATAAGGAATAGAGCCATATTTTATATAGAAATTTTGGTTAATAAGCCAGAGACCACTAGCTCCATGGTTACTAGGAGAAGGAATTTTTTTTTAGAGTTATAGATTGGAATGAAAAAGTAGATGAATCATTAATAGTTCATGTAGATCAACCCATGGTTACAAGATTCCAGGATAAGCAAACACTTCAGAATCTAAGTAGAAAAATAAATGAAGAGGATGAAGCAATATCAATAGGAGTGTACCAAGAAGACCTCACACTCGTTCTTCCACAAAAGATATTCCATATTTTCCAATACTGACAAAAAGTATGAATATAGTGTCAAAGGTTAGTGAACATATGGGTTCGGGTCATAATTAAGCAACAAAATACATTGCTTTATACCCCCCTTGTTTTGAATCTAAAGAGCTTGAATTTTTTTTTTTTGTTAAGGAAATAATCCATGCTAGTCCTAAGCATTTTGTTGGTTCATCAAAATTAAGGAAGAAGAATAAAAGTATTAAAAATTTTAAAGAGGAAATTAACAAATATGAACTCATAGATACACATATAAAGGGTGAGAATTAGATCTTAAAGGAGAGGAGTGTTTGATTGGGTAAGAAAAATGATTTTCTAGCCTCCAAATACAAAACCCTATTTCAAAAGGAAAAAAGTGGCACAAGCAAATATTACTACTAAGAAAATGTAACATGAGGTTAAAGATGAAGCTCATCCAACATCAGAATAGGAACCAACAAGATTTGTGTAATCCCTACATGTAATATAGATATTCTAATCAAGGAGGAAAAGCATGCATGGCTTAATGATAGGGCACATTTTTTCAAATTTTTGAAGTTACAAGGAACTTATCCTTTTTGGTGGCAATTCATTACACAAGGACATGAAATTACTTACGCGTGGGGTAAAATTTGAGCTTGAATTTTGTTACATTTTTCGGTGCTATAATCCCACCCCTTTAACCTAATACATGTTGAGAAATAAATGCATGTAGTTATTAGGGTTTGTATTCCTCTTTTCTTGATAATTACTTGTGATTTGTGTTGGATTATTTACTTATTTATTATGTTATCTTTCATCAAGCAATTACCAAATAAAAAATGTATGAAGATCACAAAAACAAGAGACACAAGACACTAGCACATTTGGCCCAATTTCCGATAGCCAAAATGTCACTCTTGCAACACATATATGTCCCAAGAATGACAATTTAATGTGGGGCAAAACATCATTTTTAATCGTGTTGCAATTCCGAAACATGAGTTAACTTTTGGTAGAGCGACACTAATTCCGACATTTTTTGGTAGTGTCGCAATTCCTACATTTCAAAGTGGTGGTCGCTCTTCTGACGTTTCACACTTCATCCCTCTTCCGATGTTGAAAACTATGTTGCTATTCCGACGTTTCAACCTTCATCGCTCTAACGACGGTTTAAGCTTCATTGTTTTTCCAACGATTAACGGCACCATAACCGAAATTTATAAGAATCACAATTCCGATGATAACTAACACCATAATTGACATTTATAAGCGACTCTATTCCTACGAGGAAAATTTTCGCTAGTCCGATGATAAACAAGACTCCAATCGAAGCTTCTAAGTGTCGCACTTCCAACACTAACGGAAGGTTTACCCGACCTGACATTTGCAATAGGTTGTCGTTCTTCCGACGTATCCAACAGGTCGTCACACTTCCGACGTTTCCTTGTAAGTGGATAGTAGTGTTACACCATTTTTTGGTCATCTAACCTATTATCATTAGATGAACCCAAGTACACCATGTAAGAAAAATTTTACCCTAAGTAAAATTGATTTCAGTATGTGAAATAACTTAGTAAAACACCTTTATTAAGTTGTTTATGGTCTAAAAAGGAAACCCTGAAAGGAAATAATAAACAAATCTATATTTGTTTATATTTCTTGGTCATATTTAACCCAAAACAAGGAAATCATTTAAATAAATACATTTTGGCATGACCCCAACATGCTTGGGGGCACCTGCCCCCCTCAACCATAAAAATCTCAGATCTCAACCAAAAACAGCACTGAAACCCCCTTTCTATGACGGGTTGCACTTTTCAGGTCATTTCCTGGGATAGGTCACAGTTTTCTGCCCAGTACCTGCTACCCAGGTCGCAGAATAGACTCCAAAAAAGTGCGACCTGGCCTGTTCATGAGTTCTGGGTACTTGTTAATTTTTAGTTATTTGATACTTCACTAGGACACATTTTGTCCACGAAGGGTCTATTCACCTCTCCTCAAAATCAGATTTTCTCACTTACAACACTTTCCCTTGGGACACCCGTTAGCCTCCATACTCATTCTTGTTCGTGTCGATGTTCGTCATGAGATACCATTTTGTACTCATGTTTTTGTGGTCCCCTTTAGATCTTCCCTCTTTTCATCATCATCATTAGTGTTCGTCTGTTAGTCGCTCTACTATTTTCTCTCGTGCCTTAGTTGGGGAACACTTATTACCTCACCTATGGCGGACCTCCTTTTTTCGACATCAGCTCATTTACTCCAAAAGCCAGGTCTAGAGGGTGGTGTACCTTGGTTCGAGCTCCTTTCAGCATGATCGTGATCCGTATACTTGATGGTCCAGTGATGTAGCAACAACTATTGGTGATTCCCGGGTGTGTGTGAGATGTCTCAACCCTCATGAGGGGGTGGCCCTGCAAGTAGTCCCCCACATTCCCAGATGACTACTTCATTTCATCCTTTGATGCAACTCCTTACATTTGATGATGTCGGCCTCAGCCGCTTGTAGCGCCTTTTAGATTTGCATGTATCAGTCAGATTTTGCGAGCCCTTCCCCGTGTATAGGGGGCATTTGGGTTGTATTTGTATCTCATGTACTACAATATTATTTTATAAGTCCTGGCTATTATTCCAGGCACAACATGTATGTGGGATTCATCTTTCTATTTTTCTGGCTCGTATTTATGCCAGCATGTACTTTGTAGTTTGGTTCCTTGTTTACTGGACCTACTATTATTTTGTACTTTGTCTTGGCGGGCATAGGTATGCCTCCTCCGCTGCCTTTAGCACAGGTACCACTTCCTAAACTAGAGACTTGTTGCACTTGTAAGTCTCGTCTCCTCCGAGTCTAGTCCTTTAGCACATTAGACTACCTTACATTTCTATTTCTAACTTCCCTCTTGATGTCTAGTGATTGAGTTCTTACAACGTACTTCAGTCATATGGTTTGCTCCTAACACTCGTACGCTGGGGGGCAATCTGTTACACCATTTTTTGGTCATCTAACCTATTATCATTAGATGAACCCAAGTACACCATGTAAAACCAATTTTACCCTAAGTAAAATTGCTTTCACTATGTGAAATAACTTAGTAAAACACCTTTATTAAGTTGTTTATGGTCTAAAAAAGAAACCCCAAAAGGAAATAATAAACAAATCTATATTTTTTTATATTTCCTGGTCATATTTAACCTAAAACAAGGAAATCAATTAAATAAATCCTTATTTATTTGATTATTTCCTAGGAATAAGTTATTTAAATCCTTATTTAAATAATATTCCTAGTTAAATTTGACTAAATCATTTATAAATAATTAAATAAATCATTATTTATTTAATTATATTCCCACCATTTCCTTAAAAATAGTAAATAAATCATTTATTTATTTATTATTTATAAATAAAGGAATTGACCCAAGTCAAAAATCCTTTTCCCTCCAACAAATATAATAAAATATTCCTAAAGGGTGG
The DNA here is from genome assembly GCA_034641835.2 of Pinus albicaulis. NCBI lineage: Eukaryota > Viridiplantae > Streptophyta > Pinopsida > Pinales > Pinaceae > Pinus > Pinus albicaulis. The sequence continues at coordinate 526,622,657 of CM076580.1, forward strand.
TTCTAGAATTTGATTAATAATATTTTATTCATGCACCAAGTTCTAGACCTCCCTAATATTTTGTTATAAATAGAAGGGTTTTCCCATTCATTAGTCACCTTTTCATTGTATTAGATCACTCTAGATCTATACTCTTGGTCTGACTTTCAGCCATTGTCATTGTCACATTCTCCATCGTTTGCTTTGTGAGCTCCCTTTGAGTTCTATGTTTTTTTGGGTTTCCTACACCAACAAGAGAGAGAAATTTTAGATTTGAAATGCTAAGGACTTTCAAGAACCCATCCCATTGAGGAGAATTGGAAACACCTTTCTTGTTTTCCTCTCAGGTGCCCCATTTTAATATAAAAATTCTTTCAAATATATTTTTCTTGTCTTGTCTATTGGATGCATGGAGCAACATTTTATTTTCACTGCTTAATGTATTTTATGCTTAGATCTAGATTTTTGATGCTTTATTCGGATCACATAACTGCAGATTTAAAGATATTGGCAACCATAATTGATGTTAGGGCTATTTGTTATGCATAGCTAAAGTGGTATTTTTCCGATGAAAGATTCATACTAACAAGTAGCATCTAAATATCGATGGAAACAAAATAATATTGAAAAAAAATGTCGGAGCATTAAGCGAAATAATTTCATACGGTTTTAGTGTTCCTTCAATACAACACATTCCCTTCTACTTTGGTTTTTCCTTGGAGAGGGCTTAGGTCTAGTCACCCTTCATTGTCAACCTTCTAAAACTAGTTGGACATTTCACATAACAAATATTTTCACCTTTGATATAACCTATTTCTTAAAAACCCAAAATTATTGTTATTGTTCCTTATCCCAACCTCCTTAGCACACAGAACTATCTCAACCTCTCTCAAAACTAGCATATATAACTTGACCTCTAGCACATAGAACTGGTCTATAACTTGAACTATAACTAGGTCTGAAACTCAACCTCAACAAGGCTCAACCTTCAGCTAGAAAAACCTTACAACTCACCTTCTAACCAAGATTGTAACTTGCACTCAATAAGGCTTGGCCTTGAACCAAATAAGTCTAAAACTCACCTTCTAACCAAGACTAAAATTTGGCCTCATCATGGCCCGACCTTCAACTAGAATAAGTCCAAAATTTTCCCTACAAATGATAAATAAACCTTCCCACAAATATGTTAAAAATCCTCACACAGAAAAATTCTCCAACTTAGCTTCCTTCCTCTAAATCATTCTACTCAGTACTCCAACTAAACCTTGACTCAATTCTATATTTTCTTTTCTTAGCTTAGATCTTGTGTTAGACTCGACATTCCTCCTTTATTTTAAATATATGCTCTATCTTATACCTCATTCCTCACACACAAAGTTTGATTTATAAATGAACCACATGAATGAAGTTATTTATACTAAACAAGTGACGGTTCAAGTTGTCTTGTGACTAACATATCCACTAGCAGGGTCGACTTGTGCAAATCCAAAATAATTAAAATGAATATATTCAAAAATTAATTTATCATCAACCTTGAGGATTTATAAGGTGTGCCATTTATCTTAGAAATCTCTCAAAATATGTTATCTTATTATGTAATTTCCTCTTTCACTTGGACAAACTTTTGTTGAGCCACTTACATGAAAAAAATTGTGCAAGTCATTGCACCTCATCGTGATTCATTCTCCTAAAAATACTTTAAAATAATTTCTCTAAAATAACTAAAATTGTAAGTCTTAGTAGGTGGGTACCCCTAGATAACTAAAGGGTATCTGCATGACACCATTCTACAATTCATATTTTTTATGCCAGTACATAGTCTTACATGAATTTATACATTGTGTGATATACATTTCATATATGGTTCAGAATTTTGTATTATACTTAAAGTATAAATACACTTACAATATTGATAATAACAATTTAATTGTGGGCATTGTTTCATCACAATTCCATGATCAGTCTTCGTTGGACAAATATGCTTCACAATGTGATTATATTTCAAGTGCATTGTATAAATTGAGTTTCAAGCCAACAATTTATTTTTTTGGTCATAAATTGTATATATGTATATCAAATTATTAAATCATGTGATAAAATATTTTCCATTAAGGTATAAACCCATTTTTATTAGGTTATCAAAAAAAATGTAGCCCCCCCTCAAGCACTAAAAGTATATATAGAACAGCCTAGGCCATATAATATATAGTGTTAGGGGAAGCATGGTTGTAAATGTTGGTTGTTAAAATATTAACCATATCATTTGATGTTGCGTCATGGGCCTCACCATGGCCATAAGCACATTCTCTCACATGAACTTTTAAGTATGGTCTAGCCTTGCCAAAGTTAACCAATACATAAAATATGACCAATAATAAAATGGTGAAAGCTTACTCATCCCTTTGGATCTTTAAACCCTATGTAAGATGCCAACACTCCGTCTCACATACTCAAAGTTGTGCATGGTGTAAATTAAACCACACAAGTATCATATATGACATTCATGTAGCATTAATTGTAAACAAAATCAAAAGAGCCATATAAGGAATTACAATTGTAAAATTGATATGCCCCTACGAGCAAAGGATAGCATGTATGCAACATGATAAAATATTGTCGACCACATCATCATAAATTTTTATTACGTGGATGATATTGGTGACGTATACATCCTCGTGTAAATAATCCTTATGAATTCATAAGTGTTTGGTCTGTGGAAGTATCAAATCAAATAATATAGAATAAGATTTGGTTACTAGCTAAAGTTATTAGATGTGACTTGATTTTATTTCACCACTCCCTAGAGAACACATATCGATTTGAAACTGAAGGGTGGTATTTGGCATATGCTCTAGCTCTTTAGGAGAAACTGAGCTCAAAGGCTCACTATAACTCTTGTCTAGTGCTTACAATGACTGAAAGGAACTAAAAACAACTAGTTCTAGAATAGATAAAACACATTGATCACAAGTACATGGATTATTTCATCTCAACTTAGCTTTCAATTATGCATTCATCTCACTTTAATTTTTAAAATTATGCCTTCAACCACTCTATAACCCCCAAACCAAACTCTTATCAAGATAGTCCACGGTCCTATAAGTTCATTTTTCTATCTTTTGTCTTTATGTACATGACATGTTGTGATGGCTATCTCAATAAGAAACCAATCATGTGGCCTTAACTTACCTAATTCAATATTTTATGTATAATCTCACCTTTTTGTCCCAAATATTGATGCAAATATCTTCAAAAGGGATTATTCTACTATCTAGCCAACTAGCACATGACAAGAACAACCTACAACTATATTAAACAATTTATTGAAAAAATTACATCAGACCCTTTTCCTCTCTTAGGCTATGTATAGTCTCAGTGCATAGGCATTCCTAGTCATGGCTTAACCCAAGCTAAGTATACTAAGAAATGGTAAATCCCCAACTCTTGCTCAGCTTCGCATCAATAGGTCTATGTCTCCTTTGTGGGAAATTGTATGGAAGCCTACCATGCGAATCTAACTCACTGTATCAAATTATACATTACCCTTTATTGCATAATCCTAATGGGTTGGAATTTTTATGATTTAATATGATTCAATAAACTTCCATTTGCATAATGATTTTTGGACAAAACTTGCTACTCATGGCCATGCCACCATGGTTGTTGCTTGAACACCTTGGGTGACTCATCTTTTAAAAAAATGTTATATTTTGTTTGATTTGATTGGAAAATAGAGCCCGAATCACCATGAAAAGGAAAATAATAAGTTCATTCTTGACCTTTCCCCAACCACATTCCACCATGCATGAGTAGCCATAGATTTCTTGGAGGACATCTAGTTCATGCACCTCAACTTTTCCTTTTGCTAATAATCTCCAAACTACTGTGGGGATATATTAATGGGATTATTCACATTAAATATTTGGGATATCTTGATAAGTGTTGGAGAGCATAGCACTGTATCTTCAGTTACCTTTACAAGATGCGGTACAATAGTGGAAATTGTTGCGATAGGACAAAAACTAGAAGAGTCACAAATTCCCCCATAAGAGGAAACTAGACTCCAACCATGGGAAATTGACTTTGCAAACTTAACTTCTATGCATAATCATTCAACAATAATTTGGAAATCCATGTGCCTTAGACTCTTCCAACTTTTCCCTTATATAAGATTGATTTTAATGAAGCTTATAAAGGTTATGTTGGAAAGCTAGAATCAGAAGTCCCATGAAAAATAGCTAGAGAGACAGTTTTTATATTTTAAGAAATGTGGGAGTAGCTTCTAAGAGTTTTTGAATTTTGCAAAGGTGCTTGCAGAAGAAGGCCTTAATATAAACTTGAGATTAAATTTACTAGTATTGATTTTGGAAAGTGATATTAAATGAATTTATGAAATGTTGTAATGAGCAATAATACAACATGATTGGAAGTTGAACCCTATGTTTCAAGGGAACAAACAATTAATAAATCCCCCAATCACTCCATTCACCTACAGGGGCCAAATTATTAATAAATCACATTGATATATTACTCAAAAGATACAGGTATTTCTACTCATTTTAATTTACCTACATCAACATGGTTGACCTTACTACAAAACTATTTATACTATGCTCTTTCTTTAGTTTTAAAACGTAAATGAGTGAATTTCCATACCATTATGAAATACAACTCTTATACATATATTTTCTTTAGCTACAGTCATCCTCGAGAAACATATGAAAGGATTTGAGAAGCATGTTTGCAGAAAATCACTCAACAAAAAAAACTATTAAATTAAAATGTGAGGCAGGAAAGCATAGATATATTATAATTTATATGAGAACAATTTGAGGCACAATACAAATGTTCCATGTTTTTTTCCTTTATCAAGCATATTTGTGGATCATTTTTTTCCCAAAATCTAGCCAAAATTTGTAGGAAGCACAGACTTGAGTTGTGAAATTTGTATAGACTGAGTGCCTCAAGTAATTTTTAGGGCTTCAAATCTATTTTTATATTTAAAATGCATTTAAAACAATGAAAATTAGCCATTGACCAAATATTGTATCATCATATTCCAATAAAAAGGAAAATATACATAACAATTAACTTCGTTGGACCAAAATTCCAAGACCTTTTAAGGTCCATGTTATTAAGAGAGTTAATTTGTGACTTACAAACAAACATCAAATATTTTATTTTTTCAAGAGAAAATAAAAGATATTGGAACCAAAATATATAGATAATGTGTACCACAGCTCGTATCAGACAAGAATATCAACTTGATCAGAAGAGACCAATGTTAATGAATAAGCTTTCTCAATCAAGACAATGTGATCAGAAATAATAGAAGAAAACCTATCATCTAACATGTGCAGTATATCTATTTAGAATGTGCCAACAAAAACATGGATCAATGTTCGATAATGGTCAAATAAAACTCTATGTAGCAATATAAACTTGAGGTTGACAAGGCATTGACAGGTGGCCTTTACAGGTTACTTGTTGATCATGTGGCATTCTATATTCCAATGAGAAACTAGATGAACCATCTAGAGTTGAGGAGGCACATGAATGGAAAGATGCCAGGTGACAGGTTCAAAAGCTATTGCAGAATCAAGGGTTGGTTCTAATCTTTCAACTGATGGGGGTGTTACAGAGTACAGTGACAAGGTCATTCTCCCAAACACGAGGAGTTCAACTCGATGATAGTCTTGCTTCAATTCATTCAAAAAGAGGAAGTTGACCTAGCTTAGGGTGGTTCTGTAGTAACTAGTAGTTTTTATATGTGTAAGAGGAATTCTAATGTTCACATGTTGTTGATAGCCCTACGTGAGTTGATAGCCCTGCACAATATCGGGTCACTTAGATATTTACATAGAGGTATGGAGTCAAATTGGGGACACCAGTTGCAAAAGCGTTCATGCAAAGGAAGTGGACCTAGTGGAGCACATTTCTTAGGAGGAGCATTGTAGTCCTCAAATGTTTGGATGAGTGTTGGACACATATCATGGTGTGCACTTGCATTGAGCCTTTGGACCTTTACATATCTATATCCTTGGAGTGTACCACTTATCATGTGCAATACTACACGTGGATTTGTAAGTTAGGCCTAGGCCCACATATGCATTGTTGCCTCCCTTACCTCTCATGTATCTATAGGAAGGAGAGATATTTTCATTATCCTTGTACTTTTTTCCTTCTCTTTACGTTCTTGAATGCACTATGGTTCAATAAATGGCACCCACAGAAAGGTCTAGGATCATGCACACATAATAAATTTCTTTTATACAGGCAGTAAACATCTAATTTCCTAAATGGAACCCATAGGCATATGTGGCGCATAAAAAACTAATCAAAACTACTGATATTGAGAAGATTACACAAGACTCGAGAGCCTATGCCACTCAACTAAAATGAAGAATTTCACTCATGTGGTAGCCAATAACCACAAATATATAATAAAAGGATACTTTTTATTAACATGAAGATAAAAGTCAAAATGAATCCCATGTTCCTTGGAGTCACATTCATTCATTCAGAAAAAACAAGAGATTATTCAACTGACTAGCAGCAAGCAATGGTATTCAGCCATTATACCTAACATTTTGCTGATCAACATTAGGGAAACATCATTTATAACTAAACCATACAAATATTCCAGTAAACAAGAAATAGAGAAATATCACAAGAAGTAGGCATGATAAAGCACACCTTCATCTCACTTATCACTATATATGTCAATATTTTCACCCTTTTTCTATGCATTCAAGTCGTGGGATAATTTGCACTTAATACCCTTGCCACATTTCCCAACCTTAAAGAATTCACATACTATAGATTTGGGATCAACACTTGCATATTTAAAAACATATAGTCCAAATTAGAGAATTTAGCACAATGATCAGCTCAAGGGATTAAAATCATAAGATCATAGCAAGAATACTTTCATTTTTTTATGTATTAAAGAAATTGGGGGAAAATAAACTTTTCTATATGTGTTTATGTGTGTAACTGCCTATTACAAACAAATATTCTCAAGAAAAGTGAGAAAAATAGTGGTACTCACATTTATAACAATATATTTAGTATTTAAAGGCATCCGTTGAGTGATGTTGTAATAAGAATACCCTTGACAGAACATTATAGAAAATTATAACGCTTTTATATTTGATGAAATCTCTAAGGGTAGCCCTAGAATTGCGGGAGTTGGAGAAAATTAGAAATCATCAAAGAATAAAAGTAAATAAATTGGTTGTGCCTTATTCCATGCGTTTCAGCAATGAGACTTTAATTGTAGATTTAATGCACACATAGTGGTTATTTGTGGACTTGAAGCTAGTAGAATTTGACAAAATAAATATTTACGTAATATGGTAATTTTATGAGTTCCAAAGTGCGTAGCCCAAGGGATGCATAGATTAGAATAAATGGAAGAATTGTAGCATTTAAAAACTAATGAAAATTATGTGATGAATATGTACTCAGGTTACCCACCTAAAGAAGCAGTAAGCATCATATTTGGTTAAATATTTGACTTGATCAATAAAGGTGAATCCATATACAGTTCCCATCATAAACAACAATAAATATTTTTGTAATACTATCACTTTGTAATTTGGTAACATGCTACCAATGTAGTATTAAATATTGTGGCTAGGAGTTAGGTGTAATATAATGGTATAATGAGAGGGAATAAATTGATAAAGTGGTACTTGTATGTTGGGGTTATCAATAATCCATTTCAGGCTCCTATAAAGCATTCCTACATTTATTATTTTCCCAAAATATTAGTGTTAGTATCACATACACCTGTATGTCAATTGGGTTTATCACGGTTGTTTGGGAGGAATGACCATCATCTTCCCCACCCAGGGTCGATTACCACAGGTACATGTTGAGCTCATGACTTTGAGCCCTATTGTTGTAGAGCCTTGTGCCTTATGGAATATCTTACCCTTGCCTACATGCTAGAGGGTGAGGTATTGTGTTACATATGAAAAAAAATTCATATACACTTATGTAAAATCCTACAATAATCTTAATCAAAAAATTAAAGATGACCAAGACATGGAATATAATGAACCACCTTATGAATGGAAGGACCTAACAAACAAATTTGAAGATATCCATCTCTTCATTTGGACCAATGTCTTTGAATGGGATGGGTATTTTATGGTTCATATGCTATTTCATGAATTTCGCTTAAGAATTAAACTATTATTGAAGATTAAATTATTCTTGAAGCTCTTATAAATTGGTATCCAAGTAGTTCATCAAACCTTTATGTTAGTTTCAAGATGTTAGAAACTAGACAGGATGTTGTGACTGAATTCGTAACGCCTTCATGGAATAGATGATAGCAGAACAAGATAACTCTAGGGATGGAACCAAAGACATCATTGCGGCATAGAAAAGGCCTTATGAACAAAACTCAACACAATTTGGCTTCTTGAATCTTATGAGAAAATCTTATGATCTCACCTATGTAAGGCATAAACTAGTTTAATATTTTCCTTTTTATTGATCTAGCTAAAGTTTCTAACTTTAAGCATCACATTCATTGTGCATTTCCAACTGTAGTATGTTTACCAAAATACATACGACTATAATAAAAATGATCTTTATAGTCACAAAGGCTCGACCAATATCACCCCCCCCCCCCCCCCCCCCCCCTACGACCAATATCACACCCCCCGCAAAAAAAAATAGAATTGTAAATGTCGTATTCCCATGAATAAAAAATAGCTTCTAATAATGAGAAATTTTAATATTATATTATGTTTAGACCCCATGGTGTAGATCAATTCCTCATCAAATTCAAATTTAAGTACACTCTTTGTGCCATAACTGGTTCAAACCCCTGACTACACCTAGGGGCCACAATGGTATGTGTAGTGGTCAAAATCAACCCCATGTTACGAGAGTAACAAACATTCCTAGTTGTCGATTCCACATATTATATATATAATGTTTAAACCCCTGACGGAGAATTTCAGGATCTCTGAATTAAAGGGGTTGTTAAGTGAGTAAATTATGACTGCACTCTGAACTCATGGACACACTTAGAAGGACTTTAACCTCATCCATACTACAATACAAAATAATGGAATAAATGAAACCGGATAAATATAAAATAATTAAAATATTGGCAATGACATTATTAATGGTATGTCACATCATATTAAAAACCATTACAGTTTCAACTTTAGTCTATTGAAACTTAAGAGTTGTTTTTCACATTGCGGCTTAAAGAATGCAATTGCATTTACAGGAGTTTATTCTCCTCCAGTGTAAAAAATATTGGGGGGGATTTAAATAACGAAAACTAATTAGATGGGAAAAAATTATGAAGAAAGGGAGGATAATTTCAAAACCCTACTGGGAGGAACTTTCGGCTAACTGAAAACAACTTTAAACAGGTCATTCAATTCCTTCTCCCTCTTCTTTTCCTCTTACTTCTTTTGCTGCAAAACAAACAAATAGATCAATCAAGAATACCAAACCCAAGTAAATTATGATCGTCATGCCTTTTTAAGCACCATAAACCCTCAAAAAACAAGGGAAAATATTACCTTGCCTATATTAACTTTGGAATTGGGTTTGGGCTGCACTGATTGATTAAGACTTTGGACATATTTATGAACATTTTTACTCTTGTTCTTGTTCTTCAGGCCGAAGTTCTTGTCCTCCATGATCTTTGATTTTTTGGCTATATTGGCCTTGGACTATTACTTGGGAGGCATGGTTATCCTCATTATCTTGAAATCATCCAAAATAACTTGACAGAGAGCTGAAAAAGAGGAAATTTTGGCCTGCCCCTTCAACGAGCAAATGGATCAAAGGACTAGATAGCATAGGCGAGGGTTTGGATTTGATGATCGGGATAATCACATGTCATTAAGCCCATTGTCCATATGTTCATTGGTGTTTTAAGTGTGATTTTTTACTTAACCTTATTCCTTTTTCACTTGAGTGGGGTTTAAATTCGAGGACGCTTAGCTTAGCTAAAGTGGAATGCCTTGAAAATTAAATTTATATTAGTTTTGGTATATTCTTATTGATATAGTTTGTTGGGTTAGTTTGAGGGTTGAGCATTTTGAGCTTTATTTAAGAGGTATGGAGATTGATCTTTAAGGTTAGTTTCCTTTCTTATATGTCGGGTATAACTTAGTCATTTGGTTTAATGGTAAGTCTTCGTAGTTGGAACTAATAGGTCACAAGATTTGGTAAGTCTTCATAGTTTGAACTAATAGTTCACAAGTATAAGATTTATGCCAATCCATTGCAATGAAAATAAAATTTTAGTTCCCCATTTTCAATTGGAACCAGTTGAATCCAACTTGTTTCATTCAATTAAATGGTTTATTCTTGATGTTCTGACATCAAACAACCTTTTCAATCCTATTCTCCTATTAATGATAGGGATGTTGATTAAGGTACGGGGATTGATAGCAAGTTGATGTCTGCTAGTTTAAGGGTTGTAATTAACGCTTGTGAATCCATAGTGGGTATCATACCTTCAAAATGTGACAAAATTTTTAGGGTTTTCTCATAAGGTATTACTTGAGAAAGATTCATAGAAATATTACAAGGTGGAAGAATTCATACTGTGTCTTGAGCTTCTCACTCTTTGACCACCATTATTTGACATCAAAGGTGGAAAAATGTCAATATGTTGATAATGGAAGGAATTAATAGTGAACAATGGAATATATTAATTAATTTTTTACTGAACACTCTTTCGAGAAACATATAATCCAAAGTTTGATTACAGAGTAATGCTTGCAAACGATGAGAAAGGTTTTAGAATTTTGGCTTCTGTGATCCATCCTACATATTTAGAATTATTTTGCTAATAATCACATGATTTGGCAGCTTACTGACAAATTCCAACCATGGGACTAGATTCCTCTTTTCAGAGGACCAATTTTTACTATTCATAAACGCTCAATTGGGGAAGGGAAAGTGTATTTTTTAGGAAAAGCCCACATGTGCACAAAAGGATAGGTCAGCCCAAAAGAGAAATTGGACACCCATGGATGGCTATAAATACAAGTAAAGTGAGCCTCATTTGTACATCATCATCTTTATCATTCTTCTTTCTTTTGGTTTGGCTCACACAGGTCTGAGGTTGAGTCGTGGAGATTGCTTCATACAAGTCTGAGATTTCAGGGTTTGAAGCTTGCATGTGTGTCTAGGGTTTTTATTTCTAGCTGTGGGGATGACACAGGAAGATTTTGGTCACAAATGCAGGAACACATGCTCATACATGTAGTTGTAGGGTTTTAGCTGCACGCACATCACTATCTATGTATGATTGGGAACCAGGTTTTGAGTTTAATAGTTGACCACATATTTTTTTAGTTGACCGTAGAGTTCAACAGTTGACTATAGATCGTGACAGTTGATCGCATGCTTTTGAATCAAGGTTTTGTTTATTAGCATTGTTGGGGTCATCTCATGGATTTTTTTTAGTTTATTTTGTTAGATATGATTATTGTTGAAGATGTGGATCATTGTAGACTCTTTTGTTGAATCATTCAATTAAAATCGAATAAGAAGAATAATTTGAAAGGGTTTCCCCGTATTGTGTTTTTCCCACGTCTCCAACCAATGCTGGTGTCTTTATGTTTGAATACTTTTCTTCTATTGTTCCTTTGTGTTTCATTGCATTAATGATGATATTGTTCTTTCTATGTAATCTCATATGTTGTTGAATAATGTTGTAAACTTTAAATAATGTTATGATGTCATGGGGTGAATTTAATATGAAAATGAAGAAATGCAATTATCTAAATCAAAGAGAAATATAGCCCTAATAAAATTTAACATGGTATCAAAGTTGGGTTGAAGAAAATTCATTGAAGATTGCCCCTATGAAGACACCTTTGTTGGAAGCTACAGAAGATGGTGGAGACCTGAAATAAAGCTACAGTTTGAAGGAAACCTTAGGAAATTTGGTTATTAGGGTTTGGAAGAAAACCCTAGATTATGGAAGATATTTGAGACCCTAGCATGATTAGTGTGAAGATGTTCAAACACTTGTGACAGGTTTAATGTAGCACAAGATGGGTTAGTCTTAATTAGACTATGGTTATGAATGAATTCTATTGACATATATTTAAGGCAACAATGTTATATGGATAACAGATAGTAATGACCCTTGAAGGTTGTTTCAAGAGGGAGATGATCACTTCTCGTTAAAGATAAGTATTTTTTCAATTTATGTTACTCTATTTCTTTACCCTCTTTTTAGATCTATTGATTTGATCATTGATATACTTCCTGCATGTATATTATACTTGATGAACACATTGGACCGGTATCGTGCACTTTCCAGACATTGATGATGGAGGAAACTTATAGCAGTTAGGGTTTAGGGAGTTAAATGGGTTAGGGGTTTAGGGGTTTAGGGTGTTAAATGGGTTAGGGGTCAGGAATTAGGGTTTAATGGGTTAAGGGTTAAGGCTTTAGAGGTTTAGGGTTTAGGGGGTTAAATTGGTTAGGGGTTTAGGGGGTTAGGGGTTAAATCAGTTAGGGGTTAAGGCCGATTTAGGGGTTAGGGGTTGAGGGTTTATAGGTTTAGGGTTTAAGGGTCTAGGGGGTTAAATGGGTTAGGGGTTAAGGGTTTAGAGGTTTAGTGTTTAGGGGTTAAATGGGTTAAGGGTTTAGAGTTTTAGGGGGTTAAATGGGTTAGGGATGGGGAATTGTGTCTAAGGATTCAATATCCATGGAAAAATATAAATTCATAAAAAACCTTAATGGTTTGGAAGAATTTTCTAAAATACCTTTCCTAATAGACAAACCCCATTGAATATAGGATTCCAAAGTTGTATTTCTAGCAACTAGTTCACCTTGAAAGGTGGAGGGAACATAACATAACGTGGAAGGAAAAAATCTCTTGATTAAAAATTAAGATTAATTGTGGAAGAAACTCAAAATGAATATTTGGGGATAGAGGGAAAAAGAAGTATGACTATGAAATGGCGCCTTAGAAAAATAGGGATGCTCAAATATATTTCCTTGCATTGATAAATTTGGTTTCTTGGCTTACAATGCAATCTAAGTAATGGTTCATTTTGTTCATACTTCGTTCTGAAATGTTGGAGGTGTTTTCTTTTATAGATTATATTCAGCTACCTAGTGCCCAGCATGATTTGATAAGAATGGAGACTTGTTTTCTTATATTTTGAGTTGTTTTTGGAAGGAATTGATGTTGGTTGTTTCATAAAGGAAAACAACAGTGATGCAGGTTGTTTACTTGTTTGTAATCAATCAAAATCCAACCAAACTCTAATTTTGTCCACCATGCAAAATTTCTATCGTATAAACTTAATTTTACAAGCATGTGCATGCTTGATTAATTTGAAATCACACACTTATGTACTAGAAATTCACCATTGGCTAATTGAAAACCTTGTACTAGAGCCAACTCCAAAACAAGAAAAAATATCCTAGGGCATCAAGATCCCCATCAAGAAAGGATGATGACCCAATGTAGATCCTATGGAGAAACTAAGGATAACCCCAAGAAAAGCAGAAATACCCTTGGATATGACACGACCAGACCTAACACAGCTTGCATGAACGCGTTTCCTTAGGCGCCCTCACACGACATGACCCAACCTGACCAGCGCAAATGTGTTTCCTTGAGCGCCCTCACACGACCCAAACCAGACACGTTCCTTAGGCATCCTCACACAACCCAAACCGGATGCGTTCCTTGCACGCCCTCACACAACTAGACCTGACCCAACCCACCCGTACACATTTTCTTAGGCGCCCTCACATGGCATGACCTGACCCGACCCAACCCGAATGCGTTTCCTTAGGCACATCACACGACCCCACCTGGTTTGACCTGCTCGAATGCTGAAGGCACGAGGGAGAAAATGGAAAATGGATCACAACACCATCCTTCTTCATAGCAACTACATAGTTGACATAGTATGCATTGTATTTTGAGGGGTGTTTTCATTCCCACTAGGTTGTCCCTCTTCACCTCACTCTTCTGATATTGTGTATTGTATAATTTATTTCATGAGTACTTGACATGGCCGTAAATTATTAGGACTCATTGATTGTTTTTTATTATACATGAGTACTTAACACGACTGATAATTTCTAGGGCTCATTCAATTCATACTCCCTAGTTGGGTTGTGGGGTGGTGTTGGGGTACATCACACTCATTAGTTCATTAAGGAACACACTTTGGCCATTATTAGACCCTATTCCATACATTATTAGGGGCACATATGACCATTTTTCATTCACTATTTGGAGTTCCCTATCATTTTTCATATTCTCTATTTTTAGTGTTTTCTATTTTAATAGGGGGTGCCAACTAGGATGACATGTGGCACTAAATAGAATCTAGTTGGAGGATTAAATGGATAATTCCACTCCATTGATTCCTACTACCTAATTCAAAGACCTTCCTAGAGTGAGTATGCACTTCCTCCCTACTTTGCAATAGTTAGGCGGCATTTTTCTCTCTACTATCCTTGTTAAGTTGACTTTTATTCCTATTTTGGAGTTCAACTAAATTTAACTAGCTATTATTTTGCATGTGAGAGTCATTAATTAGTTCTAATTGATTTCTAACTCCACTTACTTCTAGTTCACTCTATTCTAGAGTATTTTGCTAATTTTGCGTCTCCCAATCTAATTTGACTTATTTGCAAACTAGGGAAAGTGCTTTTCACATATACCAAGTGCATGCACATGGAATCCCAACCCAATTTGAATTAGTTGGCATCCTAGAGAGTCTCCTTGGTTTATTAATCAATTTATCAACAATTTTATTCTATTTTCTTTCTTGTTTTGAAAGTATCTAGTTGTGTATTTGTTCACATTTAGATCCTTTGATTGTGCTTATGATCCAACACATCCCTCTTGGAGATGTTAGGTGATGTTCACATGACCCGAACCGCCCTCACATGACAATCCAACACATCCTTGGTTTCCCTCACACGACCTGACCCCACCTTCCCTAACCTGCCCGAATGTGTTTCCTTGGGTGCCCTCACATGGAACGACCCAAAATGACCCGCCTGAATGGGTTTCCTTAGGTGCCCTCAGATGACCGGACCTGACCCACACAAACAAATTTCCTTGGGTTCCGTCACACAACCCGACCCAACCCGCTCGAATGCATTTCCTTGGGCACCCTCACACCATCTAACCTGACCTGACCCGACCGAATGCATTTCCTCGGGCATGCACATGACAAGGCATGATGCGACCCGACCCACCCAATTGCGTTTTCTTGGGCACCCTCACATGACACGGCCCAACTTGACCTAACCCGCTCGAACACATTTCCTTGGGCACCCTCACACGATGAGACTAGACCCAACCCGCCTGAATTAATTTCCTTGCGTGGACTCACATGGTATGACCCAAACCTACCTGACCCAACCCGCCTGAAAGCGTTTCCTTGGGCAACCTCACACGAACCGACGTGGCCCAATCTAGACGCATTCCTTGGGTGCCCTCACATCATGACCTGACCCAACCCGACCTGCCCAAAAGAGTTTTCTTGGGCGCCTTCACAGTATGGCATGAACCAACCTGACCCGAATATGTTTCCTTGGGAACCATCACACGACCTGATATGACCTGCCTGAACGTCGATCAAGGCACGAGGGAGAAAACGACAAACGAGTCGCACGAACGTGCACAACGCAAATAGGCAGTCACAACTTAGCATTTTTTATATGACCTCCCTCCCACAATCCGACTTGAATGCATTTCCTATGGCATCCTCACACAACACGACCTGACCTGCCCGAATGAAGGCACAAGGGAGAAAATAGAAAATGGATCGCACTAATGTGCACAAGGCAGACAGTCAGTCACAACTTATCATTTTTGATACAACCACCCTCACATGACCTGAGTTGACGTGACCCGTCCTACCCAAACGTGTTTCCATGGGTAACCTCACACGACCCGACCCAACCCGACCTAGCTAAATGATTTTCCCTGGTCGCCCTCACACGACTCAACCCGACTCGCCTCGACACACCCGAATGCATTTCCTTGGGCACCCTCACACGACACGACCCAACCTTACCCACATGAACGTGTTTCCTTAGGTTCCTTCAAATAAATTGACCTGACCCATACAAACGCGTTCCCTTGGGCACCCTCACACACCCCGACCCGAACCAGCCCAACTTGCCCAAACATGTTTCCTCGAGTGCCCTCACACGGCACGATCCAACCTGACTCGACTTGCTCAAACATGTTTCCTTGGGCGCCCTCACACGACCCAACTTGACACGACCTAACCTGACATGACCCAACCGGACCCAACCTGACCTGAATCGACCTGACCCGATTTGACCCAACCCAACCTGACTCGACCCAACTCGACCCAACCCAACCTAACCTACCTGAACACATTTTCTTGGGTGCCCTCACATGACACGACCTAACCCGACCTGCCCAAACACATTTCCTAATTGGGTGGCCTCACATGGTATGACCTGACCTAACCAGACTTGACTCGACCCAACTTGACCCGCCCGAACGCATTTCCTTGGGTGCCCTTAGACGACCCAACACAACCTAACCCGAAAGTGTTCCTTGGGTTCCCTCGCATGACCCAAACCGACCCAGCCAACCCAAATATGTTTACTTGGGTGCCTTCACACGACCTAACCCAACCTGACCTACTGAACACATTTCCTCTTGCACCCTCACATGACACGACTCGACCCTAACCGACCCACAAAAAGGTGTTTCCTTGGGCACCTTCACACAACCCGACCTGAACCAACCCTACCTGTCCGAACGTGTTTCATTGGGCACCCTCACATGAACTAACCTAACTTGAACTACCCAAACATCTTTCCTTAGGCGCCCTGACATGGCACGACCCGAACCGACCTGGCCTGCCAGAACGTATTTCCTTGGGAAGCCTCACATGGCACGAATCGACTGGACCCAACCTGACCTGCCCAATCACGTTTCCTTGGGCGCCCTCACACGACCCGACACGACCTGACCCAAAAGCGTTCCTTGGGTGCCCTCACAAGACCTGACCCAACCTGTTGAAATGTGTTTGCTTAAGCGCCCTCACAGTATGGCACGACCTGGCCCAACCCAACTAGAACGCGTTTCCTTGGGTGCCATCACACAACCTGACCTGACCCGCATGAAGATTGGATGCCTGAGGGATCAAATAGAAAAAGGGTTACACGAACGTGCACAAGACATACCAGTGATAAAAACTTAGCATTTTATATATGGCCACCCTCACACGACCCGACTTGGCCCCACCCAACCTACCTGAATGCGATTCATTGGGCACCCTCACATGACCAAACTAGACCCAACCCACCCAAACACATTTCCCTGAGCGCCCTCACACAACCCGACCCAACCCGCACCGACCCGCCCAAACGTGTTTCCTTGGGTGCCCTCAAACGACATGAATTGACCTAACCCGCTTGAATGCATTTCCTTAGTTGCCCTCACACGACCCAACCTGACCTGCACAGATGCGTTTCCTTGGGCGCCCTCACACGACCTGACCCGAACAGACCTGACCTACCTGAACGCATTTCCTTCGATGCCTTCACACGACCTAAACCGACCCAACCCGGCTGAACATGTTTCCTTCGGTACCCTCACACGATAAAACCCGACCTAACCCGAACCACATGAACACATTTCCTTGGGCACCTTCACACGACCTGACCCAAACCAACCCATCCCGCCTAAATGAATTTCCTTAGGTGCCCTCACATAACCTAACCTGACTCAACCCACCCGAATGCGTTTCCTTAGGCGCTCTCACATTGCATGACCCAAACCGACCTAACCTACCTAAATCCTTTTCTTGGGCACCCTCACATGACATGACCTAACTAGACCCACCCAAATGTGTTTCCTTGGGCACCCTGACATGACCCAACCTGACACAACTCAACCTAACATGACCTGACCTGACACGAACTGACCTGGCACGACCCGAACTGACCCAACTTCACACAACCCGATCGAACCCTCACAGGGCATGAAGTGAATCGACCTCACATGACCCAACCTGACCTTCACATGGCATTAACTGACCCTACCTGACACAACCTGACCTAACCCTCACATCGCATGACCCAAACTGATGTGTCATCACTATTTCAACAACATGAATTTTTCATCACAATTCTGATGTTGTGGACCTGTCGTCGCAATTCCAAAATTGTGACCCTTTTGTCTCTATTCTGACGTGTGGAGTGCTTTCATCGCTCTTCCAACGTTTGCATATTTTTGTCGCAAGTGTGACATGTGTAAGTTTCGTTGCTATTCTGACGTTGGGAGCATTTCGTCGCTTGTTCGACGATTTTGGCGGGATTTAAAAAATTGAGAAAATTTTGGAACTTTCCGAAATACGTCAAAACTATCAGAACTAAAGTGCCAGAAAATTGACCATATTTACTAGTGAGGTGTCGACACTCAACCAGGGAAAACCCCCTCTCTAGAGAAATCCTAGTCAAACTATTATTCTATAATACAACCAAGTAAAAATGAGACAATCCAAGTCCTTTTGACCAAGAAAAAGAAATCCACTAATTGCCAATTCATCCATCCTTTCAAGTCAAAAAAAAAATTCCTTAATCAACAATAATCAATTCCTTCAAAAATGCTTCAATCTAGAATTTAAACCCCCTACAATTAAGAATTTCAAACTCGCAATAACTACAAAATATTTGCCCTTGCAACTTTCCCAAAATCCATAGAAAACTCATACGTATGAGAGAGAAGATTCCCCAAATATTCTATTTTTTTCCTTCCTTTTATTTGACCTTATTTTCCTTGAATCCAAACTTCTTTTTCTCTTCTTGTACTGCAAATGGAATGTTTGATTGATGGAGTCAAAATAGGTGAAACTCTCCTTCTCTATATATTTCTTCTATAGGTTCAAATAGCCCCAAACTGGGTCGACTTCATCAAGATATAGCTGACGGTGAGGAGATGAAAAATAATTGTTTGGAATAAAAAATATTTTTTTTTCATGATACAAAATCTCAAAAAGGGTCTAAAAAATGTGACAATGACTCTTATGACTCAAGAAAACCCTAGGAGCCTACAATGGAGGCTTTTACCTAATAAATAAGTAATAAGGAGAATGAAACCCATGCTTCATAATACTATTTATTTTTCTTCTTTTTCAATTTTTACAATAAATACAAAAAGACAAAGTACAATATAAATTATGAATATTGACCACAGTTACATTTTCAATGCTCCCTCTTAACAAGGGAGGTATTAATAATTGATAACACAAGTATAAGGATGAACTCAAATTGAGATGTTCTCAAAAGAGTATTAGCATACACAATGTTAGGAATACCATAACTGCCAAGGTATCCTCCCAATAAGGACTAAGGTATCATCAAGGAAACTTTACACTATACATACCATCAAGTTATAACCCTGGGGTCAATCCAACAAGATATAGATACCATATATAATTATATGGCATGACACCAACCCTCATAGGGATCTAGGTATCATTAACAAGGTCAACGAAGCTCCACAATACCAAGATACCCTCCCACACCGCGATCTAGACATCATTAAATCCAACCTATAGATGAGATATCAACACTAACTAGGCCAATATTTCCTCCCAAGTACCATCAAAAGGGAATTTTTATGGTACTCATCTCTCCCTCTCACCAGATTAGATATATCCATCAATCCAATAATTCTTCTAAAATATAAAAACTTCTTGTTGGGGAGAGATTTTGTCAACACATCAACTACTTGTTCATTTGTCAAAATGTAGTGTAGCGTCATGACCCCATATTGTGTCAAGATTATAATATAGTCATACTTATCGTTAATAAGTTTAGTACTAGCGTGGAACATGGGATCTTAAGGCATTTTGATGTTTCTTTGGATATCACAATTTATAACTATTGGATCCAAGGGCCCTCCAAATAAATCTGATGAAATATTCCTTAGCCAAACCACTTCGTTTCCAACTTCACAAGAAATAATATATTCAGCCTTAGAAATACTCAAAGAAATCAAATATCATTTATGACTTATCCAATAAATCATAGTGTATACCAAACTGAAAGAACCACCATTAGTGCTTCTTCCATCCGTCTCACTTCCACCCCAATTAGAATCAGTGAAACTAGTTAATCATATTTCCTTACCATCATATTTTAGGCAGTGACGAACAGTCCCACACAAATACCTCAAGATATGTTTGGAATCTATGCAATGATCATGACATAGCTCCGACTGAAATTGACTTAGAAAGTTCACTGCATAACATATATGGGGTATAGTATTCACCAAATACATCAATTAGCCAACCAAGTGATGATAATATATGGGATCAACGAGCCTACAATATGAACTTATCAACTTCTTAAAGTTAGTGATAACTGGAGTTTTCATAGGCTTGGAATCCATCATACCAAATGTTTGTAGAATCTTTATGATATACTTTCCTTGACTAAGATATAATTCTTCACGTTTTTCCCAAACTTCCAAGCCCAAATAGTAATTCATAAGTCCTAGATCTTTCATTTCAAATTATGTTGCCAACATCTTCTTACATTCTTGAATTCAATGTTCGGCACCTGTAATAATTAAATCATCCACATATAATACAATAATGTTTGGTTCATTATTTACTACTTTGATGTAGATATTTGAGTCTGCAGATATTTTGACAAATCCAATTCTTAAGAGATAGGAATCCATTCTAGTATACTAGGATCTAGGTGCTTGTTTCAAGCCATATAGAGCCTTATTCAATCTGTAGACATGAGATTCCCTAATATGTATCTCAAAACCTTATGGTTTTTCAATTTATACTTCTTCATCTATGGTTCCATTCAAGAGAGTTTTGAAACAAGTCAAGGATCTAATGGTAGTGTACCTGGTCTATGTAGATGCAAATATTTTTTCATAGTCCACTCCTTCCTTGTGGGAGAAACCCTTTGCAACAAATATCGATTTTTATTCATCTATGCTCCCATCAACAACATGTTTTATTTTTTATATCCATTTAGAGGTGAAAAAAAATTGCTCACTAGGTATAGGAACAATTTCCCAAACCCCATTCTTCATGATTGATTGATATTATTCTTGCATGAAATTCTTCCATTAATCATGATTAGTGGCTTAATAAAATGTGGTTGGTTCTACATCAATTAGTTTCTTCATATATGCTACATACCCAAAGTACCTATTTGGTTTCTTGCTTTTTCTAAAAGTATCTTTTTATACTCTATGTCCTTCAACTTCTTCAAGTGTATATTTTAACCAATTTGGCCTCTTCTTTACTTCAGGAATGTTTGTAGGTTGAATGGGATCAATTTTTCCTTCTTCTCCTTTATTTGAAGGTGATTTTTCATGTTTCTCTTCTACTTCAAAGAGTGGAATATCTTTTTCTTCAGACTCAACAAGAATATCTTTAGACCTTTTGTATGCAAATATTTCATCGAATATGACATCTCTGCTAACTACAATTTGGAAGTCTTCTTTTATGCAAATTTTATAGGCCTTTGATGAGAGAATATGACCAATAAAGATATCCTTCATACTTATAGAATCTATCTTATTTCCCTTATCCTTAGGAATAAAAATATAGGCAAGGCATCCAAATATCAAATATGATCCACATATGGCTTCTTCCCTAAGAATGCTTTTTCCAATGTCATATTCTCAAGGATTATATGAGGACTTTTGTTTTTTATGTATACTATTTTCATATTTGCTTCTCCCCATAAGAACATTGGAAGGTCTTATTCATATATCATGGTTCTTATGCATTATTCAATGGTTCTATTATTCCTCTCTTCTACTCCATTTCGTTCAAGATTGTAGGGAGCTAGGAGCTCCCTCTTAATACCTGCTTCTTTACAAATGGAAATCAATTCCTTAGATGTATATTCACCACCATTGTCATATATAAGGGTCCTTATATTCCTTTCTGTAAAGTTTTCCACTTTTGATTTTGATTCGATGAAATTTTCAAAAACTTAATCCTTAGATTTGAGAAGATAAATCAAATTCTTCCTAGAGTGATCATTAATGAAGGTTACATAATAGATATGGCCTCCAATATATTTGTATTACATTGGTCCACATACATCGGAATGAATGGGGTCTAATAATTCTTTCGACATTGTGTCACTTCTTGAAATTTTTTTCCTTGTATTATTCCCATATTCACATACCTTACATACTCCTTCATGGTCCTCCTTCAAGTAGGGAATTCCTTTTACCATTTGACTTAGGGAAGGAAATATTTTATAAAAGGTGCCCATATCTTCTATGCAAAATCTCATAGGGATTAATATTCATGTGAACAATATCTTGAGGAGAAGGTTTTATAAGTCTATACAACCTACCCTCACAAATCCCAATAACCCTACCCTTTTCAATATTTGAGTCCCTTCCTAAAAAAAAAAAAAATCCATCTACAAGGGAAATCCTATCTCCTTTATATTTTAGGAAACAAATAGAAAGTAAATTATTTTTCAAATCTGGGACATAGAGGATGTTTTTGATGTGCAGTTTTCCACCATCTTATACTCTCAATGAAGTAGATCCAATACCTTTTACTGCATAAGAATTTTTGTCTCCAAGCTCCACTGAATGAGATGATGATACTCGTGATAATTTTTGAAGTTTTTCAGTTTCTCCTATCATGTGTCTTGAGGCTCCACTATCAGTGATACAAGAATTTTCATCATTAAATGTACCTGTAAGTGTAACTATGAATCGTTCAATTTGGACTCTCCTAGATATATTGTAAATGATATTGATAGCAAGATGTATTGCTTCTTTCAAAAATTCTTCAAAATTATTGAGTCCCATCTTCAGTTAATTTTCCATTGATGAGAGAGATCATCCTTACAAGAGTTCTTTCCTTCCTTCAGAAGATAGCCAACAAAGTGATCTTTAAATAGTCCTTCCATCACCTTAGCTATGATACCATGCTGAGAAATCAATGATTGTGTTTATTAGGGATTTAATTCCTCTTTTATTGATAATTAATTATTATTTATGTTGGCTTATTTACTTCATTATTATGTTATATTTCATCATGTAATTACCAAATAAAAAATGTACGAAGATCAAAAAAACAAGAGACACAAGATGTAGGAACTCAGCCAGATAAAAACCCCTCTTTAGGGAAAAAACTAGTCAAACTCTTCTTCTATAATACAACCAAGTAAAAGTGAGACAATACAAGACCATATTACCAATATAAATACCTCAACCAATCACCAAGTCAAACTCCTTCAAAATACAGAAACTATGCCTTAGTCAGCAACAATCAACTCCTTCAAAACTACTTCAATCTAGAATTTCACCACCTTGCAACTCAGAATTTTGGACTTGTAGTCACTACAGAAATTTTGGCCCCTGCAACTTGCCCAAAAACCCTAGAAAACTCACATGTGTGAGAGAGAAGATGCCCCAAAGCTTCAATTTTTTTCCTTTCCTTGATTTGACTTTATTTTCCTTGACTCCACACTTCCTTTTCTTTTCTTGTACAATAGATTCAAATTGTGATTGATGGATGCCAAATGGTTCGAAATATCCCTCTATATATACTAATTCAACAGGGCCGAATAGCCACAAACATGGCTAACTTGATCAAGGTAGGGTCAAAAATAGCTATTTTGACTCAAAAATAATTTTCTTTACATGATACAAAAGCCCAAGAAGAGTATAATAAATGTGAAAATGACTCTTATGACTCAAGAAAACCCTAGGAGCCTACAATGGAGGCTTTGACCAAATAAATAAGTAAAATGGAGCATGAAACCCATGCTTTAAAACAATATTTATTTTTCCTTTTTAAATTTTTACAATAAGTACATAATGACAAATTGCAATAGAAATTATGAATACTGACCATAGTTACATTTTCAACACCACACTTCATTATTTCCACCCGTTTACAACTCACACCACTACATTTATTCCATATTTTCAGTGCATCCTCTAAAAACCACTGTCAGGTAACTGATTGATTATTATTGTTTCAATTAATTATTTATATCATAACTTGGTTTTCTCCTCACAACTAGTAATGGATTGGAAAAACTTTTTTGACAATTCGTAATTCTAGTAGTGTTCAATTTTGATCACAAATACATTTTCTACAAGAATTCATGCAACAATCTATCTTATAGAATTCTAGTAATTACTCAGTGGTTTTCACATTCACCACATCGCAAGAAAAAAACTATCATATGGGTTATATTTTGAGTGGCATCAAGATCGTTTCTTGTTATCCAATAAGCCTGAGATCTCATCATCAAGGGTAGAAGATCATGGTTAAATGTTTTTTCATTAAGAATGGTAATGAGATTTCATGCTTCCATTCATGAAATATATTAATGATAAATTCCATAAATTTATACTATGTCAAACCTCTCTTTAAGGGGTCAAATTTTTCCTCCTAAGAGTCACGTATCTTATATTTTAAGTGTAAACACTTGAGAGGCATAAATTTAGGATATAGTAGTTATGAGATGTACTTCCCTTATGTATTTTAATATCTATAAAAAATGATGTAATGATATCTTGAAAGTGGGGAGTAGAAGAGAAAAGAGAAAGGAGAAAGGAGATAATTTGACTTCATGTTTGTAATTTTTTAACTCTGAATTAATTAATAGAATGTCATCGTGTTGAGGTTCTAAGAAAATTCTCTTTATGGGTAATCATTTTATAATTATTTGCAACACGAGCTAGTTGGGAGACCCCCTCAACTTGTTTTGTGTTGTAATTAGACTATGTAATTAGAATATATAGGTATATTTCATTTTCTGTTCTTATATTTTATCTCAGTTATTCATTTGTATATCAATATTAATTTGTAATAAATATCTCTAATTATATTAGTATATTTTTTTTTGGTTGGTATTCCCTAGTTGAGTAATTATTTTTTGTCATGTGCAAGTTCAATTTCTAAATTTATTGATTCATATCTCTATTTACATTGTTGAAGATGTACCTTGTAGTTCTTTTATACTTGCATCCATCCATATTTTCCTCCACTTAATTGAATAGAATGTGATTATGTGAAAACTATGGACAAATTAAAATATTGTGATCAATAATAAATATATAGTTCTACTATATGTTACTTACAAGTGATTGATTCCCTTTCCTTTCAATTAATTCCATAGGTATATACTTTGATGCTACACATACTAGCCATGTATCTCACAAGCCTATGCTCCCAGTTTGATAGATTTAATGTACATAGTTTAAGAAATCAAATTTATTGACACAAAATATATTAGACATATAATCACTTAGTTGAGAGAATATAGCAACCACACACCAATATAGGTGGCATAAAATTGGAGAGAATCTCTGAAATCTAATTAGGCATAACCATCTCTTAGAAACTAGTAATAACTTTTTCTCGTAGAGATGAAATCTACCT
The DNA here is from genome assembly GCA_034641835.2 of Pinus albicaulis. Taxonomy (NCBI): domain Eukaryota; kingdom Viridiplantae; phylum Streptophyta; class Pinopsida; order Pinales; family Pinaceae; genus Pinus; species Pinus albicaulis. The sequence continues at coordinate 526,648,072 of CM076580.1, forward strand.
AGTAATTACCAATTTCAACTACATAATAATGAAAAATATTCTAAAAATTAAATAAAAATTATCACACATATGACAAGTAGGAGTTACATACTCCAACACCCCCACTCTTCCTAGTGGCTAGGTTGTAACATAGCTCGATAACCAACTAGGTGTCATGTTTGATTACTTCAAATCAGAACTAAATTTACTTCTTTGACCCTTCTAGAGTCTTATTCATAATCAACATATGGATATCCCCTTTTGCAAGAGTAGATGGGGATAATTTCGCATCCTATCGAACCATAGTGTTCAAACTACTAGAAGGTCAAATTCTCTAGGAAAAAAATTTGCATATGAAATTTGACATATTTCTTGTGCCATTAGAAAGGAATCTAAGTGTATAACAATTTCATGATGCATGGAACTAGATAATTTTTTCTTACCCAAAAATCAATGATTTAATGCCTAAAAATTGCCTCACAAGGTTTTACACTCTAATTTTGCAAAATGTGACCTATTGGTAAAATGTCCCTAAAAGATGAGTACTCCAATTTTTCCACTCTTAAAGAATTATTATAGAATATAATAATATAATGATCCAATACAGATCATACCTCCCCATTTTGTGAATATTTTGTTCCACAAAATATTTTACTAAATGAGGCGAAGAAAATTTCACTCAACATTCTTCTTGAAGTACCATTTTATTTTCCTGGAAGTTATCCTTTGAATTCAATATGCTAAAGGTAATTGTATTCCTATATTTTAGCTGTAGAAATATTCTACAAGATTATGTCCTCTAACAATTTTGTCTGAGAATTTGGTGGTAATTCCTCTATGGAAGGTAGGACCTGCAACTCCTCTTGATCCAACATGGAAGGCTCATAGAGTTTGGGAATAAATGTGCATGCATTGGGGTATCTTAAAATATAGATGTTATCTCATGTATTTTCAAACATCTTGAAAGGGCCATACTACAAATCCTTGATCTACTTACCAAGACCATATAGTATTTCCTTGTTCAACTCTAGATATACTTCATCTCCCACTGTAAATTACTTATTTTTTTGTGATAATCGTTCCTAGCTTTGTGTTTTTTCTATGAATTATTTAGTGCCTCTTTTACTTGAAAATGGATCTACCTAATATTCTCAACATTTTGTTCTCTTAATGCATCATCTATGATATTATTTATCACTCCTTGTTTCTCATATGAAACTCCTAAATTCAAAGACATTTTTAGGAACTATACACTTCATGTTAGCTTCTAACCTCAAAATGTTGAGCTTAAGCTCCCATTCTCCAATCACATAGCCTAGATACACCAAAGAATACCACAAAAATTCACATTTATTAGTATTTTCTAGTACTTGGCACTTCTTTAAAGTATCTAACACCCACATAAAGTGTGAGGTGTCCTCATCCAAGGTAGAATTATAAATTAGTATAGAACCAAATAAATAATAACAAATGAATCTAATTAATGGCATAATACATCATTATGTTGGACATAGTGTTTTCACTCATGACAAATAGTGTCAATGATGTCGAATCGTAAGTCAAAGGAAGTAAAAAGTATAATAGGTAAGTAATAGGAAATAGTTTGATATCTTGATAATATCACATCAATGTGCATGTATGGTGGTAAGTCCTGTAAGGGGTAGGACCCGCAACTCCTCTTGATCCAACTTGGAAGGCTCATATATTTTGGGACTAAATGTGCATGTATGGCGGTAGACATAAGCTATATATGTTATCATTTTTCTTTTATAATATATTTATAGGCCCTTACTAAAAATCCTTTATCTACTTACAAAGTCCCTATAGTCTTACCTTGTTCAACTATAGCCATAATTTGTCACCCACTCTATTTTACCTTTTTTTTCTTATCATTCTGTTGATGGTGTTGGATCCCACTGACATGCAAGGGGGTCTCCTCGATGAAAATTCCCAATTAGAATTCAGAAAAATTATTGTAGGATCCCTTCCATAAATGAGGCTCAACTACCATTTTCATAGAGATATGCCTTGGCTATGATAGTGAGCACAAGAGAGTAATGCATGTGTATTTTTAGATGAACAATTGAGTATGCCCTATGGAATGTTCAGTTGAAAAATGTATCAAGATTATTTTACTGAAGGGGATATAAAAGTGAGCCTTTTAGAGCGGAGTAATAGTATTGATCTAATAAAGATGCACCAACATATATAAATGGAAGAGTCAATGATCAACTAGCAAAATAGTTCACAAAGAATAAACAATCATTAAAGTGAATACAACACAGATTCAACAAGATAAGAGCCAAATCCATCGAAATATTTGAATTTCTTTAGTACATATGAAAAAAACATATATAGCAAACATCCAAAGAAGAGTCTTTCAATTTTTATGACATGCGCATGAAAGTGTGTTGGCTCAATGAGGTTCAAATATTAAGAAAAAATTCCAAGATAAATCAGTACAATGAACACCACTAGCTCCAATAGTGGAGTGTTAGAGATACCACTTCCTCCTCCAAAAGAAATATATTCCTCTCTAATGCCTAGTAGGAGGAGCCAAGGTGAAAAGTCCATTGCATGAGATATGAGGGTGTATATATAAGAAATGGGGTGACTATTTACCTCCCTTGTGACTCCTAGACTTACATCATGACTCTTTGACTTCTACTTGAACTTTCACATCTTATAAGTGACTCTAAGACTTCCACTTTATATTAATTTTCTCATATATGAAAATTACATAATAATATCCATAGACAATGTGGCAAATGATGACTCATATAAAACCTTGATAAGGCATGACATGACATGGATTCAATGATGGTGTGGAAATGTCAAGCCACTCTTTTGGTTGTTGTATTTGTGTCTTCTTGAAACATGGTACATGTTCTTCTTTTAACTCTTCCATAAGGATTGAAGGTAGGGAGTCTTCACTATGATCTTGATTTTAAGTTGTTGTCGCAATGTAGTGTCCCTTCATCTTCTTGTTCAATAATAAATTTTTGTTTGCAACTTCATAAGTGTATTTTAGTGTAGTTTCCTTCTCCTTCTTGTCAATCATCATCTTTTCATGTGAGCATATAGTGCCTGAAACTCAAAACAATCATGACAAGATGACATCAATATAAGAAACTCCTAGTCTAACATGCTTCATGAAATCAATGATTGAGTTGGAACTCGGTGTTGGACTAAGAGACAGGCTCAACAATTATGCATTGTGTAGTTCCAGAGGTCAATAATGACGATTGAGGATTGAGACTTCATAGTTCATAGTTTAGGGAGGCCTGGGAAGGATGAATACATAGTTCTGGAGCTCAAGCAGGCAGTCTTCAGGCTTGAAGGTTCCCACTGTGTAGCACAGGACAGAGGGAGGCCTAAGGATTGCGTAGTTATGTATTTCAAGGAGGTAGGATGTAAGCTTGAGTCTTGACACTTCATAGTGCGTAGAAGGAGGCTGGATGGGAGGATGAATTGTGTAGTTATTGAGGTCAAAAGGCTAGTGTTGAGCATTAATATTGCACAATTCACAATCCTTGGAGGTAGGAAATATGCATTGCACAGTTATAGGAGGAAACAACTGACCTTGGGGGTTGACACTACATAGTGCACAACTCAAGAGGGTTGAGTGAGGTCATGTTACTTAGGTAAGAAATTTTCAAGGATTTGATTGAGTGTAGAATCAACGAGGTAGAAGTGTAAATAGGTTTTAACTTGTGAATGATCACAAACACTCAAGACAATTGATGACACCACATTGAACACTCAATACAAAAGAACAACATGATTCCCTCAATTCAACAAAAATATAACAACTTCCTCCAACTATGATGCTTAAGATACACTTTGCGACGATAATGGTCAAACTTGTGTGACAATGCATAAAAATTTGTTAATGAGTGTGATACATATCTATATGATGAATAGGACTCATTGGAACCAAATTTACCCCTTGAAATGAACCAAAACATTGTTTTTATGATGTGAAAACTTTCCATTCTAAAATACGATGCTAACTATCTTCCAAAAGGTACTTGAAAACATAGAGAATATACATGGAATGAGTCTTACTACTAGAAACAATAATAAGTAAGCCTAAATTAGGCTTTGAATTTAGATTTAGGAAAAAATTGTGGAGGGTTTTGTAGCAGTGACAACACTTGGTGACACACTTTTATAAATCCATCTTCTCTTCCTTGGTATAACGTTTTTTCAGGGTCTAGTTCCTTAAGAAGTATTGGTTCATTGTGTATATTACTTTGGATTTCCCACTTAAATCGGTTATAGAAATAGTCCCCTTCTCTCCCTTCTCGGTTGGACACATTCATAAATCAAACCATATCACAATTGTTTCAATTCCAGAGAAGGTTTATATAGTTCGCAAGCTTTAGATATTCAGAGTCTCATTTTTCATCTTTGGTGTTGTCCCACTGCTAGTAGGTTTGGATAATACCTTCGTGGAGTCACCGTAGAAACCCAAACATTACTTTGTTTCTAGAACGCTTTGATAGTACCCCAACGAAGTTTCCTGCTTTACCTATCTAAGCAGGAATCCTTTCTCTTCTTTCATCATTTATTTATTTTATTTATATAACTGTGCTTCAACACTTGTTTATTTCATGGTGTGGAAGAGGGATCCTGACTTATTGAAAAAAAAGAGGTTGTTCCTTTAGAGAAGCATATATATACCTTTGATATTAGTATGTTGATTAATATTTTCCACTTTTCCTTCTCTTCTTGATTGGATCAGCATGAAAAACACTAAAACATAAATAAACGAGCATAGGAATGAGGTTTATAGAATATAATGGGTATCATGGTTCTACACAAATCGCTTCGTACATAAGGATAATTTTTTCCATCAAAAATTCATCGACAAAAAGGTATGAAATAAGATGAGGAAGAAGGAATAAAGGTTAAGCAAATGTTTTAGTGTCACAAGGCCCCTTTTCCATTTTCCCACACACATTGGAACCCACAACATGCTTACACATGAGGCTAATTAATAAGAATAAAAAGACAATGGAAAAGAATTAACATGATAGAAAAAGAAACAAAATCAAAAGGATATATACATAGGGTAGGACACAACCCTAGACTGTCATTGAAAATACTATTTCAAATATTGGCCATTGAAAAGAAGAGAGTTCATCCTCCCATCCAAATATTGGAGATGATAAGTGTGGTGGCCAAGTTTATGAAAAACAAAAAATGGTTTGATCCATGGGGAATAAAACTTAGTTTGTTTCCCCTTCTCTTCATGGGATTTGTCCCACTTCATTAATAGGTCTCCTACATTGAATTCCTTCTTCCTCACATACTTCTCGTCAAACAATCTCTTGATACTGTTAGGAAAAATACTGATAGGGGGTGGGGGGGTGTGGTGAATAAGTATTTTGAACACTTACTTCAAAATTATTTTATTATTCTAATTCCAATACGTGGTTGTCATTCAGTGAACCTATGTATGTACACTACTATGATGAAAGCAATTTGCGTATATCCAGTGAACTTAACTTTACATATAATTCATCATATGTTTTTCCTTAACCAATGCATCATTACTTCAATAAAAATGTATTAAGAAGAGATTATGAGTAGAAAGGAGAAAATAGATCATCAACACATAAGAAAAACATCAACACACATGAACAACTAGAATTTTGGTGGAAACCCAATGTGGGAGAAAAAAATTGTTGTTGTCATCTTTGTCATATTTTTAATAAATAAAATTGATATTCTTACAATCTTGTACTAGCACAAAATGTAACCAATACATACACTCCTACCTATAGAAGGTTACAACCTTCTCTTGTTTTCCAATGCCCACTAAAAGAGAGATACAACCAACTTTCTCAAGACTGCTATCCTCAGCTCTTAGTGGATCACTTTTCAGAATTCTTCAAACAAGATACATTTTGAATAACTTTGAAATAAACTACTATAATACTAAATCATCAAATATAATAATGTAACTAGACCAAATCAGATCAATACACATCATACCAATGTAGAGTCACTCATCAATATATCAAAACATTGTTTCCCAACACAGAAACCCTTTGTTTCCACTCCAAACTGTGTTCAAACATGCATCAGATTGTATACATGATTATTCTTGCTCATACCTTTGTATGTACACATTTCCCCTGAAGAATACCCACGTAGATATCTCATAATATTGATTATTGAATCTGAATCATTGTAACACTGAATCAATCACCCAAACATATATTGAAGCCAACATAAATCACTGAGCCAAATACATATTATTACATAGAAGCATCATCACAAGTAAATACTTTAGTTCATTATCAATTCAGCCCAAAAAATACTATCAAACATAAATTATTATAAGAGATATTCATCAACACAAAGAAGAAAAAATAACAGAATAGATCAACTCATATTGTCGAACCATAAAAGATGTATGCAACCCTTATAAAGAATTGTCGTGTATGTATGTGCCTTTCATACTTGACACATGCAAATGGATATTTCCATAATACAAAAATTATACACAACAAGATAGAATAGGATCTGTGTATATACACGATCTCTCAGTGGAAAACTATTGTACATTTCTAAAATAGTTGATTCATGCAGCATGCTTTCGTTGGAGCCACAAAATATACTTCACAACACTTACTGTCTCATACTCATGTCAGAATATCATTGATATCACAGAGCTATCATAGTTATATATTTTCAACAAGTAAATCAAACAAGTACACATGATACCATACTTTAGATATTTTAGATCTATATATTTTCCTTGCTCCTTGGTGAACACCTGTTTCATACCAAATCATTCATAGAAAAAAAAAATTGCACACATAGCACTTTGATCTCCATCTCCTTATATAGCTTAGGCCTTAGCCAATACCTTAGGCCAATCCTTTATTAATTTCTATGATATTCTTTAACGAGATCTAATATCCATTGTTATGCTCATTAATATGGGCCAATACCATTGTAAAAACCACTAGTATTGAGAAAACCATGGTGCGGAAAATGTACGCTACTTTTTTTCACCATATCTACATATGTACACAACATTTCTTCACAGGTCCTGTGTATACTTTCCCAAACATTATCTTTATCATTTATTTGTCTCTAAATTGATATTCCTTTGTCCAATATCTTTGTCACACCTGTAATGACCCAAATACGCATCTTGCTACTATCATGTTGACATCTTTATCAAGCAGGTTTCCATCAAGGACAACACACTATCCATAATACCAACTAACTCCCCCTTTGGACTTGATGGCAACCACCTTGGTGTTTGGTTACCACCACCTGTAGATACTTTAAAATAGATCTGAGATATAATGTTCCAACACCAAGCTTCTCTCCCCCTTTGGCACCAATGGAAAAGGGTTGACCAACGCTGAATGAATACTACTTTATCCCTTTATAGAGATGGTCATTGTAGATCTTATCTACTGAAGATTAATATTGTATATTTATCACGCTCCCTCTAAGCATATACAAAATCTTCTAAAGTACATGACTCTCTAACTCAACAATATATGACCTTTCCTATCACCAAGGACTCATGCTTACTTTAATCACCCAACACAATGGAATTACATATTATGAGTTAATAACTACATCAAGTGCCCAAAATAATGGGTTTACATACATATTGACTTGACCCCAGTAGACCAAACATGACTAAGTATTACACTAATTACATCATGATTCTTTACATGACCTTTACATTAAGAAGCAAACATTTATAACCAATACCAAGGACCTCAATAGTGAGATATTAATGCCATGATAACTATCATCAATCCTCATATACCATATAGGATCTGATAACATGACCATCATCATTATGAAGTGAGATGAGACAATGTATCAATATGAACATGTGACTAAGTATGTATTGCTCTCAAGCTTCACCAAGAAGTTGTAGCAACAACATATCATTCTCTTTGACCATAATCTTCATGCAAGTAGAATTATCATACTATATACAACTTCATCAATATGCAACTAAAGCATAATGATGACATCATGCAATATAAAACTTCAACAACATGTGTTTGTTTAGTGGCATCACTAATTTATCATGAACCCAATATGTAGCAAGGAAATCATACAACAAATTATCCCCCCAAACATGTGCCAACTGCTCAGTGTCAAATCTAATCTCATTAGAAATCAAATTCATCAATCAATTAAGGCCATCAAATAATAAATGTCACATTCATAAGCCAATATCACATATAACAATCGTTTGAGAAATAACAAACCATAACCAATCAACATCAGTACTAGAGAGCCAAATAATAATTGTCTGAAGAATATCAGAGCCTCTCCCTGAGTCTATCTCATTATTTCTCTATCTTAGAGAAACATACGTGATTGTATGGATCAAAGCTCACTTATATATGTGATTTTCCTTCAGAAGAGCCGTGTATAGAAAGTAATCTACAATAATTTCCAGTCTCAACTTCCCCTGAAAATGAAATATTTTTCAAAATAATCAATCAAGTGATGAAGTAGAGACCACTCCTAGTTTATGTCTTATATGTTCAAAGGAATAATGGGGAAGTGAATTTGTAAATATATCCACAAGTTTTTCCTTTCAGGGAACATAATATCATTTTACCCTTTTTTCAAGCACATGTTCCCTCAGAAAGTGAAATTCTTATTTTTTTAGTGCATGACAAGATTTCTAGAAATACTTATGGTACTAGTATTATAACACAAAATAGGTATAGATTGAGGACAAGTTATTTGAATGTCTTGCAATGTTTGCATCATCTAGAGAAGTTGAGTACAAAAAGATGAAACAACAACGTATTCTTCCTCAACAATAGATAAATCGATGGATCTTTTTTTTCTGAAAAATGATACCAAGCAAGGTCCCAAATAAACTTCTCCTCCACTAGTACTCTTTCGATCATCAATATTTCTTGCCCAATATGCATCTGTGTAAGCATGGAATGAAAATTTTTCATCTTTGGGATACCATAGACCAAAATTTTGAGTTCCTTGTAAGTACTTGAATATTATCTTGAATGCATGGACATGATATTCTTTAGGATTTGCTTCAAATCATCTAACAATCCCAACTGCATGCATAATATATTCTCTTGTGCCTGTAAGGTAGAGAAAGGTACCGATCATAGATCTATATTCTGGTTAGTTTAATGAGGGAGAATCATCATGTGAATTGATATTACATCCTATTACCATTGGTGTGCATACATGTTTGTGATCTTCCATTCCATATTTCTTCAAAATATGTTTAAGGTACTTAGTTTGTGAGATAAAAATACCATTATTTGCTTGTTGAACTTGAAGACCAAGAATGTATGTTATTTCACCAAGTAGGGACATTTTGAATTCTTTCTACATGACTAAATAAAATCCTTGACTCATAGATTCTTCATTGCTTCCAAATATGATGGCCATTCAATATAAATAAATAATCTATCAATATATATATATATATATCTCAGTATGCACTTCTTAGTGAAACCTTGTTGAATAGTAGCTGTTATCATATTAAATAATACCATGCATGTAGATCTATTTTAGTGTTTACTTACTTTTCTTAAGTTTTCAAGAAATTTCTACTATTTTATTAATATCAAACTCTTCAATAGTACCAAGTCTCCATTCCAATTAGAAATATAGATTTAACATCCATTTTATATACTTTAAAGTTATGAAATATTGAAAATGCAAAAACAAATATTATACCTTCAAGTCTGGCTATGAGTGCAAATGTTGCTTCAAAGTCTATTCCTTCTTATTGAGCATAAGATTTACATATGAGTCTTTCTTTGTTTATAATTACCTCTTCATTTCCATTCAATTTTTTTTTGAATACCCATTTCGTCCCAATAACATTTTTATCATGAAGTCTTAGTACTAGTTCCCATGTATGGTTCTTTTCTATTTGATCAAGTTCTTCATTGATTGCCTTAACCCAACATTCATATTTTCTTGCATGATTTACATTATGAGGTTCAATTGTGGATAATAAAGCTAGATAAATGGAATTTCCAACAATAGTTCTTCTAGTTTGTGCTCCTACTCCCTTTTCACCTAGAATTTGAGATTCTGGATGATTTTTATGAACATACCTTGAAGTGCATTTTATGATTCTTTTGTGCTTTAAATTCCTTATTTTGAAACTTCATTAATTGCCTCTCCCACAACCAGTTGGCTTGTTGTAGGAAAAAGTTCATCATTTGCTACTACATCCATTTTGGTACCTATGGATGCTTCATCAATGAGAAAATCAATGCATTCAAAAATATTTTGAAGTCATTTATTATAGAATTTATATTTCTAGAGGAGTATCCAAGGATAATTCCTTAATCGGATGTAGATTAAAACTTTCCAATATTATCATCATTGTTCTTTATGTTACATTTACTTCCAAAAACTCTTAAGTGTGAGATAGTTGTAGGCTTACCAAAGCATAGTTCATGAGGATTTTTGTCACTGTTTACGTGAATATGAATTTTTTTGAGGATATTCATGGTTGTATGTGTTGCTCCCCCCCATAAGTTATGAGGTTCTACGGACTCATCAAGCATGGTGTGTGTCATTTGTTGGATTTTTCTGTTCATTCTTTCTGATACTACTTTGAGGAGTTTTGGCTATATAATATTGCCTCTTGATTCCATGTTGTTCACAAAAGTGAAAAAATCATTTGATATAAATCATCCTCCTCTATCATATCTAATACATTTGATTTTCAAATCTAACTCATTCTCTACTAGAGCTTTGAAGACTTTAAATTTATCAAATTCTTCATCTTTACATTTCAATAAGCCAATCCAACACATTCAAGTAATATCAGCAATGAATAATCTGAAGTATTATTCACCCTGAGGAGAATTATTTCTCATAGGACCACACAAATTAGTATTAATAATTTCAAGTGGCTTACGCAAAGTACCTTATTTGGCATTAAACTACACCTTAGTTTGCTTAGCGAATTGACATGATTTTCATATGGTACTTGATGGTAGAACGATGTTATGCAAGTCGTGAAATACTCCCATTCTTCTCAACTTATGTAATTGAATGAAGCTTATATGTCCCAATATTTTGTGCCAAAGACAAATTTGTTTTGATTTTCTCAAGTAACAATATTCTAGACCACCTTCCAAGACATAGACATTACCTAGAGTCCTTGTTCCCTTTACTATGATCTTACCTGTATCAAGATTCTGTACAACACAATTATTTGATCTGAAAACATCATGCCCTTGGTCACACATTTGAATTAAACTCAATAAGTTATGTTTTAATCCATAAACAAACAAAACATTTCTATCTTTAACCTTTTATTTTAGTAAAACAACTCCTTTTCCTTTGAAAGCAGAAGGTGAATTATTTCCAAAGGTTACATTCTTTTCTTTCTTTATTTCATTAAAGGAAATAAAATTATATTTATCACCTTTCATATGATTTGAGCATCCATTGTCAATGTACCACAAAATTTTTTTATCTCCTGCATACAAAGCTAAACCACAATTCTCAGATTCTATGTTTTTATTTTTCCATACCTTGTATGTTGTTGTTATTTTTTCATTCTAAGGAGTTGATCTAATTCCACTTTTGCATTCAGTTTCTCTATGCCCAAATTTATTGCATAAGGAACATTCAGTTTCATCTTGAAGAGGTGAGAACACATAGTAATAGTATTTATTTAACACAATCTCATTCTTTTGCTTTCTTTCTTTTCTAGTCATGATAGTTTTATAAGAAGCACAATGAGTAGCCTTATGAACAAAACTATGACAAGTGAAGAATTGACCATTAAAGTAGAAGTTTCTCGGAGTATAGTACCTTCTTATGTAGTTTTCATTTTGATTGTGGTAAGGATGATATACCTAAGAAACATTTGATCCCTTATTATTTTGTTGAGAGATGGAATTTGTTGATTACTTCCTTTTACAACATTCAGATAAAAAAATTTACCTGTTTCAAAATATTTTACTGTATTTGATGATTCTCCACTATATCCAAGACCTATTTTTATAAGAGGAGAGAAATTTAATTTGGTGATTTCTTCTAAGGTCTCATATCATTTAGAAAATATAAGTTTTATACCTTTTTTGTTCTCAAGTTCCTTCCTTATAATTACAACTTCTAGTTCTAACTTTTCATCATACCTGTCCATTTCTATAATTTGTTTGTTCAAAGATTATTATGCTAATTTAGCTTCATCTAAACTAATTTTAAGTTGAGTTATTTCTTCAATGAGATTATCCTTTTCTTCTATGAAATCCATAAAAACATCATAAGACTCATTAATATTTTTATCTTCAAATGCCATAAGTAATTGATATTCTTGGTTAGACTCACCTTCTTCGCCTTTTGAAAGACCATCAATATCTTTGTGTGTGTAGAAGATTCTCTTATTTTCAGACCTTCCTCTAAAATTTACTTTAGAATAATTCTTCCCTTTCTCATGGTTTTTTGTATAAGGGTATTTAGAAGCATAATGACTAACTCTTCCATAAGAAAAAAATTTGAAAGGAAGCTTACCGCTCAATCTTCCAATTCCAACTTAGAGTTTCTTTATGAATTTCTCCTCTTCTTCAGCTGATACATAACCTGATTCCTTAAGCTCCTCCTTTTCCTTTCCTTTAGAAGTAGCTTTTAATGCAACGTCTCTAATATCTGAAGGACCCCATTTTCTCATTTCATAGGACGCTAAAATCGCATGAAGTTGTTAAATAGTAAGGTTCTTCAAATCCTGCATTTCTTAAATGGCAGAGACTTTCGAATCAAATTTTTGGGTTAGAGATCTTAAGATTTTCTCAAAGTAATGATTATTTTACTTCATCACCAATATTTCTTATTGAATTAATGATCTCATCTACCCTAAGAAAGAAACTTGCAATACTTTCATCATTATGCATTTTGATAGTTTCATATTGAGTTACAAAGCTTTGAATTTTAGAACTCCTTACCTTAGTATCACCTTCATAAATTTGGATTATTTTGTCCCATATAGCCTTTACAGTATTCAGTTACATGAATTTTACAAATTATGATTCTTCCAAGCTTCTTAACAGAGCGTTGACAACCTTTGCATTGGTCTCATATTTTTTCTTTTATGCTTCATCTATGGGAATAGAAGATGTATACTGATAGCCTCCTTCAACGATTCCCCAAAAATCAGCTCCAAGGGACTGTAGATAAGTGTTTGTTCTGAATTTCAAGGAAACCAGATTGGATCCATTAAACAATGATGGCCTGATAGATGTTGCTCCCTCTTAATTTCTCATCTTGATAAACCTTTCTTCAAGTGATCAAGCTTCTTGTGAAGGACCTACTCTGATACTAATTGTTAGGAAAAATATTGAGATAGGGGGTGAATCAATATTTTAAATACTTACTTCAAAATTCTTTTCTTATTCTAATTTCTATATGCGACTGTCATTCAGTGAATCCACGTATGTATGCTACTATGATGAAAACAATCTACGTATATCTAGTGAACTTAACTTTACATATAATTCACCATCTATTGTTCTTTAACCGATGCATCATTACTTCAGTAAACATTTTTTAAGAAGAAACAATGAGAAAATAGGAGAAAATAGATCATCAACACATAATAAACACATCAATGCACATGAACACTAGGATTTTTAGGTGGAAACCTAATGTGGGAGAAAACCATTGTTGTTGTTGTCTCTGTCTTCTTCTTATTAAATAAAAGTAATCTCATTACAATATTTTACTAGAACATACTTTACGCAGTACACAGGCTCCTACCTGCAGAACGTTACAACCTTCTCTCATTTTCCAGCACCACCTTGAAGGGAGATACAACCCCATTTTTGAAGACTACTATCTTAAGCTCTTAGTGGATCACTTTTCAGAATGTTTCAAACTAGATCCATTCCCAACAATTATGAAATCAACTACTCACATACTGAATCATCAAATATTCTAATGCAACCAATCTAACTAGACCAAATTAGATTAGTACACATCACACCAATTCTAAGTCACTTATTAATATATCAAAAAATTGTTGCCCAACATAGAAATCAACTATTGCCACTGCAAACCCTGTTCAAACATGCACCAGATTGTATATGCAATTGTTCTTACACATACCTGCATATCTACGCATTTCCCCTGAAGAATACACGCGTACAAATCTCATAATATTGATAACTAAATATGAATAGTTGTACCACTAAATCAATCACCCAAACAGATATTAAAACCAACATAAATCACTGAACCAAATATATATTATCACATAGAAACATCATCAAAATTCAATACTTTACTTCATAATCAATTCATCCCAAAGAATACTATCAAACATAGATTATTATAAGACAAATGACATCGACAGAAAACAACAAACATAACATAATAGATCAACCATTATCATTAGCTCATACTCCAGAACCCTAGCATATGTACGTGAACCTTATAAATAATTTCTGCGTACATATGCACCTTTCATACTTGACACCTACATATAGATATATCCATATTACGAAATTTATACGTGATTAGATAGAAGAGTATCCGCATATATATATATATATATATATATATATATATATATATATATATATATATATATATATAATCTCTTAATAAAAAACCAACATAAAAATATCAAATCACTAAGTTATGCTTTCAATGCAATCACAAAATATACCTTACAACCCTTACTATCTCACTATCTCATACTCATGTCAAAATATCATTGATACCCTAAATCTATCATAGTTAAATATTTTCAACAAACAAATCAAACAAATACATATGATACCATACTTCAGATATTTCGAGTTTGTGTCTTTTCCTTACAACAAGTTTGTATATTTTTAATATGATTTAATATTTAAATACCTATATGCATTAGATAATCGAATGCATCGAAAACGTATATCAAAAATTCTGTGAAGTGAAATTAAAGAAAGTTTTGAGAGCGCATGTTTAGAGAAGTGGTAATATGCCCTAATACAATCGGAACTAGCGTTTAATTGTGTTTTACTAATAATTTTCAAAGACATCTTGAGACACCATAATGGTCCTTGATTTTTCACTTTTCCAATAGTAGATTTCCTTACATATGCATGCTAGTTCTTACAACATATCCCATGTTTGGAATTTTCATTAAAATATTGCAAGACCTAAAGAAAAAACTCTCATTATCATAAATTCAAAATTAAAATAACAATAAATAAGTATCTTATTTCCTCCTCCATCATCTACTCCCATCATTTGTCCATTTGTGATTAGCCCTCCAAAAACTCATTACAATTATAACTAAACATACAACTACCACTTGTAAATGAATTAAGGATATGTCAACTCCACTTAAGTGTACTCCATTAACAATAAAAATAATACAATTCCATTAACAATAAAAAAAAATATATATAATTCACATATAATTATGATGTTCCTCCATTTAAAGAACATAATTGTTATAAAGTATTTTTAAAACAAGTTATGTTAAAACTAGATTACATTACATAGTCATTAATCGTTGATATTATTTAAATAAATTATAGTATGATTATAAACCAGTAACAACGTACTTTAATTAACACATTTAATTTTTAAACATATTATGCTCACATTTCTCTTATCTCACGACATTCGAAGAAAAAAAAAATTATATAGGGAAGTTAAATGTTTGAAAGGTCAAATTTTAATATGACACTCTATTGCACTCTTACCATTATATATATATATATATACATATATATATATTCTAATAAAACTTATTATTATTATTATTATTATTATGTTGATAGATGTATTTATTTTGAATTAGGGTATTTAAAATTTTAATTGTGTCGAGAAGCATTTATATAATAGAAATGTTATAATGTAATGTTAAACATTTTAACTAAACCAAATTAAGATACAAATTAAAATTAAAATTAAATAAAATTATTAATATAATATAATGTAAACATTTTAAATACTTAAAAATAAAAAATAAAATAAAATAATAAAATAATAATATAAAAAGGAATTATGGTATTTATGTGGAATATAGTTTATTTAAACGAGAAAATTAAATCAGCCTAGATCCATCTTAAATCCGGATCTTCCAAGTGCCTAGAGAACAAATTTCTTGACGTGCAAACATATTTTAGAGTGAAAAGAGATTTTATCCCTCTTAATGCTTAGTAGATCCAAAGTTAAGATGGATCTAGATTTGTTTAATTATCAATAATTATTAGGTGGATTGTAGGAATTTAACCTCAATAGAATTGTTAGTGTAGATTATAATCACAAGCGTACGAAAAAAGCTCACTTTAGCTATGCATAACAAATAGCTCTAACATCAAATATGGTTGTTAATTTATTTAGATCTACAATTAGTTGACCAAGAAAAATGCTACAGAAATCTAGATCTATGCAGTTAAAGATATTAAACAGAAAATAAATAAGAGTTGCACCATGCATCCAATGAACAAGACAAGAATATTTTTAAATAATTTTGTATAAAACCTTTGTTGTCTTCCAACCACGCTATAGATGGGTGTGGCACTTCCGTACCTTTTCTTTTTCCAAATACTCAAGTATATAGACTACGCCTTTAGCAACACTTGTTAGTTATTAATCAAATGTTATTTAAATATGAATAAATAAACATAAACATCATTACCAATCCACAACTACGCCCATACATACAAGGGAGGGGCAACTCCCTGTTAATAATGAGTCCGCCCGATAATATGTTTCATAAATATGAGTTTATAAGTTCCAATTTAGCAAAAGCCACTCCTACTCCTTGGCAAGGAAATTTTCCTTTTAACCAAGCTCTAAGGCTTGTTAACCATCAAACTAGCCTAGAACAATCATTTACAATCATCAAATTTCACCTACGGAATTTCCTGCACAAAACTATCCAAGTCCAGTTGGGTCACCCAGGTCACTCAATTAGCACTGCAAATCAGTTCAGACCGTCAGTTGAGCTCCCTATGTGTCCAATCCACCTCCCAACTATATGGTTAGATGTGGCCCGTTGATACGCAAATTTGCAATTTACGACAATCAAATCTGACTCTCGACGCTCCCAGAATCGCTTTCAAACTAAAGTTCAGTTCATTCAGAAGGCACCTAGTCATTAAAAGCCCGACCCGCCCGACCTGCGATGTGGATGCCTGGTCTGCGGTGTGACTCGCCCGTTCATCATTTCTTCTTCACCAACGAGTTGTTGGCTAACTCACGGCTGCTCTAACTCTTGTCCTTGATTTTTCTTCGATGTTGGTTGATCGAATGATGACTCTCCACCATCTGCACACTTTTATTTATATGTGTGTCAACTGTGGCGTGGGGGTGTCGCGGGTCACTTTAGTGGACTCGAGTTGGCCCACTAATGCCCTCCGCTCAACCCGTTCACCCAAGTGTAGTGTCGGTCGCACTCCGCACATTGGTTGCTATACATCGGCTTGTGCGGCGCGTCTTCTATAACGTGCACCCGCATGCCCGTCACCACATTCCCACGACCGCGCTCATGTCGTCGCACGCCTGTGCCCGTGCCCATGTCGTCGCACGCCCCCGCCCGCACCCAAACTCTGTCAAATGATCGGTGAACACACCCGTTACCCCGAATACCCTCATGAAGTGCGGGGCCTTACATACTCCCCCACTTAAAATATGACTATCGTCCCCGATAGTGCTACCATCGTCGCATCATATCGTCGCAAATTTCGTCGCAAAGTATCATCACACAACATTGTCACAACATCGTCACATAAACCAGCAGGGTTCATGTCCATGAAATATCTTCTCAATCATCGTCAATGTCGTGTGAAATTATTCATCAAGTACTCCAACCAACTCAACACAACAATGTCTGCTATGTATCTAGCATAACTCTACACACTACATGTCCCCACAACTTGAACTAGTTGGGTAGCTAATCTAACCATAACGTCCTCATCATGAGAATGTCCATCCTCATACCATGCGTTAGTTCTTCCTTCTGCAATCTGTCACATCCATCAACTTGATCAAGACTCAATCTCATCCAAGTGTGCCATGTTTTGGTCCATGAAGCGTATCCATCTCATCCACAACATGTTGTCCATGATGCTAATCCATGTGCTACTTGTACGCAAAGTAGTCTTATCCTCCAAGCATCATAAAAAGTAAGAGGTCTCCCTCTCATCAAATAAATTAAAGGTGTGGCTAAGTCAATTAGACTCAAGCCCATGCCAAAGTGTGTACCACCAAGGCATATCCATTATGAACTCCCATGCCTCATCATATCCAAAGCATTGGTAAGTCTACTTGTATTGGCCATGAGTGCCATCACAAGTTCTCACCCTGTAAATCATATGAATGTCTCATAGGCTACTCATCCAACCAATGTCCTTGTTGCTCATGGAACAATGTCCCATGAGTCCATCTATAAAATATCTCCATGTAGTCCATGTCCATGACTTTGGTTGCTCATGTGTTCATCCCAGTGAACTAAACTCAACTCTCATTATCATCATGTCCATACATATGTCAAGGTGAAGTGCTCTCGATCAGTCCTACCTTCATCCATCATATGAGTACTTCCTTCAAGGCTACTCCCCCACTAAATGTCTGCCAAGAGGTCCATCTTGGTTGAAGCCATGAAGAAGTTCACTCCACCAACGTGCCCTACCACCAAGGTAGTCTATGGTCATGTCGGGCACTTTCGATTCTATGTGGCTAAGCATGACCCTTTCCATCACAAAGGTCATCACGTTTCACTCTTGTCTAGGGAATTTGAACCATCAAGAGTGCGGTCACAATTTGCCCCATCAAGGTTTGTAACATCCCATGTCCCTTGTTCCATCAATGTACAAGGTCTCATCGTAGGCATCCAAGGAAAGTTCCTCCGTGGTTTTGTTAAATAATTCATGTCTTTGCTTGTCCCTCCATACAGTCCATCTCCAAAATTCTCAGGTGAGACACAAGTCATTTCTCCATGAAGACTCCTCAAGTGAGTGTCTTCCATCCTCATCAATGCCTTTGATGTGTTTGATCCTGGTACCACCTACTCATCAAGTTCCTCCTCGATCATAATCACATTTGCAACATCTCCATGTGGTTTCTCCACCAATGCTTGCAATGTGTCTTATATTGGTTCAACTTGTGTCACAAGTTCGTCCTTCATTTCTTCCATCTCCACAACATCCTCATGAGAATCATCCATCATCGATGCTTGCAATGTGCTCAGTCTTGGTCCAACTTGTTCATCAAGTTCATCCTTGACATCTTCTACATCTGCAACATCCTCATCCATCACTAATGCTTGCAATGTGCTTGGCCTCGATCCAACTTGTTCATCAAGTTCATCCTTGACATCTTCCACATCTGCAACATCCTCGTGTGGATCAACCTATAATGTTTGTAATGTGTTTGGTTTAGGTTCAACTTGTTCTACAAGTTATTCCTTCTCCTCAACTACATTCCCAACATCCTTCGATTCGGTCATAGTGGACTTCGTGTCACTATACCTTCTTAGAATTATATTAAACTCGGTATACTTCCATAGAATTAGTCCTTGTTGTTTAGTCAACTTATCATACTCAGCTTCCGAATCATCTTCTTCACCCATGAGTAGATCGAAGTCATATTTCTCTTCCTCAGATATTTTCTTCCAAACCAATGGTTTGTAAGCCTCTCTCACTTTAGAGAGCCTCTTCTTCAATGCATTCCTCTTCTTTACACAATTCAGTAGCCTTTCTTTAAGTCCTTCAAAGTTCATCTTTTCTTGGATGAATTCTTCTGTTGTAGCCCTAGCCCTAACAAATGCCTTGCTTCAGCTGAGGTCTCAAGAGAAACCCAATGTATAAGTTCAGCTTCAACACCACCTGCAACCCTACAACTGTGTCCCTGCTTCAATATAAAGCTCCCAGTAAAGGTAGCTTTGACACCAACTGTCATGCCCCTATACCTTCGATGTCTTTCAACCACGCTATATATGGGTGCGGCACTACCTTACTTTTTATTTTTCCAAATACACAAGTATGTAGACTACGCATTTAGCAACATTCGTTAGTTATTAATGAAATGTTCTTTCAATATGCAGAAAAAAAAATAAACATTATTATCAATCCACAAGTACCCCATACATACAAGGGAGTGGCAACTCCCTGTTAATAATGAGTCTGCCCGATAATATGTTTCATAAATATGAGTTTACAAGTTCCAATCCAGCAGAAGCCACTTCTGTCCCTTTTCAAGCAAGTTTCCTTTTGACCAAGCTCTAAGGCTTGTAAACCATCAAACTGGCCTAGAACTGTCATTTACAATCAACAGATTTCACCTGCGGAATTTCCTGCACAAAACTACCCAAGTGCTGCCAGGTCACCTGGGTCACTCAATCGGCACTGCAAATCAGTTCGGACCGTCCCTTGAGCTCCCTGTGTGTCCAATCCGCCTCCCACTTATGACACCTGGGAAGGGAAAATAGAAATATGTTATCAGTCCCCCTCAATGGGATGGGTTCTTGTATGTCCTCAGTGCTTCAGATCTAAGATCTCTCTCTCTTGATGGTGCAGAAAACCCAGACAAAAATGGAACTCAAAGGGAGCTCACAAGCAAAAAGATAGAAAAATATGACAATGATGGAGGATCAAAGTCAGACCAAAGGATAGATTTGGAGTGATCTTTAGGCAAAAAAGGGTAGCAAATGAATGGAAAAACCCTTCTATTTATAACAAAATATTGAGTTACTCTAGATATTTGTGCATAGTTAAAATATTATTAACCAAATCTAGATCCAACTTTTATGGAATATTTTATTATTTTTGTTGGAGAGAAAATCAATTTGAATTTGGTCAAATCTCTTTATTTGTAAATAATAAATAAATAAATGATTTATTTATTATTTTAAGAATATGGTTGAGTAATAATTAAATAAATAGTGATTTATTCAATTATTTATAAATGATTTAGTCAAATTTAACAAGGAATGTTATTTAAATAACATTTAAATAATTATTCCTAGAAAATAATAAAATAAATAATGATTTATCTAATTAATTTTCCTATTTTGGGTTAAATATGACTAGGAATATTAATTAAATTGTTGTTTAATTAATTATCCCTTTAGGAAAATCAAACAAATAGGGATTTATTCAATATTTCCTCGTGGAGTTTCCTGTTTAGACCATAAACAACTTAATAAATTATGGATTACTAATTTATTTTTCATAGTGAAAGCAATTTTACTAGGGTAAAATTGGTCTTACATGGTGTACTTTGGTCCATCTAATAATAACAGGTTAGATGACCAAAAATTGGTGTAACAAATTTCCCCCTAGCGTGCGAGCATTAGGAAATAATCATATGACCGAAGTACCTTGTAAGAACCAAACCACTAGATACCGAAGGTGGAGTCAGAGAGAGAGAATTATAAGAGAGAATAAAGTGCTAAAGGACAAGACCCTGAGGTGGTAAGACTTACAGGTGCGACAAGTCTCTTTTATGAGTGAATACCTGTTCTACAAGAGGTGGGGGAGGCATACCTATGCTCACCGAGATAACAAAGTACAAAGAATAATGTGTCCAGTAAACAAGAGACCGAACTATATAGTCCATCCTAGAATAAAAATGGACTAGATAAAGACATGATAATGGATCCCATATACATATTGTGCCTCGGACAACACCCAGGACTTATACAATAATTTTTGAGTACATGAGATATAAGTACAACCAAAGAGGCCCTATAAAATAGGAAAGGGCTCTGAAAATCTAAATGATGCATGGAAACTAAAGAGGCGCTACAAGTGGCTGAGGCCAGAACCATCAAATTTATGGAGTTGCATCCAAGGCTATAGTAGAGAAGTCATCCAGGCATGTGGGGGGCTACTTGAAGGGAAACCCCCTCATGAGGTCTAAAACATCTCACACACACCCTGGAATCACTAGTACAATCTGCTCCATCACTGAACCACCAAGTATGTGGATCTCAATCATGTCGTAAGGAGCTAGGGCTGAGAAACAATCAAGTCAAAGGGAAATAAAGAGTCACTTTGCCTGATCCTAGGCACCGAACAAGAGTGGAATTTGGAACCAAGTTATACTGCCCTCTAGACCTATATTCTAGAATGAAGAATCTAATGTCAAAAAAAGGAGGCCCACCATAGGTTAGCCAATAAGGGATCCTCAACTAAGCCAGGAGAGATAATAGTAGAGCACATGATAGACTGACACCAGGGATAGTGGTGGAATGGGGGGTAATGAGTAGCAGGCTGAGAACTCCCCTTTTTAGAGCATAAAGGGCATGGATTACCTGGTAGAAAATAACACAATACCAGAGGGGATAGGGGACAGTGTGACTGAAGGCAAAAATGTGTGACACAAGAGAGGAAGAAAGCAATGAAGGATAGAGGAATATAGCCTGATACAAAAGGAATCGAGATAAACTTCATGGATGCGATGATGACTCAACTCGGATGCTCTTAACAAGGGAGAATCAATGATGTTGCCACACAAAACAGGCCCAGTGGAGACCATAAAAACATGAGTACAAGATGGTTACCCATGATGAAAAATAGACATGAGAATCGAAAAATATGAAGGAAAAGTGGTGCCCCAAGTACAAGTGTTGCAAGTGAAGAAATTCAATTTTGAGTAGTGGTGAAGTGACCCTTCTTGGAAAAAATGTGTCTAAGATGTGAATTATCAAATAAAAAAAAGACTAAAGGACATCCATTTGAGAGCTCGGTGAGAGCTTTCCAACGGTGCTGACGGTTTGTCAAACTAAGATATGGTTTGGTCGCAGCCGAGGAAAGAAAAATCATGGGTTTCTCTTTTAATAATGCATTTTCCCTCTAATTTGATTCATTTTCACTTGTAGCTGTGGTGTATTTAGAGAGAAGAAATGGCCCTAAATCTTGCGGTGATCATAGCAGACAAACCAACTATTGGAATCGAGATCCCTTAGTTGCAGGTGAGAGGCCTAACCCTACTCTTTCATTTTAATGGATTGAAAGTTTAGTTTAGGCACCCAGAACTTAGGAATAGGCCCCTGCTCTTCTTCATGGCTGGGTCGCACTTTTTAGAGCAATATATGTGACCTGGGTAGTAGGTGTTGGGCAGAAAACTGCGACCTGCCCCCAAAAAATCTTCAAAAGTGTGACCTATCAAAGAAAGGGATTTTGGTGTTGTTTCTTGGTTGAGAGCTCCATTTTTATGGTTGAATGCAGTCTTTCCTTCCTGTACACTAATAAATATGATGGTTTTGTGTAGATATGGTAGAGTTAAGGATCACTTGGAGAGAGATAGACCTAGACACATTACGATCGAAGATCTGAGAGGATCATTGTGTCCGCACTGCATTGGCCAGGTTTGGGGTCTTGAAGTTTGTAGGGAACCCTTTGATGAGAGCTGGAGAGCCCTTGTTGGCCTTGATTGTCAACTATTTTGATCCAAATCATGAGATCTTATAGTGCAGAGGCACCAGATCTAGTTGACTATCCTGGATATATATTTCCTAACTGGTCTCCCACCACTGGGGAAGGTGAGGAATACGCAGCCAGTGTTACCACGAGGGAGGAGCATCATGGAGTTTGTAGAGCGCCATTTCTGACCAGATCTCCATGTGAAGGTGACACAGATATTAATCAGGGATCTGGAGAGTCTAGAGACCCGTGTTGTGTCCATAGTGTTGTTGCAGATCGTGGGCAACCAGGCACTCCACCACATCACTAGGGATCAAATGATGCTTTTTGAGAGTGTGTTGAGTGGGACCTACTATGATTGTGCCAAAATGATGCTTTCGTCATTGAAACGACAGTTTTCACTGTGAAAGTGGCAAGTGAACCAGGACTATGCATATGGCATAATGTTGTTCTTGCTCTTCTTTGAGAATATCCTGACACTCTGACCTTTGTTACAGATCTAGGATGGGGGCCGGAGATTGCCCAGGATGCACTGTTGGGGGTGGCTACTATGCAGAGAGGGAGGTGGGGCAGTCGGACGGGTGTTCTGACCCAATTTTTTTTCTCATTGGGATTAGATGCCATTGTACATAGATGACTATCCCTATAGTGGTATGAGTTATCATGGGGACCCAGAATTGCCACTGTCACCTGTTCGAGTATGGGGGATCGATGGTAAGTGACAATTTTCTAATATTTTATGTGCATTTTAAATTTTAAGAAGATTTTATATGGTACTAATTCATTCACTTTTGATATGCAGATATAGCACTGGTAAAACCAGTCGGTTACATGGGACGACCTGCAGTAGTAGGAGCTGCAGGACCTAATGGGTTGAGAGAACCGCAAGATAAGGATGCAGTGGCCCTCCTAGAGGATATCCGTCGTAGATGTCAGAGGCTTATGACTAGTGTTTCAAAGCACATTTGGCAAGATTTTGATGACCAATACATAGAGCCATGTATTGGTCTACCCTCGGAGTGGAGAGGGGTCATGCGGTGCTTGGCGTTGGCCGATAGGGGATGCGTGATCTATGAGTTGTTGGAGTCGGTCCATTAGCCCAAGATCCTCCAGATAGTGATTAGGTGTAGGGGCATGTGGTGCCTCCAATTTTGATTTTTTGTAACATGCTATGGGCATATCATATGTATCAAAGTTGATGGACTCTAAAACATGTTGATCGACACATATAATGGATATGCATTGTTTTATGGTTTAATGTTATTGTCTTGTGTGAAAATCATGTGATAAATGCCAATCTAGAATATTATTTGCAATGCAATCTACATAGTGATTGTTTTATCTAGGTACATGACTGAATGTAATGATTTCAAATTCACACTTCAAAAGCTTCACTCGTAAATATCTTCTAAAGAGGATAGGATTATGCACACAATAGAAACCATTCAATTGCATAACAAGAAGTAGGGAATCTAAATGAACATGAAGGTGAAGGATGCAATGGAAAAGGGTATTGGCTAATGAACCTCGCACTACATCATATTCGACTTGGTTATTGGTCGCAGTACCAATGCATATGCCATTAGAGAGAACAAGCGAATGCATGGGGGTAAAAATGGCCTAACCTACCAGGCTAGATTCTGGGAGTAGCGACTTGCACCATTGGCATAAGAGATTTATGGTGTGGATAGGGGGTCCATCTGAAAGGTCCCACAAGACAAAATTTGAGAGGATGACAAACAATGCTAGCAACCCGAATGAAAGGTAGAGATCAAACAAACACTACTAGATGGAGTGCTTTTGGTAGGATGTCTACCACCCACAAACCGATAGGTAGGTGGCGTGTGGGAGATGCCTTGGGGGCAACTTGTTCTCAGGTCGCAAAAGTCACCACAGACACGGATGGTGCCATTCCTCTTATGGGAGGGAAAGATAAATTTAGGGGTGGAGAAGGCTTCCATGATGTCGTCATCATAGTAAAAGATGGGGTGACTGGTGGAAGGGTAACCACATGACCAGGAAAAGCTACCTGACTCATTATCATGAGAAGAAAGGTTGACATGCGCATCATCATGGGGGTTGACGGAAGAATGAGTAGATAAGGGATCCACTGATGTTGAGCCCAGGGTGATCGATGAAGGGAGCTCAAGTGAAATAGAAGGGGAAGTCTCAAAGGGATCTTCCACCATGGATCTCATAGATGATGATAGGTAGAAAATGGTGGCCGAAGGCTCCATCATCTCAAAATCAGGAGTGGGGATTTCAATGGGAGCAGGAAAGACCTCTAGTTCTGCCGAAGAAAAACTTGAAAACAAGGGAGAGGTGGACTCGTTGCACTTGGCCTCAAATTGGCGTACCGCTTCTAAAGAGGCACGATATTCATCGAGGCAGGGACAGAGGTGGGTGTAGTGGCCATGGAAATCACACAAAGCACAGGGGTGGTTGGTGTGAATAGTCTTGGGGTTCTTAGCTGCAGTCGAGGGAGGAACAGAGGCTTCAAGGACCGTAGACTCAGGGAACATGACATTGACCATGGGCTTGATACGAGGCAATTCAAGAAAATGATGGGTGGCATGACCAACAACATCACACAAAGCACACAGGTGGGTATGCTTTGGAGGCTGAGGAGGAGCATGGTTTTTTTGGGCAGCCTTGTCCTCAGGTGCCTTCTTGCGAGCTTTTCCCCCCTTGCCTGAAGCTTTCAAAATAGCAGTAGGTTCCTTTTGAGGTGGCTTAGGCACAAAAGCAAAGGGAGGGGTCATGGCAACCGGTTGGAACGGGGTCAAAGAAGTATAAGGATTTGGCTAACCAGGCGGGATAGTGGCTGGGGGATTAATGTACCAGATTGTGATCCACAAGGTCATGTTAGGAAGAGATAAGGTAGCCATAATAGGGACCGAAAATACTCCAGGAGGGGGACTTAGAAACAGTATCTAACCAGAGGGGTAATGGGCAAGCGAGACAGCTCCGAGATGGTTAAGGCAAGGAAAAACCATTCTAGGAGGGTAGATAGGCTCATTGATACCAGTTACAGGTGTGGGGCCTTGAGGAGTGGGTCTTGAAGGCTAAGTAAAGGTGTTAGGAGCAGGTTGCAGAGGGCGAGGCTGCTGACTAGTTGAATCAGTCTGGTTGAGGTCGAACCGAGGCGATTACATCATGCAAACGTTCGATGAGCTGGGATCAGAGATAGGAGGATAAAGACCAAGGAATGAACCAAGAAAAGAGGAGTCTTTGTATACTCCAGGTGAAACACTAGTGAGAGGTTCAACTATTTTTTTACTGGCCACCAAAGAGATGATGGACTCAGGGGAGGTCTGAGACTTCGGTTCGTAATATGCCAACTGGTCTATGGTGATAATATTTTCGTTATGAGGAAAGCACATATTACGGTGAACTACAGATGGGACATCAAATATCGCATAAGTGTAGCTACGACCCAATAAAATGTTGTAGTCTAAGGGGGAATCAATAACTTCGACATCAACACAAACAGTCTTACCTGCAAGAGTAATGGGATAGTTGTGGAACATGCCAAGGGGCTTGGAAGAGTGGCCATCCCATGCTTAGAGGGTGATATTGGAAGTTTCCAACTCAGGATATCCAAGTTGCTTCCAAATCGAAGGAGACATCACACAGGTGGATGCCCCCTCATCAATGATACAACGGGAGATGTTGCCATTCTGGATCTTGACAGGGATTTGTAAGGCGACGAAAGCAGGAAGGGGGTAATTTTCTAATAGATCAACATCAAATATGATCAAATGATCATATAAAGGATCCACAACACCCATGGTAGTTATTAGAGTTTTTCTTTGTGAAGGGCATGACTGGAGGAGTTCTAGCGTTGATATGGTAGCAGAGGATTGCGCCAAATCATCTATTGTACTATACGAATGAGCAGCTTTACCAGAAGCAGCGTTTTGGCATAATGGTCCCTTAGGGATATTGATATAAACCTCTGCCTTAGGCTGAGGGATTTGTAAAGGACCATTGGCTGTCAAAAGAGGCTTTGTGGGACCTAAGGAAGGGGGCTCGGGGGTAAATAAAGCGGGAGGCTTGTTGTACTGACAGGACCGAATCTGAAGGTTGAGGTTCACAGTAATGGGTTGGTTATATTTCACCATGAGAATCTGGTAATCAGAGGTACCAAATGAAGGAGGTTGAGTGACCACCTGCTTTTAGGGGGTTGGGTAGCCACGAATCCTTGTTGGGGGAAAGGATTGGTAAACACAGTTGGTTGGACAGGGGCAGCGTTAGGAGGAACTGAAGGGGAGACTTGCTATGCCTTGAGATGATGCTTGAGCTTCCCACATCTATTGGATCTGAGGTAAAAGAGGACAATCGTGGGTGTAGTGACCATAGACACTGCAAGAAGAACAAGGTTTGTTCATGCAAACAGGCCTGTCTTGCTTGGGCTGAGTGCCCTGTTGTTGGTTAGCAGTGTTAGGTGTATTCCCTTGGGTATTGGGTTTTGGATTACCTGGGGCAGATTTGTTTTGGTTGCTTTTCCTCTTCTTTTTGGAATTAGGAGGATTAGTTGCACATTTATGTGCATATACCTGACCCTAGGGGTGTGGTGGTTGTTGTTGCGGGGATAGAGAAGGTAAGGGAGGCCGAGGTGCTAATGCTGGAGGAGATGGAGCACTAGGCTACAGATACAAATAATGAGGAGGTTGGGAAGCATTGTGGTAAACAAGTTGGGTAAAAGGATGAGGCATGTCGTATCCTGGATACATGCTACCGGGAGAGGGAAAAGTGCTAGAGGAGTTGGCCTCTCCCTTAGGGAAACCATAACCCACGAGAGGATGAGTGTACGGATGAGAAAGGGCTCCAATGATACCGTCGGTGGCATGGGATGCCCCCGATGCATTGGCACCATCGGGTCTAGGAGATCAGGTAATATGGTATAAACATAACCAGACTATGCGTAGATCAGGTCATATTTCAACGCAATCTGGAGAACAACTTCTTCGGTCTGAGGGAAATGAGATGTGACATCTTTGCCAATAGCAAGAAAAAGGGATCTGAGAAACCAATCCATGTAGACACAGTATTCGAAGGTAGGGGCTCGACATAGGATCTTTCTTCTTCGCCATTCCTGGACATGATCGGATAGGCGGGTCGTGGAAGATTGACGGAAAGAGGTAAAAATTTCAGTACCAGATTCATAACGAAGGGGAAGCTGGAAGTAAGACATAAAATCCCTGGAAGGAGTTGAAAAAGTAGTATGACAGGAGGAAGCCTAGTCGACATACCACTTGGAAGCTTCTCCAATAAGTGTACGCTGTAATAACCGAAGACAGACAGAGTCATCAGTGATGGAGTTAGACGAACACCACATGTGGAAATATTGAACATGGTTTGTAGGATCCTCTCTAGCAAGACCTTCAAACTTGGGGATGCTGGAAGGGAGCTTGGTTTTCATAACAGGCCAACCAGGATCATGGTGTATGGGTTCCATGATCAACTGGTTAAAATTGGGAAGACTGAGGCCTGCCATATAAGGGAGCAGTCGGGATACCTCCTGTTGTGGTCCCACTGGTAGTATTCCCAGCATTAGGGCCAGGGCTACCACCAATGTTAGGTCCTGAACCAGACATGGTGAAGGTGACAGGAGGAGAATCGGGGATAGAACCAGAAGAGGAACCCGATGAACTGGAAGCAGAGTTAGAATGGGGACTCGGTGGAGGAAGAACTCGAACCCTACGCAGAGGAGTAAGTCTTCCTACTGGAAACAGAGGGTGAAGGCCAAGAATTTTTTGAGATAAACACCATTGGGGTGCAATGATGGAAACATATACATGGATCACAGAAGGAGAAGAGACCAACAAGCGCAAGGAGGTGCAGGATCAAATGATTACATTGTTATAGTCTTGGCCTGGTGGTGAAAACCAGACGCTCTTCACATAGGGTGTGCATGTATGTGATAAGTGTGTTAATTTTAATTAAACCTAGATGTGTGTAGAGAAAAAATAAAAAATGTGGTGTATAACTGTAAATAAATCTAAAAATAATAGTGAAGTAAATTGAAATATGATAGAAAATAAACAGCTAGAGATGCATCAATTTAAACCCAAGGAGGGGCTTCCCAAAAACTAGTCTATGGGTGGGTAAAATCTAGTCAAAACACACAAAAAGGGCCAATGGATCTAAATTTGGGAGGGATAGGGATCTAAAGGTTAGATCTGTTGGAAATAGGTGCAGAAAACAACAAAAAAAACCAGAGGGAAAAGTGTTGCAAATGAGGTGGCAAAAGGCTACAACCTGAAGGGAAACAGAGGGGACCCTAAAGGAGGACTAAAAAAAAATAAAAAGAGGTGTTCTGAATGGATTAATAAAAAATCTAAAATGGATCTGAAAGTACAGTATCAGATCTGAAAAATAGTGGAACATACTAAAATCTCAGATAACCTGCTTCAACTAAACTCCTCCTAAAAAGCTGGAAGCGTACTGAAGCCCTAATGGGCTTGGTTCCTATTTTGACGAGTAAATAAGAGCAATTACAGGTCCAAAATAGGTGGATATGGAGGTCAGAAAACCCTAAATAGTAGCCCAGACAAACCCAGAAAAATCACAGAAAAAATCCCCGAAAAAGGACAGGTCGCGAGTTCTGACCTGTTTTCTGCTGAGGTCACATTTTTCTGGCTTTTTTCTGCGTCCTGAAGGTTGATGTCATAGGTTTTGGCCCAAAAGTGCAACCCGCACTTTCGGCTGTCTCGGGAGTAGGTTTCAGAAAAAAGTGTCATCTCAACTGTGGCTGATACTTGTCACTAGTACCCCTTAATGGGATGGGTTCTTGTATGTCTTTAGTGCTTTAGATATAAGATCTCTCTCTCATGATGGTGTGCAAAACCCAGAAAAAAAATGGAACTCAAATGGAGCTCACAAGAAAAAATATAGAAAAATATGACAATGATGGAGGATCAAAGTCAGACCAAAAGTATAGATCTAGAGCGATCTTTAGGCAACAAAAGGTAGTGAATGAATGGAAAAACCCTTCTATTTATAACAAAATATTGATTTAGTCGAGATATTAGTGCATAATTAAAATATTATTAACCAAATATAGATCCAACTTTTATGGAATATTTTATTATTTTTGTTGGAGGGAAAAAGAAATTGAACTTCGTCAAATCCCTTTATTTGTCAATAATAAATAAATAAATAAATAAATGATTTATTTATTATTTTAATAATATGGTTGAGTAATAATTAACTAAATAGTGATTTAGTCAATTATTTATAAATGATTTAGTCAAATTTAACAAGAAATATTATTTAAATAATGTTTAAATAATTATTCTTAGAAAATAATACGATAAATAATGATTTATCTAATTAATTTTCCTGTTTTGGGTTAAATATGACTAGGAATATTAATTAAACTTATGTTTAATTAATTCTCTTGAGGAAAATCAAACAAATAGGGATTTATTCAATAATTCCTCGTGGGGTTTCCTGTTTAGACCATAAACAACTTAATAAATTATGTATTACTAAGTTATTTTTCACTGTGAAAGAAATTTTACAAGGGTAAAATTGGTCTTACATGGTGTACTTTGGTCCATCTAATAGTAACAGGTTAGATGACCAAAAATTGGTGTAACAAGAATTTAAATTCAATGGAATATTCTAAAATGTTCATAATAGTATACACAAGTCAAAGGTTGAGAATTATCTGGAAAGTAATTACTTAATTTTTTATATTTTAATTAAATTAATTAATTAAAAAATGTCATATGAACAAGTATTATTTGAAGTGAGTCATGGCCTTATTGGCATGTGGTATGAATTGAGCCTGTTATCTCTCAATAACAAAGCTGCTTTAACCACAGGACTAGACCCCCCATTGAGCTAACAATAATAATTATAAATAAATTTATAATTTAGTTTTTTATTTATTTTTTTAATAATGTGAGAGGTATAATGAAGTGTTTTCATTATTAAGGATTTATACTTATGGGTGTTTACCTGTAATTTAATTTATATGATTGGGCTAGTTATAATAAATTGATAAATTATAGATAGACTTATAGAGATGAAATTCTTAAATAAGATGAAACTTAAAGACAAATTTGTTTTTTTAATATTAATGTGATAATGTTAAGGAAAATATATAAAAAAAAAATTAATATTAATCTGACAATGTTAAGGAAAATATATAAAAAAATGGATAAGATTAACAGGAGAAAAAAAATTCTTGAATTAAAGTTAAAATTAACCTTGGGTGACAATAATAATAATAATTATTATTATATTATTATTACAAAAATGATTTTGAATAACATAGTTTAAAGTAGGTAAAATGGGAGAAAAAGTAAATAACATTACCACTGTTATTAGTATATAATAATAAAGGTTTAGGATTACAAAAAATAAAATAAAATAGAAATCAAAGTAAAGACAATGATGGAAAGAAAGAAAGGGAAAATTATAAAGAAGGAGCAATAGAAAGAGGAGTAAAGAGAGAAATTTTAAAAGAAAATAGAAATGGGTTGGAAGATTTATGGAGGGGAAAAGCATAGTCTAAACGAGTGATAATTTCACCTAGAAAAGAATTGTTTTTCCAACATGATTTTGATGAAATTCATCAAAATTGCTTGTAAATCCAGGTTACAACTATCTAGTTCTAGAATTTTAGGTTCTTCATGGTTTCTTATGCTATTGAATCCATTTACACCATTAAAAAAATCATTCAAACACTTCTACCTTCAAATTTTTTTGGAAAAACAAATTATTGGATTTTAACAATAAAATCACCATCTCGAGTCCAAAGGAATTCTTTTCCTAAATCAGGTAGAGAAAATCTGTCACTCAACCATATGGGGACAAGCTTGGAAATCAGGAGAGGAATTGGAACTTCATCCCCATTGGTGGAACGATTGGAAGGTCTACATTCAAGAACTTTCCAGATCAAATGTAAGGTTTAAAGACAAACCAGATCAGCTAGTGTGGGCTCACGCTGATTCTGGATTCTACTCCCCAAAAATTTGGATACAAGTTCCTCATGAAAAAAAAAGGCTGGGGAGATCCAGAATGGTGGGAAAAGTTATTATGGAAGTTAAAGTGCCCGGCTAAAGAAAAAATTTTCTTCTAGTGTATTTTAAAAGGAAAAGTCCCTACATGGGACATTCTGCAATCCAGATTTAAATCAGGGTCGAGAAGATGCGCTATGTGAAAAAATGATTCTGAAACTATAACACACCTTTTTATTGGCTGTCCTGTAGTTAAAAAAGTTTGGATGGAGGTTGAGAAGCTTATTCATTTATAGATAGCCTGGGAAGGGGATAATACCTCTGAAGCTTGGCACAAATGGTGGCACTTAAATTCAATTTGGAAATTGAGGAATCTGCCTCCTATTATCTGTTGGAGCATTTGGATTGCAAGAAACAGATTCATCTTTCAGTACAAGGAAACCACTGTTGAATCAATTGCCATTCAGTGTACATCAATTTATTCGAATATTCTAGATTCAGAGGAAGAAAGGATGCCCAGACAGGTTAAAGAAGAAAAAATCAAGGAAGCAGTGCCATGGGCTTACTTTGACAGAGCCTCTCAAAATAATAAAGATGGAGCAGGTCTAACAATCCATATAAACGAAAGACATTCTCTAAAATCTTCCGTAGGCTTAGGCAGTGGCTCAAATAATTTTGCAGAATTATCTGCTCTTAAGCTTCTCCTATACTGGCTGATACACAGGAACATATTCACAGTTCAGATTTCTGGGGATTCATTAAATGTTATCAAATGGGAAAATGATCAAAGAAGATGTCAAAATTATATCTTGTATCCTTTATTAGAAGATATACAACATTTAAAATTATCTTTTAATGTCTTCTCTATTCATCACATCTACAGGGAATGCAACGACTCTGCAGACAAGCTTTCTAAAGAAGGTCTACAACAAGATTTGGGCAGTTGCAGAATAGTGGAGGAAAACAATGGAGGCATCCACCTCTCAAACCAGCCTCCTTATGTATAGATTGCATGATCCTGGCACTTAGCAGAACTGCTCATACTAACTTCTTTTTGTATACAGCTGAAAAGACTTTTTTCTGAAAATCTGTTTAGTCTTTTATGCTAGTGTTGCGCATTCTTTTTCATCTTGGGTTGTTTTCCTCGATAGAGGAAACCCGGGGAAAGATGCCAGCTGTTGTCTTTTTGACAACATAAACATAAGGAAACTGTTGACTCTTTTTGATAACGCTGAGGAAGGGAGTTGTTTTCCTCTCTAGAGGAGGCTTTGTTTATGTTCAGAATTGCCTTCCAGCAGGTTTTTATGATGCTCTACAGCAAAAGGAAAGTTGCAGCATGTATATGTAACTTTTTATCATGGTTATAAAAAGTTCATTTTTTTCTTTGGAAAAAAAAAAACAATAAAATCACCATTTGAGCGAAATTGTTGCCTATATGACAAGGGGGACAATACCACCAACTTAGAAATAAAGGAGGGCTTTTAGAAAAAATAAACTAGCACAAATTATGAAAAATGAGATATAGGAATCAAATGAAAATTTGAGGAAAGACAAAGAGAGACCCAAGGGGGAAAGAAAAAGAGAGATACAAGAAGAAAAATATACTAAAGAGGAAAAGGATAGATAAAAAAAGGTATGAAAGAAAAGGAGGAAAATTAATTTGGAAAAGAGGAAATGCATCAAAAGAGGGAGGAGGCCAAGGGGAGGTGCTAAAAAGGGGAAAGGGGGAGGGGACAAAGGAGGAGGATGAAGAGGATGAGGAGAAGGGAAAGGAGAGGAGAGGGATCAAGAAGAGAAACATAAAAATGAAGCTCATGAATGACATGTGTCCACGACTAGCTTAACTTGTAACCATATTCCCCTATTAAAGATTTTCAGGTGCTTTTAAATTTCAATAACTTCTTGGATGATATGAGAATGGTAACATACTTCGTGAATGATATGGGAATGGTAACATGCATTAAGGGATAAAATTTTGGCTTCGTCTAAGAAGAAAATGTGTTAGAGTCATGAGAGTGTTTATAAATCATTGTTTTCAAGTTATGATTATGATGAGTGTCAGCAATTTATTTTTTGAGATGAGCTTTAAAGGAACAACTTATCTTCAAAATGTAGGATTTACTATAAGAACAAGAAATTTTTTATACAATAGGGCCTTCCATCGGCTTAGTCTTTTCCTTAATAGATACAAATAGTTTTTTTAGGGCTTTAAAGTGTTTAAACATGGTTCTAATGTTTCTTTTGGAAATAAATTTATGTTATTTTTTGTAGCATCATATGGTGTTTGTAACAACCCCAGGTTAAAATTTCATTTAATAAAATTAATAAAGGAAAAAGAATAATACCAAGGTCATGGGACATGTATTCCAAG
This sequence comes from Pinus albicaulis, assembly GCA_034641835.2. NCBI lineage: Eukaryota > Viridiplantae > Streptophyta > Pinopsida > Pinales > Pinaceae > Pinus > Pinus albicaulis. Next base: position 526,682,778 of record CM076580.1, read on the forward strand.
TTAGGGGTTGGGAAAAACATCTTAATGGGCAACACTTGTTGTTTATTATGTCTAAGGAAATTGGAAAAGGAACTAGCAAAGGAAAAGAGGCATTAATTGGCATTTTATTTTGAAAATAAAGGAAAATAGGAGAAAAGGAATATGAAAGGTCACAAGTTTGCATGAGAGGTAAATTGACGGAAAATAGAGGAAAATGAAGCAAATAGAGGCCTCAATGATAAAAATGCTTTTAAGGATCAGTTCACAACTTTTTGTTAGTTCAGTTTTAGAGCTCTCTATATTCTCTCATACTATTGCACACTTAGATAATTCTTGGAGCATTATAGAATTGGAGAAAGAAAGAAAAGGAAGGCAAAGGAAGGACAAGTAAAGAAAATGAGAAGTAAGGAAAGTTGGATTAAGAAGCTTCAACAAGAGGATTTTGCAGGTAACAAGTTTCATGTGTGATTTCATAGATGGTTTGTGAATGCATGGTACATACATTTTTGTATTTGGTTCTCTTGTTAGCATTTCCATGGGTTTTTTTGGGTGTTAGAGTGGTTTCAACCTTGAATTTCCATTTTTGGATATTCATGGTGTGATGGGGTTATTTTATTTGGTTGAGATTTGGATTGCTGGAAGATTTTGGAACCAGGTGAGGTGGTATTAGGAAAATTCCTAAGCGATGGGGGTGGAGGTGTTTTAATGTGCAAGAAGCCCTCAACATGTAAGTGGAGTCATGAACATTCCTCAAGGTAATGGTGAAGAAATTTTGAGCCATCTAAACTTGTTTTAGGCTTAGTAATCTCTTGACCGGTTTTGGTCAATTCGTGGTAGGTGAGGGTGGAGGTGGTTTTATCTCTGAGAAGCCTTGGTTGTTTATGTATTGGTTTGCTTATGTGTTCTCTTGAACGTTTTTGGCGAGATTACGAGAGAATGAGGGTGTAGGTGGTTTAATCTCCAGGAAGCCCTAGTGGTTTATGTATTGAGTCCCACATTCAGGCTTGGAATATGGAAAGGGGGTGATTGGATGAGAGAAATATTTGGTTCAGCTCAATATATGGGTAGGTGGTATGTGGAGGTCCTGACATGATTGTGTTTTGCATATTTTAATAAGATATTTTTTCCTATTGTATTTCATGAGTACTTGTACTTTTTATTATGTAGCTTTGATGGTTGTTTTATCATGATTATTATTTTGGTTATATGTTGGTTATAAGCATGGTTCCATAACATGTTATAGTTATGGCTCTTGATATATTTTGATTATTTGATGAATGTTTACTGAATGAATGAGCTAAAAAATGTTGTAGTTATTCTGAGAGGGCATTAGACCTTCTTGGTGAATCTCAGATAATTTTCAGACCCATATGTTTAGATGTGCATTCATGACCTGTAGATTACATGTTCACGATATGATTGACGAAATGATTGTCATGGTCAGGCCTAGTTAGGTAAATTATTTGATCATTTTTTGTATGAATGGATTTTTTCTAATGTTATTCATCATTCTGGAATGTGTCACTGAGTTCTAGGCAGTGGTCTAGAGGCTAACATGAAATGGTATCTCAGAATCTAGCACTGCACCCTTTTGAACTAAAATTTTTGGGTAAAAAATGCAACCTAGTAGGCTTATGCATGTGGTTGGAGGCCTATAAGTGCATAGAGTCCTTATAATGCATGCAGTTAGGAGCCCAGGTGACTAAAAAAGAAATCCAGCTGAAGGTTTGGGTAGTGGGAGTAGTCTTTTAAATCCCGAGGAAGGTTAGTAATGTTCCAGTCTATCCACTCCATTTCATTAATTATACTTAGGAGGTTGGTTCATGTCATAGTATCCCATAGCTCATGTTTACCCCATCAGGCTGATGAAAATAAGTAAATGTGGGAGGGGTGGTTATAGTGTTCCAACCTTGAAACTTTGTAGAGATACTAAAACACATGAGTTCTCCATAACCTAGAAATCATTTCTGGAAATTCCTCCTAGACATAGCTCAATTAAATTAATTAACCTTCATGTAAATTTTTCTTAAATCTAGCTTAGGAAAAGTGTTTAATTAATAGTAATTAATTGAGAAAGGTGTGAATTTTCTAGAAACTTATATAGATTGACTTGGAGATTACCTCAACCCTTGATTAATTTTTAATCATGGTCATTGAAGTCTCAACTATAAATTATAAGAATAGGTCGATGGGTATATGGTGGATAAGTGAAAGGACACTAGTTGTAGATACTTAGTGATCTCGACAATTCAATTATCCAGTGCAGGTTATTCAATAGGAGAGATCGAGTAGAAAGTGTCAGAAGGGTAGAGACAATGAATCCAGAGGAAGGTTTCTAATTTTGAAAGAGTCATAAGAAAAGGTTGTGCGATATCTTCTGATACATCCACAAAGCATGCGTAGATTCTTCTGAGAATTTGTTGAGTATGGTCACGTCGGTTTTCCTAGTACATCCACAAGGATCACACAAATTTTCCCAGTACAGTTGCATGGATCATGTGAGTACATGAAGATCAGACATGATGGCATAGAAAGGCCTGTGTAGGGGTTGGATGACTATTTTTCAAGGGGAATTTGTAGCTAGAAATTTTCTAGTATTTATTTTGTAGTGGATTTCCAATTTTAGGCATCTAGTTGTACTCATTTTTTTATTATTGTGTAATAAAATAAACCCTTACATGTTGCACCAAATTTTCCACATTTGTTTTTTTCGATGAGATTTGTCCAAAAATAATGGTGTCATATTTATGTGTGTGTGTGCTAGTATTTCTTAGTTCCTATTTTTGCTTTTGTAGTATTTTTTATGGTGAAGAAATTGCAATGTGAATAATTCATTATTTTGACATAAAAACAATAAACTGCATAATTTATTTATTAGTTAGAATAATTATTTATATTTGTTTCATTTCAAGGAATTTTCACATGGTATCATATCATATTTGACAGACAAGAGGCTCAAAGGTGAGGAAGGAAAAATTCACAGATCAGACGAAGTTGTAGTATGATTTTTTTAGAGGGTCGCATGGGTTAGCTTAGTACAGTTGTGAGAGCCATGCATGATTTCCCTGTATACCCATGTGGATCGTGCAAGTAAATACAGAACAACTGCAAGTGCATCATGTGCATAGATAGCAATAAATTATATTTTCATAGAGAATATTATTATCCAGACATAGAGGGTTTGTAGCAGTTTACTATAGAAGATTTAGTGCCAGGTGGAAGAGAAATAGCATACAGTCTTATACTTGGGATGCCTTCAGTAAATTCTCTAGAATTCTCCAATATGACCATTGAAAAATTTGATATTGAAGGGGATTTATAGTTTTCTTCCATATTGGAGGACAAATTTTCCTACTTATTTGGCTCAACTTCACATGGTGTGTGGTATATAGATGGTGGAGCGTCAACTCACATGAAAGGGTTTAGAGAATATTTCTCTAACTACAAATAAGAGTAGACAAACTTCCAGATTATGATGGGAAACAATACCAAGTGCACTCCAGTAGGGATATGTACCATCGATTTTTAGAAGGAGTCAGGAGAAAGAACAAATGCTACAGATGTACTACATGTTCCACGATTGGGTATGAACCTAATTGTAGTATCCTAGCTACAAGATAAAGGATATTATGTCTAATATGTAGGGAAGAAGCTATTTATTAAACACCTGATATGGAAGAGGATGAAACAGATTAAAGTTCGAAGAAACAGGTTTTATAGGTTGTAGCTTAATCCTTCGATGGCACTGGTAGGAAATGATAATAATAGTGGGAAGGAAATAAATGATTTATGGAATAGGAGAATAGAACATTTACTGCATGCAACACTCAGAATGTTCAGGGATACATTCACAGGTTTTCTATAATTTGACAGAGAACACAATGATATGTGTAGAGGGTGCATGCTTGGGAAATATGCTAAGGCATCATTCCCAAGAAGTGAAAACACAGTAGATTGTGTGTTGGGACTTATACATTCATAAATTTTTGTCCCTATGACCATTAGAGTTCTCAGTGGAAAAATTTATTTCATCACCTTTATTGATAATCATTCTAGGAAAACCTGGATCTACATCTTGAAGACCAAGGATGAGGTCTTCGATCACTTCAATGAGTTTAATGTTTTGGTGTAGAATGTGGCATGGAAGAATATAAAGGTGTTTCGTTCAAATAATGGTGGAGAGTACACATATAAAATCTTCATAGATTTTTGTGTGAATGAAGGCATCAAAAGAGAGTGGAAAAATCCTCACAATCCACAATGGAATGGGGTAGCAGAGTGAAATAAAAAAACTTTATTTGGGACTACAAAGGCGAAGTTATATGACCAGAATATGCCCAGGTTCCTTTGGACAAAGGCATGTAACACAACGATGTATATTCAAAACATGATTCCTCATACAAATTGGGGAAGATAACACCATAAGGGATCTTATTAGGAAAGAAGCCTGAATTTGGTCACTCCAGGATCTTCGACAACATAGCTTACTTTCATGTGCCACATGAGAAGTGCATCAAATTGGATCAAACTACAGAAAATGGGTTCCCCGTTTGGTATAGAAAAAAACTAAAAGGTATTCATTAGGGGAATTTTGAGGTCTAAAATGGGCCTCCTAAGGAAATTATAAAATAATAGTGGAAATCATCAAATAAGATTTGATGACATCATCAAATTTTAGAGGGAAAAAAGAAAAAACTATTTTTTCAACTATTCTCCCAAAGTTTCTACTCAAATTTTGAGCAGGAGTACTCGTTGGATGAAAAATTTAATTTCTCATCCAAGGAGTACCCATGTTACATACTTTCGATGGACCCTGCTACATGAAAAATGAGAAATACATGAAAAACGTGATTGCAATCACATTTTTTCACATATTTCTCATTTTTCGCATAGCAAGGTCCATTGAAAGTATGTAACATGGGTAGTCCTTGGATGAGGAATTAAATCTTTCATCCAACAAGTACTCTCGCTTGAAATTTGTGTAAAAACATTGGGAGATAAGTTGAAAAAGTAGTTTTATTATTTTATTAATTTTTAATCTTTTTACCCTTTTACTTAAAAAATGGTGAATCATCCCCCATGGTTGACATCATCATCTTGAATCCTATTGGTTCTTATAAAATTTATTTTTTTAGTACATTTTTCTTAGGAGGCCCATTTTAGACCTCAAAATTCCCCTAATGTAGGATCTATATTCCTTGCAGAAGGAAGATCATTGTTAGAATGGACATGAAGTTCATGGAGGATAAAGCCTTTAAGAGGTCTCAGGAGATCCCAACAAAAGGTTAGAATGAGCCAGTAGAAGCTCCATTGGTCTAGTTGTAGGGATAACCATGGGTATAGCTAGTGGGACCACTGGTATGACATTCATAGGGATCGAGTACAACTACCAGTACTAGAATATTCGTAGGTGTAGGAGATTTAGTGAGTCCATGACAGGCAGAGTAGTAGAGGCAAGATGAGGAGTTGGTTAAGCATCCCACCACTAGTGTTCAAACCAATAGATAATTTCATCATACATTAAAATATGCATAGAAGTTAATTGAATCTCCTAGGACGAAAAAAAGAGAATGCAGAAAGCTAGATAGGTACCAAGAATTGGTGGTATAGGTTGAAGAAAATTTCAAATATCAGGAGGCTGCATAGCATCAAGTGTAGATAGATTCCATGGTAGAAGAGTACAACTCTATCATTACAAACAATGTTTTGGAGGTGGTGTCAAGGCCTGAGTACATGTCAATTTTGGTCTCTCGATGGATCAATAAGATCAAGTACGTTGCAGATAGCAACATGGATAAGTATAATGCTAGGTTCGTGGAAAAAGGGTATGCACAAAAGGAAGGGATATATTATGAGGATACCTTCGCCCCAATTTCTAGATATACTTATATTTGGTCAGTTATATCCCTAGAAACACATATGGGATGGTAGATTCACCAAATGGACATCAAGGCAACATTCTTGAATGGGGTGATAGAGGACGAGGTGTACATAGAACAACCAGATGGATTCGAGACTCATGAGAGCACACACACGTGTGTAGGTTGAATAAATATCTATATAGACTCAAACAAACTACCAAGGTGTGGTATGGTCGCATTGACAACTACTTACATCAGATAGAATTCATTAAGAGTGACACAGATCCCAAATTTTACTACTTGATGGTAGAGGATGAGCCACTCATCCTAGTGTTTTATTTGGATGTCCTATTCCTGAAAGGGCTCATAGAGGGATGCAAGAGGAGCCTGAAATTAAGTTTGGCATGAAGGAATTGAGGACGATGCACTATTTTCGAGGATTGGAAGTGTGGCAAAAGGAAAGGGAGATCTTCCTTGGTTGATGGAGATATGCTATAGAAATTTTGAAGAAATTCAGGATGCAGGATTGTAGACCCATGTCTATGCTCATGATCAGTAACTGGAAGATTATATATGCACTAGAGGATAAGGATGTATACCCCATTGTGTATAGGAAAATTTTTGGTTCCCTGATGTATCTATTCAATGTTAGGATAGACATCTGCTTCGCGATCAACACGCTCAGTCAGTTTATGGTGGAATTGAAGAGAATGAAGTGGATAATAGTGAGGCACATTCTGAGGTATTTGCATGACACAATAACTATGGGTTGAAATATACCCAAGGGGATGATGTCAGACTATGTGGTTTCATGGATTCAGATTGGATAGGTAGTTTAGTGGACAGGAAACGTACCTATGGGTACTTCTTCAGTGTTGGGTCATGGATGGTTTCTAGTGCAATAGGAAGTAGAAGTCAGTAGCATTGAGCTCTGCATAAGAATAGTATATGCAGCTAGCAGAGTCACGTACGAGGCTATATGGCTTCAGAAGTTGTTAGTGATCTTGTTCAGGTAGAGGATGGAGACAACCAAGGTATACTATGAGAATCATAGTTGCATCAAGCTCTCTGAAAATCCAATGTTTCATGAGAGTTCGAAACACATATATATTCAACACCATTTCATCAGATATTATGTGCAGCGTGGTGCAGTTCAACTATAGTATGTTCCCATAGAAGAGAGGATTGCAGATATACTCATGAAGGCTCTAGGAAGAGACAAGTTCGTCTATTTTAGAGAGAATATGGGTATAGTGGAGAATCCATTTAGTAGAAGGGACAAAATATTTTGGATGCTTCTTAGTTGTAGTAGTTGCAGTAGAAAAAAAAAATTGAGGGAGTGTTAATTGGGTTGAAGTACATATGCAAAGTTGGAAACAATACAGGTTGTATAGTGTAGTGTCAGCAGCAACACGGATGCAACATGGTTCGACTATAGCCATTATCAGATGAATCATAGTTAGCACAGTGGTTGATGGATAGTGGCAGGTGGCTACAGTTTTCAGACATCAGCAACGTGTATGGGAGGATGATCTAGAGACAAGGTGTTGTAGTAGCAATGTAGCACTAGAGAACACCATCCTCACTAAGAGGGAGTGTTATTTTTTGTAGCATAGGATGGTGTTATAGTCTTGTAACTTTGTGGAGAGACTAAAACAAATGAGTTCTCCATAACCCAAAATATTTTTCTATAAATACACCTAGATATAGCTCACTTAAATTAGTTTAACTTCATTTAAATTTTTCCTAATTCTAAATTAAGAAAAATTGTTAATTAATAGTAATTAACTGTTAAAGGTGTGAATTATCTAGAAACTCGCACATATTGAATTGGAGATGATCTTAACCACTGATTAAGTTTTAATCATGGCTGTTGAAGTCTCAACTAGAGATTATAAGAAGAGGTTGATGGGTAGATTAAGGATAAGTTAAAGGACACTAGTTGCAGATTCTCAATGATCTAGACAGTTCGATTCTCCAATGCAGGTGATTCAATAGGTGAGATTGAGTCAGATATAGAGTAGCAAATGTCATATGGGTCAAGAAATTGAATCTAGAGGAAGGTTTCCAATTCCGAAAGATTCAAAAGAGGTGGTGACGTGAGATCTCCTCATATAGTGGCAAGGTGTGCACAGATTATTTCGAGAATTCACAAAATAGAGTCGCTTGGGTTTTCCTAGTACAATCGTGAGGATTGTGCAGATTTTCCTAGTACATTCACACGGATCACGTGAGTATAGAAAGATCAACCGCGAAGGCGATGAAAGGCCTACACAAGGGTTAGATTACTAATTTTTCAGAGGGACCCTATAACCGGGATTTTTCCAGTACTTCTCTTGTAGTGGATTGCTAGTCTTAGGCATCTAGTTGTACTCAAATTTTCATTTTTGCATGATAAAATAAACCCTCAGTTTCTACACTGATTTTCCTACATTGGGCTTTTTCAGGGAATTTTTTCCAAAAATAACAGTGTCATATTTTCTTGTGTATGCTAATATTTCTCAGTTCCTACTTTTGATTCCACAATATTTTTTATGGTGAAGAAATAACAATGTGAATATTTTTTTATTTTTTCATAAACAAAATAAATTGCACAATTAATTTATTAGTTAGGATAATTATTTCCACTTGTTGCATTTGAAGGAATTTTCACACTTTAGAGATACGATCGGTGGTGCCTTGAATATAGGGAATAGATATAGGGGCTTATGGAAAATAGGGATTGGAAGGAATATAATTAAGGTTATTCTAGGAGAAAAAAAAAATTATTTTGCTTGATGAATATCCATTAGTTTTAAAGGATTTCTGAAGGTGGGATTTCTCCTGATTAAGGAATTGGTATGCAAATATACGAGAGGCTCAAATAACCAATGTTTTGAGGATAGTATATTTTTTCACATGGTGATGGTGGGATTGGGCATGAAGGTATTATACAGACTTCTTTCTATAAACTTGATGAGTAAGGGTGCCAATAGGTTGAAGGGAAATAAGAACCTCGAGGAAGGGATGGGAACTTTTCTCTTGGATTTCAATCGTAAATTGGATGTGAGGGGATTTATTATTGTGATGGTTATGGAAAAAGTCCAAAAAAATGCGACCATCAGATCGGAATACGAAGGTGTTTTCTACGAAACAAAACCAACATTTCACAATGGAGTGATTGTTAATCACTCTCATAACTCTAAAAATCTAATCTTATTTGAACAACCCAAAATCTTGGCCTTTGATTCCCATTACCATTCTTATATCATTTGGGAAGGTATTGAAAGGGAAAAGCACTAGAAAATTTTTTATAGGGAAGATGGTTACAAGTTAATCCATGTATGAAACCTATCATTCATCAACCGTTGTCCTCAGGTTCCTCTTCTTGATCCCTGTCCTCTCCCTAATCTTCTCCTCATTCTCTCCATCCTCCTCTTTTGTCCCCTTCTCTGTTTCTCTTTTAACACCTCCCCTCACTCTGCTCCCTCTTGTGATTCATTCCATCGTTAAAATCAATTTCCCTTCTTTTCTTTCACACCTCTCTTCTCTATGCTTTTACTCTTTAATCTATGGTTTTCCCTATATCTCTCTCTTTCTTGTTCCCTTTGACTCTCTCTTTTTCTTTCCTCATTTTTCACTTGATTTGTACATCTCAGTTTTTGTTCTTTTTTATTGTTTCTTTTTCTAAAAGACACTTCTTTATAATTTTCCCTTCCTTTCTTTCCATCATTCCCCTTTATTTGCTTTCTAATTTGTTTCTTTTTCTTTTTATCATAAACATTTTTGTACTTGTGAAACGTCCTTTAATCTTCAGTTAAGGCATAGTCTAAACAAAATAGTTTTTATCAGTAGAATCTGAGAATAAAATCTAAAGAAAGAATGTGATTTTTTGTTGTTTAAAATACATTTTTGAATGCATAAATGGATTCAACACCCTGAAAAACCCCTAGGTCACACAAATTTTACAAATTAAACAACTTAAACTCAAGCTTTTAAAAATATGCACCGAATTTTGGTCAAAATTAATCAGAAAAATTACTGTGAAAAATTCCATTGTCTATAAGTTAGACTAAGCCTTTAGTTAATATCCTCATGCACTTATTCTAATTTAGTTTTCTTTTCATTTAAACAAATTTATAAATTTAATTGTTATTATTTACCTCCCCCGCTATTAAATAATAATGACTATCTTTGACCTTTTTTTTTCCTTTCCATTTAGACCATCTTTTCAAATTGTTTACTTTTTCCCCTCCATTACCTTCTTTATATCTTAGGATATTTCCATCTCAAAATATTTGATCATTTTAACATAAGGTTATTTTTATTTTATTTTGAGAGAGTTAAAATGTCTATATTATATTACATTAACCTTTTTATTTAATTTTATTCTTATTCTTATTTTTATTTTTTATTTTATTTTATGTATTTTGACCAAGCCAAAATGTTTACAGGGCATTACAACATCTATTGCATATTGGGCTATGGAACACCTCAATCAAAATTTAAATTTTTTCAATAATACTAAAAGCTAATTTTAACCCAAAAAATTATTATTTTTATTATTTATGACTAATTTTTAACTTAATTCAAAAAAATTATTTCTCCCCTTAATCTTAGCCCTTGTTTATGTATTTTCCTCATAACTCTCACATCATTATTAAAAAAAAGCTTCTTTTCTCCATGAAATGCTCAGAGTGTATAACTGAAACTTAAAATACTTCAACCTACTTATATAATTAATTAATATTTTAATTTATTTTAATACCTTTTTTTATCAAATTATAAAAAATAAACACACAATTTTTATTAATTACCTGAATTAAAGTGAATTATTAATTTTTATAATTAATTTATATAGATATAAACATTTATCTTTTATTTTAATAATTTTAAATTTTAAATTTCAAAAAATCAACCTATTTTAATTATCAAATTTATTATAAAAATTAACAACAAACATAATTTAGTAAAATGAGTAATTTTTAAGGGCGTAATCTAACTTTAACTTATAGATGAAATGAGATTTTTAAGGGTGTAATCTAACTTATAGATGAAATGACCCCTGTTAATTTTAATCAAAATTAGACAGAGTTTTTTAAAAACTTGAGATTAAATTGTTTAATCTGCATAATGAGCGCCCTAGAGGTTTTTCATGATGTTGAATCTATTTATGCATTCGACAATATATTTTAAACAACAAAAAAAAGTCTATTTCATTTATAAGTTAGACAAAGATGTTTTTAAGTACATTTTTTTGAAAAAAAAATGGTTTATTTTCTTGTCTAAAATCGTACATGTATTCATTGAAATCACAATAAAAAAAACCCAATTAAAATAACACAAATCAAAATTTAACTATAAAGAATTTCTTTTAATCATATTCAAGTCACAAATCCTTTAAAAAACACTAAAAAAAATCACACATGAAAACCGCTCCTTTATTAAAATAACTATTCTTAAAAAAATCGCATCAATCAATCCTATAATACACCCCCACAATATTTACCTTTGGCACGTTTTCATGTCGAGTTGTTTTTCAAACTACCGACCGCTTCTGAAATGTTCAGAGTTAGGGTGGGAGCACATGGGTGCACCGAGTTAGGGTGGGAGCACATGGGTGCACTGACGCGTTATATGTTTTTCTTCATGATCAATGGGCGCCATAATTAAGAACGGGCATGCGCCCTAATAATTTGGGCACTCTTTGTCAAATTTTAAATAAAGTAATATTTTTTTTTGGGTTAAAGTTTTTTTTAAGCACTGTAAAATTTATGACATTATTTAAAATTTTATTTATCAATAAAGTTGAATGTACATGCCGATTCTGGTTGTTAGAGTTTTAAATTCTTTAACGAGGCTTTTATTCGCAGTGTTCGTTATTCCTTGTCAAGGAAAGAGCTAGGGTTTAAAGGAATGAGTTAGGAAGGGATGAGCTAGGGTTTAGGGGAATGGGTTAGGGTTTTAATCATAAGTATTTTGAATTTCAAAATTAGAATAGCAATTAAATTGAGCAAAATTGGTTGCATAAAAAATATGTTTTTAATATAGAAATTGATATAAGTTTATTTTGTGCTTCAATCATATATTTTTTAAATTTGAGTTTTATTATGTAGTTTCTACTTGAAATATTAAGAAAATTGTGTTTTATACACATATAGGTAACCGTGTTTACTAATTAGTAATGATTAATAATGTGGTATTGGCATGTTGGGTTGATATATTGATTTATGATGGTTTAATTGATTATATCTTGGTTTTGATAAAACATAATATTAGATTTTTTTTAGGTGGCTTATTTTCAAAAACATTATGATAATTTTCACATCTTACCATTATAATGAGTTCAAATCATTTTTTATTAAATTTTGTCACTAGATTTAGATTTTATTCTAAATAAATGTGTCTAGTTGAAATAGGTAATTAAAGCTTTTTATCTTTTAAGACAACTTTCTTAACAAAAAAAATGTTTATTTAATGCTCATTTATTCAAAATTGAATTTTTCCCTCTTGTCGGCTCTATCTCACTAAAATTGAGAATCAAGGGATTAAAGACACAATGACTTAGTAGTTAACCAAAGAATGATGTGACTGCATTTGCTAGAAACCTTGTAAGCATCATAAGTTATTATTTCAAAATCTACTCTTGCATTTTTAGCTTCTATCATTGCAGAGAACGTACAACAAATAAGGATTCATATACAACTAAAAGGAGGGATTGTTAGAAGAGCTTACATAGAGCTAGATCCATTATTGTTAGGAAAGTAGTTTCTACCATCATATTTGTAGAATTTATTTTTCAACTTCTACCATTGCAAAGTGTAGGAAACAAATTAGAGGAATTTGTGTATAGCACGAGAAGAGGGAACGCCAATTGGGTTTATCTTGAGTGGTTGGAAAAATTAATTGTTACCCTCCCCACCCACCTTCAATTTCTGCAAGTGACATGTTGAACTCATATTAATTATATTGTTGTAATGGATTTGATCATTCTTGTTGTATGACATTAAGCCCTAAAAAATATCTTAACCTTGCCTACAGCTAAAGGGTACGATTCTTGATTAAGTAGAAAAGAAGAACACGAGAGAAGGGAAAGCTCAAAAAAGCTTGCATAGAAGCTAAATCCATTCTTATTGGAAAAATAAAGTCAGTACCTTTTAAGTTGAGGGAACAACAGAAACCAAAATCTACTTGTCTCTTTTGGGAATTATATTTGTCTCTAGTCTATATTTATTTCTCATATCAATTAATGTATTTTTGTTTTATTAGAATTGTGTTGAAATTTCTATATGTCATGTCATGCACTTAGGAGCTTTATCCATTTATTAATGGATATTATAGAATGCAATTTCTTGTCACTAAATATATGGTATAAGCACTTGTTATAGCTTCTTAGTTTGAAAAACAAATATGATTAAATAAATGAAAAATATGGTTTATGTATGTTTATGGAAAAGATATTACTTCTGGATATTAGCCTGGAGGATAGAAAAGAAATTTAAAAACTTTGGAAGAAAACAAAAGGCTTTGGAAGCTAAAGAATAATTTCAGAAGGCACAAATTGAACCAAAAATAATTCACATAGAGCCAATAAAAAATTGGGCAAGATGAGATGAATCACATAGAGGTAATGTCGGTGAGTACTTAACCAATTATAGGAATTTTCCTTAAGGACTTCAAGCTTGTTCAACTATGAGGCATGTTAAAGGAATTTTTTGAAAATTGAATATTGTTATTTTTTTTTAAGGAGAGAATGGTTTATAAGTATAATGACCACCCATCCACCTCCTAGCATAAAATAAGGGTGGAAGAATATGTTACTTCCATTTAACCCAAACTTAAGAGTCTTGTCATGAAAATGGGGTCATAAAAATTCCTCATTTTTCAAGTTCTTCAAAACCTAAAATAAACACTGACATCATGTTCGGCTCATCAAGAGCTTTTTGGCAATATAAAATTTATCGAAAATTGACTCTTCTATAAAAATATGGTGGTTGAATGTTTGGCCCTTTTAATCCTGCCACATCATCATTCTCCACCACGTGACACCCACGTGATATCCACAAGGTGGCCATGTGTTCCCTCCACCACTCCTAGTGGTCCATGTCATTCCAATAACTTAACATGTGTATCCATGCACCATGCACCATGTTGGATTCCCTGCACTATCCCCACCAATTAGTTTTCATGGTGAATACACACACACACACACACACACACACACACACACACACACATATACATATGCATATCATTATATTTGCGGTCAGGACCCTTTAAAAAAAACCACCTAGCAAACCCTCATGAGACCTGAACATTAAACCCTCGAATAGTTTGAGAATTTGACCGTCTCCATATTCAACACATCATTTGACCCCAAACATGCCATTCGATAGCTTGAGCCTGAATAGGGAAACAAATAGCCAATCACTAACATCCCCCAAAGTCCTTATTCCAAGGACACTGTCATGAACTTGATGTCACCTTGGTTATGTTTCCTACCATGCAAGTGTTATGTGCCATGAATCTATATGTCATTTGGCCCTCTAAAATGACCAGTAATACTCTACACATAATTTAGATCTATCACGTGGAACTCCACCTCAATTCCATATCATCTTCTTTTGGGTTAACATAAACAAATTTATTTTTGGTTATGCCATTATGGCATTAGAAATGTCACCATATCATGGCTCCCACTAGACCACCCCCATTCCTTGCAATCCATCAATTCCCCCATATAATAAATCTTGGGTCTCAACCCATATCCTTGGCACACTATCTTGTCACCTATCAAACATCCATGAGGGATGAGATAGAAGCACTCATGTTAACCATTAGAAGAATATCTATCTCCCTCATCCTCTGTTAACCACAACCTCGTGGTCCCTCAACTGCACATACCATGACCTCCCTAAGGCCTGACGCCTCAAGACAATGCTAGCCCAAGATTGGAATTTTATCGTTATCTTCCAAGTATATCTCCATCCATATTGATCATCAATCTTGGCCCTTTCTCCTTGGTGCCTAGTTCCAACCCTGTCGAGGCCCCGAGATGACACTTAGTCAATTTCGCTTTGGGCATGGGTAAATGGATATATGTACGAGCCTTCACCGATGCTCTCAATGCTTGATGATACATATCCCTCATAAACTTTGCAGTAGCATATATATATATATATATATATATATATATATATATATATATATATATATATATATATATATATATATATATATATATATATATATATATATATATATATATATATATAGGGATGTTGTCGGTGGCCAACCATATAGGCTTATCTCCCATGAGCTTAACAATTCCCACTCTAAACACTTAGATATTTTATGGGCTATCTCTCATGAGCCTATATGGGATTCAACCTAGTGGTTACAAGAAGGCATAAAAGAAAATTCAAATCCCTAGAAACACTTTCACAACACAAGTTTGATTAACACCAATATTTTAATACAAGAAAAATATCCAAAGCACCTCTCATGCATTGACAATAAATTGGTTTTCAGGCTCCATAATAACCACAATGAATCGACATTTCTCATCATTTACACAAGAAATAAACCATTCCTTAGAGTTTCATACATGAAATAATACTCCCTAGAAATCACATAGAAATATAACATTCCTACATGCAATAAAGATCCTCAACATTATCATAGACATTTCATTAACAAAATGAGCATATACAAAATAATGATAGACAAAAGTCTTTAAAGAATAACTTATATTATGATGTTAAACCTGGAAACTAAGATTGGGACTTCAAATCTCCACCCAACCTTAGATTAACTGCACTGTGACCTTTCTTGTAGCCAATCACCCTCGAGTCAGATTTCATAGCTTGAGGAAGGGTAATAAAAGGAAATTATCACACATTCAACACCATCCGGGGAACATAGATCCACCTATCTCCACCCAACAACCAAATTATCATATAAAATTAGAGATTAACCATATCCACCAAACCACAAAACACTTTGATACTGTAGTGCCTCCACCATGGACCGAGAACCTAGAGGAAACTGGAGGACTAAGATGAAGTATTATTGTTACTTGTTCATGAAAAAAAACTTTTCCTCACTACTCTCGAGATTCTCAGGAAGTTTTCACTCCTCCTCCCTATAATTCCTACTTTTTTATTCTAGGAATTTTATCCTCTATCACTTATGCTAATTCCATTTTATTTTCCCCTCTATGTGTTGTCTATTTTCCAACCACCTCCCATCATTATGTTGTAGTTGTAGGTGGTTGCGCGGATGGTGTCCTTCCATATCCTAGCCACTCTCTTTTAATTTTAATTTCCCTTTTTTCTTGTGGACATTCCCAAAGGAGTATGGGCTTGTCCTCTCTTCCTTTAAATCCATAATTTATAGTCATCCCATTATCAATTCCCTCCAGAAATTCCGTAATATGTATTAATAGCCACACCCTCCATCTTCCCAAGAAACCTCCTCCCTAATCTCTAAAATCTATGTCCCATATCTCATCCACATATATTTTAATTACAAAAATGGTTACAATATTAACAAGAGGGGATTAGCCCAAAGGGGATGACACAAAACCCACCCCCTTGGAGGAACACCATCCTTAGTGTTATGATCTTGAAAAAAAATACAAAGCATGCTTGACCCAAATATAAATCCTTGTGAGATTTATAAGTAAAGCTCAATTATAATCGTATCTTGTATATACAATTACTTTCACAACAACTAAATGGATATAAAAATTCATTAAATCGACCATTTTTATTAGTTCTATGCAGTCTATAGTGCTTCCAATGCACCTAGTCTAGCTTGGATGAATTTCTTTTTCCAAATTATTTCCTACCTTTTGTTCACTCCAATAATGCATAGTAGAAATTAATATTATGATCTAGTAATTTCTTTCCAATTATTTCCAATCAAGTTATCTTATGTCACATATAGTATTAAGCAATTACACACATAAAATATCAATAGTAAAGAAATGAAAACAATAGGATAATAAGGACACAATCAAGCACAATAGAGAGAACAAATTTACCCCAGGAAAACCCAATTTTGGAATAAAACCAACAACTTTTCTTCTAAGGATAATTTTTTTTTATCTTCAGCAATATTTACAATTTGAAAAGAATTCTATAAATCATTGCCAAAAATGCAATCCAAAGATAACAGTCAAACCTGTTCAAATGTTATCTAGTAAAATTTGGTCAAACCTCCAAAAATCAAAGAATTTAGTGTTAGTCAAGGATGGTCAATAGTCTGAAATATTGCCTGAGCTCAACTCGGTCCTACAATCAGCTATGGTTGATTGAATCCCAAATATGCAAACTTCCCCTTTTATGCGGTCAGATTCAATCAAGCTCTTAGTCAAACACAACAGATTCTCAATCAAATGGAGCAATTCAACTCGATCAAATCGAAACTTATTTATCTTGGTCAAAATTTAGATATCCTCCTCTTTACTTCACATGTCTGGATCAGAAGATAGAAGATGTGTGTGATTTTAAATGGTCCAAATGAGGATGTCAACTTGTGTTTTTATTTTTTTCAAATGGATGAATTTTTGACCAAAAATCACACCCCTTCATGGTGTGGTTGAATTGACAATTGGGGGCCTACATGAAGCCCCGAAATACATAATTTTAAATTTCCATTTTCATAATTTTATTTGGGTGACTTGGGGAGCCTTTTTTCATGCAGGAATACCTCCTGATGCTACACAAAAGTCAACACTCCCTCTTAGCGAGGGAGGTATTATCCACAATATGTTTCCCTTGCTGAAATTTCTCCTTCCTTAAGAAAACTTCATGACCTTTCCATCATGTCTATTAATAACTCAATCATGGAGTGGGAAAAGTAACTTTCTCATATGTACATAAGCATCTAGGTATTTAAGCCAAATTCTTGTATCGATCCTTACGAAAATGTATCAATATCCTCTAGTCATGACCTAGCCAAGTCCTCACATCTAAGATTTTCTATATTCTTAAGATAGTATTTTCCTTTGACCATTAACCTTTCCAGTCAAAGTCCTCAATGAACTAGCCAAGTCATTCTAGCTTCAAAGGTGAATTACATATATCTCCTTCGTTTTACATATCCAAGTCTAACTAGTAACCAATTGCTTCTTGATTTATAGGTGAATGTATCCTATCATTATTGGAATTAATGCCAACATGTGCTTAGAATAGTTTTTCTTGTGTTGATGTCAACTTGGATTGTATCTCACCCTTTGTGATTGGTAGAAAAGTTGCAGAAGGATGCACAGGTACTTGATAAGGTAGAGGTTTATGTTGATGTTTTGATGCTTGTAGAAAACATGTTTGGATTCCTTGTCATGATTATCAGAGTCTTGTCATGGGATGACAGTGTTTCTACACGTTTAGGAGATGTCTAAAGAAAAATTTGATCAAGTTCTGGAGGTCCTGAAGCTGAGCATATGGAAGAAAGGAGGAATTGAATGGGTAACACAGGTCTACAATGGAAAAAATGCATTAGGATCAAGGGTAACATGGGTAATATGAAGGAAACTTGTGTTACTAACTAACTTCTCGAAGGAGAGACATGTGTTATTGTTTTTGAGTGATCTTTTTCCATATTCTATACACACTCAAGACATTTCTAGGCATATTTCCAGTGGTAATGGCACTTGGTAATTTTTCAGTGTTTGAGCAAGCCTTATATAATTTGATTAAAGTTGTATAGATCTCCCATTTATTGCAGGTCATGGAGGATGAGGCCAAGGAGAATAATTGTGAAAAATGTTGGACCAATTCATGAGTGTATGAACATAGACTTGTTGTGCTCAAGACTCCTTAGTAATTATTGTCTAAATCACTTCATACCATCTATATATTGTAGAGATCTTCATTTTTTATAGGTTGGATCTATTTTTAGTGTTTGTGGGAAGTAGAGTGTGTAAGTAGATCAACGTATGCAAATATTCTGAATAATTGCAAAGATAGAACAAAAGTGGAAGTAGGTAGGAGAAGCATGTTTCAAGTATAATTTTGAGAAGAGAGCAAGGATATTAAGTAAGGAATGGTTATATATCCTTTTGGTATTTGGTATTTTCTTGTGCATTAATTATAATATTATTTTTTTGGTAATGTTTTGTTTTAGATAGATTTTATATTTTACAGAAATTGATGTGTTGTTGTTGAGCTATGAATTTCTCCTTGGAGTCTAGCTTGAAAATGAATGGAAGAGTGGCTTCAATAGGTTTAGGAGGTGGTGGGCTCCATTCATTAGTGGTTGAAAAAGATAGGGGTGGTGGCTCCTTATTGGTGGTGGCAAAAAAAATAGTATATTGGTAGTGGCATCTTCATTTAGTGTTGGTTAGATATTCCAATGGTGGTTGGGTGAGGCTTATTAGGAGTGGTTTCTTCCAATAGGTGGTGGCCTACAAAGTCGTGTGAGTGGAGAGTTCCTAATTGGTGGTGGTGAACAATAATATTCATAGGGGTAGTGACTCTTAGATGGTGGTGTCCAACTGAAATATGTAAATTAATTTATTCATATAATAATGTGATAATGATAAGCACCACAATAACAACAGGTGGTTTTTCTCCCCTTGAGGTTTTCCACGAGAAATCATTGGTGTCTTTATGTGTGTGATTCTTTCTATGGTTATGTGTTATGCATGATGCTATGATATATGTTTATGTTTTTCAGATTGTGAATGTTAAAAGGATAATGAATTGAAGAAAAAATTATAAGTTCCATCACTACTGATTCACCCACCCCCCCCCACCTCAGTAGTGATCTAAATTTATAACAAGTGGTATTAGAGCATGTTCTCTCCAGTGAAGCTTAATCGCTTGAGAGCATATCATGGGCCGTGGCCAAGAACAAGAAGAATATGTCTCAAAATAAGAAGAGAAGAAAACAAATAAAATAAAATAAAATTGATTCAGAAGAACCCCTCTTTTTGCTGTTCAATAATGATGAAGAATTACCAAGTTCCTCTTATGCATGCAGTAATGATGATGCTCTTGAGATTGATGGGTTAGAAGATGATAATTAATTGATTGAGATTGATCTTTCAGATAGAAGTGGATGTAAACCTTTTGGACAATAAATTAGTATAATTATTGAATAAAATGGGAGAATAGTTGAAGGTCAAAGTAACTTTTATCTTATCATTGGGTGTAGTACAAATATTCTCACTTGAAAATAGATATTTGAGGAAATTTATTCAAATTTTTGAAGAAAGATAAAAACTTCAACGAAGAAATTACTTTTTTGAAAACCCATCTATAGGAGGAAATGAAAATTAAAGAAGGAATGAGGAAGCAATACAAGGAAATGAAATATCAGTGTCAAAAGCTAAAATATGAAACAAATTATACAAGATAATAATGAGAAAGGACCATAACTAACACTTAAGAAACTAAAAGAAAATTAGAAAATATTGGAGCAGCGAGTAGCAACGTGAAAAAGAGAGTCACCAGGAAGATCAAAAACCAATATTGGAGCAAAATAATAAACCAAGAAAGGTATATTCTCCAAGAAAAGATATTTCTCCCATAATGAGAAATTCCAGGTTTTGTAGTTGTCAAAAATTTGGACATATAGCAACAAATTGTAGAAATAAAGAGATCAATTCCTCTCAAAAAAAGGAGCAGCGAAAGGAGAAGCATCCTCAAGCAAGCATGCAAATAAATTTTCCCTATTCATGATGGTCATCCATAGTCAGGTATAATAGTCATTTTTATGGTTATTGTTTCTTGTGCAATGATTTTTTCCATAGGGATATTGACTACAAGCATATGCAAGGAGTAGAAAATATATAAGCAAAAGATATGGATCTATTCCTTTTTTCCTTGGTCACATAAGGTGTTATGTTTGAGACAATATTGGACATAAGTCCAAATATTGCAAGCTTCCAATGTGTTACAAGCGATCCAATCAAAGGGAGAAAATAATGCAAGGTTATCCACATGAGAAGAAAGGATTTATTTCGCATGTCGAAGATCAATCCACCAAAGTTTGGAAGAGAAAGGAGAAACACAAGATTTCCACCAAAAATTGAGTCATGCATGGTCTCAGGGGGAGGTACATGAGGTTTAAATTATTGGTTTTATTTATGTTCTATTCTTATTTTCAACTTGTCGATAATTGGATTAGACACATACATACATACATACATACATACATACATACATACATACATATATATATATATATATATATATATATATATATATATAGAGAGAGAGAGAGAGAGAGAGAGAGAGAGAGAGAGAGAGAGACACACACACACATATATTGTTGATAGCTTGGGAATAGTTGTATGTTTGTTTTTATGATATTTTTAAGGACATGGAAGCCATGCATTTGAGATGATGTGTTCTACAATGATATATTCTACTATTGTTGCATCTGCTGAAGTTAGTGTGATTAGGAATTTGTGATGTGAACATGAGAGAATTTTCCAAGGTGTGGAGATTATATGGAGATGGAACACCATATAATCTAGGAGGATCATCTCATATGCTTCCAATGTTTCAGTGGTTTATTGATGGCATCATCGGTCCTTGCTAGCAGAAGATGAAAAATACATTGTTTGGAGAAGTTTGCTATGTTCATCATACAATGTGCTTATCTGACATTGGTTTGTTGTAGGAGTATGTGCCCTTGTTTTTGCATGGATTATGTGTCACCTCATAGTTTTTTATGAGTTAATGTGCAATTTTTCTATATGAGCTTGAGGAAAAAATTTTGTTTCAGATTGATGGTTATTTGAGCTCTGATATGTCATGGATAATTTCCATTATTATATGATAAAGTTGTATATGCTACTAGTTTTATATGTTTTATATGTGTTTTTTGTATAGGATCTCATGATGCATATATTTGACTTGATTTTATTGAAGGAACATTTTGAGTAATTGTTTGTTGTTGTTGCCACATATTTCTAGTAGGATGGAATAATATTCTTGCATGGAAAAGTTACCATGGTGCTAATGCTTGTCACATTTATATCATGTATTTTCATCCATGAGAGGTTTTTATGGATGTCATATGATGGTGTATTGTAGTTGGCACATCTAGAGTGTACAAATTGTTATTTATGCCTAGTATATCTAGATGTATGATGCATGTTGTTGTTGAGATGGCTTGCATTTAGATGGTTGATTTGTGATGAGATTATGCAACTGTGTGAGTTTGATTATAAGTATATTGTTGTTGATACATGGAGTGAGTATGTTGTTGCATGAATTCCATGAGTGTATTCCATGTTTCCTATGATGTTTTTATTGATATATTTTTTTCCCTGGGATTTTGATTTTATTGTACAAGGAGAGTGTGTGATAGCATGAGGTCAAGGAGATTATGATTTTATGTGTTACTGGCGGTGTTATATTTCAGTATATTATATTGCAACTGTTATTGATCGGTTCTTATTGTATGAATTTCATATTTGGTCATGCATTTTTGATGTTGGAGAGATTGAATATACTGGATTAGTTGTTACTCGTGTTGTTTTTGTTACTTGTTGATTTGTTCCTCGGAGCGAGACTTGATGCTACATGATTATGCTTCTTATAGTTGAGCCTCTTCGATGATATATTTTCCAATAATGATGAGGATGTATATGTTTTTGTAATTATGTCACGATGTTTATGTTGTTTTCAAAATATGATTATGTTGTAGATGCCTATGTGGAGCATGGTGGTTGCTATTTTTTATCATGATTTTGTTGCAGATATTTCATTGTTGGTGTTAATGAGAGATACACACATGTTGATGGTTAGATCCTTGTTTATGGTTGTGATGTTGAGAGTAGCAATGCACTATCATATGCCATCTATAGTACTCCTATTGTTGTTGTTTCATATAGAGCTTATACCATTTCTCATGGAAGCCATGTATTTGATATATATCATTGTATTGGGGTTACATAGAGGAGAGCACACTTGTGTGCATTTGTAAAATACATCTATCATTATTTTTTCATCTTGTTGGCACATTTCTCATGGAGATACCCATGGTGTCTAGCATGTATTGTAAAAGTTTCCAAATTATCTATGTATGGGCTAATGGGTGTCTAAGTCATGTCATATTTTATACATCATTGAAGTAGCCTTGTAAACTTGGGTCCATAGAGTTATTGGTAAATGATAGATTTGTCTATAGAGGAGTCATATATGAATCTTATGTACTTATCACAAACATGTATTTTCTCCATGAAGCATTGTATTTGTATGGAACTTCATTGTATATCAATGCTCAAATTCAGTTGGATTTCTAATCCATGAGGAGTAGTCTCTTGTACTTGGAAAGGAGGATTATCGAAAAAAAATTGAAGTGTTTCTACAATAGAAAAGAGAGTGTGTTTGTAACTCCATTACATGCTTAAGGAGAGCATGTTCAACCATGAGAGGGTGCATGGTATTGGATAGAGACATGTTGGTAGTTGAGGTCTTTGTTTTACATGCTTATCTTGTAGGATAGACACCCTCAGTTCATTTTTTTGTATCAACCTTGTATCGACATGGTGTTGAGAATGAAAAGAGATTAATTCTCTCATAACTCACATTGTTTCCATTTTTATTTAGTGTTGGTGTTTCCCTTTTCCATTGATGTCAATGCGGGAGAGAAAATCTAGAGAGTATGCAGATCAAATCAGCCTCAAAGTTATGGAGATCGATTTGAGGTTGAAATCAATGCCAAAGGGGGAGAATTTTTTCATTGTAGTGTTGGAATTGTAGTCAACATGCACTTAGAAAAGTTTTTCTTTTGTTTATGTCAACTTGGATTGTATCTCACCCTTTGTGATTGGAAAAAAAGTTGCGGGAGGATGCACATGTACCCAACAAGGTTGAGGTTTATGTTGATGTTTTGATGCTTGCAAAAAAAAAATTTAGAGGTATTGTCATGATTAACAGAGGCTTTGCATGGTATTATAGTGGTTTTACAAGTTTAGGATATGGTTGAAGAGGTAGATGATTAAGTTCTGGAGGTCCTGAAATTGAGAAGATAGTACAAAGGAGGCATTGAAGGGGTAACATACGTCTCAAGTGGACGACATGCATTAGGATAAAGGGTAACATATGTAATATGAAGGACACCTATGTTAATAACTCACTTCCTAAATGAGACACCCATGTTACTATTTCTAAGTGAGTTTTTCTAGATTCTATGCACGCTCAAGACATTTCCAAGGGTATTTTTTATGTTAATTTCACTTCGTAGTTTTTCAAGAGTTTGAGGAATACTTATATAACTTGATTAAAATTTTGTATCTCTCTCATTTGTTTTAGGTCGTGGAGGATCAGGCCAAGGAGAAGAATTTTTCAAAATGTTGGACCTATTCATGAGAATGTGAATAAAGACTTGTTTAGCTTAGAAATCCTTGGCAATTATTGTCTAAACCACTTATGACCATATATATATTGGAGAGAGCTTCATTTTTGAGAGTTTGGATTTATTCTTAGTGTGTGTGAGAAGTATTGTGTGAAAGTAGAGTATAGTATGAATATATCTTGAAGACTTGCAAAGATAGAACAAAAGTGGAAGTAGGTAGTAGAAGCATGTTTCAGGTAGCATTTTGAGTGGCGAGAAAGGAGATGAAGTAAAGAATGTTTGAAAATATTTTTGCTAATTTGTAGCTAATTCATATACATTCATCAAAATATTATTTTTTTGTCATTGTTTGGTTTTGGACAGATTTTATATTTTGCATAAAATTGATGTGTTGTTGTTGAGTTGTGAAGTTATCTTTGGAGTCTAGTTTGAAAATGAATGAAAGAGTGGTTATGAGAGTTTGAGGAGGTGGTGCCCTTTGTTTAGTAGTGTATAAACAAGATATGGGAAGTGGATCCTTGTTTATGGTGTCCATCAAAACAATATATTGGAAGTGGTATCTCCATCCAGTGGTGGATGGATAGTCCACTACTAGTTGGATGAGGCTTATTGCGAGTGGTGGATTCTAGTAGGTGGTGCCCTGCAAAGTCGTGTGAATAGAGACTCCCTAATTAGTAGTGGAAAGTAATATTTTTCATAGGTGTAGTGGCTCATAGTTGGTGGTGGCCAACTGAAAGATGTAAAAGAATTTATTCATATAATAATAATAAGAGAATGAGAAGAAACACAACAAAAACAAGTGGTTGTTCTCCCCTTGAGGGTTTCCACTAGAAAACATTGGTTTCTTTTTGTGTGTTATTATTTATAATTTTATATTTTATGAATGATTGTCTCGTATCCTTTTATGTGTGTTAGATTTTGAATGTTATAAGGTTAATAAATTGGCGAAAAACTTATAAGTTCCATCACTATTGATTCACCCTCCTTCTCAGTAGTGATATACATTTATAATGACAATTTTCCCCTGTAGTTACCTTGGGTCATTAAACTTTCCTCATTTATGGCCCATCCAAGTCCTTCTAGATTCAAAGGTGAATGTATTCATCTCAAATTTCTTTATGACCCAAACAAAGTCCTTTATACTCTTAGGAGATGGTTTTCCAAATCCTATCTCAAACCGCATCATTCCCTTCTAATGAGAGAGACATTCAAAATCAAACTAAGCTCATTTTTATCCACAATTTACTCATTTTTGGATATTTATTGGAGTTCATCTACTCCTCTTTGCATCATGTCTTAGAATAAGTGACTCGACCACTTCCTTCTGGCTTCTGAAGCCTCATTGCTTGTGAAATTCATATAAATACTCATTTCACCTCATGTTAAATATCTAAAACCACATCTAATTGTACAACATAGGTACCGCATGATTTTTTGTTATCCACTATATATGTCTTGGCTCAACCATAAAATAATTCAAGACGTTCACTTCAAAGAAAATATATGGCCTAGTGTTAAAAGGAACTTCCTGAATATAACCTGTATATCATGGGATTCACCAAATATAAATATCTAATCCCAATAAATAATGTATCTTTCATAATCATTCATCTCAATAATAGAGGAAAAAACTCCCTTTGCTATGGAAGTAAATCATTCTGCCACTATTTCTCCCTTTGTTACATAAGCAATTCCTTCTTCCAATGCTATAACCAAGCCGTTCTGCTATGATCTCCTTTGTAAAGACACATTTCTCCTAGATAACTTATGTCTCTAAGCATATAGTTTGATAATCTCAATCCCATGACATCTTCTTGAAAGGTTGAGCCTTCCACTTTGAATGACTGTTGGTTCCCTAGAAACTCTTCCTATTTCCAGACATGATCCTAGATGTTAATAAGTACAATTTATTCCAAACATTCTAAAGAATATGATCATAAATTGCAAAAGCAAAAATATTCTTGTAGTCCACTCCCTCTTACTAGGAGAACCCTATTTTAATAACCTTTCCTTGTACTTCGTAATGTTGCCACCTATGTAATCGAAGTCTTTGCAATATACTTGATTATCTGTGAACCTCAATCAAGGGTTCATGGAAATTAAAATTCATAATGAAATTAAGAAATAAATATTAAGGCCATACAAAAATGAAAAGACAAGAGGCTGATTAAATAAAATAATAATAAAGAGATGGAAAAAATACTTATCTTTTGTATGAAAAAAATATAAAATTGAGAATTTAACGGATTTCTCAATTTATTGAAAAATATAAAGGAATTATTATTTTTACTTCTTCTAAGGTGGCTACTCATCATCATCATTTTCAAGGTTGATTATTGATGATGCTCCCGTTCCTTCATTTTTCTTTCATCGAAATTGGATGCATAGTTTCCAAAATTTTGACAAGTAAAACACTTCACTTTTGGCATGCCCTTCTTATTCCTATATTAAGCATGACTAGGTATTCTACCTAAATTCTTCTTACTAAATTTTCCAAAGTCCTTTTTGTCAAATTTTCCAAAGCTCCTTCTCCCCATTCCTTTTTCTAATATGAGTTGCAAGGGCTTGTTTTTATTCATTATATGGAGTTCTAAAATTATTACTTGATTATTATTTAACACAATGAGACCATATCTCATCAAATGTGGGTAGTTTTGTTCGTGCATAGATTCCCTGAAGAAATGGCTCCCATGAGGGAGGAATTCCATTAAGAGTAATTGAAACAAGCTATGGATATCCAATGGTGTCTCCAATGGCTACAAGCTCGTCTCTAACTTGTGAGATATACATGCAATACAAGACTACAAAATCTAATATAATAATTTTGATATTACAAAGACAAATTTTCAAGGCTACCTTCCTGCCAGTATTGATTCTTACATACAATTTGACCAGAGCATAATATATTTCCTTGGCAGTTTTTAATCTAGCTACATGACGAATCAAGTGATATTTTATGGAATCTAACAAAATTCTCCTAGCCTTAGCTTCCTTCTTCTTATATTTTATTTCTCTTCAGCTCCCTTAGGTTCTAGAATGACTTTATCTACATGATCCCGAAATTAATTATCTTCAAAAATATGTAGTATTATGGTATTCCAAGATCTGAAACTCATGGCACCATCCAATATGTCTTCAAATCTAAGATTTTACTCCATTTTAGGAGAGAGACCCAAAAAATAATCCTTCTTGATGATGATTTCAATGGTTTCCCTTTCAACAAGGCTCTGATACCATGTTGAATTTTCCATAATAATTCACAATAGAAATTGATCTTTTGATCTAATATTAATTTCCAATGACTTCCACTCAAGTTATTTTATGTCACATATATCATAAAGACATTACACACAAAATATAAATAGTAAAGCAATGAAAATAGTAGGATCATAAAGAGACAACCAAGAACAATAGAGACAATAAATTTACTCGGGGAAAAACCCAACAACTTTTCTTCTAAGGTGAAATTTTTCTTCAGCAATAATCACAATTTCAAGAGAAATCTAGAAATTTGTTCCATAAATCCAAGTCTCAGGTACCAATCAAACTTGGTCAAATACTAGCTAGTTAAAGTTGGTCAAACCTCCATAAATTAGAGAAAATAGTTTTGGTCAACAGTTTGAAATTTCAACCTAAGGTTAGCTTGGTTCTACGGTCAAAGGGTTTGTTTTCAACTACGGTCAACTATGGTTGAGTGTAGCCCAAATATATTGTCAAACATGCCCCATTTTTGTTTTCATATTTATTCAAACTCTCATTCAAACAGAGTAGGTCAAACTTGTTCAAATGGAAACTTCTTTGTCTTGGTCAAACATCAGATCTCCTCCTCTTGAATTCGCACATGTGGATCATAAAATAGAAGAATGTGTGTGATTTGAATTGGTTCAAATGAGGATGTAAACTTGTGTTTTTATAATTTTCAAATGGGATTTTGACCCAAATTCCCGCCCTTTCATGGTGGGACTGAATTGACCATTGGGGGCTTACATGAAGCCCAAAAATTAATCATTTTAATTTTTCATTTCCATAATTTTCTTTGCCCGACTTGGGGGGACTTTTGTCATGTAGGAATACTTCTCGATGCTACACAAAAATCCACACCTTTATGTCAAGTGTTGTTATCAACTAAGCCAAGTGCTCTTTAAATGAATAAATTGGGCTCATTACTGCTTGATGCGCACTTGACTCTTTTAAAATGATTCATGTCCCAACATCCCCTTCACTAACTCCCAATACATCGAGAAATTTGGTTTCTCTTTCATGTAGTCAATCATCTTCCAAGTTCAAGCAACCCCTTCCCTTGGAAAGGTTTCTCCCATCATAAGAGTTTCATAATCAAGGAATTTACTTGACTCAACACAAGTAATATCCATCATGGCATGATTCATGGAAATCAGTGGACATTATTGATTCTAGTGTCACCATAGTGGCCTTATTCTTTAATTGCATAGCTCCAGTATGTTTCTTCTCAATCAAATATATTTAATGGTGTTGTTGTTTGACATACAATCAACTTCACACACTCATACCGAGAAAATAAATTCCCTTTCTTCACCAAAATACTTATCTATGATGTTAACCTTGCAATTTTATTTTATTTCACATCAAAAAAAAATTGATTAGTCCATAATTTGAATATTGTAATCATAACTGGAAGTAGAACTAATTCATGGTCAGTGTTAAAAATTACATTAAATAAATGGAAATTACTTAGCTTTGGTTTTATTTTTTCTTCTTTGATCAACACATACTGAATGAGTTTCTAATATTTTCTAGCACTCAACAATTCTCACACTTCTTCATATAGTCTTAAACTCACATGCACTGAAGTGGTTGTTAAAATTTAGAAACATCTAGTGGTGGAATCACTCCATGCAATCTTTAGTCTTTGACTCACACACCATAGATCGATTTCCAAACCTGGAAATCATACAGTGGTATATATTATACACGTTATCTTCAGTCTTCACCTTAATCTTTAATAGGCCATAAAGAGTCTCAATTTAGTCTTCGAGAGATATTTGTATAAATAATAGGAGGGTTTGTAAGTTGTGTTACTTATATAGGAATAATAGCACAATTGTCTAGTAACTTTTCAATGGTACCCACACTTGTGTTATCATACCAAAGCCACACCAGGTGGTATCATTCCAACTAGCACTGTGGTTCCTCAATATATCAATAAGTTCTCAACCAGCATAGTCTCCAGTGGATTATGAGCCCTGGGTCAAGCCACAACTCTGATGATTCTCAACCAGAAAGCCCCATGAGTTTCTTAGTGAGGATATCAACAAGGCTTCCTTACTCCGCTAAACTCTCTTCTAGCCTTTTTATCCTCTAATACTTGTATTCTTTAATGCTTGCTGCAATTCTTAGGGATATTATCATAGGCCCAATAAGCCCACAATCCCAGGTGTCTTGCCTATCCCAATATCATCATAGGGACAGGTATTCCCATACACTCCTATCCTAATAACTGTTAATAGTTAGTATGTTTGTTAATCCCACAATCAAATTTTCACATAATATAAATGAAGGAACATTATATTATAAACAATAATCATCGTCAACATGAATTTACACTTGCTTAGTATATTTCTCACACAACCTAGAATCTCATTGCATAACTTCGTCATGTTATCCCAAACATACCATTCATATATAGATCAAATTCATGAATATAATAAATCATTATTCCACATGAATGATCCTTGAAAACAACTTGTCAATTACAATGGAATGTCATACATTCATATAATCATCAATCATGCTCATGAATATGGCACATATAAACATTTTTCAAATAAATTCAAGGCTAAGAAGGCCTCATGTATTTATGAAAATCATTCATAAAATCAAAACAACAGTTTCCAATTTAACCAAAGGAATTATCCACCTGAATTCATTTCCTTTTACCTTGCTTCCATAATTAGCACTATCAGCTCATACTATTGTTGCTACAATATTTCGTAGCATGTTAAACTCAATATCTTCCTCACTCATGATGTTCACATTCCATTTAGTTTTCATCCCTAATTATTTTCATTCACGCTCATGCCAAGAGCATAATTGCAACGTGTTGGCATTGATACTTATCAATGGTTCAATAAGGAATTCATTAGGAAGCCCTATAAAATTAAAACATACTAAGTGAAAAAAAAAAAATCACATCATTCATAGTGTCATAATTTTTTTTAAAAACAAATGGTTTATCTTTCCATTATGGCAGTTCCAACCTGATTCTCATATCTTTATTTCATTTTTATTTTTCTCTCATATTAATGAGAAGTTGAAAACCAACCATATTTTTTTTTTTTGTCAAGGAAACTCTCCTTTATCCATATCATTCTCGTGGTTGTCAACCTATTGTCCCTTTATTTATACGGAACCAATCAATCTTCCTAGTTATTTTGTCCTCCCTTCTGCCCTCTACTTCATACATCGATTTCATACGAGTCTTATATGTGTGTTGGGCTTCACTAATTGCTTCCCATAGTTCCATCACTCCCCTCTTTACTCCCAACAATGAAAAAAACCCAAAACATATAGAAATAAAAAACAAGGACATAGAACAATGAAAATTCATGACAATAAAACAAAGATACAAATAAAGGTAGAATATAAAATATAAATCCAAGAATGAAACACACAAAAACATGATAGCTTAAATAAACCATAATCAACTCAATCCCCCTGAGTTATCATTTTCAATGTATCCTTCACCACCATATATACATGTAAATATATAAAATCATACTGAGTCCTTTCCAAGGTTTTTAAGTCAAATTTATTGGGGGGAGCGGGGGATTATATATATATATATATAAGGGAGCTTGAGGGGTTGCTCCCTCTTCTCCTTCAACATGGCATACTATTGGTTCATGTGTCTGAGGGTTGCATGAATTGTCCCTCTTCTTATCTTTCTTTTTTTTGGGACAATACCTTCTCAAGTGTTCCTCTCCATAATACCAACATGATAAATTGGAATTATTTCCTTCTTATCCTTATGAGGCCTTTTTCTAGTAATTCCAACATGACCTTCCTCTTCTTAGGTAAGACTTGTTGTAACGACTATATTCTCATACATGTCTAGTATGTGTTTTTTCATCATCAATATTAATTGTTCCATTAATTTTTGCTTCTTTTTTATCCTTTTAATATCTACCTTGTAGCTCTTCAACTCAGCCTTCAATACCTTAAAGGTCCCTTACCTTTAAAGGGGATTTCCCTTATTATGGTTCATAATGGACTCCACTATCGATGCCTTTTTATTCTTGTTGTAACCGAGATTTCTTATGTGCTATCATAGGTATACTTAAATGTTAGCTATAAGAAATAAAAACAAATCAAATATTAACTTACCATGCTCACACTAAGAATGTTTCCCAACAAATTTTCACACATTTGAATTTTCATGTCAGTCACTATTAGGAGGAAAATTCTAGTTGAGTGTGCCAAAATCTTACTTTTTTATTGTTGATGACAAAACTCCCAAAAAAAAAAAAAAGACCTCCAAAACCTTGTAATATTGAATAATTATCTTCAAATATGTGTAAAACATTAGAGAAAACATGAAAAATTGTTATGGAACTTGAAAATATATGCCAAAACCTACAAAAGCTAACCCAATGGAAATAATTTTAATTTGATTAATCAAAGGTATCACCTGTAAAACAGAACATAAGATACTTGGGTCTTTAATATTCTTCTCTGTTGGAGGGTTCTTTTGTGTCCCTATGCTTCAAATAGTTAGTTCTCTCTATTTTGGTTGCAAGTAGGAAAAAGAAGACAAAAGGTAGAACTCAAGGTGTAGATCTTGAATGTGGAAAGATCAAAATGGAGACAATGATAATGATCATGTATGTAAGGTGAGGAAAAACCTCTCTATTTATAATAGAATGTTAGGATAGATCTAGATCTAATCAAACAATAAAATATTATTATGAGTATTTTATTATATTTAGGGGAGGAAAATATTAGTGAAATGGTCAAAAATATTTATTTAATTAACTAACTCAAAAAATGATTAGTTGAGTTAATTAAGAAACGTGGGTGAAATAATTAATAAATGAAAAAGGCTTATTAATCATTTCTTGGAGATAAGGTTAAAGTGATTTAGAAATAATTACTAAATAGTGATTTAATAATTATTTCATGGGAGAAAAGTGAAATGGTTAAGGAATAATAAATAAACAATGATTTATTTAATTATTTCTATGGATGGGTGGAAATATTTTAATTTTTTTCACAAAATGGGTAATTATAAAAATAGCATGAAATTAATTAAATGGATTTTTGGCTTATTTTCAAGTGAGTAGATTAATTAAATAAAATTAATTTAGGAAAAGTGGTTCTATAAATTATTTCCTAAGGTGAAAGTGGGGTTTCATGTGTAAAACCCATACTACATGGTGTATTACGATCATACTTGTGGAAAATGGGTAGATGGTCACTTTTTGGGTAATAACATATCACCCCCCAATGTATGATTGTTAGGAGCACATTTTATGACAAAAATACATTATAGTTTAATTTCACTAGGCAATGAAGCTGAGTCAAAGGAGAGGGAGAGAGAGAGAGAGAGAGAGAGAGAGAGAGAGAGAGAGAGAGAGAGAGAGAGAGAGAGCCAGTTCAACAAAGGGAAGAACCATGTGTGTAAGAGGCGAGACCTACTTGTCAAAGAGAAGTCTCCATATGGTGTGTGCATATAACCTCAGTGAAGTAGGGGAGGCATATCCATACCAAACACGATAACTGAGTACAAATAATAATCGTGCACCTAATAATGCGTGGTTGAGCTAAATAATACATGATAGATGATGTGTTGGAATCAATGGGCCAGATAATAATACAATGATATAAAAAGTCCCATATACATGGGCATAGAATATAAAGGCTAGGACTAATAAAATAATTTTTTTTTAACTAAGTACAAATTATTGAATTCCCTTAAGTTGATGAGAAGGATATATCACAACCAAAGAAACCATGATTCATAGGAAATCATTATGAATATTTGAATGAGCCAAGTGAAGGAGGGGCTCATTCAATGGGCTCTCTAATCTACATAAACCAAGATAGTAAAATCTATTGAAATATATCTAAGGTTGGATTAACAACTAGTGATAGTCAGGAATGTGATGGGCTAATTGAAGGGCCACCCCATCATGAGGTCTGGGAACATCTCACACTATTACACAACATTTTGTCACTATCCCTACAATCCCTCGCCCCGCATATTGGAGGGTCATTCCTGTGACTTCTGAACAGTGTCATACTTTGCAAACACCTTCTTTTCATCCTTCTGCATAAGGACATCATTTCTCCTATTGGAAATTTCATCAAAAAGAACACAAAACCTATGTTTTGGCCTTGGTGCAGATAACCAGTTCACCCGTCGCGCCGATGTGGAATATTTGCACTATATCCCACGCCACCTGGCTCTTTGTCTCAGTGCAATGCCTGCGCCAAGCTATTTTAGGAATGTTTTTTAAAAATTAGAGGCGAAAGTTTCCTTCTAACGACCTCAGGGATGAGTCACTAGAAGAGGTTAAGTTCATCAACCACGGATCTCCCTGTTTAGGTAGTGGTTTCCATCTTCCATGGAACACTCCTTGAAGATAGGCCTCCCTTCCATAATTATAGGGATCCTAACCTCTTCCTCTCCCTCTATATAAACATGCCTTCTCCCTTTATGAAAGCTAGCTGAACATATAGTCAACGAGCTGAACTTGGAGAAGGATACTATAGCTAAGTAATTTCTATTGAGAAGGTAGAACCAAGGAGAACCCCTTAGAGAGAGTCTCGTCCGAATTCCCGATGAGTCTTTGTGAGACGCGCTCCGCTTGAACCCTGTTGGAGTAGACCGCAATGTCGAAGCTTGGTTGTACTCTTCCTTTCATTTATTAATATACTCGACTATGGTGTTGGTTCCATCGTTGTGTTATGTTGTGTATGTAATGAAATTAATTTAGTCCTCTTCGACTAACTAATAGTTATGAATGTGAATTAGTATGTTTTATACCGTCGTTGTTTCTTGTGTGTGTGCAGGTGTCCGAGCGTGAAAGCGAGCGGATCGTGATCTGTCCAACCAGGAGCGAGCCACTCTTTTCAATGACAACAACAACATAAGATCTTTGGTAAGTCATCTATCGAACCTCCATCCATTCGTTAACTAGGAATCAATATTATAGCTTGTCTTGTTTGTGGCTAGACCCACTCTAGGGCTATTGGGATCGCCTCTGTCCGTAGAGGGGATTTACCTCACCAACAAATTGGAAAATCTGCTGGGGAGTTTCCTTTGAGTTTGTCACTCTTTGACGTCTTAGTCATTCAACGGATTTAGTTGAATGACCATTTCCCTGCTTGTTCCTATTTTTTCATCAGTTATGATCTTTTAGTTTTTTCTTGAAGTGGTGAGTTTGGTCTTGGTTGGGAGAAATTCTTTTTTTTTTCTTGTTCAGGCATTGGTGCTTTTATTTTTCTAACAATAGTGTCGATTGGCGCTAGTTGTCAGTTAGCAACCCGCACCAATTGGCCATTGGCATGCTAGTTATCAGTTAGCAACCCGTGCCAATTGGCCATTGGCACTAGTTGTCAGTGAGAAAGTCGCGCTAGATGGTGCTATTTTCACCCACAAAATTCGTTCC
Organism: Pinus albicaulis; assembly: GCA_034641835.2. Classification (NCBI taxonomy): domain Eukaryota; kingdom Viridiplantae; phylum Streptophyta; class Pinopsida; order Pinales; family Pinaceae; genus Pinus; species Pinus albicaulis. Next base: position 526,717,567 of record CM076580.1, read on the forward strand.
AATTTCAGGGTGTGTGAAAAATTGAGGTTTTTCCCTAACTCCTCCACCAGTGTGTCTTTCCCTTTCATTATTTTTCTCTGTATGCTTGACATGTTCTCTCTTCTACTTTTTCACTTGTGAGCATAGATTACATTGCTCATTGTTCAGCTGGAAAGTCTTCTTTCTTTGATTTCTTGATGTAAAAGGGAATGAATGCCTTGTTTTGGGCTCATGCTTTGGAAGTCCTTTTTATGCTTGACCTCATATGTCTTGTAGCCTTTTGAGGAATTTCATTACAAAGTGTTTAAAACAACGATTGCATTTTTAGTGTTTGTTTGCATCCCTTTTGCATTCATCCTTCATTAAGAAAATTTGCATTCATTTAGTTTTCATCTTAGAGTTTGCTTTTCGTTAAAATGCATTAGATCACATTGCATTGAAAAGTCTTTTTTGAGATCCATCATTGAACTTAGATTACATTGTTTAATGATTGAAAGCTAAAAATCGCATTGAGTGCATTCTCTTTCATTAAAATTATGAATTAAGTAGATTCTCATTTCATTGAAAATGCATTGAGTGCATTCTTATTCTTTCAAAAGAAAAAGAAATTGTGCATAGATTACAATTGCATAGTTTTCAAAAAAGAGGATTTTGCATAGATTACATTGCATTATTCACATCGTTGAATGTTTTCGATTACTTTTGGATAGTGAAAGTCATCTAGTTTGGAAAAAGTTTAATTTGCAGTATTACTGTATGTTGCATCATTATTTGAGACTCTTCCCTTAACTAGATAGCATTCATCGAATTGAAAGATTTCTTTTCTCATATAGCTGCATATAGGAGATTCAGATGACAGTGGTAGGGCCTTGAAAACGAGACCTAATCCAAGATCAATGTTAAAATCTATTTCAATTAACCTAAGGCAACATTGAAACCTAACGAAATATTCTATTGGTCTAAGTTAGAGAAGTGTTCCACCGTCTTAAAACCTAGTAGCCGTCATTTGCCATCTAGCTTCAGACAATGCTAGTATGGACTTGTGCTCCTCGTACCGTCGAGTATATAAAATGATACCCCTCTAGGTTGCAATCCTTTTATCCATAGGAAGCTGAGTCTTCCACCCCGTAACCATGATACACCGAACATAGCGTTCGGGGAGACTACCTGCACGTACGTCAAGTCCTTAGTCATTTATGTTTCATTTGATAACCAAGGTGTATATGGCAGTTCACGGAAACTTGGTATACCCTCTTGCTTAGATTACCTGAGCAGTCATTTTTGTCTTTTTGTGACTCTCTAAAAGTGGAAATATCATCAAGCGCTTGTCCTTTCACGCTCGTTTCAACCTGAAAGTGATAGAGTCACCTTTTTCTTGTTTCTCGACTCTTAAAAAATGAAACGACAGAGTTTTGTTTCAATGTTTTAAAATATTAACTTCCCACAAAATATTCCTGGTTAAATTTATCTTCCTTAGCGTTTTGTTTTACGATTGTTTCCAATGGAAAATTTTCCAGAGTTTTCCATCCAAGGAATCCCCTTCGAAGGGAATCCTGGTTCTTTTCCTGCTTTTGGAAATGTTGGTGCTCCTTATATGGAAACATTATCCCTTCCTGAGTTAAATGTTGGTTTTCCTGTCTGGTTGTTCTCGACCTCTGTGGTCTCAAGTATTCCACCCTTTATAAAACCATCTCCTCCACCTGAACAACATCATGTTGATTCTAAGGTGGACCTCTCCCCTTCTTCACCTATTTCTTCGTCCTCCTCTTCTACTTCACTTGGTGAAAGTATAGATTCAGGTAACCAGGTGGCTAAGAAGAAGAAGAAGAAGAAGACAAAAAATAAGAAGTCAGATAAAGGAGAGGCTAGCTCTATGGCTATTGCACCTAAGAAACCATCCATCAATAAACCATCCAACCTTCCACGGAAATTAAAATTCCCCTGCATGTTGTGCAAAGGTGACCATATCCTTCGATATTTCCATGGCATTACCAAGGTACTTGAAGCATGGTCCGATGGTCGTCTGTCGTTGCCTTTGGCTTCTAGAAGTCATATTGGTGAAACATCTTTGACTAGTACTGATAAGACTCATAAGAAACAGGGTAAGTTTACCAATCCCTGTAAGTTGTGTGAAGGGAATCATCCCATTCACCTTTTTCCGTACATGGATGAATCCAAGAGAGTGTTGGAAAACCCTAATATTTTTACACCCTGCCTTCTAGCTGGTTACCGGAAGCTTTCTTCGAGTCCTCCACTAGTTGATTCAACGATCAGTCAAGATTCATCTTTGGTTGATCCCACTCCCCCAGAAATTCAAATTCATGAATCCATTCTTGACCAACCATTGGTCATGGAATTGGTCGATCTAGTCCCGCATATAGTTCATCAGGTATTTTTCGTCAAAAATGGATCTCAAACCCCTCACATTCCTCTTGTTTCTTCAGATTCCTTGGACCTAGAGAAAGATCATCCTGTCCTTGTGATTCAAGAAGTTTTCCTTCCTGCTCCCGTGATGGAGGTCCAGGAGGATGCTCCTCTTGCTCTGGTGACACCAGGGGATGACCATCTTAGCTCAATGGTACCCCCTCCAAGAAGTTTGGTCGCTTCCTTTGATTGGATTCGATTTGCGGGATACCGCCTTCCTTCTTAAGTGCCTTTTGAGATCATGGTATAGGTCTTCAATATGATTGTACCTAGCATGATTATAGATGAAGGCGCATTTGTTAGTGTTTTTTCTTCAACTACTTGGCAAGCTTTTGGTTCTCCACCTCTTATGCCTATTACCAAGAATATGTTGGCTTTTAACAGAGGAACTAGTCAACTGTTAGGGATCCTTCCGAAGTTCCCTATTACTTTGGGAGGGAAAACTATTTATATAGATTTCATGGTTGTTCCAAGACCCTTGGATTTTAATTTACTCTTGGAATGCGACTATGCTTATACCATGGGTGTGATTGTCTCCTTCCTCTTTCGTGTGATCTGTTTTCCACATAAAGGTCGGATCGTGAGCATTGATCAGCTTTCATTTTTTGGTCCTTACGTGACATCTGGTCCACCATTGTCCCTTCCAGGTCTTTATCTGCTAGTTTAATCTTCCCCGCCACAGGTTACCTATCCCATGCCTGCATTCAGTGATAGTGTTTTCGTGCACCGTGTGCTGGGTGCATTGGATCCTGATTTCCGAGATGTTGTTCTCCCATCCAGTGTGGAACTCTTAGAAGCCATGACTTCTTATTCATCATGATGAAAGGTTGTGGAGAAAAATTCATTTCCTTTTGTCAAGCTCCCTAAAAAATGAAACAATATGTCATGAGAATAGTTCTTTTAATGTGTCAACCTCGTTAAAACAATGAAACACATTCCCGTTCAATTCGAGTCTTTGATTAGATCTTGTAAAATCCTAGTCAAGTCTTTCTCTTGGTCTCATAAATGAACCTTCATTCCTTCCACGTGTCAGTAACTAGTAGTCTACTCCGGTGAATGCACTGAAGCTTGGGGGGCATGTACCTCGAATTGAGTCACCATGCTGGGGGCATGCAAGTCTTTTTTCAAGCATAGTTTATCTTTGTTTTGAGCTTGTGTAAAAATAAACTGACTTCAAGCATAATTTATCTTTGTTTCAAGCTTGTATAAAAATGAAACCATTACCTCTCATGATTGCCATTTTATCAGCCCGTTTTTTGAGATGAAACTTGGTTTTCTTATTTCATCGTCCCCATCTACTTGGCCGATCATACGCCTTCACTTGATTGTTTTACCCATTCCTGAGGAACCACTGCAATGAGTGGTCTTGTTAGCCAGCCTCTTGACCTTATCTTGTTCTGATCAATTCCACCATTACCAGAACCAGTTGCTACCCTTTATACCACTCAACTTTCAGCTCTTTTTTGACTCTTAAAAATTGAAAATATTGTTGAGACTCTTGTCATTTTGAACTCGTTAAATGGCTACGAAACAATATCTATCCAGTATACGTTTACCCCTATTTTGGGTTGGGATAGATTATTTACAAAAAAGGAATACCTTAGCCTATAGCGACTAAGAGGTTCTCTCAGACACAGTTTTCTACCTTTTAGGATCTATGAGACTACCTACGAAAAGGGACTACTGGAGTTTTCTTTCCTGCCTTCTTCTCAAACTCTCTAAACATGAAAAGATGTCGAGTTCTTCCTTTTCTAGACTTGTTAAATCCTGATGACATCGGACTTTGTCACCATGACACTATCTCGAGTTCCTCCTTCCTAGGGCTCGTAAAATGTACTAGGTTGGATTTGTCCGAAGGACAAACTTACATCGCAAGCATATGGTATCCCCTTCAAGCTTGTTTACAAAAATAATTGGGGTACTTGCCAGAAATGGTGGGGGAAAATGGAACCAAAATTTAGTCGGCAGTATGTCAATCTTGAACATGGAACTTGTCTGCATTCGTGTCGAGTTGGGGACATCTCACTTCAATTTTTGTTTGCCTCCATGGGTTTGGGTAATCTCTTTTGACTGCTCATCTTCCCTTTGCCTCATCACCATGACCTTGGATCTCTTGATGTCAAATACTTCCAAATCTAGTGTTGTTCCACCAATATGTTCAAGAGAAGTTTTTCCTCTGCAATTTTCATCCTCCATATGATTCTCTGTTGTTCTTAATTCGAAAATCATCATATTCCTCTATCTTGTGTCGATGATGTGGGAAACATCATGGCCCTCCTTTGACCAGGTCACTTCTTGTCGACTTCAGCTCATTTTCCAAGAAGCTGATCTAGAGACTCCCTTTAGGTTCCCTGGAGCCTGCATACCTTAATGGCATGTTCTTTGCATCCGATGCAAGGTTCACATCATCATCCTTCGATTGGACGGTTCTGCGGGTGTTCGACACCAGATCACTGTTCGCATTCTATGGATTGTACCTTTTGTACATTGAGAGCCATTGTCATTATTGGTGGTTTCTCTCGCGTCTGTTAAAAAATCTCATTATTCGCTGGTAATTAGACGATGTTCCTGCATGTTCGACTTCAATTCATCTATTTGCATGCTCGAACTTGTACTTTCTTCGGGTCGAGATGGAGCACAAGACCCTAGGTTTTGGTTGATGAGATCAAGGCTGCGGGTTCTTTGTTGATTACTATGACTTATTACATGAATCTTCTGATTGGATGGCTGCGACCATACCTTAGTCTATTTTTTGATCCTTATTGCTGGATGGCTACATCCATACCTCAGATCTCACTTTTTATGTACTCTATTATGGATGGCTATGCCCATGCCACATATCATGTATTAGAGATATTAGTTGTATTTGTACTTGCAGGTTTTCTGACAGTAGTGTTTGTGTCGAAAGCGTTCTCATAAAGCATTTCACCCCTCCCTCTCTCTCTCTCGGACCTCATGCTTTAGGGGGCATCTGTTACACATCATTTTGTCACCGTCCCTGCAATCCCTCACCCTGCATATTGGAGGGTCATTCCCGTGACTTGTGAACAATGTCATACTTTGCAAACACCTTCTTTTCATCCTTCTACATAATGACATCATTTCTCCTATTGGACATTTCCTCAAAAAGCACACAAAACCTATGTTTTGGCCTTGGCGCGGATAGCTAGTTCACCCCTCGCGCCGATGTGGAAGATTTTCACTAGAGCTTGTGCCGCCTGGAACTCTGTCTCAGTTTAGTGCCCGCGCCAAGCTGTTTTAGGAATTTTTTTTTTAAATTAGAGGCATAAATTTCCTTCTAAGCACCTCAGGGATGCGTCACTGGAAGAGGTTAAGTTGATCAGCCACGTATCTCCCTCTTCAGGTAGTGGTTTCCATCTCCCAAGGAACACTCCTTGAAGATATGCCTCCCTTCCATAATTATATGGATCCTAACCTCTCCCTCTCCCTCTATATAAACAAGCCTTCTTCCTTTACGAAAGCTAGCTGAACATATAGCCAAGGAGCTGAACTTGGAGAAGGATACTATAGCTGAGTAATTGCTATTGAGAATGTAGAACCAAGGAGAACCCCTTAGAGAGAGTCATGTTCGAATTCCCTATGATTTTTTGTGAGACGCGCTCCGCTTGAACCCTGTTGGAGGAGACCGCAACGTCAAAGCTTGGTTGTACTCTTCATTTCATTTATTAATATACTCGACTATGGTGTTGGTTCCATCATTGTGTTATGTTTTGTATGTAATTAAATTGATTTAGTCCTCTTTTACTAACTAATAGCTACGAATGTGAATTATTATGTTGTATATTGTCGTTTTTTCTTGTGTGTGTGTAGGTGTCCGAGCATGAAAGTGAGCGGATCGTGATCTGTCCAACCAGGAGCGAGCAACTCTTTTCGATGACAACAACAACATAGGATCTCTGGTAAGTCATCTATCAAACCTCTGTCCATTCGTTAACTAGGAATCAATATTATATCTTGTCTTGTTTGTGGCTAGACCCACTCTAGGGCTAGTGGGATCACCTCTGTCCGCATAGGGGATTTACCTCACCAACACACACATTCCTTATAAATTTTGGGAAAATATGTTGAATCCCTAGACAACCAAGTATATGATTCTCAACCATGTGATAATGAGTTAGAGTTGATAACATGAGAAACAACCAAGTTAAAGTGAAATTATGGATCCCTTTTATTGATTTGGGGCAACTAATGACTAGATCCAAGGTACACCACCCTCTAGTCCACTCTCCTGGAATAAATGTATTTAATTTCATATGGGAGGACCCACAAAAAATGAGGCAATAAGGAGTCCTCGACAAATGTGCGAGGGATATTAATGTGACAAATAGATACTAACACTAGGGAGTATGATGGAGAATGATCAGGTGGGTGGACTTATGACTTCCCTTGTTAGATAATGACATGCAAGGTTGACTTGGAAATGACTGATATGATTCTAGAGGGGATGGTTAATTAATCAAACAGAGGATTTTCAAATACAAATCAAGACATCTAAGGGTCAAATCTCAATAATACATGATGTACAACACAAGGAGGAGATGAAATATTGTAACAGGACTAAATGGGGTTTTGAACAAACTCCATGGAACATAATTATGATTAGTGTTTGATGCTCTGAAAAAGGGTGATTCAATGATGATTCCACAAGGAATATGCCCAAAAGTGACACTTAAAACATGAGTAAAAATTGGTTACTCATGACAAAACCCAACACATAATTCGATAGGTGCAAAGAAAAAAATGGTATCGGTGTACGAGTGAAAGATATGAAAAGAATTGATTTAGAAATAGGAGACTCAACACCTTGTGGAAAAAATGGCTTTTAGATGAAGTATTGAATATATAAAAATCAATGGCCATAATGATTCTTGGAAGAATATTTCTTGATGAATAATTAAGGGATAAAAGGATGAGGGGATGAAATACTAGAGATGTTTTAGAGTCATCCCCAAACACCAAGTCAAACAATGGAGACCAGATGGTGAGAGTGGCATTACATAGAGTAGGTTGTTTGAATATATATTATCAATCATATGTTCTATGTGAAGTATGAAGGGCTCATCAGAGAGGCTGGTAGGATACCCAAGGGAGGAAAGGATAATTAACGTTACCTAAACCATTTGGGTTTAGGTAAATATTGATGTTAATCAAATTAGAAGGGGCCCATGGGGGTCATAATGCCCCTAAGGATCACATACTTCACCCCAACATATGATTATGGAGAGGACAAATTAGTTATGCAAACATAGGAATGATGCCCCCTATTGGATACATATGTAGCATGCTATGGACATGAAAGGTGTATTTAGAATAGTGCATATCAAACAATTTTATGGATTATTTTAGTACATAATATGATTATGCACTTTTTTTTGTAGTCACCATTTGTTTTCATGATTTTCTTCTTATGGAAAGAAAGGATGAATACAATAGGAGAAAGGAAATAGTGGAGTGCAGAGCTCATTTCGTACTGCATATATGATTCAAATGGAATAATTTCATGGGTTCACAAATATGATGTCACCATATCAAATATTGGATTCAAATATAATGAACTGGTGCTCACCTAGACGAAACTGGGGTTGAAAAACAAATATTGTTGTGAAACCAGCTCCAAAAATAGAATAAAAGAGATATCAACACCTTAGAAATAAGCCACTTTGAGGTTGATCCAGGTGGATATCGGTGGCCTCCCACCTATTCCATTTGGACCTGCAGCATCAATTCTTTCAGTTTTTCAGCTTCAGCACAACTTACTATTTTTAGCAGGTTTTCGGGTCTTGCACACCCGGAGCTGTTTTGGGGACTTAATGATCCAGGTGGATATTTATGGCCACCCAATGAGTCTATTTCAACCCCCACCATCAGTTCTTTTAGTTTTTAAGTTTCAACACAACTTACTATTTTTAGTAATTTTTCGGGACCTGAACTTCCGAAGCCATTTTGAGCCCCTAAACGATGTTTTTTTGGAAAATGGGGAGAAAAATGGGTCGTAGATCAATTTTTCTCACTTAAAAGTTGTAGTCCTCAGATATATCTTTCTAACGAGCTATTGAGTGCATCAAACGGAGATCGAATGCCAAAGTTACGTCCCTGGGAAGTTGAAAAATCAATTTTCCCAAACGAGGCCCACAGTTTTGGCACTTCATCTCCTAGGGTTACGTTTTTGGACGTTTTAGATTTTACATTGTTTCTCAGAAATAAATAGGCCTTCAAGCCTCATTGTAACATAGTTCAGGGGGCTGGGAGCTGACACATATCTTCTCAGAGATAAGCACTACCAGTGCCCTAGCTCCCCACATCTCCATCATGTCTGCATTGCAACACAGTTTAGGGGCTGGTAGCCGCCACATCTCTTATCAGGGATACGCTGCCAATACCCTAGCTCATTTTTTTCAATTATTTCTGTAATATGCTTGTGAGTCTCAATGTAACATAGTTCAGAGGCCTATGTACGCCACATCTCTTCTCAGAGATACGCTACCAGTGCCTTAGCTATTTATTTCAGTCATTTGTTTTATTAATAAAATGAAGCATTATTTTCGCTGCATCTCTATATCTATGGCTATATGTGTATTCTATTGTGCTCCTGCAATAAATCTAAATCAGTGGTATCAAAGTGGTCTGCTCTTTCTCTGTTTTTCTTTTCATTTCCCTAACATGGCCAAGGTATAAGGATTTGAACCACACGACGTCGACAACCCCCCATGGCGAAAAGAAAGAAAGACGAGGGAGCAGGAGATCCTATCAAAATATTGCTCGAGGAGGCCCTAGAGAAATAGAGGAACACAATTATGGATAAATTTTTCCAGATCCTTCAATGGCTGCCCATCGACGACACATCTACATCCAGCACGTCCGCCAACAGGTCTGCGACATCCTGGACAAATCCAACACCAAGTTCAGCAGAATTTTCACCCCCCCATGGAGGAACCTAATGCAATGGAGACCATTGATTCCTAAGGAGGGAGGAGCGATCCAGGTGGATATCGGTGGCCTCCCACCTATTCCATTTGGACCCGCAGCATCAATTCTTTTAGTTTTTCAGCTTCAGCACAACTTACTATTTTTAGCAGGTTTTCGGGTCCTACACACCCAGAGACGTTTTGGGGACTTAATGATCTAGTTGGATATTGGTGGCCACCCACTGAGTCCATTTGAACCCCCACCATCAGTTCTTTCAGTTTGTAAGTTTCAACACAACTTACTATTTTTAGCAGTTTTTCGTGTCCTGAACTTCCGAAGCCATTATGAGGCCCTAAACAACGATTTTTGGGAAAACAGGGAGCAACATGGGTCGTAGATTGATGTTTCTCACTCAAAAGTTGTATTCCTCAAATATATATTTCTAAAAAGATATTGAGCGCGTCAAACGGAGATCGAATGCCAAAGTTACGTCCCTGATAAGTTGAAACACCAATTTACCCAAACAGGGCCCACAGTTTTGGTGCTTCATCTCCTAGTGTTAGGTTTTTGGAAATTTCATATTTTACATTGTTTCTCAACAATAAATAGGCATTCGAGCCTCATTGTAACGCAGTTCAAGGGGCTAGGAGCCGACAAATCTCTTCACAGAGATAAGCGCTGCCAGTGCCCTAGCTCACCACATCTCCATCATGTCTGCATTGCAACACAGTTCAGGGGCTGGTAGCCACCACATCTCTTCTCGGGGATACGCTACCAGTACCCTAGCTCATTTATTTCAATTATGTCTATAATAGTCCTGCGAGCCTCAATGTAACACAGTTCAGAGGCCTGCGTACGCCACATCTCTTCTCAGAGATACGCTACCAGTGCCGTAGCTATTTATTTCAGTCATTTGTTTTATTAATAAAATGAAGCATTATTTCTACTGCATATTTGTATCTATGGATATATGTGTATTCTTCTGTGCTCCTGCAATAAATCCAGATCAGAGGGGGAAACCTGCAATACATTACATGAATGAACAATTCTTGGATGATACAAATTACAAAACATCCTTTCTATATATAGGTGTCCATGGGGCCACAATGTAATCCTAGCTGACCTAACAATAATAATTTAAGGGCACAATAATAAAATATGGGGGTTACAGGGGTACAATAATAACAATAAGGGGGTTACACTAACAACAATAAGGGACTATACTAGTAATATATGGACCTAGCATGCCCCTCTCCTTCAAAAAAGTGTTGTCCTCAACTCTTGAGTAGCTCTGGGTGCGTCTATATAAAATTATCATCCTCCCATGTAGAATCTTCAGTGGGTAAGTTCTTCCACTTGATGAGATACTCTGAAATTGATCGATTCCATAGCTTTCAAGTTCTTGTTTCTGTGACTACTTTAGGTTCCAATATGGTTTTTCCTTCCTCATAAAGTTCTAGAAATATTGTTTAAAATGGAAGATTTTCACCTATAACCTTCTTTAAGCATGAAACATGGAAAACTGGATGCACTCGTGAAGAAGCAGAAAGCTCCAATTTGTATTCCATAGTACCAATCTTTTGCAACACCTTATAAGGGCCATAGTACTTTGGCGATAATTTATTATCCTTCTTAGCTTGCTTGAGGGAAATTTGTTTGTATGGTTGTAACCGTAAAAATACTCAGTCTCCTACATCAAAAATTCTCTCACTGCGATGTTGATCTGCCTGTTGTTTCATTCGATTTTGTGCCAAATTCAAGTTATCCTTTAAGAGTTGGAGAACTTCTTGTTGATACTCGATGTGATCTTCCACTTCTTGAACCTTCTAATTTTCTCTTAAAGATGATGTGATGGATGGTGGATGATGTCCATAAAGTGCCATAAATGGGGTCATTTTTGCTATAGTATGGAACGAAGTGTTATACCACCATTCAACGAGAGATAACCACTTGACCCATTGTGTTTTTTTATCAGATACAAAACAATGAAGACATCCTTCCAAACATCTATTTACTATCTCAGTTTGACCATCAGATTGAGGATGATAAGATGAGCTATGAGCTAATTTAGTACCCAAACAATAAAATAACTTCGTCCAAAAATTTCCAGTAAAAATGGGATCTCTGTCGCTCACAATAACCCTTGGGCTTCCATGTAGCTTTTGAATTGTGTCCATAAATGTAGTAGCAACTGTACTTTCTTTAAATGGATGAGATAATGCACAAAAGTGTGCATACTTGGTAAGTCTATCAACTACCACCATGATGACACTCTTCCTTCGGACTTAGGTAAACCTGTGATAAAATCCATTGAAATCTCCTCCCAACGTTGACTTGGAATGGATAAAGGTTGTAGAAGTCCCGGGGTCTTAATTGTTTCCACTTTATTCTGCTGGCAAACCAAACATTCCGCCACAAACTTTTGAATATCAGATTTAAGGCCATCCCAAAAAAATTCTTTCTTCACCCAGTGGTAAGTTTTTAAAAATCCCGAGTGTCCTCCTAAAGGAGAAGTGTGCAATTCCAGAAGAATCTTTTGTTTTAGTTGGGAATTCTTACAAAGATATAAGTGATCTTTGTACCATAAGGAATCATTTTTACAACTAAATGTATCAGATGTACTAGGATCTTGCTGCAACTTTTGAATGAGTGTCCATACATCTTTTTCCTTCTTCCATTCATCTCTTGCTTCGGTTATCCAATCTGGTTGGATAATAGAAATGTCACAAAGAAATGCTTCCACCTCTTCATTCTTTCTTGAGAGTGCATCTGCAACAACATTAAGCTTTCCTTTTTTGTAGATTATTTCAAATTCATAACCCAACATCTTTGTGACCCATTTTGCTGCTCTTCTGAAGATAGTCTTTGTTCCAAAAAGTGTTTAAGACTATCATGATCAGTTTTTACCTTGAAGTGTCTTCCCATTAGGTAAGTTCGCCATTTCTTTAGTGCATGCAGTATTGCTAACATTTCCTTCTCATAAATAGGTTTTTGTAAATACTTTCCCTTGATTGGATGACTTTCAAAAGCAATGGGTCTTCCTTCCTGCATTAAAACTGCACCAATTCCATTTCCTGAGGCATCACATTCCACAATAAAGGTTTTTGTGAAGTCCGGTGTAGCTAAGACCGGTGCTAGGCACATTGCCTCTTTAAGACGTTCAAAGGCCTTAGTTGCTTCAGGAGTCCATGAAAATGCATCTTTCTTCAATAATGTTGTTAGAGGTGCTGCTATTCTCCCATAATTCTTAACAAACTTGCGATAATACCCCGTTAACCCGAGAAATCCTCGCAACTTCTTTATGGTTGTGGGGACTTTCCATTCCTTAATGGCTTTAATTTTGTTAGGGTCTACCTTAACACCCTCGTGAGATACAATATGACCCAGATATTCCACTTCTTGTACTCCAAAGAAACATTTGGATGTTTTTGCATATAATTGTTTCTCCTGCAATAGTTTGAGCACCCTGTCAACATGTTCAACATGATCCTTCCAAGACTTGCTGTAGATTAGTATATCATCAAAAAGTACTAGCACAAATTTTCTAAGGAAGGGTTTGAAAATGGAATTCATCAACCCTTGAAACGTAGAAGGTGCATTGGTAAGGCCAAAAGGCATGACCAAAAATTCATAATGACCCTCATGAGTTTGAAATGATTTTTTTGGAATATCTTCAGTCTTCATTCTAATTTGATGATATCCTGAACAAAGATCCAACTTGGTAAAATAAATTGCTCCATGTAATTCATCCAATAATTCATCAATCACAGGAATGGGAAATTTATCTTTAATGGTGAGCTTATTGAGCTCCCTATAATCTGGACTCGTGCACCATGATCCATCCTTCTTGTGTACCAATACTACAGGGGCAGAGAAAGAACTTTGACTAGGTTGAATTATACTTGCCTCTAACATTTCTGCAATCCTACGTTCAATTTCCCTCTTTTGGACATAAGGATATCTATAAGGCCTTGTGTTTGGAGGAACACTTCCTCGAATCAAATGAATAGCATGATCATGATCACAAATAGGTGCAAATCCTTTGGGAGTTTCAAACACCTTGGAATGATTTTCCAAGACTTTTTGGAGATCTGCAGAAATAGATGATTTTGATGTTGGAACTTCTAGTGAGCATAATTTTGCAATTATGCCTCGTTGTTCTTTCTTTAGAAGCTTTGTCATGACATTATAGCTTATTATCTTTCCTGGCCTCCCTACAATACTCCATAATTCAAATTCCTTTCCTTCTGAAAAAAATTTCAAGAAAAGTTCTTGAAAATTAAAAGCTACCGTCCCCAAAGGTTCTAACCATTGTACTCCTAGTACAACATCAACACCTCCCATAGGAATGGAAAGAATTGGACTATTCAATACATATTCCCCCATGGTTAGCTTGATATTATGGCATTTTCCAGAGCAATTTATAGTTCCTCCATTTGCAACCATCACTTGACATTCTGGTGCCGGGTATAGGAAACAATTTAATTCCTTGGCTACCTTACAATGAATAAAATTATGGGTGCTACCTGAATCAATCAACACTATTACCTTTTTCTTCTTGATTTGTCCTACTATCTTGAGAGTTTGAGGAGTGGTAATTCCTTCCAGTGCATTACACGATATGGTCGGATTCATTTCTTCCTCTTCTAGGGTTGGTTCCCGGTGTATATCCTCTTCTTGTTCATTTTCTTCTTCCTCTTCACAATCTATGTAAAATAATTTCTTCTCAACACACTTATGACCTTTAGTGTATTTGCTATCACAACTGTAGCAAAGCCCTTTTGCTCTTTTTTCTTCAAATTTTTGTGGTGTCAACCTTGTAGGTTGTGGAAATCTAGGAGTAGCAACACTTCCCTCTTTATAGAAGTGAGTGGTAGGCTTCCTTGTCGCCATACTTTTACATTCAATTTTTCTTGCCAACCTGAATGCCTTCTCCAATGAATCAGGTTCCAAAACGCGAACTTCATGTTGGATGTTATCCTTTAAAGTACCTATGAAGAGATCAATCCTGTGTTCCTATGGAATATCAGTTACCCTTATATTGAATTTTTGGAAGTCCTCAATGTGCTTCCCCACTAAACCCTTTTTTTGAGATTTATCAATTGGCTAAAGAAGGTGTTGCTCTTTGTATCCTCATAATGTGCTACATTTCCTCCGTAAAAATTGACCAAGTGACAATTGTTTTACGGGAGCAAAGCCATCGATACCATACAAATGTATTTTGTTATAAATGTAAAGTTTCAATGCATACCTTTTCTATGTTTTGCACATTATGGAGATAAAAATATTGCTCCATATGTAGTATCCATGTTATAGGATCCTTTCCATCAAACTTCCTCATATCCATTTTTGGAATATGGTGGTTCTTCCCGCCAACATTAGAGTTTATGAAGTCACGATTAACATTTATTTTTTTCTCATCATGAGTTTCCTCTATTATATTTTCACCATTAGGAAACATTTCTTGTATCAACTTTGTCAAACCTTCCATGTCTGCTTTTAGATCATTCTTCATTTTTTCCATGTTGTCTTTCATTTTTTCATCGATCTCAGCTTCCATGTCATCCATCTTAGATTCCATGCCATCTATATTAGATTCCACGCCTTTCTTCAAACCATCCATATTATTATTCAAACCATCCATCTTTGCTTCCACGCCTTTCTTCAAAACTTCCATTTTATTTTTTTTTCCTCTTTGCGAGAGCGAAATTTGGTGCACTTGCTCTTGTAATTTTGATAGATCATGTTGCAATTATTCATCTTAATGAGTCATAGTAGAGCCTTCTGAAGGCTTAATGGGTGTTGAATTATTTTTACAGGGAATTTTTTAGAACCCAATACTGATATATATTCTACAATATGCCCTTGTAATTGATTCAAATTGATTCTTCAAACAAGACTAATGCAATTCGGAAAAACAATAGACACCTTTTTTCTTGCTTTTGAGGAGCTCAATATTGAAACTGGATTAACTTTGTGATTGCGGCTCTTCAATATCTGAAATTTGGCACTGAGGTAGCCTTCTGAATTATCTTTCAAATGCGACAGGTCTGACTTGATTTGAATCATCAAAAGCAAAGTTATGTCAAATCTCCCACAATGACCTAATTATGGACTGGTTCAGTAGAGCGAAATCGTACAACTTGCCACGTGTCAATTTTTCTTCTTTTAGCTCTGAAATTGACAGAAAATAAACTAAATTCCATGTACTTGTGACAAATTTTTACGGCACTCCAATCCAATTCTTAAAGAGATATTTATGAAGATTTTCCCACGATCACCTCTTTGAGATGAAATTCTGGAGCCTGAAAAAACACTACCTTCCACAGATCATATCTCCGAAAATATTGTGAATCAAGCTCTAAAATTTTGCAACGAGTTTCCTCGGGATTTCCTCTTCACACCTTAAACATTTCAGATTTTGAACCTTCGTAGAAAAAAGGTTATAGCACAAATTCCATGATGACTTGTTTAGATTAAATTTAGGAGCCTGCAAAAAGACCTAAATTCCACAGATCATATCTCCGAAAACATTGCGAACCAAGCTCTGAATTTTTTTTACGATGTTCCTTAGGATTTCAATTTCGCACCCTAAAAATTTTAGTTTTTGAAACTTCGTAGAAAAATTTTTATAGCGAAAATGCCACGATGACCTGTTTGGAACAACGAAACCCTAGAATTCAAAGCTCTGATACCAAATGTTGTGAAACCAACTCCAAAAATAGAAGAAAAGAGATATCAACGCCTTATAAATAAGCCACTTCGAGGGGGAAACCTCCAATACATTACATGAATGAACAATTCTTCGATGATACAAATTACAAAACCTCCTTTCTATATATAGGAATCCATGGGGCCACAATGTAATCCTAGTGGGGCCACAATGTAATCCTAGCCGACCTAACAATAATAATTTAAGGGCACAATAATAACAATATGGGGTTACAGGGGTACAATAATAACAATAAGGGGGTTACACTAACAACAATAAGGGACTATACTAGTAATATAGGGACCTAACAAAGATGTCTATGGGACTGGGTTGTTATTGGAAGATATGGTAATAATTAACTGGATCATCCCCATGGTAATCTAAAGTGACATGAGACTCTAGAGGCTCTTCGATATGGGGAACAATAATGGAAATATATTCAACACTAATATGTGTGATATGAGGTTTTGGGAGAATGTATTCTTCTAGACCTTGAAAATTGGATGCCACCTTACCCAAAAATTGTGTGGCAACGCAAGGGCCACAAGGTAGATGTGTTTAGAATTTCTAGGTTCGAAGTAAGGGGTTATTGAAACAATCATCATCATGGGATACATGATTAAAATACACAATGTATTTTAGGGGATACCAATGAATAGTGGAGGGAATATCCATCGATGTTAAGATCGAAGTAAATTCAGAAATTGAACCTAAAGATACACACTCAGAAAGTTCAAAGGAGTATAAATATGTCGATCCCATGGGTGACGATAGGTAAATAATGGGTACAAAATTATTTTCCATTTCCACATTAGGAAGTATAATCATGATAGTGGGTTGAAAAACCTCCTTCCCTAGAAAACAAGAGGTTCTAGGGTCAATAGGTAGAGTTGAGACTTCACTACGAGCAACATCCATATCATGAAGAACAAAATGGTATCGTGAAAAATAGTGGAGATGAGGGTAGTGATGTGATTATTTTTTGTACGTATCAAAAAAAGGGCATGGGTAATTTATGCATAAAATCTTGTTATTTTTTCATGATTCGAGTAAGGTGGCTTGCACCTTAGGGACATTAGGGTATGGTTGGATTTCTTCCTTAAAAATCACACCCTATATAATAGGGAGAGTAGGGAAATTATAGGTGGCATGACCATGGATTTCACACAAAGAGCATGGAGGAGTAGGCGTAGGGGCTGCAAATGGAGTGCCTTCCACTTCGGTTGCCTTATATTTTCCCCTTCACCAGTTTATTTTGCAACATGACTAGGTTCCTATTAGGGTGGAGCTATAATTAAAGCAATGATAGGGGCAGTGGGAACTAGTTGTATTGGCATAAAAGAAACGTAAGGTTTGAGTTGATCGGGAGGGGTGTTGGGAGGAGGATAAATTCACATATTGCAATATCCAAGGTGAAATTTGGTAAAATCAACATAGCCATCACATGTGTGGTGACTATTATCGAAGATGGAATTAGGAAACGTATCTGGCCAAATGGATGGTGTCCAGGAGGAACTCCTCTATGTGGGGAATCATGATTTTCATTAGACCAAAACCCGTAGGTGTTAGTCAACGATAAGATTTGTAGAGGTATGGATCTAGGAGAGGTGGTTATTCCATGTCGTGAAACACACAAGGAGTGTTGGGTGTGTGTTATATTATTTCCACGACTAGTCACATGCACAAGGGGGACAAAATCCCCCCCTGTTCATTTGTGTTTTTGGACCTATATTACGTGGGCGGACCTAGCTATGGTTTTGGGCATGATGGTTTTTTTCCATGATATTTTGTAGATCTGGTCAAGGGAACTAAAATTATGTTATAATCCAGGGTTAATGGATTGGGGTTTATGAATTATTCGACATGTACACATATGCATTGTAACATTGAAAGGAATAATAATGGAAAATCAATCTGGCAGTCTCGGTTTTGGGATCCAAGGAAAAATATATGTGTATTTTTTTATGTTTTATGTTTTTTCCATTATTTATTTTATGTTATAAGAATTCATTTGCAGGTAATTTAGGTATAGGGTTAGAACCTACAGGGAGCATTGGTTTATCCAATGTCTAACAATATCCCCCACAATGCAAGTTAGTTGTGTATCAAACTCATGACCTATGCTCTAATACCACTTGTTGGGAATCACGATTGTCGTTAGATCAAAACCTACGAGTGTTATTCAATGATCATATATCTAGAGAAAAGGATCCACGAGAGGTGGTTATTCCATTTTTCTAAAAACATGGGGAGTATTTTTTTATCCAATGTCCAACACTCCAAAGGCACCAATTGAGTTTGGAGTATCAAATTGTTACAGAGCTAGATATTGGGAAGAGGTACCAGGTTTTTTAGCAACGTGTGACCCTTGAAGCATGAAAACATTGGAAGAGATAGGCTCAGAAGGAATAGGAAGTGGGCCATAATATGTTCCAACCAAGAAGGAATATTTATAGACTCCCATAGTGATCTTAATTAATTAATGAATTCTATTATCTCCCACCATTGAAGAAATGAAATTCTCAGGAGATGTCTTAGACTTAGGATTGTAGTATGCCAATTGATTGATAGTGACAATCATCTTATTATGGGGGAAGCCCATGGTACAAAAAATGACAGAAATAATTTCTTTCATGGCGTACATGAAACTGAATCCAAGCAAGAGGTTATAAATTAGAGGGGTATCAATGACCTCAACATCGAGCATGAGCTGCTTCTCAACGATGATGATGGAAAAAATTTGGTATAAACTGACAAGTTTCAAAGGGTGACCATCATATATATATATATATATATATATATATATATATATATATATATATATATATATATATATATATATATATATATATATATATATATATATATATATATATAGATATAATGTGATAAGATATGGTGAGATTTTGGGAGAACCAAGCTGTTTCTACACTTAGAAATAAATCTCATAGTTGGACACACTTTCGTCAATGATATGTCACTGAACAACGATGTCCTTAATGAAGACTAGTATCTGGAAGGAAACAGAGGGGAAGGAGAGGATGATTTGATTTTTCAATTTCAAATATGCTCATGTGATCGTGTGAAGGGTCCAAGCTCCCAAAGCATATAGAAGAGAATTTAGCTGATTTGGGAACATTAGGAGAACTTCTAGTGTTGAAATGACAACAAGAGGTTGTACCAAATCATCTACTATGATATAGGTATGGGCAGCTCGGGAGTTGGAAACATTTCGAAATAATGGAACTTTGGCAATCCTGGAATGAAACTTTAACTTTGGGGGATGAATTTTTAAGGTTATGTTTGGTGAGGAAGCAGGTTCAATGGATTTTTTCAGTTGCACATCCAGTGATGATTTATTAGGAGATGAATTATATTGGCGTGATCAAGTTCGAAGGTTGAATTTCTTAGAATTCATCATGAGAATTTGGTAAGATCCATTCCTGATTTGATGAGAGGTCGAAATGAAAGAATTTTTTACATATTTGGTGGCCACATATCCTTGGTTTTGGAAAGGATACCTGAGCACATTTGGCAACATAGAGGGAGGTGTGGATGAAGGAATAATTTTCTTCCCTCTAGAGGAAACTTCATGGTCTTCCCATGTTTTTCAGATCTCACGGAGAAGAACAGTCATGAGTATAGTAACCATAAGTACCACAAAATGCATAAGGTTTTTTATGGGCCTCTAAAATAGGTATAATTTAAGGCCCATTTTAATATTATTTGACATATTACCCTTTCAATATGCATTTGATAATTCCTTTTTCAACATTAATATGTCATTAGGAGGGTTAAGATATATTTTCTATATGTTGTGTGCCTAATGCAATAAATGTGCAAGATATTGAGGTTTTAATATGCATATAATGAAAGAGTCTAGCAGGAGAAGATTATGGGTCTTTTCCCCTGCTACAGGCTAATCACAACTCGACTAGATCAAGGAAATTTACTTCGTCCCCGTGGTTGTGAGAACACTAGGGAACTATATCCTCATTTTTAGGGATTTTGGAGGGAAGCAATCCTTCCTTCAAGGAGGATTCCCATCAAGCACATTTTGTCTAAATAAGGGGCCTTATTATCACAATATGGTTTTAGAAACTCCAGAGGAATATAGTCATCATTATAGAAAGGATTTTGCTTATTATATCGATTTTTCAAGTTTCATGTGTCAACAATTTTGAAGATTAATGAAAAACATTCCTTTTCTCTTAGTCTGATTTTCTTTTAAGGTACCCAAGTCTCCTTGGGTTAGGTATCAACCCAATTTATCAATCCCCATTCTTATACAATTTATTTCCATGCATTTAGTTTAGTTGTGATTTTCTACAAATATTATCTCCAAGAAAATTACTGCCTTTTTAGGGTTTATAAGTGAGTTATTTTCCGAATTTGTTGACATTCACTGTTATGATAAAAAAAAAAATATTTTTCTTCATACAATAGTTGTCTTAATTTTAAATTCAACTCATCCTTTCCATTGTTGTTTTATTTCTTGCAATTAGTAGTTTAGAAGTTGTTTATGCATCTTGATTTTATTAGTTAGCCATGCACTTTTCTTTCAGATAGATATGCATTGTTTCACATGAAAATGTTTTGTTTTTTTCATGCATTTGATTCATTCATAGCATCATCCTATTAGCCACTATTTCACATCTCTGCAAATTTCCAGTGAGCCAAATTCTTCCTAACTGGGCCACAAGAAACCCTCAGTTTTGTATTTTCCTTGTATGATTTGATTTATTGAGTGTAACTAATCTTCATAAGGACCTATTTTCATTCCACAACATTCCTACACCTTTTCCACTCTTCAAACAACATCAAGACTTCATAAATTTTCTCTTGGATGTTTCCTATAGAAAAATAACACCATCATGTAGAAATACACAGATTTCCTTAGAACACCTCCAAATTTGCACCAAAATATTGTCTATCATTCCTTAAAATTTTACAACACCCATTAGACCTTGGATATGGATTTTAGAGGCTTAGATAGCCCTTAGGAAATTTTCCCCAGTAGTTGTAGCTTTATTTTTGAAATTAGGGTTTTTTGTTTCCATGTCTTCTTTCAGGTGTAGAATTGATAGAGTAGGATTGATTTGCCTCAACCATTCTTGAAGTGTTTTCTTTCTTGCAAGTGACATTGGTTTATTATATTCATTAAATTTACTACAATAACATAGATTTAATTTCTGCAAAACAAAGTAGAATTACTTATTATCATTTACCTTCATGTAATTAGATTAGGGTTTACCTTCTATCATTTAATTTTCTACAATAGAATAGGATCCAATTTAATTTGTTTCTTTTCCTATCAATTAGAATAGATATATTGGTTTTTCAATTAATTCTTTAAGAATTTCTTGTAGCATAGTGGTATCTATGCTTTTTTATTTCCCTTTAGTTGCATTAGATCAACCAAAGTAGAATATATTGTCTATTGTACATATAGTATTGATACCTTTTAATTTTGTACAGACCCTATGTTGATAATTAAATTTGAGACCCTAAAGAGATACACCATTCTTGTTATAATACTAAGGGCCATTAATTTTTTCATGTGAAGGGCCTTGTTCTACTTGGGTTGTGCACCATATTGGTAGGTTGCAGTATTAGAATTATCACCCTTATTGGCATATGGTTGATGACTTTGGTTTCCTTGGTTTCCGTGATATTCTTGGTTCTGGATACCATTCAATTTATTCTTTTATTCAAGTTAGGGGATGAGAAAAAGTTTCTTAAGCATATACCTAACATGTGGAGGTGGTGTTTGTTTTTGTAAAGGGGGATGAAGCATGGGAGGCTAAGGTGTTGGTGCCATTGAGGCCAAAGCACAAGGTAGTGCATAAGGATATAATGTATTTGTGGTTAATTTCTGGTAACCAAAATGAGTACTAGTTGTACTTGGCATTGATTTATGTGAATGGGGAAATGCACGAGATGTACTTGTTCCTTAGTACGATTTAACATGTGAAGGGTCAGTGGGAGGGTAAGTGTATGTGGTATTAGGCCCTCCCTGAGGCTAGAAATATCCTGTATATCCTTGTAGATATAGGGAAGGTTGTTAGTAAGAGATTGACCTGACCACACCATATGTGATATGAGATTCCCCATGTGCATAAGGAGCATTGATCCATGGGAGGTCGGGGAGAACGATATATAAATAACATGATTGGGTGTGGATTAGATCAAACTACAAAGCCTTCTGAATGGCTTATTATTTGGTCTAAGGGAAAGTGTATGCAACTTCTTTACTAATTGGTGAGAGAAGGTATCTCAGCAACCAATCTAGGAATACTCAATATTCAAATTTTGGAACTTTACATAAGCTTCACTTTCTGCACCATTCATGCACATAATCATAAAGGTGGGTCACAAAGGTTTGACGAAATGAGGTCAAAAGTTTGGTATCAATATTTTAATGTATAGTTAACTAAAGATAGGATAAAAATGTATTGGAAAGGGTCACAAACACCTTATGTGACGTATGGGGTTGGTATACATACCGCTTCTTAGCAGAGCTGGTGAGGGTGCATTGAAAGAGGAAAAAATGAATTTAATACTCTGCTATGGAATTGGAGGAATACCACATGTAAAAATATTGAATTTTATATTGGGATATTACCAAGAGATCCCTTTGAATTTTGGAATGTCCTATGGGAGCTTGGTTGGCATGGGTGGAAAATTAGGTTCATGCTAAAGAGGATCATGAATAAGGTGATTCAAATTAGGGAGATTCAAGCTAAACATATAGGGAAGCAATGGTTTATTTATAGTCATTCCTTGAGACGTTTCAATGTTACCTCCAGGAAGGGGACCCTAAGTATAACTACCATTTCTGCTAATATTTCTTTTTCCATTGGTTCCTGCATTGGGATCAATATTACTGTCAACATTCACGCTAGACATGGTAGTGGCTTGGGGTTTCCAAGGACTTGGAATCTAAGGAATAATGTGATGAATTAGAAGTAATAGAGTCTAAAGGTGGACTAGGGAGAGGGACCCTGACTCATCTAGTAGGCATTAATGGATGTCCTAACAAAATATGAGGACGAAGATCACAGACTCTCTACAAAAAATTCCTATGGAGCGCAATAATGTCAAGAAAAATACAACGCTAAAGTCTAGAGGAAAAGGATGAATAAAAAGAACAACAGAGAGAAAGAAAACACTACCTGCAATGGTGAAAATTGTAATCTCATGAATACAATTAATGGTTACTCTAATTCAAGAAAACACGTCCTATAAAAAGGAAAATGAATCCTATCCTAAAGGTAATCCACACCTCAAACAAATCCTAGTTCTATGTTTCAATGGCCTTCAAAACAATTTATTACTTGCCCAGTTAGATATCCAAAAATAGAAGGTTTAGTGAAAGGTAAGGTAAAATATATTGTTTCTTCCCACAACCACCACCTATAGGTTGTTTTAACCCTAAGAAAGGAAAATATGGTTATATTTTTCCAATGGGGGTGAGTGAATCTAATCTTATAGGTGTTAGCCATCAACCTAGATTCCCAACCAAGAAGTGGGAGCTTCAAGCGGAATTGTTAATATCCTTGGCCTAGGCCTAGTCCTAAGCCCCTCTAATGGGTTTTGTCTCAACGCCACCTTTGGTTCGTTGGATTATGGAGGATTTTAAGAACTCTAAGATTAAAACCACTATGTCTTAATATAGGGTGATTGGTGGGAATTATTGGGATTCCCACCCCACCAACCTTAACCTAACAAATAGATTATTTTCTTGGTGCCAAAGTGGGATTAGATCTATGTTGGCTAGATTAAGTGGGTAATTTTATGGTCTTGTATTGGAGGTGATAACCAAGCTCTCATTCACTAAAGGTGTGAAGTGTGGGTTCAAATATGTATAATGTCACTAGTTTGCATTAAATGTAAATGTGTTGTAGAAAGGTAAATTACAGAATTTAAAACATAATTGAAATGAATATAAAGTAAATTTACCAAAACACACTCTACTTTCCACTGAAGGAGGTTAAAAAGAAGACAAAAATGAGAAAAATAAGATAGAAAATGGAGAGAAAGAGATCAAGAACCAAAATGGGATGGGATCTATTATAACAAAATTTCACTTGATTTGTTGTTGATCTGAAAAATCTATGTAACTGTTTCAAACTAGCTTTTGACTGAAGCTTAGCCTCTTCAGTCTAAGAGGCTCTCTCAAAAGGGCCTTTTGATATTAGATAATGATAGGATTAGATGGCTAACTCTATTTGGAAAGTAACTTGATTTTTGTGTATGTAGGTTGAAAAGAATGCAGGCTTGCAACTATTAGGCTTATGGAGTCAAAAAATCAGTAGATTCAGTGAGTAATATTCTTTGACATAGAAGCTGAGGTAGATAAGAGTCTTTAACAAAGGAAAATTACACATAGAACATAGGGCAACATAGTCATTTCATCAATAAATGAAGTCGAAGCATACACATATGAATTATGAGCAATAAGGATGAAATTTACTGCAAGTAGTACACATAAAAATATAAATAAGAAAGGAATTAAAAACTCCATGAGAATCTCAGGTCTATCAGGAAGAAGTCCTCTGTATTACTGATATCAGTCAAATTACATAAAGCTACGTATGGTGCAAAAAATATCCAACCCATTACAACTTCGATAGTCTGCCTTTAAATAGGCCTTCTTACATCAGAGATGATATTCCTCTTGGCTAGATTCATCGAATTCTTCTACTGACACCTTACATAACAGAAAAACATGTCTTTTAATCATAAAATGACAACTATACTCTAAAACAAACATTTTCCTAATAGGGCTCAAACTCCTATTTATTACATCAAACTACCTTATCTCTTAAAACAGTTACATATCTAACAACTAAGCCTCACATGTTCAAATAAGCTATGACATATCTCATCACTACTTGAGATCCTAAATATCCTCCTCAACATATGGAAACAAACCCTATTCTTCAGGAAAATAGGACACTATCTTCAACGAAGGCTTCAGCTAATGAGTTGTTTGCATTTCATGGTCTTCAAGTCATAAATATTTGGTGGCAAGGTCCCTTGATCTGTTGCATGTGTCCACCTTTCCAAAACTGATTTTAAATTTCTCATAAACCTTTAAAAACACCTCACTATGAAAACATAGCAATTTCATAGCGTGCTTCTGTAGCATCCAAAAAATGACTTTTTAACTCAAAATTTATGCTTCTTTGTTGTTCCATAGTGTCCATCATGACCCGACACATCATCACTACCATTTCCCCTCCTTGAAAACTGCAAAATGTGGTTTTAGTAGAAAAAATAATGCTACAGAAATTTTCATAGCGTTTTCCTGGCTTCAAGCCTATGAAACACTACGAAACTATGGAAAACTGTGTAATTTCCAGACATTGACCCTGTCTCAAAAAGGTACCTTCCAGCTGTAGGAACTTGGTTTTATAAATGCCATTAACCTCTTAAAACATAATCAAACTCAACTTATGAGCCTTGAGGTGTTTCCTCTTCATTAATGATGAGTTGAGCTATGGGTTCCTCAACTACAATCATCTTTAAACCTTTCTTCTCCAGCTCCTCATGGACCAATTCTAGTTTCCATTGGAGGTCTTTGACTTCGTCCTTCAATTTTATTTTTCTATATTTCAAGTCGCAGGTTCATTATTTTAACATGCTTCACCTATTTCCTCAATGGTAGAGTCCATTTGATTAATTTTTGTGTATCATCTAGGGTCTTTGACACACTATCAACCTGCTCTTCCCAAATCTCTTTCATTTTCTCAAACTGCACTTTTTGGACATTATGTTTCCTTACTTCTTTCTTCAAAACTACTATTTCATGATTTGCTAACTTCAACAGCTCCTCAAGGACCTCAGTCTCTATTTTTTCAATAATTTTCTCCTTTCCTTTCTATTGCTTGATGACTGGATCTTATTTTGTAGGTGATGATAGGTCAATGATACTTGGTGGTGGTTGGAGAATGTCAATGACCCTATGAACTTCTTTACTTCTTTCCAAGAGTTTTATAGCATTTCTTGTCATGGTTTCCTAGCCTGAAACATGAAAATTTCATTCTCACCTTCAAAATCTAACTTCTTTGTTGATTTGGCTTTCTTGAGCTTCTTTCCTCCCTCATCTATATCTTCAGCTTGGACTATGGGGGTTTCCTCAATATCAATAGCATGCAGAATGTCTTCTAAATTTCCCTTAGCCACAGTTTGGCTTCTTGTAATCCTTTTGCTACCATGTTTACTCACAGTTGGCTCTTGTTTTGTAGGTTTGCTCACATTTGTTTTTTTTTGCTCGTGAAACAACAGGTTTATCAAATTTCTTCAATTGTTATGATTCCATGATTACTGGTTCACTTTTCTCTTCCCCTAAAGATGATGGTAACTCTAGGTTTAGGAGTTCTTTTACGGGTAATGGAATCTACTTAAAAACCACTGACAAACAGAAAAGATGACCATTCTCTGCCTAGTATTTTTAACTCCTCTAAAACCATCAACTTGATTAAACCATGATGAAAGAGTGAGGATTCATTTCCTTCAGATTTAGCTTGAACTTCATATACCATTTTTGCTAAGCTTCTGTATAAATAAAAAGGTAGATCAAGATATTTCTTACCAAAAAAATGTAGTAGAAGCCTGAAGTGGTAAGAATACACCTTATGATATCTTCCTTCACAAGTGAAGTACTTCTAAATGATAAGCAATAACTTTGAGAAATTGTCTTTCATGTAGCTCCCTGGAATGGCATTTGTAAGGTCAACCTCACTATGTTCTAGCTTGATAAATTCCTTATAGTCCTGCATGTTGAATTTGAAACCTTTGAACAATTTTTCTTCTCCTTTTGGAATTCTTGTTGCTACTGCAATAGTCTGTGGTGTTATAGTGAGGTTCAACATTCCCACTTTTGCAACTGTCCCATTGAAATTTAGGGAAAAATATTTAGAAACATGTACATGGCATCCTTGCAATCTTTGTCAAAACTTTAAACACCATATTCTTCTGAAAAATTCTGAAGTTTTTGGATCTTCATTTATCAGGTTCATGTTTGATGGCTGGCCACCTTTGTTGGTCTTCCTTTTTGCAGGCATGGTACTTTTATGTCTTCTCTACCTCGATTGATCAGTGACACCTGCAAACCTTTGAAAATTCTAGCCACGAATTCGGCTTATTGAAATAGCTCTCCAAAGCTCAATAGCATGCAAAGAGGGAGTATAGAGTGACAAATGACTCAACTGGGAAATATTTTAAAGTTTGGTGACAACTCATGGCATAATCATGACTCATACATGCTTAAAATGGTAATAATGACTTTAGTCATGACCATTGTACCTTGATTTAACTCTAACTGACTCGAATGGCATGTATCCTAACCCTTTCAATCATTGAATGAAACCTAGCACCTATTTTGGAAAGACAGACAAGAATACCTCCTTTCGTAGCGTACTTAGTGTATTTATGGGTTGTTTCGCTACAAAAGTATTAGCATTTTCATAGCGAAAAGTGCATTTTTTCTGTGTAATTCGCTAAGAAAGTAGGGATTCTTGGCTAAAATGACCTTTTCGGAATTGTAAGCTTGGGAAATGAAATATGTTAGGAAATAATGACTGATATGACATGAAAAGACTTGAATGAGGGTGGGTTTGGACCTTAGGATAGGCTAATAAGAAAAATTTAAAATTTTCGTATACCAAGTAATGAAAATTGAATTCTATGACTATACCTTTGACACATGAACCTCTAAAACTATGTCAAATGACATTTCAATTTTTTCTGAGTGATAAAAGTGGCTCCACTTGGGATGGTGTGCCCCTGTGGTACACCAAAGAACTTGTGGTTCTAGTTCCATCCATATTTTTGGAAATAAAAACTCTGAAATTTTCCAATGGATTTGATAAGATGAATTTGCAGTGCCACCTCCATTGGGCTACTCCCATATTCTAAATGAAAACTTGCAACCTACTCTGAATGATAACTTTGGCACTAAAAAACCAATAGCTTCTAAAGAACTGAAAGTACACATGCTGAATTTAAAACTGAAACTGAAAAAATGCTTCATCTTCAAGCTTATTTATATACAAACTATCCTACTCTACTTTCTCATCATAAAAATTGAATCAAGTGATCTCACACTTCCAATGAATCCAATCAAGAAGTTGATTACTGGATTGGAACAGACATTCCACTTCTCAGATCATAAAACCATTCTTGAGATATGACAAGTTGTTCTACCATCTGAATTTGTATACATAACTAAAAATCATATTGAAATTCATTCCTATAAAGATTCCAGCAGAGCTGCAAAAGGATCTTTGAGAGTATGCACGAATAATTCTTGTTGATCAACAAGAAAGTGTGAGTAAATATGATCCTTTGATGGTGTTCCTTGTTTAGATTATTCATTATAACCCTTGTGACCTTTATCAAATAGAAAAGAAAAAATATCTTCACCATTATTTTCATTTGAGAGAAAGAAACACTTGGAGTACTCTTGGACACTTTCACAAGGAACTGCCTTAGCATGTACCACAAAAATTTCAAAAGGTAACTCTTCATATGATTCAACAATCATACCCAGCTTATTTTCTAAAATTTTCTTTTCAAAATTTGCTTCATTTGATGTAGGCTGATGCAGGGAATGACATGAAGAATAAAGTTCTTCCTTTACCTAAGGATTATAGCAATTATCTTCCAGTATTTCCTCTTGTTTCTTGAAATAATTCTCATATTCCTGATGATCAAAATACTGACAAGTGTGCTGCAAATTTTCATCAAACTCAGAGGATGTAACACGATTTTCATAAATAAACTCCTATTGGGTTTCATTTTCATCCAAGGGAGAGGCTATCCTTTCTTCTTGGTGATGAAAGGGATTTTCATGAAGGGCCTCTAAAATTTCCTCATCCATGAACTCAACATCTTTGTAACAATTCTCCAAATATTAAATAAAACTCACACAATGTTTACAACAGTCTTTGACCAAAAATAAGGAAGATTGAAATTCTTCATACATCTCATAAAATGCAACATGTAAATCAGCAAGAGAATATAAGGAACCATTTGGCAGGCTTTCGTACCAAGACTATGCATTTCCTTCTAAAGTGACCATAAACATGTTCATGAGACAATCCTTAAGGAATTGAACCTTAAGTTTGCATACATGCATATGGAATCTAACCAAATGAAGAGAAAAATTTTCTTTCTTTTCATCTTTAAATATAGGAATATTAGTTAACCATTCGACCTTTGGCATAGGATTTGGAAAACCAGGGATGTGAGACCGATTCATAGGGGAATACCTGGCATTTATTATTGCAATGTAACTGATCTTGGAACTTCATCAAGCTATTGATCCTCAAGCAGGGGAGTCACCTTCCAAATGATTATTTGATGTGTGGAGTCACCAGAGAAGGAATACAACCAATATGTGTCTAAGTGTCTGCTACTCTCAGACCTTAGAACTAAAACTTTGTCATTCTTCCCAGGGAAAATTTACACCGTCGTTCCCCAGCAACGACACCAAAATGTTATCACAAAACTTCACTTGATCTACTGCTGATTAGAAAACTCTATGTAATTGCTTCAAACCAGCTTTTGATTGAACCTTAGCCTCTTTAGTAAGAGAGGGCTCTCTAAAAGGGATTTATGATATTAGATAATGGTAGGATTAGATGGCTAACTCTATTTGAAAATTAACTTGATTTTTGTGTATGTAGGTTTAAAAGAATGCACGCTTGCAACCATTGGGCTTATGGATTCAAAAAATCAGTAGATTCAGTGAGTAAGATTCCTTGACATGGAATTTGAGGAAGATAAGAGTCTTTAACAAACATAAATTACACATAAAACATAGGGCAACATAGTCATTTCATCAATAAAGAAAGTCAGAGCATACACATATGAATTCTAAGTAATAAAGATGAAATCTACTGTAAGTAGTACACATAAAAATATAGATCAGAAAGGCATTAAAAAATCTATGAGAATCTTCGTACTGTCAGGAAGAAATCCTTTGTATTACTGATATCAGTCAAATTACGTAAAGCTGCATATGGTGCAAAAAATCTCCAACCCTTTACAACTTTGATAATATCCCTTTAAATATACCTTCTCACATCAGAGATGATCTGTCTCTTGGCTAGATTCATCGAATTCTTCTAATGCACCTTACATAACAAAAAAACATGTCTTTTAATCAGAAAATGACAACTATACTCTAAAATAGAGCTTTTCCCAATAGGACTCAAACTCCTATTTATTACATCAAACTACCTTATCTCTTAAAACAATTACATATCTCACAAATAAGCCTCACATGGTTGAATAAGCTATGACATGGCTCATCACTACTTGACATCTTAAATATCCTCCTCAACATATGGAAACAAACCCTATTTTTCAGGAAAACATGACCCTATCTTCAACAAAGGCTTCAGCTGATGAGTTGTCTCCATTTCATTGTCTTGAAGTCATAAATATTTGGTGGCAAGATCCCTTGATCTATTGGATGTCTCCACTTGTCCAAAACTTCTTTTAAACTGCTTAGAAACCTTTAAAAACTGCTCACTATGAAAATAGAGCAGTTCCGTAGTGTGCTTTCGTAGCATCCAAAAAATGACTTTTAACTCAAAATTTATACTTCTTTGTTGTTCCATAGTGTCCATCATGACCTGGCACACCATCACTACCATTTCCCCTCCTTAAAAACTGCAAAAAGTGGTTTTAGAAGAAAAAATAAAGCTACAGAAAATTTCATAGCGTTTTCCTCGCTTCAAGCCTAGGAAGCACTACAAAATTGTGGAAAACTATGTAATTTCCATATTTTGACCTTGTCTCAAAAGGGTACCTTCCAGCTGTAGAAAATTGTTTTTCAAAATTCCTTTAACCTCTTAAAACATAATCAAACTCAAATTATGAGCCTTGGGGTGTTTCCTCTTCATTAATGATGAGTTGAGCTATCAGTTACTCAACTACAGTCATCTTTAAACCTTTCTTCACTAGCTCCTCATGGATCAATTCTAGCTACTCTTGGAGATCTTTGACTTGGTACTTCAGTTTTTTGTTGCTATATTTCAAGTGCAGGTTCAT
This sequence comes from Pinus albicaulis, assembly GCA_034641835.2. Lineage (NCBI taxonomy): Eukaryota > Viridiplantae > Streptophyta > Pinopsida > Pinales > Pinaceae > Pinus > Pinus albicaulis. The sequence continues at coordinate 526,748,678 of CM076580.1, forward strand.
TCTTCTAACATGATTCACCTCTTTCCTCAATGGCAGAGTCCATTTGATTAATTGATGTGTATCATCTAAGGTCTTTGCCACACTATCAAGCTACTCTTCCCAAATCTCTTTCATTTTCTCAAACTACACTTTTTGGATATTATGTTTCCTTACCTCTTTCTTCAAGACTGTTATTTCATGATTTTCTAACTTCAACTTCTCCTTCAGGACCTCAACCTCTATTTTTTGAATAATTTTCTCCTTTCCTTTCTTTTTCTTGATGACTGGATCTTCTTTTGCAGGTGATGATAGGTCAATGATACTTGGTGGTGGCTGGAGAGTGTCAGTGACCCTCTAAACTTATTTACTACTTTCCAAGAGTTTTCTATGATGTATTGTCATGGGTTTCCTAGCCTAAGACATGAAACCTGCATCCTCGTCTTCAAAATTTAACTTCTTTGTTGATTTGGCTTTCTTGAGCTTCTTTCCTCCCTCATCTATATCTTCAGCTTAGACTATGGGGGTTTCCTCAATATCAATAGCATGCAGAATGTCTTATAAATTTCCCATAGCCACTGTTTGGCTTCTTTTAATCCTTTTTCTTCCATGTTTACTCATAGTTGGCTCTTTCTTTGCATGTTTGATCACATTTGGTTTTTTTTTTGGTAGGTGAAACAACAAGTGTATCAAGTTTCTACAATTGCTATGTTTCCGTGATTACTGGTTCACTTTTCTCTGCCCCCTGAAGGTGATGGTATACCTCTAGGTTTAGGATTTCTTTTAGGGGTAATGGAATCTACTTCAAAACCACTAAAAAACAAAAAAGAGGGCCAATCTATGCCTAGTCTTTTTAACTCCTCTAAAACCAACAACTTGATTAAACCATGATGAGAGAGTGAGGTTTCATTTCCTTCAAATTTAGCTTGAATTGTATCTTCCATTTTTTCTAAGATTTTTTATAAATAAGAAGGTAGATCAAGAGATTTCTTACCAACAAAATGTAGCAGAAGCCTGAAGTGGTAAGAATACACCTTATGATACCTCCCTTCAAAATTGAAGTAATTCTGAATGATAAGCAGTAACTTTGAGAAATTTTCTTTCATGTAGCTTTTTGTAATGGCATTTGTAAGATCAACCTCACTATGTTATGTCTTGATAAATTCCTTACAGTCCTGCATGTTGAATCTAAAACCTTTGAAACATTATTATTCTACTCTTGGAATTCATGTTGCTGCTGCAATAGTCTCTGGTGTTATAGTGAGGTTCAACATTCCCACTTTTGTAGTTTTCCCATTGAAATTTAGGGAAAACTCTTTAGAAACCTGTTACACAGAAATTTGTCACCATCCCTGCAATTCCCTATTCCACACATTGGAGGGCTCTTTCTGTGACCTGTGAGCAGTGACATAACTTGAAAACACTTTCATGGCATTCCCCTAGACATGTACTTTTATTTCCCTGAAGACAACTCCTTGTGAAAAACCCTAAAAATAGCCTTTTTTGCATTGGCACGGGTACACAGTTCAGCCCTCACGCCAAGGGGGAAAAGCCTCCAAAGAGGGCGCGCCAATTGGCACTCTGTCTCAGAGCCGCACCCACTCCAGGCTTAATAAAGGGTGTTTTTTAAAAATAAATGGCGGAAGATTGACCCCAACCAATTCCTAACCTGGTCTCTAATTTGAGTTGGGAGGTTGGCTTCGAATTTCCATGTAGAGGAAGTAGTTTTCCACCTCTCATGGAAGCTTCCTTGAGGATAGGGCTAATCCCATGATTGTAGGGATCCCAACTCCCCTTCCTCCATCTATATAAGCTTGCCATTTTCCTTTGCAAGCTAATCTCCAAGAGCCTTCGTAGCCTAAGAATGTTGCAAGAGCTTTGATAGTCCTCATAGTGCCAAATCCA